>JAPPVO010000013.1:106685857-107885857 GCA_030407325.1 Camellia japonica | reverse complement strand
TTCAACTCTGTTCCCAAGGCTCTTTGTAGGCTCTGCCAAAATCGGGAAACAAACTTCGAATCTCGGTCTGACACAATGGACATCGGCACCCCATGAAGCCTCACGATCTCACTCACATATAGTGCAGCTAGTCGCTCAACATTGAATGTAGTCTGAACAGGCAAGAAGTGTGCTGACTTGGTTAATCTGTCAATTATGACCCAAATCGAATCCATTCCCTTCAGCGTCCTCGGCAACCCAATCACAAAATCCATGGAGATATGTTCCCATTTCCACTCAGGAATCGGCAAGGGTTGAAGAAGTCCTGCTGGTCTCTGATGTTCTGCTTTCACTTGCTGACATTGTAAGCATTGGGATACGAACTCGGCTATTTCTCTCTTCAAGTTCGGCCACCAAAAGGTTTGCTTCACATCTTGATACATCTTAGTGTTCCCTGGATGAACAGCAATTCTGGAACCATGAGATCCTTGCAAAATCTTCCCTCTCAACTCCGGGATGTCGGCCACGCACAACCTTCCTTTGAACTTAAGCACTCCATTCACAAGGGTGTAATCTGACCTCGGCCTGGTGATAATCTCGTCGGCTACCTTCTTCAGGAATGTATCCTCCATTTGCCTCGCTTTTACTTCTTCAATGATGGCCGGCTCCGCTGAGATCACAGCTAAACACGCTAAACTTCCCATTGACCTCCTGCTTAATGCATCGGCTACTGAGTTGGCTTTGCCTGGATGGTACTGAATCTGCATGTCGTAGTCCTTCAATAATTCTAGCCATCTTCTTTGCCTCAAATTTAGTTCTCTCTGAGTAAACAAGTACTTCAAGCTCTTGTGATCCGTGAAAACTTGGCAAGAAGCTCCATACAAGTAATGACGCCAAATCTTCAAAGCGAATACCACGGCCGCTAGCTCCAGATCATGAGTAGGATAATTCTTCTCGTGAGGTTTTAATTGGCGAGATGCATATGCTATGACCTTACCCCCTTGCATTAATACACAACCCAAACCCTTATGTGAAGCATCGCTATAAATCTGGAATTCCTCATTACCTGATGGAAGTACAAGAACTGGTGCTGTAACTAACCTCGTCTTCAACTCTTGGAAGGCTGATTCTCTACCTTCGGTCCATTCGTATGTCACTCCCTTCTGAGTTAACTGTGTCAATGGTACTGCAATCCTCGAGAAGTCCTTTACAAACTTTCTGTAATAACCTGCCAAACCCAGAAAACTACGAACCTCGGACACGTTGGTCGGCGTCGGCCAATTTACAACGGCTTCAATCTTACTGGGATCAACAGAGATACCCTCTTCATTAATCACATGCCCCAAAAATGAAATGCTGGAAAGCCAAAACTCACACTTACTCAACTTAGCATACAATTCCCTGTCCCTCAAGGTCTGTAGGGCAAGTCTCAGATGACTCTCATGCTCGATTGTACTCTTGGAGTAGATCAATATGTCGTCAATAAAAACAACCACGAATTCATCTAGGTACGGCTTGAAGACTCTGTTCATCAAGTCCATGAATGCTGCCGGCGCATTAGTCACCCCAAAAGGCATTACTAGAAATTCGTAGTGGCCATACCTTGTCCGAAAAGCAGTCTTCTCAACGTCCTCAGCTTTAACCTTGAGTTGGTGGTAGCCCGACCTAAGATCAATTTTTGAAAAGACTCGTGCTCCCTGTAGTTGATCTAGCAAATCATCAATCCTAGGTAATGGGTACTTATTCTTGATGGTTACCTTGTTAAGTTCTCTGTAGTCAATGCAAAGACGGAGTGTGCCATCCTTTTTCTTAACAAATAAGACTGGTGCTCCCCACGGTGAAGTGCTCGGCCTAACAAAACCCTTATCCAACAATTCTTGTAGTTGCACTTTCAATTCCTTAAGTTCGGCTGGGGCCATCCTATAGGGTGTTTTGGAGATCGGCTGTGTTCCCGGCATGATGTCCACAGTAAATTCTATTTCTCTATCGACTAAGTGGCCAGGCAATTCATTTGGAAAGACGTCAGGGAATTCATTAACAACTGGAATATCGGCTAGATTAACACTTCCATTCTGTTCACTCAGTATACTACACAGGTAGCCATGGCACCCTTTCTGAATTAGCTTACAGGCTTTAATGGACGAAATCAAGTAAGGTGGGGACACTACCCCTTTACCTTGGAAAATAACCTCGGCTTGGTTTGGGGGTCTCAACGTGACAGTCTTCGAAACACAATCAATAAATGCATGATTCGTTACTAACCAGTCCATTCCTAATATGATGTCAAAGTGGGTCATATTTAACGGCATCAAATCAACTAACAATTCTACGCTCTTAATCACAATAACACGCCCTATAGATAGACGCAACAATCATAGTTCTCCCAGATGGAGCAGACACATGTAACACATAATCAAGGGGTTCTTGTTGTCTATTCAACTTCTCAGCAAACTTAGCAGATACGAATGAATGCGTAGAACCCGAATCAATCAATATGTATGCATCTTGAGAGCAGATTGGGAGTGTACCTGACACTACTGTCTCAGCATTCTGGGTGTCTCCTGGCACTAGCGCGAAAACCCTGCCCTGCCTCATCTGTGTCCTCCCGACGTTGCTCCCTTGTGCAGAGCCCGAGGTGCTCCCATTTTTCTTCCCATCATCAATCTTTGACTTCGGACAGTCTCTCACACGGTGACCCAGTTCTCCACATTCAAAACAGGCGCCTGACGCCCAACGGCAAACCCCGGAATGCGACTTCCCACAACTTGCACACATCGGCTTAGCATTACCTTCCTGGTTCGAGTTGCTGGAACTGCCCACATTTGCTTTCTTCTTGGTGTTAAACGGAACTCGGCGGTTATCATAGTTCTGTCTCTTTCTCTGGTTCTCTCCTGCATTCTGATATCGGTCCAAGTTAGCTTCTGCAAGAATAGCTTTGTCCAAAACTTCGGCATAAGTTGGCATGTTGAGTAAGTTAACTCTATCCTGTATCGGTCCACGCAGTCCACTTTCAAACTTCCTAGCTTTCCTATATTCATCACTGACCATATGAGGCGCATACCTCGCCAATTCGGTGAAAGCACGGTCGTATTCTGCCACTGTCTTGTTTCCTTGCGTCAGAGTCTGAAACTCCGTGGTCTTGCGGTCTCGAACACTAATGGGAAAATGCTTGTTGTAAAACAGCTCCAAAAATTTGGCCCAAGTTAAGTCAGGGTTTCCTTCTCGAGTCATCATCCACCATCTTCGAGCGTCGTCGTCTAACGTGAACGCGGCCAATGCCACCTTCTGAGCATCTGTGCTGGGGAAGATCTCGAACAGCTTCTCCATTCCTAAAACCCACGCTTCGGCTTTCATCGGTTCTATGCCCCCTTGGAATCTGGGCGGGTTCATCTTCTTGAACTCCTTAATCAAGGTCATAGTCCCATCCCCATACAAGGCTGGCTGTGGAGGTGCTTGAGGTACTGGAGGAGGTGGAGGCGGAACTGCATGTCGGCCATTCGTCTGTTCGGCCTGGGTGGTTGTGGCACTAGCATTCTGTTGCCTCATTTGTCTCAATTCCCGAGCTAAACCTTCAACTAATCTTTCTAGTCGGTCCAATCTGTCCTCGGATTGATCTCGGCCAATTGGCGGTCTTCCTCTCCTCATAGTGCTATGAGTGTGCAAAAATGCGATTTTAAAACAAAATGCACAATAGAGTATGTATGCAAGCAACAAGCAGTTATGCCGAGATGATGCACATTTTGTCAAGTAACAAGCAACATGGTGCAATCCTAACATCATTCTGTGGGATATCCTAGGCTCTTTAGGACCCAAAGTGTGTGAATAACGTACTATAAGGAACTCGTGCTCTGATACCAATCTGTCACGACCCCATTCCGCCCCTAGTAGAATGGTGCCATGATGGCCAGTAATTCGAGATTACCAAAGGCCACTTAGAAGAATTCACACATGAATCAGAGTAAATATATGGGGCCTACAAATGCGGAAGCAATAAATAAAACTAAGTAGTCCATAAGAGCAATGCTTAGATTAAATGAAATGTCATACATCTTATAATAGCTTTAGTACAACAAAATGGAGTACAAAAATCACATCTTGACCAAAAGGCTTCTCGGCCATTAAATACAAAATACAGTAAATAACTGAGAAGCATGATCTTCAAGATGTTGCAAAACACAAATCCAAAAGCACATCGGCAAAACACATCAGCAAAACAAGTCTAGGCGTCGCCGCCGCTCTGCTCATCACCTACATATATATAGAGAGGGTGAGCTTGGATACTCAGTGAATGGCATAAGTAATAAAGGGTTTACATGAATGATATCCGAGATCTTTTAACAAAACAATACATGGAGTAAATCAAGTTCATCTGCCAAAACTTCAAGGCTTCGAGGGATGCTTATTAACATCAATATAATGCAAGGGATGACATTCCGGACAAATAATCCCACGCGGTAAAACCGTCAGTGGCAAGGCAAGACAAGACAAGAGAGATCTCAAGACAATGGTGTCGTTGCATTATAGTCCCCGGACACTAAGGACTTGTGCTACAAATGCTTATAGTCCCTTAGCACGTACGGACTTCCAAACTTTGTGCTACAAGTGCTTATAGTCCCCTAGCACATACGGACTTCCAAACTTTGTGCTACAAATGCTTATAGTCCCCTAGCACATACGGACTTCCAAACTTTGTGCTACAAATGCTTATAGTCCCCTAGCACATACGGACTTCCAAGAATGTCATCGAAGCAAGATATAATACTTGATATACAAAATAGGAATAACCATTCATGTTTACAATACTTTCTAAACAAGGCAAAACAAGGCTTTTATCAAAACATCGTAATATAGCATTTATTAAAAACACCACTCACATAGCTCTTCGAACGTCGGGGTCAAAGCGAGTCCAAGTCCTACAAACACATGGCAAGTCTATTGAATGCACTTTTAAACAAGCTTCACAAGCATACAGATGATCTCGGCATGCACCAAGGTCAAGTCAAATTAAAACAAACACTGTTTCTTGTCTCGGGAAAACATGCTGGGTACCAACCAAGTCTTGGCCGAGGTTCCACACCTCCTCGCCGAGGTGAGGTCCGTGGGCCACATTCAAGGAAAATGAAGTCGGGAAAAACCTGGGTTTCCCTCTGCTCAAGAACATGAAGAACATGAATGCAAGGATCATAACTTATCATCATAAAATCTGAGATTTGATGCTATGAGTTTGAAAACATGGACTTGGATACCCATACTAGAAGATCTTACAAGAACAAACACAAAAACATGATTTTCGATGTAAACCTTCGGATCAAAACAAGAGTTTTCTTCAAGAACATATGAACATCATTTTCTCTTTCTAAAACCAACTTTAAATCAATACTGATATGCACAACCGATCCAATCTTACAATGCAGTTAGGTGATCAATAAGAATGATAAAAGTAGATCAAGATTCTAACCTCAAAACTCGAATCTAACGGTTTGAACCCCAAGAATCAAGCTTGCTATCCACTCTCTCACTCTAAAACTCCTCCTTCAACTTCTAGAGCTTCTCTCTCCTCAAGAACAAAGATGTGATACAAAATGATACATTCTAGGCTTGCCGGCTGACTTAACACTCAGTCCGGACACGTGGCAACGGGTGGTTGGCTCTACCTGAAAAGGTGACTGATTGAAAAGACAAGACTATGACAAAGTGTGTTCAACAAGCTAGGCGGTATGGGATTCCGGCGAGCAATGACATCGGCTAATAACAAGACTTCGGCAAACAAAGGGACAATGACCTCGGCTAGAAAGGTCAACACTTGGCCCAGCTGTGCCACACCTCGGCCTAGGTGTGCCACACCTCGGTCTAGGTCGTACCAGTCTAGGGCAAGATCACTAGGGTTCAAGGGTAACATCTCGGCCCAGATAGTACACATCTCGGCCTTGGTGATGAACACCTCAGCCTAGCTAATGACATCTCGGCCAATATGTCAGGGTGCGGGTGTAGGTCAACCAGAGAGATCCCAAGATGGTCCTAGGTGTAAGAGTATCAAAGGAGTGACCTAGGCTCAAGATGATCTCGGCTGAACACAAACACACCAATAAAGGACATAGCATTCAAGTAACACTTAGGCAAGACAAGTCAAGATTTAAAATGCAAGCTCAACAGAGCAAAATCATATAAAATGCATACGAGTACAATTAGGGCAGTGTGAGGGTCACTACAGTAAATGTTCTGAATTTATTTTCTGTGTGTTCCGGAAAAAGCCTAGTAGCACTTGTAAAATGTTATATGGAATATATCCCTCTCAAATTGCCATGCTTCATTGTTCTTCAATCTAAAAGGTTTAAATTGAAAAACAAAATATGTATGTATGTATGTATGTAGAAAAAATAATGGGAAAGGAACGATAGTTGTGTAACTAGGCGAAACCCAAAAACATTTGCAAGGAGGAGGTTTTGGCATCAAACAGATGTTTGAACCTTTCTGTGTTCAATTCATCAGTGGGCTGGATCAGGTCATGGGGAATTTATGTTTGGAAGTGTTACAGGTTTATGTGGATACTGTGGGAGATCCAGAGAAGTATAGAATTAGATTGTCTGAACGATTCCCATCTATCAAATTTGTGGTTGCAAAGAAAGCTGATAGTCTTTATCCGGTTGTAAGTGGAGCAAGCATTGTTGCAAAGGTGATTAATTCTCATTTTTGTTGGCTTGCACAGTTTATGTCTTCTTAGATGATTTGTAATACATGTTTCAACTTTCAGGTCACAAGAGACCGAGCCTTGAGGGATTGGGTGCTTGATGAAACTGCTGAAAACATGCATAGGAACTTTGGATCCGGTTATCCTGGAGGTAAAAAATGTTTTGACTTCCTTTCATTTATGTTGAGTTTATCAAATTTCAAATGAGTATTTCCTTGTGATCATATGACTCTTATTTATGTTTTTAGATCCTGAAACTAAATCTTGG
This sequence comes from Camellia japonica, assembly GCA_030407325.1. Taxonomy (NCBI): domain Eukaryota; kingdom Viridiplantae; phylum Streptophyta; class Magnoliopsida; order Ericales; family Theaceae; genus Camellia; species Camellia japonica. The sequence continues at coordinate 107,878,922 of JAPPVO010000013.1, read as the reverse complement.
TTAGAAGATCACCAACATTCTGTATTTGGATTCCCAACATTGGTCCGCTTTAGTTGGGGCACATGTACTCCCTACTTCAAAAACAATGTCGAAGTGCTGTGGTGAGTCCTGGTCTAAATTTGCTTGCATGATTCACTTTCATTGAACTTCTATTCACCTGCTTGACTATTTGTGGGGTTGAAGTACTTTTATTGCCTCTTGTTATGCAATACATTGTTACCTAGTGTCATTATGTGGTGATCTATGCTATAATCTAGAGTGTAGATGCAGTAATGGTGCTTAAAGTTGCTGATATTAAGCTGTTACAATGGCGAAGAAAGATATCCCGTTATAGAACAAATGAAGAAGAGTTCATATTGGCTAGAATCACAGCCACAGGGCCGTGCTTTGTTACTTTTTATCTGTACTTTGTGTTACTGTTTTCAAATTTTAAAATAATTTCCCTAGATATGACATAAGTGAACGCAAAGTTTGCCATTATTAGAAACCTGGCATATAATGATCTCTCTTTTCATGACACCGGCATGATATCTATCTCCTCTTTGGTGAATCTTTGGATCATTTATTTCTGCATTGTCCAGTGGCAGCAAGCTTGTGGCAAAGGTTGTTTTGTTTGGGGAATGTTATGTGGGTGACTCCAAAAGAGATTACACAAATGATTTTAATTGATTTTCAAGTATTGGGCAGGTCGAAGAGGGCCAAAGTGCTTTCGCTTTGTGCTATCTTTGCGATTTTTTGGGTCGTTTAGTTGGAGAGAAATGGGTGCGTCTTTGAATAAGTATCTCGGGATGTTGATTTTTTATGGGATAAAGTTCGACATTTAGTATCGTTTTGGGTGTCGGGGAGTCCTTTGTTCAAAGGATTTCCTCTCTTTTTGATTGCAGCAGATTGGTGTTAGTTTGTGATACATAGTGTTTTCATCGTTTTGGGTTTTGCCTCTTTTTATTATTGTTGTCTTCTTTAACTTGTACTCTTTTTTAGAGGATGCCTTATCCTCGCTTCTTTTGGCTTTTTTCCTTAATAAAGTCTTTGTTTGTTGCTGATCAAGAAAAATAAAATATCTATCTCCTCTTTGTTTAGCTTTTCATTGTAGATCCAGAATTAGCTCAACAGTTCAGGTTTCTTTTAAGAGGATGCATAAATGCATGCAATAGTAATCTGTTGTGTCCACAAGGGTTCATTTGATCCCATTTGTTGCTTTCTGTAGGGAATCTGATAAAACGGATGAAGATGGTTCGTCTACTAGGAGCGGCAAGCGGCAATTGAAATTAAGCAATGTTGGTTTCACTGGATTGAAGAGGAAAAGTGAAGAAATTGAATCTAGTGGCAAAGGACGCTGCAAATTTTTCCAGGCTCGTAAACTTGAGCAACTCTCTCATTTCTAAGGATAACTTTGGTATATCTTATTAAAATGTAGCACATTATTTTCATTTTCTATTTCGCTACCCGTATCTGTCAGATTGCTGATTATAATTTAGATTGTTAAAGTTGAACTAGTGAATGAGTAGATATGCCTCTGCAGAAATTGTTCTCAAGTGTGCTTCTATGCGGATGAAAATGAAACGTTTAACCTAATTAAGACTGAACTAAAAATTCGTTAGAATATGCATAGCAATGTATTGCAGAAAGCAGAATCAACATTATTGTTTACCTTGTTGTCTTGATTCATGAGCACATCTTAAGAGTAGTTTTCAAGAAGACCACTCTGAACAAACTCCTGAAGACCTCAAAATTAGTGTGGGCCATGGGGACTCCTCTCTGGCAGGCCCTTGTCATCCTTCTAAGGTGAATTATCTAAAACCCAATCCTGTTGCTCAGCTTATCCAGTGCACCATATTTCTACTTGCATGCCTACTAGTAGGTAGAATCTAGAGGCTTGTTTGTCATATTGTTTTCATGTTGCATGCTGTGTTTTCAGAAACAAAAACAATGGAAAGTTCAAAAAATCCGTTGTTTTCATTTTTGTATGAATATAGATTTTTGAAAAATCGAAAACAACTAGTCTTTCATAAAAAATGTTTTTTTTTTCTTTCTTTCTTTTTGTTTGTTCAAAAAAAGAAGTTGCCAAACAAGTTTTCTTCGTTTTATGAAAAATGGGAACAAAAAAAGAAAACGAAAGTGGTGGAGTGTTACTTTCATGTAGAGTTTGGATTAGTTCATCCAAGGGTGGCATCAACCCTAATCCGAGGTCACTGGTACCAAGGGTAGGGAATCAAATTAATTATTAACATTATGATGTCCTGTCCATAATCCCTTCTAGTACTTGCTTAGCAGCAGCTGAAGGCCTTGATATTTTGTGGTTGTTTACAATCCTTCAATATGCAATGAATATGTATCCATGACGCATCTCGTACTTATATATATATATATATACATATATTAGTACAGAAACACGTGCGTTGCACGTGGTAATTTTTCTTTTTTTTAGTTATTAGTTTTTATACTAGTTTTTAGCTTTTTAAGTTTTACCTTTTTATAATAATTGCATTGATTAAATCGCATGAGTGGATATTAAATGTATGATAAAAGAATAGAAATTAGCATAAATATTTTACATAGTATCCTATATTTTTATATTAATGTTCAAGTGTTAAAATTTTGGAAGTAAATTGAAACCAATCACATAAAATAATTGTAGTCCATATCACATTATTAGACTTATTACCATTAAATATATAATTCATCAGATTGTTTCGCTTTTGTTATATTATATGTATGTATGTAGAAATCACTTGGTAATTAAAAGGTAAAAAAATAAAGCATCCAACTAACATAGTAATATTATTATTAAAGGTGAAGAAATAAAATATCCTACTAATATTGTAATATTATTATCATTTTGAAATAAAATAAGTAAAGGAAATTGAAAACTAAAGTATTTTTATAAAATTCATTTATTTTCTAGTTTGATCCTCTTTGCAATTAAACTTTGGGAATTTGTTATATTGCTATTTTTCATTTTATATTGATCTTCGTCATTTTGTACTTTTGTTACAATTTTTCCAGATGTGCGATCCTTGTCATTCATCTTGTATAACCTTGTAAAAATTATGTATGATATTCAGAAGCAAGTTTTAGCGCCTTAGAGTGGGTAATACTGATTGTAGAATTTATTTTAGATTATGAAACAAAGTAGTTCTGAATCTTCTGGAGCAGAGTCGATTATTATTTGTGAAAGTTTTGCAGTAGATTGTGACCAGCGATTGTTTTGAACCCTCCGAAACAAAGTCTATTATTAATACACAAAATCCAGTTAAAAACAACAATCCAAGAGCTATCAGTTTGCCAGCAAGATTACTTTGAATCATCACTACTCATTCAAAGTAGATCAATTGCAAAAAAATATTTATTTTTTTTATATATTTTCATGATTTTTCTTGATTTGAATATCATAAAATTTCTCGCTTACTATTTATGAGAAGATAATTGAAAAGATAAATATTGAATATGCCACAATAGAAAAATTATTAAAAAAATAATCATATTATGATATTTGATGGTGTTGATGTTTGAACAAGTGATTGTAGTAAAATTATTAAAAAAAATAATCAAATTATGATGTTTGAAGGTGTACCATATTTGAATGTATTTGAATTGTAGAAGGTGTTTGGTTGTTTGGTAGATATAGGTTGGTGTTTGATATTTAATAAATTTTGGAGGGTATTTTCAAGATACGGAAAAAATAAAAAATATGACAATTCCTCACACTTGTATAATAGTAGTAAATATATTCAATTTTTGAATACAAGTCCTAAGATTTAAGTTTATGAAGGTTTGACACTTGAACATATACCTGCAGTCAATAATACTCGTAGCCCAATCCATGTAACATTGCACTCAATATAAACACTCTTCCTAAAAGTAGTGTTGCCTTGGTTACATTTGGATCCGCATTCAAAGCAAGGTGACTAAAATGGAGGAAAGACCTCTTATCATGCTTGAAGTATGGTTTAGCAAGAATAGAATTATTGTTTAGATGCAATGTTTTAGTGAGGAGCCTGTTCTCTAAAGGGATAACAAGCTTCTTATGCATAGCATTTTAGAACTTTTATTTTTCAATACTAGGAAAAAATCTGTCAAATTATCAGCATACCTAGTTTGACATTCTTCAGTTGTGTTTATTGTTCCCCAACTGACCCTTGAGTTTCAAAGAACAAGTGTATAGTATTGAAACTCTTAAACATACTGTTACTGATCTTTAATATAATCCATCAGTGGATGCTATTGATCTGTTCTTTATTTTTATATTTTTATATTTTATATTAGAAGTTGTAACTGTTATTATCTATGCTTGTTTGTTTGGGGAGAAAAACCACTCGAATTGTGCCATAAAAATTGTGCCATAGTTTTCTGTCTTCACAATTAGTTTTGATAATTTAATGAGGTAATTCATGATTTTGCTAGAATCATTCCGACAAATTGTTGGTAGAGACAATCTAAAGCATAGGTGACTGTGAGATATATATGGTTTTTTGAAACTGTATGGATTGATTTTGTGGGACTTTAGTAGATGGATTTTCTCCACTGAGAGGTGGAAAGTTTATCGGAAATTGATCAGCTTCCGGAAAAAACCCTAAATCCTTAGATTGTGTTTGGTTGGAAGATTTTATGAGAAAAATAGAAATGGAAAGGGAAAGGGGAGTAGAAAAAAAAAATGAGAAAGAATTAATATGATTTAAATTTCAAGTTATGTTTGGTTGAGTTGGGAAATAGAAAAAGAAAAGAGCTATGTGGGGAATTGCATTTCTCTCTCACTTTCTTTTTAACTATATTTTTCAATATAATCAAATAAAAAGTGAGATTATATTTTCTTTTCTCTTTCAATTCTCTCGTTAAATCTTCCAACCAAGCACACCTTTAATAACTAGATTTATACCTTTTGAATACATGAACAATTTTTGCTGGGATGTTTGGAGAAATGATTGCTCTGATATTTGAATCTCTATTCTTTGCTATGTGGTGATGAGTTATGTTGGGGCCTAAGTTCAAGTGCATATCAAATTATGACTCGTATCGTAGTTTTTTTTTTTAAAATAATGGATTGTGAATTGTAAGATTCATTTTATTTAACATGATATTAATTTTATATATTTATATAACTAAATATGGGCATAGAGTTTTATAAAGTAAATATTAATATAATTAAATTATTTATATAATCACATATATTGATGTTTAATTCATCTCTTATTTCTTGATAGAGATAGAAATGACACCATTTTACTTGTTATGCAAATAAAAGACAAAAATATAACTGAATTATAGTAAATCACAATTGAATTGCATGATTTAGTAATTTCTTATTTAACAAGAAGATTTCAATTGTTTTAATTGAAACTCATATCAGATTGTATTAATTGAATTATAAAGCATATAACTCTAATAACCATCGTGCTAGGGGTACCAATTAAAAAATATTAGTCCATATAAATTACTTGAAATGGTTAGATCGATGATGACACAAGCCAACCTCCCTATATCTTTTTGGGGGGATGCACTTTTGATTGCTGTCTACATCCTTAACTACGTGCCTTCAAAGTCAGTTCTAACAACTCCATATGAATTATGGAAGGATGCAAAATTAGATTTGGAGCATTTGTAGCCTTGGAGTTGTGCGGGTTTTGTTCACAGTACTTCTCATAAGCATGGGAAGTTAGGCCCTAGAGCAAATAAATAGTGTTTGTGAGATACTCAGAATGCTCAAAGGGTTATGCGATGTATGGTGAACACCCTAATGGTAGAATGACTAAAAATGAGTCGTGAGATGTCAATTTCATTGAGAATGAATTTCCTAGTATTGGTGAAGTAAAGAAAGATGTTGCACTATTTGAGTTGTAGGATTATAAGGAAATCACACAATCTTTTGGCAAGGGTAGAGAATCAGAGACTTATTTTGAAATCACCAAAGATAATGGGAGTGATTTACTTCATAGTGAGAGTGTTCCACTAGAAAATAACTCACTAGGATCCCAGTTAAGTAGAAGTGAACGTGGAACCATTCCTTATCGTCGTTATGAGATTGAGGGAGAAGCTTTCATGTGTACTCCGTTGGATCTTGATGAGCATGCTTCCTATGAGGAAGCATTAGTTTCACCTCCGTTGGATCTTGATGAGCGTGCTTCCTATGAGGAAGCATTAGTTTCACCTAATACTAATGAGTGGATAGCTGCTATGAATGATGAAATGAGTTCTATGGCTCAGAATCAAGTTTGGGAGTTGGTTGACCTTCCATTTGGGCGTAAGACCATTGGTAACGAATGGGTTTTAAAAATTAAGTACAAGACTAATGGATCAATCGATAAGTATAAAGCACGTCTCGTGGCAAAGGGCTATACCCAAAGAGAGGGTATAGTTTATGATGAGACATTCTCCCTGGTGATGAGATTTGCCTCTATTCGCCTAATTCTAGCTATTGTCGCACATTTGGATTTGGAACTTTTCCAAATGGATGTTAAGACTGCGTTTCTCAATGGAGAACTAGATGAGGAGATCTATATGGATAAACTAGTAGGCTTTGAGGTTAATGGACAAGAGCGCAAAGTATGTCGCCTCAAATGTTCCATTTATGGCTTAAAGCAATCATCTAGACAATGGCACTTTAGATTCCATAAAGCCATTATTTCAACTGGGTTTGAGATGATGGAGGAAGACCGTTATGTGTATGTCAAATGATCAAGAAAGAGTTTCCTTATCCTATGGTTATATGTTGACAACATTTTGTTAATTGGAAATGACATGGAGATGATTGTCGCCACTCAAGAATGGCTGTCCTCTATTTTTGAAATGAAGGACATGGGAGATGCAAATAATGTGCTTGGAGTTGGAGTTAAGATCTTGAGAGATCGCTTAAAGAGGCTTCTTGATTTGTCTCAAGAAACTTATATTAAGAGGATCTTAGAACGGTTTCGTATGCACTATTCCAAACCCATTGACACTTCAATGGAGAAGGGACGTAATCTGAGCATTGACTCTTGTCCTAAGACAGATGAGGAAAAGAAACAAATGGCAAAAGTTCCCTATGCGAGTGCAGTTGGTAGTCTGATGTACGATATGATGTGTACTCGACCAGACATATGTTTTGCACTGGGATTGGTCAGTCGTTAGTAGAGTAACCCAAGATTTATTCACTAGCAACCAGTGAAGAGGATTTTTCACTATCTTCGTGGGATGATGGATCTCATTCTTTGCTATTAGGGTGGAGATTTGAGACTAAAGGGATATAGTGACGCAGATTGGGCTACTGATAAAGATGAGCGCAAGTTTACCATTGGTTATTCATTTCTACTTAGGGGAGCTACTATTTCTTGGTGTTGTCCACGATGGAGTCAGAGTACGTTGCTTGTTCAGTAATAGTACCAGAGGCTGTTTAGTTGAGGAGATTCCTTCAATGCCTTGGGATCACGACTCTTGCACATGAAGCCTTTGTGATCTATGTTGACAGTATGACAACTTTGACATATTCTAAGGATCCCAAGTATCATGGTAGAACCAAACACATCGACATTCGATTTCACTTTATTCGAGATGTGGTTGCACGAAGGGAGGTAGTCCTACAACATATCTCCACTAGCAAGATGGTGGTTGATCCACTTACTAAAGCCACTACTAGAGATGTATAGCATTATTCTTTCCAAATTCATGTTAGGAGTTTAGGACTTCTTAGGATTTGATGTTTTTGTGGATACCTTATTGACGTTGTTGGATATTTTTGAGTATCTTATGCATAATTATTTATTCATGTGATTTTATGGCGTAATTGATACTATTAGCACACATTGTATATGATGTCACTAGGCTTAGATCGGCTTTCTTACACTAACGATCACCCTGGTGCTTGTAGAGAGAGTGGGATGAGACATTAATTAGCTTGGCGCTTAGAGAGCGAACGAGGTAAATATTTTGTAACTTGAGAATTGAACAAAATTGATTTATTATTATAAGATGTTGCCTTAACATTGGCTAATATGAGACTTAAAAAAAGTCAAATATAAAGTTATCCATAGCTTTATGAAGCTTGAATATAGCCGAATGTGAGGTCTTAGATAGGCGCTTGATGAGCGAATATGCTAAGAAACTCAGGTTAAGCGCTTGTATAGTGACTAAACTAAGATTCGTATGGTGTTAGAGAGTGATAGACCCAATTTAGTGGGAGCTTCGCTGTAGCATACACATCATATTGTATGTGCTATCGTCGACCACTTAAGGGAGTGGCTAGATGGATCCCTGCTCTAGCACTGTGTGAGCCTTGTTAGGCCAATAATAGGCCTACTTGATACTCCTAAACGTGGAATTATGTCATGAAGTGATGACTTGATATCGCTACTTTAGCATGTCATCCAAGAATACGATCTAGAGGACCATGCCTAGGAAAACGGTCAAGTTTAAGTGAATTGACATGAGTGGCTAGGGAAGATTGTTGGAAATTATACCATTGTATTGTAGCTCATTGTCTGACCGATTGTGTCAGATTTGAGATCACGATATGATCATAAGTACCCATATAGTGTTGAGGTCAAGCATGTTTATGAGTTATGACTCGCGAGGGGTTTTTAAATGTTTTATTTGGTGTGATCCATTGAATCTGAGGTGTCGACCAAATATTTTGACTGATGTGCTATGTTAGTTTATGGTGACTTAATATAGCACTCCTACCTTATACTTTCTCGTCATGTCACACGCTTCATTTTTCCGTATAAAAGGTGGATTGAATGAGAGATTGAAAAGTGATGATTGAGGATATAACACATAATGTGGATGTGGATGAGTGGGAGATGTTGGAAACCATGTGGTACATATGGTGTGGCCTAACTTTGAAGGCCACATGGTATATATGGTCTATCCACACATAACCTAATCATGAGGGACACATGGTCTTGGACATGTGGTACACATGGTGTGGTCTAAGCATGAGGTACATGTGGTTTTCCTTATATGCCTATATAAAGGCTTATGCTCAACATTGTGTAGACACACCAAAAACAATAAGTTCTCTCTCTATTCATTTATCTTGAGGCTACCATCTTGAAAGCCTAAGAATTTTGAGTGTGGATAAATATTGAGAAACTCTAGTAGCTTCTTAATTGACCTCGGGGGGGGGGGGTTGGGAGAGGGGTTTCAGACGAGGCTCGTAATTCAATTTGATCCAAACCATTTTCGTATTAGGTAATATGATTACTTGTATATTTTTCCTTCAATTAAAAACACAGCAGCAACAGTAAAATGAAGAGAGAGAATAAAAGGAGGAGAAATGTTTTTTTTGTTAGTTCAAATTAGGATTGGATGGTCATTTTTTATCCGATTTTGATGAAATTTCAATGGATTGTTCACGAAGATGAGCTCTACGTTTTGATCAGAGTGGATCTTATCAAAACTCTCTTGGATCGATAGTTTGGGATATCTACATTGGTGAGACCTAAATCTTATCTTTTGTTGATTTTATTGAAACCCACATTTATAGTGATGATATAAGTATTGTTGGTGATCCAAGAATTTATCTTGATGATTGTATACCTTTAGTTATGAAAAAATGAACCATTGTAACCCCATTATTTTATAGTGAAAATTGATTCGGAGTTAGACCCGCAGACGTAGCATTTTTGCTGAATCACGTAAATTTGATATTTTGTGATTGTTTTTGTGCCTTAAATTTTTCAATCATATTATTGCTTTTAGTTTGTGGTTAGTTGCCAATTTTCTAATTACACAAGAAGAAAAAAGTATAAGAATTTTCCCAACACGTCAATAGGATTGAGGCATCATTCTACAATCACTAATAAGTTTACAAATGATTATAAATAAGATATCAAGGCTCACAATCACCTTTAAGTAAATAGTAATGCTAAGGACTTGGATATAAAAATTTAGAAATTATTTAAAATTTCACATTAATGTCTCAGATTCATTTCATATATAGACCTCATATTTTATCAATTCGATCTCTACCACATGTACCAATTTCTGAATCTCAAATTTTGAAACCCTAACTTTTTTTGTTAAGTAAATTCCAACAAATAGCAAATAAAATGATTTCGTCATAAGTTGGGAGCATTAAAGATTTTATTAGAATCTTTCTTCCACACTTGGATATAGGGTGGGAGCATTAAGATTTTATTTTATTTTATTTTATTTTTTGAACTTACATTAAGATTTTATTGGAATCTTTCTTTCACACTTCGATAGGGTTTAAATGACGTAATATATGACTTCGTTGTCACCGACATATTCCACTACTTTTTTTTTTCCCCGTTAATTTTGTAGGCATTGAAATTATTGTGTTGTCCAAGATCCTACTCTCTCATTAGTTCATTCAAAAAACAAAATAAATTTAAGATAAAAAATTAATAAAGATCTTAATTAATGAACCCCACTCATTTGGCAATTCACCGTAAACCAATCACATGAGTAAATTTTACACTGTTATATCGAGCCTATTGTAAATTTAGATGTTTAGCACTGTAAAACTTTGTTTTAATTATAATATTTTACACACAAATTTTTTATTCAAATTTTCTTTTTTGTAAGATATATTAATGAATGATTATTTATTTTATGTATAAGCCTCGCAATGTATCAATTAATTTTCAAACGCTCTTTACCTTTCCAGGTAAAATTCTTAACAAAAAATCTAGGTACATATGTTTTTGCTTGTTTTAATACTCATTATTCGTTGATTTGTAATGTACCTGTGATTTAGGGTTTATAATATATTAGTGGTGGTTACAAATGTAACAATTTGTAATTTGCTATTTAAATTTTTAAATGATTTGATGAATGAGAAAAAATAATTAACAATTTTAAAAGGTTTGATGAATAAAAAAAATAAAAATTGTTTAAGAGTTATTAAATGTGGAGGGTAATTTAAGGAAAAGTCTATGGACTACAAGAAACTATCCCAGAATATCAAATCAATGGTAATGGTGTATAATTAAAGTTGTTATAATGAGACCAAACTACCGATGAATCTCACTCTTGATTTCAAACTCTGAGTTCTTTCTGATTTTTTATATTTGGTTCCTATATAAGATCTCGTAATTTAAATGTTAAACAAACAAAAAAAGAAAGAAAGTAAGAGCATCCCCACCAAATGTGGTATTGTATATATATATATATATATAGGGGATAGGACTATCTCGATTGTAATCTTTTTCATTTTAAAATTATAATGGACGATTTTTATTACATTATTCAAGAGTTTGTAAGGATTTTTTTTTCTAAATTTAAAATAGTGATAAATTTTTAAAAAAACTCTTACAAATCCTTAAATAATGTAATGAAAATCTTCAATTACAACCATATAATAATGGTGAGGATCTCAATCTAGATTATCACTAGTTGACAATGGACATCAGATTTTTGTTGGGATTGTGGAAATCACTATAGGTCATATTTCAATAATTTAAATAATTTATTTTATAAGATTTTATGTACAGATTATTTTTGAAATAAAATATTGTTTTGATAATATAGCAACTCCGGCTTTGACCTGACATTTTATTATGTTCCGGACTCGGATTTCATGGTTTAATGTTGTTGTTCATCTCTTAATTATTCACCTTGTTGTTCCTTGGATTGGTCATTTGGATTGTAGTAGTGTGTTTGGAACATGTTGGTTATTTGTTTTTCTAAACCTTTGTTGCCCAGATTTTTGCTCCTCCGCTCGAGCGGCCATTCTTGCGCTTGAGTAGGTTTTGAAATTTTTGCTCCTCCACTCGAGCGGCCATTCTTGCTCTCGAGCGGGATTTGCAAACTCTCAGTATTTTTGCAGATTTGCAAATATTAGAAGAGTGTATTTTACACTCGAGCGGCGTTTCCAACGCTCGAGCGGGTGGATGCTCGAGCATCCAATCTTGCGCTCGAGTGATGCCCTTCACTTGCAAAACTTTTGAAAGTGTGTATTCGACGCTCAAGTGTCATTTCTTACACTCGAGCGGAATATTATGTCTGACGCTCGAGTGTCACTTTTTACGCTCAAGCGGACTGCATGTATAAAAGTCCGTGAAAATGACCTTTTTCATTACTTTTTTATTCCTCTCTCTCTCTAAAACTCTCCAAAACCCTAGATCTTGAGTTTCTCTTTCTAAAACTCATATTCTCTCTGCTATTTCACCTAGATCCATTGGGTTCTTCACCCTAGTGCCTTTGAGAAAAAGGTAGAGCATGTCATGGGCTCTCTTTTCACCCGAACAAAAGTGGGTTTCGATGTCTTTGGAGTTTCAACCTTACTTTGCTCGTCTTCTCTTCTTGAGGCAGGGATTTTCTATACTTTCATATGGTCTTTAGCTTAGTTATTTGTCGTTGTGTAATAATGGTGGGATTTGGGAGTAGTTTGAACAAATCTAGGGTTTGGATGTGAAATAAAAAGAGGGGTTTTTGATGAATAGAAAATAAATGGTTATGGAGTTGTTGTATTGTGTCAAAATTGTTGATTTGGAACTTGGGTTGATATTTGGAAAAATGGGAAGTTTGCCCTAAAATGACTATAATATTTATTTTGTATAAATAAATGAAATTAGTGTTGTAAACATGAAATTGGGCGGATATTGAACTAGATGGAGTTAAGTATGCAGTATCTCTTACTTTTGGAAGTTTTGAATAAATTATCTATCATGAGATTGAATATCTGTTTAGAAATAATAGTATTAGGCTATCGGTGGAGGATAGATATGATTGTTGTAGAAATTGCATGGGGATTAGGTGAATTAAAACTAATCTATTGTTGATTGTCATTGAATATGACTATGTTTAAATACATTGTATATGTATGATGTTTGAAAGGAAAAAAGGGATATACTCCATGTTTGGGAGGAGATAGAGGATGGACTCCATTAAAATTAAGTTGGCCGTAGTGTTTAGGGTGAAAGTCCCGAAATCTTGTGTATACATGGGTGCCGATCCCGCGGATAAAATTTTCGTAAAATGGCAGATTGAAGTGTTTGTGTGGTAATTGTGTTGATTTGATAACCACTAAGTTGTAGTCTTAGTTGGGTTGTTGAAAGAAAATGGAATTGGATCATGGGTTGAAAAGGGTAAATTAACTTGAAAAGAATGGACGGAAAATGAATTGAAATATGAACTCTGGTACTTTACGATCTTATAAACATGTGAATGTTTTATCACAAACATTGTGTATGTACATTGTACTTATATCTCTGCTAAATCTCATATATTGTGTTAGATTATTCCTACTAGGTTTTGACTCACCCTATTTGGGAAACCATTTTCAAGTGTTGGTGATATGCCTAAACCAAGGCAGTAGCTTGGAGGGACTTTTGGGAAGTAAGGGTTTCTTTATTTTGTTTTACTTTTTGTATAGCTAGGGCTTAAATTGTATTGAATTAGGCTCACTTTTGTTGTAACCAAGCAATGACTTGGAAAGATGTAAGCCTATAGGGCATTTAATTACTTGTTTGGTTCTCAGTTCTCTTATTATTGTAACACATGCTGTAGATTTAGAATGGACAGTTTGTGAATGTATATCGCATGTGTTATCGTTTGTATATGAATTTTAATGAATGAAAGTATATTATTTCTATTATGTTTCTGCTTATGAGTTGTATTTATGGTATAATTTTGGGGGGGCGTGACAGATAATAAGAACTACATTATTTTATTATTTTGTTTAAAAAAGAAAAATAAAAAAGGTAAGTATAATTTCAAATATAATCTAATAAAATCATAAACAAATTAATTTAATTTTTGTTGTACAAAATTTACGAATAAGGCACAATAAAATGAACTGTGTAAATGATAATTTATTGATGGTGGACCATATATATATATATATATTTAAAAAATAATGTTTATTTTAATTGGGTATATTACATTATGGATTAGAAAAAATACAATTCATTCCATATTTTTATTATAATTATGATGATCTCCCTTGAGGTTTTAATTTACAAAATAGGCAAGTCATTTTTCATTAATTCATTATATGAATAAAAAAATGATGTTATTGTCATCTATTTTCTATTAAAATGTAGGGAAATGCTTTAGTGTATGCAATCTTACTATAAAATTATGTAAGTTTTCACAAATTTATATAAGTGATTTCATAAAAATGCATAAATTGAACATAAATTCGTATAAGTTCATGAAAACACTAGACTTACATAAATTTATATTCAACTTACACATTTTTATGAGATTATTTATGTAAGTTCGTGAAACTTATACAATTTTGTGGTAGGATTGCATATTTTTATTATTTTTTGATCGGCAAAGAAAACTTTATTGATTGAAAAAACAAAAGGGAACCAAAGATACAATCAATAAAGAGGAGGTAGCTGCAAAGAGCAAAATAACTCTCAAATTAGTCCCAAAAAAATGGCACCAAAGAGAAGCTCAAACAAATGCAAGCACCCCATGGTTGATAAAGAACCAACCAAAGAAAAAAGAAGAAGAAAGGGGAACAAAGCCCAGCAGAGAGTCAAACACAACCCCTGTTTTGTATCCACTTGAAGACTAGATCATCAACTGAGTAGGGGAAATCTTTAATGGATGCTTTGAGCCAAAGAACTACTTTGATTTTGATGAGTTCACTCAGAGCAGAGAAATTGGATTGAGCCTCAGAAAAGACACATTCATTCTTATGCTTCCAAAAAGATCAAAGGACAACTAAGGGAATGGCTCTTCAAATTAGCTTGTCAAGATTCTTGAATTTTCCATCCATCCACCAATTGAGAAGACCATCTACTGATTCTTATATGCACCAATGAAACCCCTAATCATGAATCACTGCAGACAAAATCAACCAAGAGAAAGGGCAATGGAGCAAGACATGAATAGCATGTTCAGATTCAGAGCTACAGAAGGGGCAAAGGGTCGAAACATTGCTGCCAAGAATGCCTATTCTGTACAAAAACTCTGAAGATTTAATTCTATTTTTCCAAGCCAACCAACAAAAAAAGGATACTTTGGGGAGTAATGCATTACTCCAAACATGTTCACAGATTTTTAGATGAGTGCCAAGAAGAGAGCTACTAGAAGAGAGTAAAGAGTAGACACAGAGAACTCACCGTGGCCTATAGAAGCACTAGTCCAAATATGGCAGTCTTCACTTTCAATACTCAAGGGAGGAGCTAAGGATAAGACAACAGTCAATCTAGCTTCTTCATACTACTACAAAAATAGTTAAAGATCACACTTTGACAAAAAAAAAGATCTCACTTTTATTGGAAGTGTGATAAAAAAAATTAGATTGATATTTTAATCACACTTAATTTGATTGAGTGTGATAATATTTATTTTTTATGTCACTTTTCAATTAAGTGTGATTATATATATATATTTTTAATCACACCTTCTAATTAAAGTGTGATTATATATACACTATTACTTTTTAATCACACTTTTTAAACAAGTGTGATTATATATATATTTTTTAATCACACATTCTAATTAAAGTGTGATTATTTATATATTTTTTAATCACACCTTCTAATTAAAGTGTGATTATATATACATTACTACTTTTTAATCACAACTTTTAAATAGGTGTGATTATATATATATATTTTAACCACACATTCTAATTAAAGTGTGATTATTTATATATTTTTTAATCACACTTTCTAATTAAAGTGTGATTATATATACACTACTACTTTTTAATCACACTTTTTAAATAAGTGTGATTATATATATATTTTTTAATCACACATTTTAATTAAAGTGTGATTATATATACATTACTACTTTTTAATCACACTTTTTAAATAAGTGTAATATATATATATATATATATATATTTACTCACACTCCCTAAATAGGTGTGATTGTATAAAATATTTCAATTTGATTTTTATATAAAGGCGCTGTTTGGGAAGCCTTGAGAAAGGCTATTTTAGCCTAAAATGAGAAAATAGCCAAAAAGCAATGGCTGCCATTGATTTTTTTTTTAAAAAAAAGTCAAAAACATACGGCCGCTGCAGCAACGCAACCTACACTGCCACCAACAGTGTAGGCTGCAGACAGGTTAAATTACCATATTACCCCTACACAACAATTTCGAAAAAAATAAAGTCAGGGGTAAATTTGTCATTTCAATTTAAATATCATTTCAAACACATTTTTCAATATAACAATTAACCCAAAAATTTAACCCAACTTCCCAAACACAAAACTAAAATAGCCTACTAAAATAGCCACTTCCCAATCGAGGCCAAAATATACAATTCCTAAATCCGCGCCTCTATTCTACCCCATGAATGATAGAGACGACTCACTACTAGAAAAGGAGGCTTTAGACATGGAACTTTTTCACTCATTTTTTGATCTTCCTATCTCTCTGTCTCTGTCTCTCTCTGTCTCTCTCTCGCTTATCAATCTTCTCTATCTATCTGTCTCTCTCTTTCTCTCTATGTCTCTGTCTCTCTTATTTTTCTCTCTCTCACTCATCACTTTTCTCTATCTGTCTGTCTGCCTCTTTCTCTCTATGTCTCTCGTCCATCTCTCTTCTGTCTATCTCTCTCATCTCTCTTCTCTCTCTGTCTCTCTTCTCTATCTCTCTTCTCTTTATCTCTCTCGCTCATTTCTCTCTGTCTCTCTCTCGTTTATCTCTTTTCGCTCTTTTTTTCTCTCTCTCTCTTTGTCTATATCTTTTCACCCATTTTTCATCTTTCTTTCTCTCTCTTCTCTTTCTCTTTCTCTCTCTCACTCATCACTCTTTTCTTTTTGTCTATCTGTCTCTCTCTCTCTGTGTCTCTCACTCATCTATCTCTTCTCTCATCTCTTTTCTCTCCCTGTCTCTTCGCTCATCTCCTATCTCTCTCATCTCTCTCTCTTCTCTCTCTGTCTCTTTTTTTGTCTCTCACTCTCTATCTCTTTATCTTTCTGTCCCTCTCTCTCTCTCCCACTGTGTTCGCGTTGCTCACTCTCTCACTTCTGTCTTTTCTATTTACTGAGCTCCCTCTCGATTTATCTATCCACTACAAGAAAATGCACTTTTAGCGACTACTTTGTCTCTCTCTCGCTCATCACTCTGTCTTTGTTTCTCTCGCTCTCTCTCTCCTCTATCTGTCTCTCACTCATCTCTCTCTCTCTCTCACCACCCATCTCCTTTACCACCTTCACCACTACTGCAAACGCCATTCCAATATAACAATTAACCCAAAAATTTAACCCAACTTCCCAAACACAAAACTAAAATAGCCTACTAAAATAGCCACTTCCCAATCGAGGCCAAAATATACAATTCCTAAATCCGCGCCTCTATTCTACCCCATGAATGATAGAGACGACTCACTACTAGAAAAGGAGGCTTTAGACACGGAACTTTTTCACTCATTTTTTGATCTTCCTATCTCTCTGTCTCTGTCTCTCTCTGTCTCTCTCTCGCTTATCAATCTTCTCTATCTATCTGTCTCTCTCTTTCTCTCTATGTCTCTGTCTCTCTTATTTTTCTCTCTCTCATTCATCACTTTTCTCTGTCTGTCTGTCTGCCTCTTTCTCTCTATGTCTCTCGTCCATCTCTCTTCTGTCTATCTCTCTCATCTCTCTTCTCTCTCTGTCTCTCTTCTCTATCTCTCTTCTCTTTATCTCTCTCGCTCATTTCTCTCTGTCTCTCTCTCGTTTGTCTCTTTTCGCTCTTTTTTTTTCTCTCTCTCTTTGTCTATATCTTTTCACCCATTTTTTCATCTTCCTTTCTCTCTCTTCTCTTTCTCTTTCTCTCTCTCACTCATCACTCTTTTCTTTTTGTCTATCTGTCTCTCTCTCTCTGTGTCTCTCACTCATCTATCTCTTCTCTCATCTCTTTTCTCTCCCTGTCTCTTCGCTCATCTCCTATCTCTCTCATCTCCCATCTCTCTCTCTTCTCTCTCTGTCTCTTTTTTTGTCTCTCACTCTCTATCTCTTTATCTTTTTGTCCCTCTCTCTCTCTCTCTCTCCCACTGTGTTCGCGTTGCTCACTCTCTCACTTCTGTCTTTTCTATTTACTGAGCTCCCTCTCGATTTATCTATCCACTACAAGAAAATGCACTTTTAGCGACTACTTTGTCTCTCTCTCGCTCATCACTCTGTCTTTGTTTCTCTCTCTCTCTCTCTCTCTCTCCTCTATCTGTCTCTCACTCATCTCTCTCTCTCTCTCACCACCCATCTCCTTTACCACCTTCACCACTACTGCAAACGCCATTCCACTACCACCATTACTACCACTGTCGCCATTTCACCTCTACGACTACCATTACTACTACCATTGCCACCACTACCACTACTGCCACTACTACTACCATTACCTCTCCTTCACCCTTGCCACTTCATCTACTCTACCACTACCACAACTTCACCACTAATCTTCTTCGCTACCACCATCTCTCTTCTCTCTATCTTTCTCATCTCTCATCTTTCTCTGTCTCTCTCGCTCATCTCTCTTCTCTCTATCTTTCTCTCTGTCTCTCTCGTTCATCTCTTTTCTCTTTATGTCTCTCTCGCTCATCTCTCTTCTTTCTATCTCTCTTTGTCTCTCTCGTCCATCTCTCTTCTCTCTCTGTCTCTTTTCTGTCTCTCACTCTCTATCTCTTTCTCCTTCTCTCTCGCTCTCCCACTAGGTTTGCATTGCTCACTTCTCCCTCCCGTCTTCTCTATTTACTGAGCTCCCTCTCGATTTATCGATCCACTACAAGAAAATAACTTTTAGCAACCACTTTGTCTCTCTCTCGTTCATTACTCTGTCTCTCTCTTTCTCTCTCTCTCTCTCCTTTATCTGTCTCTCATTCATCTCTCTCTTTCGCCACCCATCTCCTCTACCACCTTCACCACTATTGCAAACGCCATTCCACCACCACCACCACTACCACTACTTCCACTGTCGCCACTTCACCTCTACGACTACCATGACTACTACCATCGCCACTACTCCACTACCACTACCACTACTACTACTATTACCTCTCATCCACCGCCGCCACTCCATTTCCTATACCACTACCACAACTTTATCACTAATCTCCTTCGCCATCACCACCACCACCACCACCACCACCACCACCTCTTATCCACCACTTTCACCACTACTGTCGCTCCCTCTCCTCTACTACAAAAAAATTGTTTAGTTATGATTGTTTAATAGAGTGTTGAATTGTATGTGGAATTGAGTTTTAAAAGTTTGATGTGACATGTGAAATTAAAAAATTTGTTTGGTGATGAGTTTTCAAAACTTAATTCAACTTATAATTGAAAATCAAACACACAACTCATAATTCGATATCCGTATTTTTTATCAACAATCATAACCAAACTATTTGTAAAATACTCAAATAAAAAAATATTTTTTTTCAATTAATTGTTTTTAAATAATTTTTTTGAATATTTTTTTTTCAAATCATTTTTTTTTCAAACAACTTCCATGTCAATTATTTTCTGCCAATTAATTTTTTTGTCAATTAATTTTTTAGGCCTATATAAACATTAAAAATATTTAGAAAATTAAAATATTAAAAATATTTTAAAAATTAAATATTGAGAATATTAAAAATATTTCGAAAATCTAAACCAAACAAAACCTATTTCCCCCTTTTTCCCCCGTCTTTCCCCCCTTTTTTTTCATTTGCTTTCAGGTTTGTAGAGCCCAAGTTTTGGAGCCCTTTAGTTTCGAAACAACACACACTCTCTCTCTCTCTCTCTCTCTCTCTCTCTCTCTCTAATTAGGGTTAGCAGAGGTAGTAGCGAGAATTCGAAGAGGTCACGCGTGGGCTGAGTAGGTACACTTGTGCTGTCGTTAGCTAGCAGGAGGAGTCTTCATCAAAACCACGAGGCTTGAAGCAGGGTGCTTTGTTTCTTTTCTGGTAAGTGGGTTTTCTTTTCTCTGCTCTGTTCTTGTGACTTCTCTTACTTTTTTTTGTTTTAAAAATACCCAGTTTTAAACAAAAAAAAGAAGCAATTAGCAATCAAGATACTACTAGTCTTGAATTGAATGTGATTGTGGTGGATTAGCAGATCTAACATTTTTCTGTTTGATATTGACCGTATCGTTCATACCGATACATATCCTGATAACTTTATTGAAAAAAAATGGGTTTTGCACATAATAATTTAGGGTTGTGCTCTCCTTGGTTCCCAAATCCCAACATTGCAAATGTTCAATTTGTGGCCAAAGAAACGGATGAATCACAAAACAAAAGAGACACTGTTTGATTTTTAAGTTTACTTTTATTATTTACTAATTTATCATTTAGATTGGAAATCAAACATGATTAATTTATCATGGTTATCAAACATGCTTCTTCATAGCCTTTCCAGATCCTCTCTCCTGTGTTGATTTTGCATCTTTTTGGTTGAGATTATTAGCCTTTCAAACATGATTTTGCATTTGAAAAGGTTCTGTGGGACCCCACAATTTGGTGTTACTAGTGGCTAGGAAAATTCATTTACAGCATATATTTTTGCCTAACTTGATTGTTATAATGGACTATAATATCAAGTTCTGTATTTAAATGGTATGCACAACTAGAGATGTACAGTGCATGATCTATCCTGTGATAATGTCGTGTTTGAAATGAGAATGAATGAGCATCACTTTGATCTCTGCAATAGCTTTATTTAGAGACTACGAAGGAAACAGTATTTTTATGCTTGATAATCATTAAAAAAAACTAGTTTGTTGTTTTGCTCTTGCATTTGCAATGCTTGTTTGTGATAATTCTAGCTGGCAATAATGTTTGATGGGATTCTTTAGACAACTGGAAATTATCTTTTTATCGGATTACAATTCAATGGATGAACCTCTGCAATAGCTTAGATTATTCAATTCTAGAACAACGAGCTATTTATTGCTGATAAAACATAAAAAAAGGAGCTATTTATGATTGTTGTTTTAGTTTCTCAGTCCTTTGGTCACTGATATTTTTCTCTTTTAAGAGTCTTTTTTTATTAACTCCTTTATTATTCAAGGAATGTCTTAACTTCTGAAGTTTGATTTCAAAGCTTTATAGTTATGCTTGCAATAAAGAACTGATCTTTCTTTTTATCTGGATTATTTTCATTATGAATGCTTTGATGTTTTTGTGTTGTGTGCATATATTGTGTTTGTCTACTTCCCACCAATTTTCTTCTTCTTCTTCTTCCCATTTATTTATTTATTTATTTTTTCTGGTAATGTAGACATATTTTTCTACATCCTTGAATAACATGCTTTCAAGAAATTAAAAATTTTCTGGCTTGTTATTTACTGCCTCCAGTTAAATTCTTATTGTGCTAACCATCCTTGTCTAAATTTCTGGTTGCTTCCAGGCTGATGACTCATACATATTACCTGTGCTCTTACGGTTTGATGGTCAGCCAGAAATAGATGAAGAGGTGTGTTAAATTGCTGTATTTGTAAAGAACTTAATTAAGGGTTTATGTTTTTAGATAGTTTTGTTTTAAATTGTTTCGGGACGCTCTAGTCTTGCAATGAGACATACTTAAAAGTTTCAAAGAGTTTGTGAAAAATGCTACAGTAGTTTGCTATTTTTCTTAAGTTGTTTATAAGCATGTAGCTCTCATTTAAGGCCCTGTTGTCCCTCCTCCATGTTACTTTCCATAGTCTTATATTCCCTATTCTGTGTTAATTTCTAAGCATTGTTTGACAAGCTTGCATAAATGACCAAAATGTTATTTTTTATGTAGTCCATATGAAGCTAGTTTTAAGGATGATATCTTTCTTATGAAACATCTTGTAGCTCTTCAACTCATTGGACTCTAATTCATAGTTGTAAGTTTAAAATCCTTGAGGTAGAAGAAGCTCAGGCTTTAAGGGCCCTTACCTTCTTCCCCAGAATCTCAGTTTTCATTTTCACACCCTTCTTTGCCTTTCACTGATGAAACCACTTTTTTTTTTTTTTTTTTTTATATTATTTTTTGTACTTTTCACTTGCAATTAATACAGGGAAATATTCTTTATCGATTTCCATCACTACAACGTATAGCTTCTCCTCAGAGGAGTGGAAGGAAGGAATATCTTTTCAGGTATCAAACTCTGAATTTATTGTTCTACATTTCAATTTTTCACATATTACCATATGTATATTTATATGTTCTTCATGTTGGATATCCATTTTTTATATCATAATGTGTAGTTAATCTATGAAAAAAATTAAACCGTTCAAATAACAAATGAATAGTTTAGTTTTCAAATAATATTTACCATTTATTATTATTATTTTAAATAAATGTTCTGAACTAACATGATAATAGTTAACAAATAAATCTAATTTTTTTTATAAATAATTTACATGTTATGATATAAAAAAAAATCGAATAATTCACATCACCAAAACAAAAGTTATGTAAATCTCATCAGCCCAAACAACACGATTTAAGAAGCTTGGCCCTTCGAAATTACACAAGGCTAATGCTCATCAATTATACTCTCATGAGTTATTATTTTATTTTTGTCGTTAACATTCTCCCTTCTTTTTCCATAACTTGTGTGGGGGGTGATTCAGTTTGTAACGGTCGAATTTGTCATCTAAACTGCGATAAAACTGTGCTGCGCACGTGCCTTCTCTCTTCAACAACACAACAAATTACGCGCGAGATTTGTCGCATCACACCCATCTCTTTGTCTCGATCTCTATATCTATCCTATCATATATGTAATTTATTATATTCGAACAGAAGATTTAGTGTCTAATAGTATTACGGTGATTTTTCCTTCTAGTACGTAATAAATTTTTCTATTCTAAAATAATAAAGTATTATCCAAGTGGTGAATAAGATTTAAATCCAAACTTTAGATTTTATTAAGAACAATCTTATTATTTAGACAACTTACACAATTTGAGATATTAATTTCTTTATTATTTATTTTTGTATTTACTCATATGAATTGGACACGTATTAGCGCCACCACTACTGTATATAAACATTTGGTTTTGAAGAGACGATGTGTGAAAAAGAATATGACCTAGAATTTGAATTCCATTCACTATGCCCCAATTCTTACTTTTCTGAGTACAATTAGCTCTCCAAGGTTAGCCTTTTCTTTTGATGCCCTGCTTCGCATTCGATTCTCATCCTTTCCTCTCTACTTATTTCTCTTTAAATCCAAGTTTTTCAGGCTTTTCACTTTGTGGGTTTTCGTCTGCATGTCACTTATTACTCGTATGTTTGGTTTCCTAGAAAATGTGGGAAAACAAAGGAGAGCCAATTCGCGGAACTTGGGTTTGTTTTTGTTGTAGAATCCCGGAAAATGAATTTTCCGTCAATCAACTGACCCTAACAAAAGTAGTTGGCTTATTTGATTTTGGATACCAAGAATAGAAAACTTAAAATTAAAATAAATTTTCATGTGTTTTTCTTTTCCTCAGTATTCTAGGAACAGAACTTAGTGGAAATGAAATTTGCCAAGGGAAGGCATTAACCTTTGCTTAGGGTTCATTTGAGAATTGGCCTTTATAGAATTTTTTTTGGCTTTTAGAGAGAATGAATTGACCTTTTGTATTGACTTGTTGGCTAAAATGTTTACTTCCCACATATAGCTCGATGGTGATGAGGGTTCGAATTTCTTCACGTTTGCCTGGTTCATTGACTTAGGGGTTAGATAGCCATCATATTTTATGTTCAAATTTCACTTTTACCACCATTGGTATAGGTTATGGGCACATAACCATTTGGTAGTTTGAAATAACCACTTAACACCTGTGGTTTGTGAAATAAATTGCACCGTCACATTCTTCATCTAAATTAACAAGAAAAAGAACCTCAAGGGTTGGCCTAGTGGGCAAAACTCGGGGCCTAGGGATGTGGTCTAGGTTCAATACCCACTAACAACAATAAGCTCCTTGGGGTTTTTGCCCTGGCTTTAAATGGGGCCCTCGTAAGTGGGCAGTCGGATTGGTCCCTGGGATTAGTTGAGGTGCACTGAAGCCAGTCTAGACACTCAGTTATCAAAAAAAGAAGAGAGAAAGAAGATGAGGGTGTTTTAGTCAATTTATAAGTACTATCAATGGAAGTATTAAGTGATTATTTCCAAATGGAAGGGTTTACATGCACATGGCATATACCACTAACGTAAAGTCAAATTTGCCCTATTTCTATATCCTTTTTAAATTATAGTGTTTCATTGCTTTTATAAGGTTAACTAGTAGTATCTTTGTCAAAATGCTTATTGCATAGTTAGACTATCTAATATGTTTACTTGTTCTTCATTCATTATGGTTCATATTTTTTTCACAGACGATCGGTCCTTTTCTGAAAGATGGTTGCCTTTGGTAAAAAGTTGAAGGAAACACAAATTCAAGAATGGCAGAGGTATGCTTGAGTAGATTTGTACACTACTTTGCCATTTAGTCTGTTTAGGTTGATTAGCTTAGCATGAGATTCATGGCTGTGGCATACTGCTGTGATTTGATGCATGCTAAACAAGTCATGTTTTAAACTTTGCTTCATTGTATGTGTTACAATACTTTTGGTAAACGATGATTACCTCTCTCTACATATCAATTTGTATCAATAGTATATATTATTTCCATCTCCTTGAATATGCCATGTTAATTTTAATTGTTGATGATTTTCTTCCTTCTCATCATATTGTATTGCTATAAGTTCTTGCTACCTAATATTTATAGGATCTCGGTATTTGTTGTGAGTGATTAAGATGTTGGTTTTGCTATCTTTTAAGTGTTAATAAAAAATTCCATATTACCTGACTTTTTCTCTAAAGGTGGA
Source organism: Camellia japonica (assembly GCA_030407325.1). NCBI lineage: Eukaryota > Viridiplantae > Streptophyta > Magnoliopsida > Ericales > Theaceae > Camellia > Camellia japonica. Next base: position 107,854,277 of record JAPPVO010000013.1, on the reverse strand, counting down.
AATATAAATCTCGCTAACTTAAATAATGGCTATATTTTCTTTCTTTGCTAAATTTTACTCAATAAAGAGCACTCATTTTTTCTTTTTTCTTTGTTTTTTTTTTTTGGTGCCAGCCATCAATCTTATCTTTTAGATAACAAATCATAGTGAAGTAATTGGTTTATTGATTGACTTGGTGAATATGTCTCTTACTATAAATGAATTTTCTACTATATGTTGATTTCCGTTTCTTATGCGATATGGTCTCATCTTGTTAACAATCATGCCAATTATGGTAGCAAATATTATTCTTCAATTGTTATCTGCAACTTTTTCAATATGCTTATGATTTGATTTCTTCTAGATACTACATTAACTATAAGCTACTGAAGAAGAAAGTAAAGCAATATGCTCGACAAATTGAGGTTGGAGATCAAGATCACTATTATATACTAAAGGACTTCTCGAGAATGCTGGATAAACAGGTATTATGGCTGTGCACATATATTGTTGATACATGCATATTTAATGTGAATCTTATTCATGCACAAATGGAGAAGATTCATTAAATTATGTATGTGTATTCAAATTTATCTTTCACTAAGTTATTGTAAACATTCTCTTATAGGTATACTTAAAAGGTTTAAACTTCAAATTTGATATCAAAAAGTGGAAACATGGTGAAGTTATAAGAAAGTGTAGGACTGTTGACTTAAAATACGAATTTCTCCTTATGATTTGAAAAATTACAAATATTTCACTGCTAATTTTTTTTTATTTAATAGAATTAATTAAAAAAAATAAAATTCAAAACTATTCTCCTATATAATAATAAAATTATTTGAATTATTAATTAAAATATATTTTTAATATCATTAAAAATTATTAATTGATTTGATAATTTATTAATAAAATAAATAATTTATTATGAAATTAAAAATTTTGAATATAATTTCTAAAATTATAAGAACAAATCCTTTAAACAAATATGTCTTTGTAATTTAATATTTTTTTAAAACAGTAAAAGAAATCTTTATTGTCAAAAAAGGAGAGGAATTGATTTGGAGTCCAAACCCATATAGGAAAAGAAACACAAAAAAGGAGGAAGGGATTTGGAGTGCAAACCCAAACAGGAAAAGAAACGACAACGCAGGGAAACAAAGAAAACACACATAAATATGTTCACCTAAAAAACAGAATCAGTTCCCCATATTGATATCTATTCTCTCTCTCTCTACCTAACAGCGGTCATTCTCTCTCTCTCTCTACCTGAGTAACAATGGCAATGGGGTCTACTGTTGGATATAAATTTAATCCTAGTGATATAGAGTTGATTGAGTATTATCTGCTAAACAAGATTACTAACCACCCATTACCCATGGAAGCTGTGATCGAATGCGATGTCTATGATGAAAAACAAATGTCCAACATATTCAACACTGTGAAAACCAATCTCTACGTGTTCACACAGTTGAAGAAGAAGTCTGGAAACGGAAAGAGAATTGATCGGACGGTGGGTAAGATGGGTGCGTGGAAAGCGATCAATGCGCCGCAGCCTATTGAGGATCACCACGGAAGAGTTATCGGAGGCAAGCGAAGTTTGGATTATGTGAACAAAGAACGGTCCGGCGAACACGGTGCATGGAACATGAAGGAATACAGTCTTGCTGGTGCTTTGCTCGCACGTACTAATGATCTCAAAGTAAGTTTATGATCTCTCAATTAATTTGATTGTATTTACTTTTAAAATCTTTGTTTTCCTGCTCAATTTCATTAACTGTTGTGTGTTAGTTACATGTATATGGTGGTCTCTTTGTTGTTGTTCAAGAGAAGAAATGAAATATTAGGACAAACTAGAACCATTATTCCAAATCAATCAATATTATTTTAGAGTTTGGACTTTTTCTTGGTTGTTGTTCAAGAGAAGACATGAAATATTAGGTCGTTATGGCATGTAACTTGTATAAGATGTGTAACTTTTAGGTTAATTACACTAAGATATTTTTAATTATTAATAAATATTATTTTATCTCATTTATGAATCTCTTAATTATAAAAATTGTTCAAATAGCCCCTTTTGAAAGTGGTTTGGGTATAAGAATGACAACGGGGGACGGGACGGCTGATGGTAGAAATTTTCTCATCCGGCCTCGATCTCTGACGGAGTGATCTCCGACGGGGAGCTTATCACCGCCCTCGTCCCCTAACGGGGATCGGATTTCTCCGATCCCGAAATTTCGGGGATAATTCGGGCCGGGGCCGGGGCCGAAAAACCTATCCCCGTCCCTAGCCCGAAAACTGTCGAGAATTTAATTTTCAATAGCATCCTCGGTCCTATGGGAATAATTTTTGGGAAAAACCCATTCTAATTGGGGTCGGGGGATCGATCCCTATTTGGGTAAAGTAAAAATAGTACATATTTATAATTAAGGGGTCAATACGCATGGGTTTATAAATAAAAGGATATAATGATATTTATTAACAATTAAAGGGTCTTGATGTAATTAATTCTAATTTTTGTTAACACAAAAAATTAACTTACTTACCTATCACAAAAATATAATTTTTCTAATTGTAATTTTAAGAGTGCATACTATAACTTCGCTATTCATAATTTTCACTACAAAAAATATGATTTTTAAAAAAATAACTTTCACTATAAAAATCTTTACTTCCACACCAATATTCATAACTTTAATCATAAAAATTTTGATTATTTTATTTTATTTTATTTTATGGTGTGTACCTTTTTAAGGGAATGCATTGTAACATTTCTCTTTCAATTATCTGTAAATCATATATGTATCATAGACATATATAGTTGTTTTGTAAAATCTTAATTGTTTATCGATGGACTGTTTTAAAGTCATATTCATAATTGACTCACTTGTATTGTAATTTTAATAACTAAACTATCAACTAATTTTGATTTAACATATGTTTATTTCCAAGAGACAAAATGATAATTAGTTACAAAAAAAATAAAAAATAAAAATAATATCTGAGAATTCTTTTGTTAATAATGATATTTAGTTCCCTTTCAACCAATATCGATTTTTTATTTTTATTTTGTTTTATCAGTATATAATTACATAATAAAGGATCAGTTTCTAAACATTTTTGTATTTGCATTTGGTAATACAGTTGAAGGACTATGTACTTTGTTTTATACAACGGAAAAGGCGAGTTACAAAGCGAGCAACAACAGGGGATGATAGTGAACATGGAATTGAAACGGTTATCTGTGATGATGATCAGCTGATCAACTATGGGTATTTGAACAACAACAAAAGGGCAAGAAGATCTGATGAAGAATGCAATCAACCTAGTAATTCTGGTTTTCGTTTTGGTTTCAATGATGATGCATTGGACAAACCAGCAGTACCAAAAGAAGTTGAACAGAGAGATAGCTCTATCTTCCAATCGGAATTAGATAAGGTGGCCAAACATCTAGGAGTATATGAACCGACCGTGATGCAAGATGTCGAAAACATAGCTACGACTCTTGGAAATGAGCGACCTGCATTGGATGATGAAGCTTTGAAGTATACTATTGATCCAAGTGTCTGTGATGATGAACATGCAGTAGATGACGATGGCGATCATGTTTTCGACTCATTTGTTAAAGATTTATGGAAGGGTGAACAGCTACCTTTGCAAGAGAGTGAAATTGAGATGTTGTCTAACACATGTTTTGAAGGATTGTAAGTATGATGTGGTAGTAGAAATGACTTGGGGTGTGTAAGATTGAGTACGGGATTATTTTGAAGATTACCTTAGTAACTCTGTGGCCGTAACCCTTGTTTTGGGGTGAACTACATAAATTTATGTATGTTATGTGTGTGTTTTTTTTATCTAATTGTTCTGTTCTACAGTCTTAATTTTGGCAGCGAGAGTCACCACCAATACAATTATCCTAAACAATCTCAAATAAGAAATTTGATAATCTTCAACAGTCCTTTCTTTCAAGCACCAAAGTTTAGAAATTATTCTTGATAAATAGTGTTCACCAGATATATCACTTTGCTCCCTATTAGTATTGCCTTTTTCTGTTATCAATTCACATACTTTAGACCCATAAGATGAAATCTGTGCTACTGCACGGACGGAATTTATGGACACCAAGGAAGCTGTAGAAAATACACGCAACAAATGGTCCATCCTGTGAAGAAGAACAGGAAATCTAGTGGGAATTTTTCTCATTTTCATTTCTTATTAATGGAGGTTGCAGAGTGATTGAGATAGTTAATTCTACTTTCATGCTGAACGAGAAATTGAGTGGTCAATATGGATCTACAGCCCTATACAGCAGCATCAACATTCATCTTAACAAAATTAGAATCCATTCTTTGGAGCCAAGTGGGAAATTCATAACATAATTGGCAAATTTGCTTGGCATGGAATAATGAATTCACTAAGATTATGAAGAATCAGAGTACATAGTATAAAGTCGAAGGATTTTGTTAGATTGCTACTGTTATTTTTCTAGGATGTGATTTGAAATTTCCAAACTTTTCTTTTTCTTTTATTTTTTATTTTTTATGCATCCATATTGTTAGTTTCATGGTGCAGATTGATTAGTAGTGTCAATGATCTTATGGGAAGCCCTACCCTTTGCACTGATATGGACTATCTGGATATCAAGAAATGACTAAGTATTCAATGGCAAAGAACCCAATTGATACGAAATCAGGGAATCGGTGAAGATTAAGTCCCCTATTGGGTCAAATCCTCTGCCAACATTTCATTCCTTCGAATGCATCAAGTCTGTTAGACCATGCCCATCAACTACTGATATGTATGGGTGTATCTTCTTTCCTTTTCTCTTGCCAACCATTTTGTTTCAGATTTGCTTGCACATGATTTGTGATGAATTACAGTGAACGAATGAGAAAAGAAATATATTTCTTCAATGTATATTACAATGATACACAACTCAGATTATATACACCAGCATAAGTGCCTAATCTAACTCTAGGTCTAACTAATTCTAAAATCAACACAATCTAACTATAGTTAGTTAAAATCCTTTATGGAGTATAGTTTTGGTATGGTTGTCCTGAATAGAAAAATCAGATTTATTAAAAATAATAGAACAATTATTATCTTTGGCTAATTGCTGAACTGAAAGAAGGTTAGAAGAAAGAGATGGAACATGCAACACTCTTTGGAGCTTAAAAGAATGATGAGTAGGTAAAAGACCTGAGCCAGTATGATGAATAGGTAGAGAAGAGCCATCAGCCACAATAACTTTCTTAGAGCCAGAGTAAGGTTGATAGGTAGTCAGATTACTGAGATCAATTGTAAGATGATCTGTAGCAGCAGAATCAAGGTACCAAGGTTGAAGAGAAGAAGAATTCAGGAGAGCACCTTCTGAGGTTGAGGCAGTGTATGCTTTAGAACCAGATGAAGCATGAAATTGCTGTGGAGAAGATTTAGTTGACTGCTGAAAATGAGGATCTATGCGATGCCAACAATCAAATGCGGAGTGATTTGGTTTGCCACAAATCTGACAAACCGAACCAAAAGTAGATTGATTTTGATTTTGATCTTTGTACTGATATCTTCCTCTAGAAGAAGAAGAATATCTACCACCAGACCTATTTCCTCTGTAATTACCTCGAGAATCTCCTCTGTAGTTAGATCTACCATGATGATATGTAGAAAAACCTTTTGAAGAAGAATTATCTTTCATAGTAGCATAGGCCAAAGAAAGCTCAGAAGAAGACTCGTGTTTCTCTTCAATACGTAAAGCTTCATAACAAAGTAAAGAAGACAATTCATCCATAGTAATCCCTTCAGAACGAGCTCTAATAGTAGTTTTAAGAGCATCATATTCACTTGGCAATCCATTCAATGTGATAAGAACTATATCTTCATCATCAACAGAAGCTGAGGCAAGATTCAATTGATCAACCAGTTCTTTGATATGACTCAAGTAGAGTTCCATAGACTCAGTTTTCTTAGAAATTGAATTTAGTTTATTCTTCAATTGGTGAATATGAGATCTAGAAAGAGAGGTAAATCGCTTATTTAGAGTTAGCCATACCTCAGAGCTTGTTTTGAGATGAAGAACAGAAGTGAAAATAGACTGTGAGAGAGTAGCAGTGACACAGCTGAGAAGATGATTATCAATCATCTTCCATTTAGAAAACTCAGGATTAGGTATTTCTTTTCCAGTTGAATCACGAACAAAAGGAGAAGGACATGAAGATGATCCATCAAGAATATCAAGAAGATCAGCTGCTCTGAGTATATTCTGTAGCTGAGTTTTCCAGATTATGAAATTCGTTGAATCAAGCTTTACATTGACGAAAGAAGAGAGATTAGAAATCAAGAGACCAAGATTTGCTGGAAGAGTCGATGATGCCATTGAAGACAATCGTAAAGCTCGCTAGAGCAGGTCATGCTCTGATACCATGATGAATTACAGTGAACGAATGAGAAAAGAAAATGAAAAAAATATCATGAAAATGATCGTAAAAGATTCTCTACTGTTAGATTACACATACAAGAAGATACCACACAATAATCAAGGGATGAAAAATCTTCATGAAGCATTTCATGATATTTTTTTCATGATATCTAATATTATTCATATTTCTTCGATGTATATTACAATGATACACAACTCAGATTATATACACCAGCATAACTGCTTAATCTAACTCCAGTTATAACTAATTCTAAACTCAACACAATCTAACTACAGTTAGTTATAACTACTAACTAATACAGTTATCAGTTTGTTACAGGTAAAGGAGCTGCTCTGTATCTTGTGATATCCTATCAATTTGGTAATCCTCCTTGTGCCAATCTAGTTGGAATATGTTGGTTTACTATGATGAACTCAAAGCATTTCCTTTTCATCTCAATGTATTACTCATTTGCTATTAATAAATAAATAAAATAAAATTCATGAAAACTCTTCCAATTTCAAAACATTTTATTCCATACACATGAATGATGTACTCATTACTCGAGAAATTTTTATAAATGAGATCACTTCATAAGCTTAAGTTCTACAATTTAAAAATAAAAAAAAAATTTTCAACTAAATAATATTTATTTTGTTTGATTTTGAATTTTTAAAAATAAATTTGAGTTTTTTTTTTTTTTTTTTTTTTTTTGTATTTTGTATTTTGTTGTCTTTAGTGATTTTTTCTTATATTTATATTTTAGTCATTTTTTTAGTTGCATCTAAAATATAAAATATTTGTGAAAAATTTAGTATTTTTTTTCTTTTTTGCATTTAATATATATATATATTTTTAAATCACAAATATTTTACTTTTGAAGTGTTTATAGAATTGAGTGAATCTAAATTTTTTTTTTTAAAAAAAATTCTTAAAATATTTATAAAAAATTCGCCAAAGACAAGCAACACCAAAAATAAAAAAATTCAAAAATTATTTAAAAAAATTATTCACTAAACAGAGTGATTTAAACTTCTCAAACAGTAAATTTCTAATAGATATACACCCTTATTCAATGAGTAAACAGTGTCACAGTCATGTCACCATTGACAAATACTAACAATAAACCTATGTGGAGGGTGAGCTTCATTTTCAAAATATAATTTCTTTGTCACATATACATGAGAAGGTAAATAAAAAAATGTTAATATCATTAACATGGTATAACCGTTATATTAATTTTTTTTATTATTTGGCGGGGTCCTTAATTTTTTAAATGTGTCAAACTATATAAAATAAAATATCAATAATATAAATATAAAAAAAAAATAAGAACATTTGTTTGCTTAATAGGGATGAGCATGTGGCCTGATGTGGGTCTGGCCCAGTTAAGCCAGGGCCCGAACACAATCCGGGACCCTAGGCCTAGGCCTGAGCCGTTATTTTGAAGCCTGACCTGCCTAGCCCGACCCATGGTCGGGCCCATCAGCCTGCTCAGGGCCCATTCAAAGCCCAGCTGGAGGCTCACCTGGCCCGCCCAAGACCCAGTGTCATTTTTAGTGGAAAAGAATAAAATTTTGATAGAAATTTTTTTTAAAAAAATGTTCAAGCCCGCTCCAAACCCGAGCCTAGGCCCATGCTTGCCGGCCTAGCCCACTCAAGGCTCAAATACCCTTGGGCCTAATTTTCTAACCTGTGGCCTGACCAAAATTTTACCAGGAGTTTGGGCGGCCTGACATGGGCTGGTCCAGCCCGGGCCCAATTTACACCCCTAGACACCCATCGAGACTAAAATTGATAATTGATATGCTCATGTAGAAAATAGATACACTCATTGCCCCTCATTTTAAAATGATATACTCATGTAGAAAATAAAATAAAAATTCACCAACTAATGATGAAAATTCACAGCACTCATAACTGGTTTTGTTGGAAATCAAAGTGCAAATGGAAGCAAAAATCAATGCTTTAGGGTGTCGGAAACTCTAATTTGAGGGGATTTGGAACCATAAGATATGTTTGTGTGAGTTACCAAGCATTTAAACTGCTCTGAACATTTTAATTATCTAATGTCAGCATATTTAGATTTGTGATCATAACTCTGTATACGCATATTTAGACTTGTGATGGCGGAGTTCAACTTATAGTTGTGTTTTTGTCTTACAATATATCTAAAGTTCATGTAATCAATAGAAGTTTTTGTATTAGCTGCATTACAATGGAACTTTTAGGGGCCTGAAAAATGACAGTGCCCAAAACAGTTTAATTTGTCTTCAGAATCCATAATTCTCAATCTCAATGGCTTGTATTGAAAATTTGTTTTTGCAGTCGTTCATGAAGCCACAAACTTCCTAATTTATTGCTTTCTTCTATCATTTTGTTCATGTTCCTTAAAAAAAATAAAAAAAATAATTCAAATTGAACAGCATCCCCTTCTCCTCTTTACATCATTTTGCTAAATATTTACCGTCAGTTTCGCATAGGAGATGAAAAAAATGAATAAATAGGGTAAATTATGAAATAAACTCCCACCCTTAGAACAACTCCAACATTACTATTGTCATCATTTATAACATAATCATGAAATATTATTTCACAACTTATGAATTGTTTAGATGTTGTTTAAAATTAATTATACCACCATACAAGAAATTTTTGTAAAAGTAGAATGTTACAACTTTTGTATATATATTTGATACTAATAAGATATTTGAGTGTTTACAGTAAGTAACAAATTATTCATATATATATATATATATATCTAAACAATATTGTTATGTTCCAAACTAGATCTGTAACTATGAAACTACGGATCAAACAACAAATTACGGTTCATCTACTTTAAGAACTAAGATCAAATCAAACCTTATGATTTAATCTAGATCATACTGCTTCATAGTTTCTTCAATATTTTTGCTCAATTCTATCATAAGGCATATATTGTAGGCGCCCCAAAATTAATAGTGTAAATAATAACACTTAGAGAGACAAAATTATGTAAACTAGATAATCTGAGAGCTGGAAAAGAGTAGTTGGGTGAGGGCAAGCAAGCAGTTTAGGAAGGAAGGAATATGCGAAAAAATGGGCAGCATCTCCCTAAATTTCCAAAATCCTCTCCTCAAACTTTGGGAAATGGGCTATATTTATGGGTTTTTTTCTTAGTATTGAAGATACGAAGTGGCCAATAAGGTGATGACACGTGTCTCTAGGATCATGTGGAATATTCCTTGTTCTAACCGCAGGGCCTTGGTGGACATGTGTCTCCGTTGGTATGTGCCGTATTGAAATGTACCTCAGTGGTACCTCTCGTGGTATCACCTCTTGAGGTGGTATCTCCCTTAAGGGTACTTACCTTGACACCTAACTCAGTACAATTTTCTAACATACAACATATCTTACTCAGGAGTCATAGCTTGCATCTAGCAATGTCTGAATCCACCTTAGCGACTCCCCTACTCTACCAAACCACAAGATCCCTAACTTCCTAATTTCGGGTCATAGTAAAGCCTTCACTCGGGGATCTTCCTAATTTCGGGTCATAGTAAAGCCTTAACTCAGCTTGGTTGTGCGTCATACCAAGCCTCAGGAGCTCCCTTGGTTTTGCTATTGCGACCAAAGTAGGTCCGTAGTCTGAGTAAATGGAAATGAAGTCTCTTATTTTCAAGCTTCTTTCCATCCATCTTTGCGGGAGTCATGATTTTGACTTGCCGCAATGTATTGATGATTTTGGGGACTATTAACAAATTTAGTCGTTAAGTCAACATTACGATTCTTGCACCTCTACACATCACTTTGAGTTGTTGCAATATTCACATTAGACTTAATACTTCAAGTGGAGATGCTGAAAATTTTCTTTCAATTGCCTTTGCTGCAATTGAAGATATATATGTTGCCAAATGGAAGGTCAGTCTAATATTTCTATGCCATTGTTGGACAAGAAGACAGGTCCGGCCTCCCACCTCTCTACTACTTTCCTGGAAAAAATAAGCTGTATAATGCTTATGGTCAAATTTATTAGTATAATATTGATTAAATCAAATCATTTTCATCTTATTTATACAATCCCCCCCCCAAAAAAAAAAAAATTGTTTATATAAAAAAAGTTTCATGTAATGTTTTGTTTTAAGTCCCAAAGGGGGTGTTTGTTTGAAGGGTAGGCTAAGACTCCATGTCTATTACGTATAGGAAAATGTTTGAGGGTCACAATTTTTGTGGCCACAATGGCTCAAAACTGCCAAAACGACGTCATTTTGGCATGTTTTGCACCCAAAACGACGTCGTTTTGACAGTTTTGAGCCATTGTGGCCACAAAAATTGTGGCTCTCTAGCATTGTTGACAACGTATAATAGTCCGATGTTTGGTTCAAAAAATATAAGCTAGACTAATAGTCCAACCGGACTATCAATCCCTTATTTGTGAGATTATTGTGTCCTGAGAGAAGGGGGGGGGGGAGGGGTTACAAATGGTGGGATAACTCCTCCTCTGGATTAGAGGATAAAATGACATTGTTATTGTACTTTAGTAAAATAAAATAAAATTTAAAAGTCTCAACTAAAAATTAAAATAAATTTATTTAATTTTTATTGATAATCTATTTATTTAATTTTTTAAAAATTCTAGCCAAAAAATAAAATATAATTTATAACTCAGATTTAGTATTCCTATTATTTAGTAAACTATTTAAAAAGATTAAATAGTCTTTTGAATATTTATCATTCTTCATAATATCTCAAACAAGTATATAATTCAGTAAAATAGTCCTTTTCTCATACCTAATCCTATGACTAAACAATCATGGGATACACGTCCTTTCCAACCAAATAGTCTAGGAATTTTGTATCCCAGGATTAACAGTCCAATGGATTACAATTTCCCCTAATCCAATCTGTCCAAACAAACATGACCAAAGTGTATCGAATCTGCCTTCATGTATTCCCTCTCTCATCCCTACCATGTGGTCATGGGTTTGATTCCCATAGAGAACGCCAATTGTATGGAGAGAATATTTGTTGTCGCCCTGTACACCTTGCTACCAAGTTGACTTTGCTCCAAACAGTGTCGTACAGCCTGAAACACAACAATGGTGAGCTACTCGGCAAGTGTGTTGCTGGAAAACCTCTTTAACGATCAAGTTAGCATCCTTGTAGAGAAGAAAAATGAGATAATAATGGTTCAGTGTAAGAAAATTGCAGACGATTTGCATGGAGGCGTCGCAGGACTTATATAGTTTATGTGCGCACTACCTTGCTCGTCTTTTCTTGGATGCGTGGATGTACTATCATCTCCCTGCCTTACATGTGTGTACGTCAATTGTAAAACCCAAATTTTGCATATTATTATTTTTGGATAGATTGGTAATTAAATTAATTTATATGGGTCATTTTAGTAATAGCAAGGAATTAGTTATGAGGTGGTTTTTTTTTAATTTTTATTACTTAGATGGTTAAGTTTGTAATTTTGAGAGATTGGGTTATAGGCCCACTTGGGCTTTAGGTCTTGAAAACATAGAAACACAAACAAATAGATGTTTTGAGGTTGTGGTGGCTGCTGCGGCAGATCTAGTAGTAGAGGAAAAAAAAAAAAAAAAAAAAAAAAAAAACAACACAAACAAACAAGGGGAGGCGTAGGTGTAGGCAAGGCAACAAGCAAGGGTTTGGACAAGTTTAAAATTAAAGAAAAGAAACCCAAACCAAAACCAAGGAAGAGGGAGGACTCATAAGAGTGGTGGTTTTGCTTTATTCATCACTTAGGTAAGATTTATTTTATTGTGTTCCTATCTATGATTTTAGTGTTAATATATTAATAGATGATTTTATGGGCATATATGATTAAATAAAAATATTGATGTAGTCTTTGTTGGGGGTCTCAAATTTTTTTGGCTCAATTTTAGAGTGTATTTTTGTATTCCGTTTGGGAGGTTCATATTTTGAGATTAATATGTGATAGGTTAGGTTTAATGGTGGTGTGTTTGTGGGATACAAGATTGATTACAAGCAATTACAAATTTTTACGTGTATATAAACAACAATAGAATAATATGGGTTGAGAATTTTCGGAACCGTGATGGCTTTGTTTTGATGCTAAATTATGGGAGTTCTTAATAGGCAATTGGGTTAAATTATTTTATTGTTGTTACAAGAAGAGATAGATGGGTGCACATAATAATTGTTTATGCGGTGTAATATTTTATTAGGTTTGTGAGATTGAGGTGGATCTTGGTAATTTGAGATTAGCTTGGGAATTATTATTTTAGCTGTTTGAGGTAAGTAACCCTCTATCACTGTTGGTTTATTTTTAATCCTATCGAATCGTTTAAAATCATAAATATTTATTTGTAGCTTTCCTGTTCTCTTAAAATAAAATATGGGTCAAGTATAAAACATCAAATATTATTATGAAAGTTATTTGAATATTTTGTGAAACTATTCTGAAAATTGTACCAAATGTTTATTCTGAAAATATCGAATATTTTATTTTAAAGTCGTGTATTGTTTGAATTTTTGAACATCACTCTAGTCTGACTATGATCTGGACCCTAGCCAATGGGGGTTATTTATTGGCACAGAAACTAGTTTCTTTTGGGGCTTTACCACCGGCCTATGTGTGGTTCTGGGCCTTGTCACGGGCTAAGTGACCATAGTCATTAAGACTTGGGTTTTGTGAATCGAATCATTGAACCATCTGAATATCGAACCATCGATTTGAACAACGAATTACTTTGAATTATCTTGTTGGCTTTTCATTTAAAATGTATTGTACATTGTTTATTTTTTTTTGCTATGAAACCATCTTACAAATAATTGTTCATTTATTGAACTGCAGAAAAATTTATATTTATTGGTTATCGATTTATTTATTTATTTATTTTTGTATACTTGATCCAGCTGGCAGTGATGGTTGGTTATTTACTGGGCTATCTAGCTTACCCTTATTTTTTTTTTTCAGATTCTGAAGAGTAGAGCTGCGCGGGATTTTTTTTTTACATATGGGAGTGCCGAGAGTAGGGCTATGGATTAAGTACTTAGATTATTATTTTGTTAATGGATTTTAATAGTGGACTTGGTGGAAAATTATTATATTGTGCCAAGAGTAGAACTATGATTTAAGTACTTGGATTATTGTTTTGTTAATGGATTTTGTTAGTAGACTTGGTGGATAATTTCATACGATGAGAATAATCAATTTTTTTGGATTTTAGCATTATGACAATTTAAGAATTTATTTTGAGTATTTTACATTGTGGGTTATGTGATTGGATTCTTAGCCTTGCATGCTCACTTTTATGAGTGTGCGGCGTTGTCACGGAGCTTGGGGCGTGACAATTTTGTGGTATCAGAGCCAGGTTATAATTTTAAAGGTTGGTATAGAATAGTAGTGAGATTGGGTAGATGTAGGATTGGGAACGCTTATAAATTGATATAATGTTAATTTTATTTTATTTTATTTCATGTTATAGGGACTTGAGAATAGAATAAGATGAGATTTTATTATTGATGCATTTAGGTTGCAATGGAACATGAGGAGACATTGGCAAATATGGCTAGGAATACACGCCAGGGTCAAACGAATCGACGGACTGGTAATAGCACTCGGCGAGGGAATGTGACTAACAATGGTAGTGGTTCTCAAGCAGTCGGAGGGAATCAAGGGCAAGAGTTGGGACAACAAGAACAAGCTGCAATCCCCAATCCAGTTGGAATGGTTCAAGTGCTTGAGACTTTGGCCGGGGTGGTGCAACAACAAACCACCATAGGGAATAACTTGACTAGACTTATGGAGCAACAACAACGGATGCAGCCAGGTGTTGGGCCACAACCGAGGCCACGTTGTAACATTACTGAGTTTAAGAAGATAGCCTTAGCATTTGACGGAGCCACAGACCCTTTGGAGGCTGAAAAATGGTTGACAGAAATGGAAAAGTTGTTTCCTGTTTTTGAGTGTACGGATGATCAGAAGGTGACTTATGCTACGTTTATGCTACAAGGGATAGCTAACGATTGGTGGCAGATGGAGAAGCGCATACATGAGCATGATGCCAACCCCTATACATGGGAAAGGTTTAAATGTGCATTCAATGAGAAATACTTCCCTAGGAGTGTTCGTTTACAAAAACAGAGGGAATTTTTGAAGTTAGAGCAAGGGAATAAGACGGTTGCAGAATATGAAGCTGAGTTTACGAAGTTGTCTAAATTTGCATCAGCATTTGAAGCAGACGAGGATAGCAGAGCACGAAAGTTTGAAGGTGGGCTAAGAACGAACATTATGCAACAGGTGGTTCCTTTGGAGTTACCTACTTTTGGAGCAGTGTTGAATAAGGCTTTGTTGGTTGAGAGTGGTCTCGCTAGAGCCCAAGAAGAGAAAGAAGAGAATTATAAGAAGAGGTCTAGTTCTTCCAACTTCCAAACTAACAGTTTGAAGGGTAATGCTAAGAGACAAAGCACTTCTTCGATTGGGAGTTGGGGAAGTCGATCTATGGGTAGTAATGTTGATAAGAAGAATGATCAGGTACTATGCACTAGGTGTAATGGATTCCATCGGGATAGTGAGTGTCGTTGGAATACTGGGGCCTGTTTCTCTTGCGGGCAGCAGGGGCACAGGATAGCTGATTGCCCTAACCGGAAGGGACGTGAGACTGAACAGAAAGCATGGACAAATAAAGGAGCATCAACAGACAAAGAGTCTTCAGGAAATCAAAAGAAAAATGGGGGTCATAAGCCAAAGACTCAGGGTCGAGTGTACGCACTCACGCAACAAGATGTCCAGACTTCCAACACTGTGGTGTCAGGTACTGTTTTAGTGTCTTCTGTTTATGCACATGTGTTATTTGATTCTGGCGCTACAAATTCATTTGTGTCTATGGGATTTGTTGAGAAACATGGATGGAAATGTGTCTCTAGAGAGATCGACTTGTGTGTTGAAACCCCGATAGGAGGTGTTATGGTTGCTGACTTAGTTTGCAAATCTCGTGTGGTTAGTATAGATGGCAGAAAATTGCTTGTAGACTTAACTGTTTTAGATATGCGGGACTTTGACATAATTCTTGGAATGGATTGGTTGGCAACCAATTATGCTTCTGTTGATTGTCGAGGCAAAAGGGTGGTATTTCAGATTCCTAATCAACCAGAATTTTGTTTTGTGGGTAGTGGAGTTAACACTCCTCTTCTGGTAATCTCAGCTTTGCAAGCTAGACGGTTGTTAAGGAATGGTTGCGAGGGCTATTTAGCTTCTGTGAGAGATACCCGTGAGATTGAATTGAAGTTAGAGGATATCCTAGTTGTGAAGGAATTTCCCGATGTTTTTCCTGAAGAGTTACCGGGGTTGCCACTAGATAGAGAGATTGAGTTTGCCATTGAATTGATACCCGGTACGGGTCCTATCTCCAAGGCTCCGTATCGGATGGCTCCAGCAGAGTTGAAAGAGTTGAAGGAACAGTTACAAGAGTTATTAGATAAGGGCTTTATTAGGCCTAGTGTTTCTCCTTGGGGTGCGCCCGTTCTATTTGTGAAAAAGAAGGATGGTAGTTTTCGCCTTTGCATTGATTATCGAGAGTTAAACAATGTGACAATCCGAAATAAATATCCTTTGCCTAGGATAGATGACCTATTTGATCAGTTGCAAGGAGCACAAGTCTTTTCTAAGATTGACCTTCGTTCTGGCTATCATCAGTTGAAGGTTAAGGCGGAAGATATACCTAAGACAGCCTTCCGAACTAGGTATGGGCATTATGAATTTTTAGTGATGCCATTTGGGTTGACCAATGCGCCTGCAGCTTTTATGGATTTAATGAACAGAGTATTTAAACCCTTCTTAGATCAGTTTGTGGTAGTTTTTATTGATGACATTCTTGTATACTCGAAGAGTAAAGAGCAGCACGAAGAACATCTGAGAATAGTGTTGCAGATATTAAGGGAGAAGAAGTTATTTGCTAAATTAAAGAAGTGTGGATTTTGGTTGGAGAGTGTATCATTTTTGGGACATGTGATATCTAAAGATGGGGTGTCTGTTGACCCCAGGAAAGTGGAGGCGGTGGTGGAGTGGAATCGGCCTACTAGTGTCACTGAAATTCGTAGCTTCTTGGGTTTAGCAGGATATTATAGAAGGTTTGTTGAGGGATTTTCCCGAATTTCTATGCCTTTAACTCGTTTAACACAAAAAGGGGTTAAATTTGAGTGGTCTGATGATTGTGAGAAGAGTTTCCAAGATCTGAAGAGTCGATTGGTGTGTGCTCCAGTACTTATAGTTCCGTCCGGAGATGAAGGTTTTACCATCTATAGTGATGCATCGAAGATGGGCTTGGGTTGTGTCCTGATGCAAAATGATAAGGTAGTGGCATATGCGTCTAGGCAGTTGAAGCCATATGAGCAAAATTATCCTACGCATGATTTAGAGTTGGCTGCCGTGGTGTTTGCATTGAAAATCTGGAGGCACTACTTGTATGGGGTGAAATGTGAGATATTCACTGATCATAAAAGTTTGAAGTATATTTTCACTCAAAAAGAATTGAATATGAGGCAAAGGAGATGGTTGGAGCTATTAAAGGACTATGATTTGACTATCAATTATCATCCAGGAAAAGCCAATGCAGTGGCGGATGCTTTGAGTAGAAAGACCCCGAGTAATTTGGCTACCTTGATCACTGACCAAAAGAATATCTTGGAGGACTTGCAGAGGTTGAATATTGAGATTAGATGGCATAACCATGGAGTGCAATTGGCAAACCTTAGGGTTCAACCCACATTGATTGATAGAATTAAAGATGCTCAAGGAAGAGATCCTCAGTTGCAAAAACTTAAGGCTGAAATGGAAATAGGGCTACAGATGGAATTTTGTATGCATAAAGATGGAACCTTGAGATTTGGAGAGAGGTTGTGTGTGCCTAATGATTTGGAGCTCAAGAGAGAAATCCTGAAAGAAGCTCACAGTTCAGGATATACGGTACACCCAGGGAGCACTAAAATGTATAAAGACTTGAAGAGGAACTTTTGGTGGAATAATATGAAGAGGGAAATTGCTCAGTATGTTGCTCAATGTTTGGTATGTCAACAAGTGAAAGTTGAACATCAGAGACCTGCAGGTAAGTTACAACCTCTTCCTATTCCCGAATGGAAGTGGGAACATATTACCATGGATTTTGTGACAGGGTTGCCTAGGACCCAAGGTGGTAACAATGCTATTTGGGTTATCGTTGATCGATTGACCAAATCCGCTCACTTTCTAGCTTTTAAGGTAGGGTTCTCCTTAGAGAAGTTTGCAAAATTGTATATCAAGGAGATTGTGAAGTTGCATGGTATTCCGGTAACCATAGTGTCTGATAGAGATAGCAGATTTGTATCTATGTTTTGGAGGAGTTTGCATACAGCTTTGGGCACTAGTTTGAATTTTAGCACTGCCTTTCATCCTCAAACTGATGGACAGTCAGAGAGAACTATTCAAACCTTGGAAGACATGTTAAGGGCTTGTGTTATCGATCTTGGAGGTTCTTGGGATGAGCATTTGGCCTTAGTGGAATTCTCTTATAATAACAGTTATCATGCGAGCATCCAGATGGCACCATATGAGGCTTTATATGGACGAAAGTGTAGATCACCTATTTGTTGGGATGATGTGGGTGAAAGGAAGTTGTTAGGGCCTGAGATTGTGCAACAAACAGTGGACAAGATCAATCTTATTAGAGAGCGACTTCGCACGGCACAGAGTAGACAGAAAAGTTATGCAGATAACAGGAGACGTGATTTGGTGTTTGGGGTTGGAGACCATGTATTCCTTAAGGTGTCTCCTATGAAAGGAGTAATGAGGTTTGGTGTTCGTGGTAAATTGAGTCCTAGATTTGTTGGGCCATTTGAGGTTTTAGATCGGATTGGTGAGGTAGCTTACAGACTTGCCCTACCACCTTCACTAGTTGGAGTTCATAATGTTTTTCATGTCTCAATGTTAAGGAAGTATATACCGGATCCTAGTCATGTGATTGATCATGCACCGTTGCAGTTTAAGGAGGATTTGACATATGAGGAACACCCTATACGAATTGTTGATAGGAAGGAACAGGTTTTGAGGCATCGAGTCATCCACTATGTTAAGGTTCAATGGAGTAATCACTCAGAAAGAGAAGCAACTTGGGAACTCGAGGATGAAATGAAACGGAAGTATCCACAACTTTTTGAGATTTCAGGTATGTCAAATTTCGAGGACGAAATTTCTTTTAAGGGGGGAAGGATGTAAAACCCAAATTTTGCATATTATTATTTTTGGATAGATTGGTAATTAAATTAATTTATATGGGTCATTTTAGTAATAGCAAGGAATTAGTTATGAGGTGGTTTTTTTTTAATTTTTATTACTTAGATGGTTAAGTTTGTAATTTTGAGAGATTGGGTTATAGGCCCACTTGGGCTTTAGGTCTTGAAAACATAGAAACACAAACAAATAGATGTTTTGAGGTTGTGGTGGCTGCTGCGGCAGATCTAGTAGTAGAGGAAAAAAAAAAAAAAAAAAAAAAAAAAAAACAACACAAACAAACAAGGGGAGGCGTAGGTGTAGGCAAGGCAACAAGCAAGGGTTTGGACAAGTTTAAAATTAAAGAAAAGAAACCCAAACCAAAACCAAGGAAGAGGGAGGACTCATAAGAGTGGTGGTTTTGCTTTATTCATCACTTAGGTAAGATTTATTTTATTGTGTTCCTATCTATGATTTTAGTGTTAATATATTAATAGATGATTTTATGGGCATATATGATTAAATAAAAATATTGATGTAGTCTTTGTTGGGGGTCTCAATTTTTTTGGCTCAATTTTAGAGTGTATTTTTGTATTCCGTTTGGGAGGTTCATATTTTGAGATTAATATGTGATAGGTTAAGTTTAATGGTGGTGTGTTTGTGGGATACAAGATTGATTACAAGCAATTACAAATTTTTACGTGTATATAAACAACAATAGAATAATATGGGTTGAGAATTTTCGGAACCGTGATGGCTTTGTTTTGATGCTAAATTATGGGAGTTCTTAATAGGCAATTGGGTTAAATTATTTTATTGTTGTTACAAGAAGAGATAGATGGGTGCACATAATAATTGTTTATGCGGTGTAATATTTTATTAGGTTTGTGAGATTGAGGTGGATCTTGGTAATTTGAGATTAGCTTGGGAATTATTATTTTAGCTGTTTGAGGTAAGTAACCCTCTATCACTGTTGGTTTATTTTTAATCCTATCGAATCGTTTAAAATCATAAATATTTATTCGTAGCTTTCCTGTTCTCTTAAAATAAAATATGGGTCAAGTATAAAACATCAAATATTATTATGAAAGTTATTTGAATATTTTGTGAAACTATTCTGAAAATTGTACCAAATGTTTATTCTGAAAATATCGAATATTTTATTTTAAAGTCGTGTATTGTTTGAATTTTTGAACATCACTCTAGTCTGACTATGATCTGGACCCTAGCCAATGGGGGTTATTTATTGGCACAGAAACTAGTTTCTTTTGGGGCTTTACCACCGGCCTATGTGTGGTTCTGGGCCTTGTCACGGGCTAAGTGACCATAGTCATTAAGACTTGGGTTTTGTGAATCGAATCATTGAACCATCTGAATATCGAACCATCGATTTGAACAACGAATTACTTTGAATTATCTTGTTGGCTTTTCATTTAAAATGTATTGTACATTGTTTATTTTTTTTTGCTATGAAACCATCTTACAAATAATTGTTCATTTATTGAACTGCAGAAAAATTTATATTTATTGGTTATCGATTTATTTATTTATTTATTTTTGTATACTTGATCCAGCTGGCAGTGATGGTTGGTTATTTACTGGGCTATCTAGCTTACCCTTATTTTTTTTTCAGATTCTGAAGAGTAGAGCTGCGCGGGATTTTTTTTTACATATGGGAGTGCCGAGAGTAGGGCTATGGATTAAGTACTTAGATTATTATTTTGTTAATGGATTTTAATAGTGGACTTGGTGGAAAATTATTATATTGTGCCAAGAGTAGAACTATGATTTAAGTACTTGGATTATTGTTTTGTTAATGGATTTTGTTAGTAGACTTGGTGGATAATTTCATACGATGAGAATAATCAATTTTTGTGGATTTTAGCGTTATGACAATTTAAGAATTTATTTTGAGTATTTTACATTGTGGGTTATGTGATTGGATTCTTAGCCTTGCATGCTCACTTTTATGAGTGTGCGGCGTTGTCACGGAGCTTGGGGTCAATATTGTCAAAAAATACTAACTAAACCTCCAAATGGTATTGATGCGTACTATTAATGGTTTTTATTTCTCGCACTCCAATTGGGCCACGTAGCATACATCTGCCAAGTTGACTTTGCTCCGAATAGCTCGGTCAAACTTTGTGCAATCTTGCATGACAAGAACTTATAGCACAGTCAATAGGCTTGTCCTCGTCTGTCCTTAGTCTGGTCCATTATAAAGGCATTAACCCAGCTCGGCTGCGATCCTTACTGGTCAAGGATGGCATTCGGAGCCTCTATTCGCCTCTGTTCGGAAATCAACCATCGAACCAATGAATTTGGTTCGACTATCACCATCCGAACAAAACACATTAGTTCGACCATCAACATCCGAACCCCCTTTCGTCTGCGAGTTGTCGTCGCCTTCCTTTTCGCGAGAGAGAGAGAGAGAGAGAGAGAGAGAGAGAGAGATGGGGGGTCGCGGTACGTCGCCGGTGCCGCGTCGCCGCCGGCAAGGTGGTTGCTGCCTAGGGTTAGGGTTAGGGTTAGGGTTAGGATTTGGGTTTGATCGTTGCTTGGGTGTGGAAGAAGGTGTGTGGATTGGGAGTGTGTGTATGGGAATAAAACTGGAATACAATTGTGTGTGTTGAGTAAATTTTTTTTTTTTTTTTTGGGTGTGTGAATTAAGAAAGATGTGTAAAAAGAGGAAGGGGTGTGTGTAAATAGAACCACCTATGGCATTCTCATTCCATCTAGCCTGGTTTACGACTCTGGCCCATCTAACTCAATCCCAACATCACAACCTAAGCTAGCCTAGCTGCATGGCCAAGGACAAGGCCCGCACTTGATCTTGCTCGATCCATTTGTTTGGCACAAATCTCCCTCTCACTTGATCCTCAATGGATAAATATATTTAGCACCCAATTCATATTTCTAATGAGATTTATTTTCTCTTCCTTCATTCCATTCCGATTCTCTCTCTTTTTATTTATTTATTATATATATATTTCATTTCTTTAAGCATTTGTCTTCAACAATGAACAAATGACAAAGGGTAATATCTAATAGATTGCAATAAAAATGCTCATTCAAAAAGATCCTTAAATCATTTTTGCATCTCTAATTTCTTTCCAATAAAATATGAGTTATACTAATGATAATTTTGTAGACTGTTTTTAAAATAAAAATAATATTAAAATAATAATATTTTTTTTTATATATTCTTAAATGCTTATGTATATTTTTACACGTGCATAAAAAGCAGATTATTTTAATGAACGGTCGGTCATTAACATTTTTCTAACAACATTTTAGTGGGAAAAATAAAAAAAAAAAAAATATTATTTACTATCAAATTTATTTCATCTCTTTGTTTCACTTATTAGATCAGTACATTTAAAAAAAAAAGAAAAGAGAGGGTAAATTACATTGACCTCCTTTTAATATGGTTGAAATGATCAAAACTAATTCAGTTAATGTGAAAATTCAAAAATAAACAGAGTAAAATATACATTTTAGTGTAAAACATATGATAATATCATTCTTCATCTATATAGCTAACGAAAAAATTACGTGCTATTGAAATTTTAAGAGTGCCCAATATAATTATGTTAAATTTGCAAATCCTGTTGTATTTTTTTCAAATATCTAGAGAAGTTAGTATAATTTACCCTAATAAAAGAAGAGAAAAAATAGAGAAATGGCACTACCTTGCAAGACTTATATAGTTTTTGTGCGCACTACCTTGCTCATTTTTTCTTGGATGCGTGGATGTACTATCATCTCCCTGCCTTACATGTGTGTACGTCAATACTGCCAAAAAATACTAACTAAACCTCCAAATGGTATTGATGCGTACTATTAATGGGTTTTACTTCTCGCACTCCAATTGGGCCACGTAGCATATATCTGCCAAGTTGACTTTGCTCCGAACAGCTCGGTCAAACTTTGTGCAATCCCACATGACAAGAACTTATAGCACAGTCAATAGGCTTGTCCTCGTCTATCCTTAGTCTGGTCCATTATAAAGGCATTGACCTAGCTCGGCTGCGATCCTTACTGGTCACGGATGGCATTCTCATTCCATGTAGCCTGGTCTACGACTCTGGCCCATCTAGCTCAATCCCAACATCACGACCTAAGCTAGCCTAGCTGCGTGGCCAAGGACAAGGCCCACACTCGATCTTGCTCAACCCATTTGTTTGGCACAAATCTCCCTCTCACTTGATCCTCAATGGATAAATATATTTAGCACCCAATTCATATTTCTAATGAGATTTATTTTCTCTTCCTTCGTTCCATTCCCATTCTCTCTCTTTTTATTTATTTATTATATATATTTCATTTCTTTAAGCATTTGTCTTCAACAATGAACAAATACTAACAGTAATATCTAATAGATTGCAATAAAAATGCTCATTCAAAATGATCCTTAAATCATTTTTGCATCTCTAATTGCTTTCCAATAAAATATGAGTTATACTAATGATAATTTTGTAGACCGTTTTTAAAATAAAAATAATATTAAAATAATATATATATTTTTATATTCTTAAATGTTTATGTATAATTTTACACTGACCTCCTTTTAATATGGTTGAAATGATCAAAACTAATTCAGTTAATGCGAAAATTTAAAAATAAATAGAGTAAAATATACATTTTAGTGTAAAAGATATGATAATATCATTCTTCCTCCATATAACTAACGAAAAAATTACGTGCTATTAAAATTTTAATAGTGCCCAATATAATTATCTTAAATTTGCAAATCTTGTTGTATTTTTTTTCAAATATCTAGAGAAGTTAATATAACAGCACTGGTAGGAAGCCCGAAAATTTATGGCTCGAATGGCTCGAAACTGTCAAAACGACGTCGTTTTGCTGTCAAAACGACGCAAAACGACGTCGTTTTGGTAGTTTCGAGCCATTTGAGCCACACATTTTGTGGGCCTCAAACATTATTCTTAATATAATTTCACCCTAATAAACGAAGAGAAAAAATAGAGAAACGGCTAACTATATTACATAAAAAATTAGACATTCAAATAAACAGGTGACATAGAGGTTAGTTGTGATAGAAGATTTGTTCACACACGTGCACCTCGTGTGTATTGTTTACATGTGTGAACAAATTAAAATAAATTGAGTAAATTATAAACACATCTATTAAATTTGTTTAAAATATAAATTATTTTTTATGATTTTAAAAATTATATCCTACTTGTTAAAGTTTCTAATTTCATATCAAATAATCCTATTCATCAACAGTTTTTAGTAATGCTAAAATTTTATTTTAATTAATAATTTAAGTAATTTTATTATTCTATTTGATAATGTTAAAATTTTATTTTAATTAATAATTCAAGTAATTTTATTATTATATAGGAGAACAGTTAAAAATTTCATTTTTTTTTCAATTATTCGGTAAAATAAAAAATTCTAACAAGTAAATATTTGTAATTTTTTAAACTAAAAGAGATAATCTATATTTTAAATAAAATTCAGAAGTGCATTTATAATTTATCCAAAAAATAATAATAAGGAAAAGAGTGGGTTTTCCTGTAATTAATCATTAATTTGAAGTATAATCCTCTATCCAACGACTAGAAATCGCTAGGAGCGTACCATAAAATTGTTAGGAAAATGAGTGGGAGTACTAATTAGTGCTACCACTAATGATGTGACAGTAGGTCTCACCATGAATGATTTGATGTTTTAACCTTGGTGTTGTATTTTTTTTTTATTGAGTGTCATGTCATTAGTGATCTTTTTAAAGCTTCAAAATTAGTGGTCTCTATCATTGTTGAAATTGTTAAGGAAAAGAAAAAAAGGAGGGAAATCTTTCATCTATAGCTGTCTGTAGTTTATACTCCCCTCTCGCCGGCGAGTCTATATTATACCCACGACCCAGCAAAAGTCACTCACTCACTCTCTCTCTCTCTAAATTGGTTGAATCTTCATCAATAAGATACAGTCCTTTTCAGTTAGGGGTTGTTTGGGGTGTCCTAAATAAGTGCACTTTTTAAATTAAAAAATTGAGGTTAAAAATATAGATGTTTGGATTAACTTTTTGACTTTTTATAGAAAAATGTGTAATAAAAAATTATAAAAATTGATTTATAGGGAAAAATTCGAATTGGAAGTTGTGCAGCCATAATTGTTGACTCTTGATAAATAGTGTTAACTTTTTAACTTTTTAAATATTTTTTATCTTTTAAAAAGATTCCAAACTTGCCCTTAGTTTAAGTGCTTTCTCTCTCTCTCACTAAATTTATTGTCTTGGGAAGTACGCATTATCTCTTCCAAATCTTGAATTTCAAGCCATATAACCCTCCTCTGCACTCTCCAAATCAACCCTTCTTTCCACTACCTTAAAATCATTATCTATTTTTCCCAATCCAGCAATCCAATACTTTCCCGGAAAATCAAGCTCATTTCTCATCCTTTTGTTCAGTTGTCTTGTCCTCTCTGTTTCTTGCCAAATCTTGAATTTCAGTCCAAACCCTCTCTATTCTCAAAATCAACCCTGCTTTCCAATATCCAATATCCTTAAAATCATTCCATTTTCCCACAAATCCCCACTCTCCGAACCCACAAATCTAACATTTTCCCGGAGAATCAAGCTCATTTTCTCATCCCTTTGTTCGGTAGTCTTGTCCTCTGTTTCTTGCCAAATCTTGAATTTCAATCCAAACCCTCTCCGCTCTCAAAATCAACCCTTCTTTCAGCATCCAATACTCTTAGGTCATGTTTGTTTGGGCGGACTGAATTAGCATTTCCATGACTAATACGAATCTGTTAGATTATGTATTCTATCTTAACTAATAGTCAAATTTAAAATAATTAATCCGTACTTCAATTGTTTAACCAAACATCGGATTAATAATTTTATTGGACTATTAGTCCAATCTCAAGCTCATGTCCACCCAAACAAACATGACCTTAAATCATTCCATTGTCCCACAAATCTCCACTCTCCCAATCCAGAAATCCAACATTTACCGGGAAAATCACGCCCATTTTCTCATATTTTCTCACCCATTTTCCCCCTCTGTTTCTTGATCTCGATTACAATGGGTAACTGTTTCGGAACCGTCAAGAAATCAACGGCCGAGATAGCACCGTCGGAACTCCTGAAAAGCAGACCAGTGGTCCGATTGTACGGATCACCAACAAGCATACTTACCTCCTACATCCGAACCGCACTCCTCTACAAGCCAGTCTCCAATTCATCCCCACCGAAACGCACCGTATGGACTCCGAAACGCCGGTACTCCAGTGCGCATCCGAGACCGTGTCGGGATCTCGCGAGACGCTGATCCAGTACATCGAGTCGAAGTTTCCCGACCCACCTTTGATGAGGAAGTGCGGGGGGTGGGAGTATGAAACGACGCCGTTGGCGGTGAGGGTGGCGGTGTTGCAGCACAGGAGCATGAGGTGGCACATGGAGAGGATGGTGAGGTGGGGGGAGGATCTGGCGACACGTGGGGGGAAGACGAGGGGGGATCCGGTGATGGGAAGTCCACGGATGGAGGTGAGGAAGTTCAGCAGAAGCTACTCGCAGTTGCTGGAGGTTATGCTCGAGCACGCTCAGATGGAGGAGAAAGTCGTCTTTCCGATCTTGGAGAGGACTGATCGAGGTAATTGTAACTTTTTGGAATTGCTTCGCGTACCACTGTATCATAATTTTTGTAGCTTTTGTGGAAAATTATCCTAAATATTATATATGTATATAAATTACACTTGGCGAGCATTCTCTCCTTGAATTCTCTCATTGACTTCCTACCTAATAGGTTATTGGGTTTACTTTTGAGTTCAATTTTGATAATTTAAACCGTTCATATTTTAAAATTTGTCATATATATATCATACTTGTAAAAAATCAAACTGATTAGATATAAAAAATTACGTAAACTAAAAGTTTTATTAAACAATAAAACTGTTTATTAAATTCTTTTTAATAAATGGTTTTTAGTTCTTTCGATATTCGATAAATTTAATTTTTACAGGTATGATGTACATGACAAATTTTAAAATGTGAACGGTTTGGATCATCGAAATTGGCCTAAAAAATGAACCCAATGGCCTATCAAGTAAAGAGTCAAGAAGGGGATTCAAAGGGAGGATCCTTACTCCTTTATATTCGGTCATTTTCTCACTTCGACGTTCTTTTTTTTTTCCCTTTCATTTTGATCTTTCACATTTTAAGTTTTTTTTTTTTTCTAATTTATTTTGATAACTAACTTATATTTAAAATTAGATAGAAAATAATATATTGACAGCCACCTTATATATAATTCACACTTTTTACGAAAACCCAAATTATATCATGTGGTAGCTAACGTAGTATTTTCTATTTAATTTTAAATAAAAATTAATTTTAGAAGTAAATTGAAGAAAGTTGAAATATGGAAGGATCAAAGTGGGAGAAAAAAAATTTCAAGGAGCAAAGTGAGAAAATGCCAAATATAAAAGGGGGTAACATGTAATTTATTCAAAAGGAAACCTTGTTTTGACAACAATTAAGACCTTGGATTTTAATTTCATTAAGGTCTCATTTGGCAATTACTTATTTTAACTAAAAAGTTAAAAAATCATTATAAACCGTCACATCACTCTTTACTTTTCTACATATCTTTTCATAAAAAAATCAAAAAATTACTAAAATAATTTGTTACCTATGTATTTCTAAATTGATCTCAATTTACATTATTCACCCATGCCCATGCTGACACAAAGGTACTAATAAAAAAGATAATTTTTTCAAATAATAACTTGAAAATGCATAAAATTTTGAATTTATTTACAAATAAATTATTATTCTTTTTTATTTTTATTAGGCAAAGTTATAATAAAACCCTTTACACTTTTATCAACTACCTAAATTACCCTTCTTCTAAACTGTTACATTTCTCTTCTTTCATCTCCTAAGAGGGGTAATTTTGTTATTTGCAAAAGTTACGTAATAAAATCAAAATATAAAGTGCATTAAGTGAAAAAGGATTGGGAATAGGGTTCCCACCCTTTTTAAATTGTTGTGTTACATAATCTAATGATGGGGAATACAAAACAACAATGATAGCTATCATGAAAAATCTTTCATGAAATTAATCATGAAAGTTTTGTGATTCTTGGGTTATACTTAGAATAAAACACGATACACTAATCAAGGTAATTCAAGGATCATAAATTTTTCATGATCATTTTCATGAAAAAATTTTCGTGATCCTTAACTTTTCCCAATACAAAATCTCTTATGCTTTACAATTAATCAAATTCTGAATTAACTCATTTATAAATTTGAAGTATTCAAATTAAAGAATGATTGGATGCTTAAATGAAATTATCTTATTTTAAATTAATTACAAATTCATATACAGTTCATCCAAAAATGGTGTCATCTCAAACTTTGTCTGGCAACTATACACATTATGAATCGTTCATTTGTAGATTCGGTAAATTCACATTTGAAACGAAATGACAAATTTATTTTTAATAAAGAACACTAGAAGAAAAGGGAAGAATGCAACCATCGACTTTTTTCAACAAACCCCACTCTTTCTTTGGTAGTGTAGTTGGTTCTTTGAGTGAAGCTGAAAAAAAAAAAGAGGTGCTTGCTTTATGAAACTTCAATTTTCTTCCTTTGTAAAGTAAGCTCCTTTTTCTTTTTTTTCTTTTTTTTTGTGTGAATGTCTCCTCAATAAAGACGAATGAATCTTCAGCTACAAGCTCTGAAAGTGCAACATCTAGAGAAGGCAAAAGAGACTTGTGCAAGAGCTTGGCCTATAGTTTATTTCATTTTTACAGTCAAATAGATCTAATTATCTATCGTAGGATTATATTATTATTTACATTGTTCGCTCTGACACGAAGTTGGTCTGCATTGTCAAGGCTTATGAATTTATCTTTCTTCACAAATAATATTTTGGCTGTGGATGCTTTGCATTGCCAAGTGGTTGAACTTTACAAATTAATTAATGGGGGAATTTGTTTTTGGAGGGAATATGAGAAGAACACATAATTGAAGCTATAGAAACCTGGAAAACATATTTAATAGAAGTTGTTTTGTTCCGTTGTTGTGTAACTGCTTTGCATTATTGCAAATGGAGTATGATGAAGTTCAAGAGAAATTGTATGCTTTTGGAAAAGTGCTATTGTGGAAACGATTTAGCTGAAATAGTAGGATCTGACAAAAGAATATTTTGCTATTTTCTACTTATATACATAATCTTCTTCATAATTTTTTTTTTGGGTTGAAAACCCTAGTCTTACACTGAGATATTTTTGAATGAGTGGTTGTTTGAAATCACCAGTTAATGCTTTAGCTTAGGGGAAACAGATTGACCAAATGATTAGCTGTGGTACTTTAGCTTTAAGAGAATTTCTGATTAGAACACGAAATGATTTTACCCCATTTTTGTAGTTATTATTATGTCCGTAATCATGCTTTTCCAATAGAAACATTGATGATGTATTATTGTTTTTTTTTTTTTTTTTGCACTTTTTAAAAATCAAGTTGTTACTAGAAAGGTGATGTCACTGATGTGTTTGGCAATGCTAAAAAAGTCAGTATTTTTATTGGGCAAGTTCAGGCAAATCAATTTTTTTTATTCTTACTGAAATTTTTTTCAAAATTTTTATTTTTTAGATCATTCTAGACTAGAAGGACATGAAAAATAAAACCTTTCAATACAAAATTTAAAAATTTCTTACCAAAAAGAAAAGAAGTTTGAAAAATATGATATTTTATTTTAAATTTTTTTAGCACCTGCCAAAAAGGGATGAATTTTGCTAAATAGCCAAGAAGTTTTATTTTTTTTTTCATTGTTTCCAAAACAGAGTCTAAGACTAACACATGTATGAATATTGGCAGGACCATTGCAAAGAACACTTTGAGGAGGAAGAAAGAGAACTACTGCCATTGATGGAGGCGACAGAATTGAGTAGAGAGCAGCAAGAGAAGGTGCTGGAGCAGTGTTTGGATGTAATGCAGAGGACTCACTCGCACCTGTTTCATTTTTCATCGAAGGCCTCCTACCTCAGGATGCAATGCACTACTTGGACTTGGTAATCAAAAGTAGCAACAAAGAACGGGTGGCCTCGATGCTCCGCATGATTATTGAGTAAGATCCTTCCATTGGATCCTACATCTAGACAAATCATTGCGTATATATATTTTTAAATCAATCTGTCAGTATTATTCTTTTATCTTTGCTTCAATCTGAATCCTGTATGTTTTTGTAAGAAGATAGAACTAGCATTCTTTTGCGGTCTCTCTTGTCAGTTAGTTATGCCATATGAAATGAGATGGCATCCCATATTATTCTTTTATCTTTGCTTCAATCTGAATCCTGTATATATATATATTTTTTGGTTGTGTGTGTGTTTTTTTGCATCGTTTCAAAACTTTAAAATTTAAATAATTCTTGATGTGGATCTTGGTTTTCGATAAAATTGATATTTTTGGGATCCTCTTGTTGAAATCCATCAAACTAATCCTACGATGAATATGAAATTGTGGAGAAGAAAATTTGACCACATTTTACTATATTGCTGTTATTAAAATAGTGAAATTTCATTGATTTGGGACATTGAAAATTTAGATTCGGAGCTAAAATTACAAATTGATGCTCAATTTCTAAAATTTGATATCTAATTTCGACTTAAGAGCCAAAATATTTCAAATTTAGTACAAATTCAATTCAATTATTAAAATTTCTACAAAATTGAGATTGCTTTGCTCTATTTTGATTTTAAAAAAAAAGTAATTTCTCTGATTTAGGATTTTGAAAAGGGGTAAAATTGTAGATTTATTTTCGTTTTGCTATGGGGAAGAAGCTTCCATGGTTCATGCCACTATCAACTAGGAAGCAACGACACTCTATCTCAATGCGACAATACTTATGACTCTCTATCTCAATGTAGGGGTGTAAATTGGGCTCGGCTTGATCTACGTCGGGCGGTTTGAGTTGTTGTCAAAATTCGGATCGGTTCGGTCCAGAAAATTAGGCCCAAGCCTACGCCCACAGGGTATTCGGGCCTTGGGCGGGGCAGGCCTTGTAGCTTTGCTTTTCGTTGCTCCTTGGAGGGGTTTAGTCTCCTCGGATACGATAGCCTTATAGTTCGGACTCTCGTGGTTCTGAATCTGGTTTCACAAGTGCAATGTGAAACAGAAAGAACACAAATGAGTCTAAATCTGACAAGTTTTTAGAGAAATCCATTTTAATCATTAAAGATGCCAGAAATGGACTGCATTTCCAGATTTCAGAGTCGCCACCAAAATATTTTTGAAAAATTCAGGAAACCCGTGACTCGTGCCAAAGGCCACTTGTCTGTCATAACCAAAGTGTTTCGGCTCGGGAACTTAGGTATGAGAGGAGAAGGTCATGAATTGAGCATCCCACTCATCCGATCAAAGATCGGCCTCTACTAATCATGATGTGATTCTTATGTACAGTAAATGCTCTTGTTCCGATTATTATTCTATCTTGACTATGTGATAAACATAAGTATAGACTAATTCACCAATTTTGGAACGTTTTGATTTCATGTTTGTTTTGAAAGGAGTTGTGAATATGAGCTACTTGAAAAAGTTGGCTCATATGTACATCAATCAAAATCATTCAAACTTAAGTGAAAAAGCCTTCATCCACCGGCATTTAAGAGGTATATCAACTAAGCACTTAGGCCCCATTTGGGGACTGGCTAAATTAGCCAATTAGCCAAAAAGTTATCTTTTTAGCCAAAAAGCCAACAACCCATACCAAAAAGTCAAAGATTCTCTTTTCTCTCTACTTTTTGCACAGCTTTTCGTAATTAGCCAAAAAGTCATCCCAAACATACAAGTTTTTTTTACCTACATTTTTAGCCAATTAGCCAAAAAGTTACTAAATTAGCCTGTTCCCAAACGAGGCCTTAGTCTCATGGTAAACATGTTTGATATGGCAATACCAACATACATGCAATATGCTAAAGTAAAAATGCTCACCTAGTACTCAACCAAGGCAAGCAAAAACGAATGAAATCATTAGAAAAATGCATGCTCTATTATGCAAGTGACTAATGCTACACATACAAAATGCATCTACGAGGTGCGGTCTATTAACATGGCACATGGCTAAACTCAAAACATGTGATTAGTGCACGTATTCGAGTAAGTAAGAAATGACAATATAGTTAGAATGATGAACCGAACCCGATGCATGCAAAAACAGGTATTTACACATGGTAATGATATGGAATCAAAATATGGATTCAACCATCGTAAGCAAGTAAATAAAAGGGAGAAAGAAATGGGGGTTGGAAGACATACACAATATTTACAAGTGTTGCAAATTGGCCCTCGCACAAGAGGGTCCGAATGAATATCCTAATTAACTAATTATGATAACGCCAAATTAATTAACTAAATTAACTAGCTATTACAAATTCAAAGGAATTTAACTAATTAATTACAACACACTAATTAATCTAAGAGCTATAAGTTAATTAATTTGAAAAGGAGTCGAAGAACCACGCGTGCAACCGAGGGCATCCTTTCGGAAACTCCTCTGTTTTGTTGCCAGATTCTGTTTTGTTCGCAGTCAGAAGATAATTCTATTTTTGCCCCAGCTTCTGCTTTGTTCTGTCATGAAAATGACACTGTTTGTCCAAAATAAGGTAGCTGGCCGGTCTTGAAAAGTGGTCTCCTAGATGGTGTAGACACCCCATTTTTGACAGACCTTAAGACTCAGACGTCATCGATTGAGCGCTCGGTGATTGCGCATGTTATGCTCGTTCTGAGGTTACGGAATCTCGGCTGAGAGCCTTGCCTCCGGACTTTGGGACTCTTTTGTGCTTTGCCTCGGTTTGCAAATCAGGTTCTGTTTTCTCTTCCCGAAGGGAGGGAGAGGTCTTGTAGACCATCTCTCAGTGGCCGTAGGATACTTTCCGTGGTCGTAGACCACTGTTCCAGTTTGGAGACCAGTTTCTGATTTTCTAAGCCATCGGTCGTGCGCCTCGGTTCGAGACCGCTTAACTTTTTCCGTTTGCTCCGGTTTTTGGCACACACCTTGTTTCCTCTCTCTAGAGGGACATTGTGGCCCGGGAGACCACCTTCGTGGTCGCACGCCACTTTCGATGCTTAACAGTCAGTTTTCAGGGCACCCGGCTGCGCGTTTTGGCCCTTGAACCCTCGTTTTGCATCCGTCTTGGTTCATTTTTGGCATGGACCCTATTTTCATTGTTTGGAAGGTGGTACAAGGGTGGGAGACCACCTTTTCTCCTTGGAGACCACTTTTCCCCCGCCGACTGGTTTTCTTGTCAGGTAACTGGTCTTCCTCATTTTTGGACCACAATTGCTGGTCTTCCACCATACCAATTGCTTGCATTTCATGTGGAGACCACCCTGGGAGGCTGCCGACCGCTTGAACCTTTTGACCCTGGTTGGTCGACCAGGGCAAGTGGTCGGCCGACCACTTGAACTGGTCGGCCAACTCCCATCAGTTTTGTCTCAGTGAGTTGATTCCAGCTGTGCCAGCTGGAAGACACAGACTGCATCCTCTATATACGTGTATGGAGGATGTTTGCCCTTGGTTTGAAGTTTCTAGGAGAAGCTTTAGTCCCTCTTGTCTATAAAGGAAGGGCTCTCCTTCCTTGTAGAGGGTTCAAAAAAAATTGTCTAAGGCATACAAGACTTCTCCCTCTATATCTCTACATCAAAGCTCAAAAAGTGCATGGTTCTTGCGCCTTTGCATACCATCTCACAACCTAACCCCTCCACCATCACTCTAAGCATCTTGGAGGCCATTTTCAGAGGTTGAGAGGCTGTCTTTGTGGTCTAGAGGTTGCTGGTCCTTTTGTGCTACAAGGGTAACACACTTTCTCCCTTTTAAGGCTTTATTTTGCTTCATCTTTTAGCTATACTTGTAAGCATATTTGAGCTTTGGTGTAAATTGAAAAATTCTTATTTTGAGGCCCTTAACATGTTTGTTTAAGATCATTTTTCCGTTGGGGGTCATCTACACCATTGCATGCTTCATTTTACCTTGTTTTAAGCCATGCCTTAGAGCATTTGTGTTGGCCTTTTAGCCACTGAAATCCAGCGGATTTTCAGTGGCTAGCATGCTGTTTTGAGCGCCAAAATCAGAGAGGGGTGACCCTCTCTCTCCTTGTTTTGTTTTCTAGCATTTTTGGCCTTACAAAGGAGCCTTTATTTGCATGCTTCCAAGCCATGTTTCAGGCCATTTTTGATGAGTTTTAGGACCTGCATAGGCTCTATCCAGAGCTTGTTTTGCCATATTGGATGTCCATCTTGCATGTGTAGAATAACCCTCTTCATAGCATATCAAAGGAGCATCTCATTCTTGCATGCATTAACCATATTTCAGTGGATTTTTGGTCTTTATTTGGCATGTCATACCTCTGACTTTTGTTGGTTTAATGGCCTCTTGATTGTCTCACATGCTCGTAGTGCAAATGTCATGACCCAAACCCGGCCCTATCGGTTTAGCACTGTCACCGGCTAGTAATCCGAGATTACCGAAGGCCTGCTTAACAATAATACAGTAAAACAGAGTACAGGGGCTGGCGGAAGCCAATACAGTAAATAAATAATGTCCAATGAGCTGTGACAGTCTGTATGCAAAAAGACTTTTCATATATATATATATATATATAAAAACAGTCAGTAACAAAATATTATATACAATATTTACAATCATTCTGATCAGGAACTCAATTCCTATTAACAGTACAGTACAGTCTATACATTCTATTCAGTTAACACAAAACAGTACAGAAGGGGAGAATAAAAAGACCCCTAAGCCAAAGCATGGCAGGTTCAGAACCTCGCAGTGAGGCATATAGGTTGGCTTGACAAAACTGGAGTCTACCTCGACGCTTCTAGCCGCGGTCTGGTGCCTGTACACCTATATATATATATATGAGCAGTGAGTTAAAGCCCAGTGAATAACATAATGCGTAAAGAGGTTAAGAATGAAATGTCCTTACAGTAATGAAAACAGTTCATTGATTCAGTATATCAGTCATATGTAATACATCCATTAGCATAACAGTACAGTAAACAGTAGGTCTAAAAAGACCGAACAGTAATGATGGCTATCTATCAGTCAACAATAGTGGTTCCAACGAGGGAACCGACAGAGATCTCTGTAACAGTAACAGTAAACAGTAGGTGCTAAGGATGTGTAGACACCCTATTTTTGACCGCCCTTAAGACTTGGGCACCACTGATAGTTTACTTAGTAGTAAAAGGTATACAGGGCAAAGGTTCAGTTTCTTCGGCAAGGAGAGAGGCAAATCTTTCAAAACACCTTGTTTAGGGGTTTGAAGTTGAAGAAAAGAGGAAAGGAGAGAAGAAAACTGGTTTTGGAGAAGTTCGGCATGAATCCGGGTAGAAGGGAGTCGAGCAGCCCTTGCTGAATCGGGCTTATCTGTCTGTACACTTGGATTTTAGCTATGAGGCTACCACCGTTGGAAAGCTTACTTCCGGGGCCTCATTTTGCACTCAAGAATCTCTTAAAGCCAAGTCCGGGTGGGGGAGATATGATCAGTTGAAGTTGGGCATCATCCCGGTTGGATCGAATCTGCGCGGCTTCACCAAAATGGGTATAACTTTTTCCACAGGAGGAATTTTAATGCAAGGTTTGCGCCATTAGAAAGCTAACTTCTGGAGCTTCAATCTGGACATCACCGCCACTTTTTTGACCTCATCGGCCACCAATCGGCACTCTATTTAGTCGACCGGCCATTATAAATTGCAGGTCGGCAATATATTGTGCCGACCGGCAATTTATTTTGCCGATGACCTCCTTTCATGGCCGATATGACCCTTTTGCACCCCTCAAGCATGGTGCATGCCAGCTGTGCCAGCTATTCTCCATTCAAACCGTCTGTCCGAGATTTTGCCTTTTGGGGGGGAAATTTGAACTTGTTTTGTTCCTCCCCTTTCCTTGCCTCTCTCCCTCTATATAACCAGCCCTCTCCACCATTTCTAAGGGTTGAAAAAACCAGTTGAGGCACCAATATACATACAACCCTATATCTATACATTCAACTCTCTCTTCCAAGCTCCAAAGTCCATTATCCTTGGCCATTTACACACCATCCCATAGCACAAGGCCTCCATCCTCCATTCCAACCATTTGAGGCTGATTTTCAGAGGTTAGGAGCTCATTTTCTTGGATCAAAGGCTGCTGCATTGCTGCTCTTCATGGGTAAGTCTTCATTCCCTCTTTTCTAGCCTTGTCTTACTTCATATCTAAGCCATAGTTGTTTGCATTTTTGGGCTCCGACCATAACTGTAAATAGTCTTATTTTGAGCTTGTTTTCATGTTTGATCAAGGGATTTTTGCTGTTTGAAACTCCCTTTTTGCTCTTTGTGTTTAAACCCTCTTTTAGGGCCATTCTTGCATCATATTGTAGCCTTATCTGTAAGCATATTTGAGATTTTCTATAAACTGGAAATTGTCTTGTTTTGAGTCCCTCTTCAACTTTGTTAAAGGGCTCATTGCCATTTGGGGACAGCTGCTGTCCCTTGCCTCTTTGACACTCTTTTAGGACCTAATCTTGCATGATAGTTTAGCCTCACTTGTGTTAATTTTCGTGGCTTGATATAAACTGTAAAGGGTCTTATTTTGAGCCCTTCTTCAACTTTGTTGAAGGGCTCATCACTGTTTGGGACCGACAGCTGCCTCTTGCCTCTTTGACTCTCTTTTAAGCCTTTTCTTGCATAATAGGTTAGCCCTACTTGTGTTTGTTTTTGGGACTTTTCATAAACTGGAAATATGCTTGTTTTGGGATTGCCTTGAATCTGTCTTCATGCTTCATGATCAAATAATGCATGCTTTGTATAGCTATAAGTCATTCTATGTGCTTAATTTTGAGTTTCGGGTCTCATTTCATGCATCGGGTGCCATACTTCCATGATTCGGGACCTTTTTGTATCATATTTCAATGCTGAAATTTGCATGTTCATATGTCATGTTCTATGTCTCGCCATGCTTTGGTAGCGTGACATTCGTGCCTTAGGTTCGGTCCTCGGTTTGCGTGCATATGTGCACGCATTTTGAGTGTCTCTTTTTCATCTCATGGCCACTGATGTGAGTGCGACTGAGGTCCACTCACATTGGTGTAAGTCCATCTTGCATTGTGTATGCCATGTTTCAATGCGTTGTGCATGTTATGTTGTTAGCATTGTGTGTGCCATGTAGTTGCATTGCATGTTTGTATGTTTGCTTGCATACTTAGGTCGCATGTGCATTGTTGTGCATTGCCTCGCCTCTTGATCAACCATGATTGAGGTTAGGTCCCTTATATGTTTTGTGTGCATTGCATTTGACATTGAAATGCATACTTGACTCTTTGGCCATCATGCATCGAAATGCGTGATTGGTGGCCCGAGGGTCGAGGGCCATGCTCCCTTGAGTCCATTACATGATAGGGAGTGTGTCCATGCAT
Organism: Camellia japonica; assembly: GCA_030407325.1. NCBI lineage: Eukaryota > Viridiplantae > Streptophyta > Magnoliopsida > Ericales > Theaceae > Camellia > Camellia japonica. The sequence goes on along the minus strand of JAPPVO010000013.1, from coordinate 107,817,224 downwards.
ACATTTACCTAAAAATTTCATGCCATACACTGCTTGCCCTCTGTTGCTGCCAATTGCAGGTTCTGCAGGAATCTTTGGCCGGTCGGCTAAATACAGTGCCGACCGGCAATTCATCAATGGCCGATAACTTCATATGTGGCCGGTGGTCATCCTCCGAGGCCGATGGCCATCCCTCCCAGCTGGTGGTGTTCCACAGTGTGCAAAGAACATATCCTGAGCTTTGGCAATTTTCAGAGGGGCAGGGCAGAGTAAACAGAGGCAGTAGTGGTATGGTACGGGCTTTCTGGGCAAGATTAACCCGAGCATGCATCATTCGCGCATTCCGAGGCAGGGCTGTGGCTGCCTTTCTTTTTGGCATTCATTCTGTTAGTTAATTAAAAATTCTGTAATAATTAATGTATTTATTATTCGGACTGTAATATTTATTTGGACCCTCCGAGTGAGGGCAATTGTGTAATAAGTGTGCGTGGGTGTGTGTATGTCTTCCAACCCCACGTCTTTCTTCCCTTTTATTTACCCGCTTATGATGGTAGAATAGGGCATATTTAAAATTAGCATAACAGTATGATAGCATGCGTGCATCCATACATTTGTATTACATGCACCAGGCTCGGCACATCATGCTAACTGCACTTGTATTTCAATTCCAAGTTGAATACTTGTTAGTTGCAGCATTTCACATGCCATGTTTAGGATAGCCGAGCCTGTCTAGATTGCATCTTTGCATGTGTTGCATTAGCCATCTTGAACATGAACTAGGATCATGCATATGATTACTAACTAGTTTCTGTTTTGGCTTGGAGTACTAGGTGAGCTTTTATGCTTTAGCATACTCGCATGCGTGTGAGTGTTGCCATGACAGCATGTTTACCATGAGGCTATATGCTTACGTGTTATAACTGCTTGTATGCCTGTGGATGGAGGTTGAATTACCTAAATTGGGATAATGCATTAAAACTGTGAGTTTTTAAGCCCACTAGATAGTGGCAAAACCATCTTTTCTAAAGCCCACTTGAGGGTGGCAAAACCTGCATTTTAGCCTACTTGCGAGTAGCAAACCATTTTCAAAACAAACTTGTAATATTTTGTTCCAATTTAGGCGATTTGGTCTATACTTGTTTGCTGTGCGCATAACATAGTAATTCTAGGCTAATAACCGGTTTAAAAACACATAACGTTTTCAAAATTGGATATGATAGTTAGTAGAGGCCGATCTTCGGATCGGGCGAGAGGGGGTGCTCATAGCTGACCTTCCCCAATCGTACCCAAGTTCCCGAGCCGAGGCAACTTTGGTGATGACGGACACGTGGCCTTTGGCACCGAGTCAGGGTTTCCTAAATTCCCTCCAAATAAAATATTTAGGTGGCGACTCTGTATCTGGCAAAGCAGTCCATGTTTGGCACTTCTTTCAAAAATCTGTTTTCTCAAAACGATTTGCCGGATTTGGACTCTTTGGTTCAGATTAAGAACCGTGACAATTTGAGTCCGAACTGTAGTAGACCTGCAAAACGAACGGAACGGGACCTCACCCTCCCGGGGCGTTCGGGGACGTCTACAGTTTCTGGCGACTCCGCTGGGGAAAATTAGAGAACTTGACTCGAACTCATGATATCTTGTTTTGACTACACTTGTGTGTGTGTGTGTTTTTTTTTTTTTTTTTGCATTTGTATTGGTGTGCCTAGGACACCGTGTTTGCCATCTGCCATTCCTGAACGGTTTGCCAGAGGCTTGTCTTGTCAAGACATGACCATAAGGCTGACCGGTCATGGGCTCTGACAGTATGGGAACACAAACCCCGGTTTTACCGGGGCACCTTTTTGACCATTCGACCTAGTGCATATTCGGAATCCATAAATGACCATTCCAAGCTATGACAGGTTGCTTACCCGATTATAGGTTGTTTGAAACCGCTGCGTGCGTAGTGAAACCCCAGCTCCTGACAAAATAGCACAGGGAAACCCTACCCCAACATAGGGGTGTTTTGGCTCTCTTTGCTTGCTATGTGCTTTTAGAGTGTGTCTCTACAGGGAATGCATGTATCAGTTTGCAAGTTTGAATATCAGGCCTGCGGGCACCAGTTCAGTATTTTGGGATTCAGTTTACCTGAGGGTATCGGTTTACTGGCTGAATTTTGGGGCAGAACTCAGTGGAGGGCACAGTCATCCTACTATGCTCATATCTGTTTTGGTGAAATCAGGCTGAGGTGCTGTCTGTTTTCTCTTTTGCTAGGTAGTCTGGGAACCATAGCTTCAGAAGGCTCCACTATCCCCCAGGTACATTGGATTCGTGCTGATAGACTTTGTCGGGTCAGAGATTTAGTTCAAGGGCAATTGGTGTTCCTTCACCAAAGACAGGGTAAAAACGCCAGTCAGGCATAGATCATCAGTTTAACAGCCTTTGGATCAGCAGTCATTATCCATCTCACCTGCGTGCAGTTGGGTTGAGATATCTGGTTCAGATATACCGATAGATCAGTTAGATCAGGGCGGTATGTCGAGTTTGGAAGAGATAGTGCGCCAACTCCAGGATAGTATGAAAGCCATGCAGCAAGACGTTGTCCGTTAGGCAGAATTCGCCAAGCAACATGCTGTGGTCATAGCCCAACAGGCAGAGACAATTGCCAGGTTAGAGCAGCAAACAGGAACATCTACTTCACATCAGGCTCCTCCCCCACCCAGAGTTCTAACACTCGGGGAGACAACTAATGTCCAGGCAAATACGGACATTCCAGTCGGGCCGGCTTCGCCCCCGGTTCTACCCCAGCCTTCCAAAACACCCACCAATGTACCGGACTCTCCCTTTGAGTTCGAAGCGGACCCCACAGCGCTGAAGCTGAGTAAGTTGGAAAAAATGTTTAAGAAATCCCAAGGAGTCAGGTCTATTCCCGACATCGAGGATGGGTATACGGACGCAGCTGTGACGCTACCAGATCGGTTCAAGATGCCTCAAATTGATCGATTTGATGGGTCCGGGGACCCCATGGTGCACCTAAGATTGTTTTCAGATATCTTAAGGCCGATGGGCCTCACTAGACTACAAAAGCTGTCTTTGTTCGGCCGGACCCTGTTGGGTGTGGCGGCTATCTGGTATGCCAAGTTGGAGGATGATGTCAAAATAAATTGGGATGAGATGGCCGAGGCCTTCGTTTTACAATACTCGTATAACACACAAATCGAGATTACAACTCGTGATCTCGAGACGACGAGACAAGAGGTTAAGGAAAGCTTCTCTGAATTTATGACCCGATGGAGAGCAAAGGCCTCAATGATGACCATTAGGCCAACGGATGAGGATCAAATACGGATGGTTGTGCGCAACCTCCAACCCAAGCTTATGCAAAAGATGATTGTGCTCCCCTTCTCCACCTTTTCAGACTTACATGAGATGTGAGTACAGATCGAGGATGCTATGAAACAGGGCCTCATTGACCAGGAGAAGGAGCAGCCCAGGAGGGCGTTTACCCGCAGTTCGAATGCGACCACCAATGGTGATGCAGCTGCCAGATCTTCCGAAGTGGGCACAGTCACCACCACCACACCAAGAGCAGCCACCCCCTTTATTGGTGCATCCAATCCAAAGCCCCGAACTTCGGACTATCTACCCCGAGGCAAGAGGGTTTTCACCCCACTCTATATGCCTTTGTCTAAAGCCCTAGGGTTCCTACTCAGGAAAGGACATCTGAAACCGTTAGAACAACGGCCCCTACCCGATCCTCTCTCTGCAAAGCATGACCCGGCTAAGTATTGCGCCTTCCATCAACAAATCGATCATGACACCGACAGTTGTGTTCGTCTTCGCCACGAGATACAAAATCTGATTGACAATGAGGTCATCGTCGCACCAAGCTCTGCAAAGTCTATCGGCACTTGATCAGTGAACTTGTGGGGGATAATGTGATGTGATCAGAGGTTGGACCACCTGCGGGCGACACTCAGTTTACTCCAGATGTGGCGTATGGCATGCACTGTTTTGAGCATTTGTGAATGCTAGTTTTGTACATTCTGACTTGGGTATTGGGTCAGTCTTGTTGTGTTGTTTTGAGTCTGTCTCTTTGTTTTGAGTCAGTCCTTTCATACTGAGTCAGTCGGGTCTGTCTTGTTGTATCGAATCAGTCTTGTTTTGTTAGAGCCAGGTGATTTCGGGGGTGTTACCTTGGATATCACTTGCTTGTTTTGTGTTTGTCCTTTTGCTTTCCTTTGAGTCTGTTTCTGCCGGGGAGCCAGTTGTGCCAACAGATTTGAATGGAACAGTAGTGACTTTCACGCTCTCGCGTTTGCTTCTGCCTTGTGCCAATTATGCCGGAAGTTCTGAATGAGATGGCAGTATTTGACTAAGAACTCTGTCTTTTCTGTGCTTTGAAGTTATTGTAATGACCTAAGTTTTTCAAAACTTTTTGAACACTGTGGTAAAAACGAAGATGAAGGAATTCCTCGGGTTTTACAAAACTTGATCAATTGAGAGAAAGAGAGGCGTGCTAAGCCCTTAATGATTGAGATCATGCTTGTTAATGTGAGTACTGAGAAGGATCCTGGCTTGATCCAGATTGGTCCTACACTGTCTTCAGCGCGAGCAATTTGTCGCTTTCTTAAAAGATTTCAAAAACTGTTTTGCGCGGTCCTGTGACGACTTGTGTGGAATCGCTCTTGAGATTGTGCAGCCCAGGATTGCTTTCAGCTTCAAGATTCAATCCATTTGTTTGCGAACCTTGAACTCATTCAGAACATTCAATGGTCAACTATCAGAGGAGGCCTGTGTGGCCAGTTTTGAAGCAGCCCTCGAGCAAGATGCACCAAAATCAGATCGAGAAGGTCACATCTCATCGGAAGAAGCTCGTGAAGCAACCGTGATGGATCCTTCCGCAAATCAGTACAACAACCATTCTCCTGGACTTAGATGACTTCAGGATCTCAAAACCATTTGGCATGGACTTGCTACACTTTTACCCTTTGAGAGGCTCGCTGGGCCGAAAACCCGGAAGGGCGGCCCAAGCAAAAGTTAGAGCAAGAGAAAAAATATAAAAAAAGAGAAAGCAAAAAAAAAATGCAAAAGAAAAAAAAGTAAAGAAAAAATGTAAAAAAAGAAAAAGAATGAAAAGATACAAAAAATTGAAAAAAAAAAGAAGAAGAACAAAGCTCGCAAGGTCGAAAACCCGCAACGGGCGCCTTGGCAAAAGTTAGAGCCTAAAAAGGAGAGGTTAATACCCGAGTGTACCTTAACCCCGAACTATGTAAGGCTTGATTCCCATGTTTGGGATACGTAGGCAACTTCATTCTGAAGTCCAGCCACAAACACTTCCAAATCAAGTGTGTCCATGTATTGGTTTTGATGGTCCTCGCTTTCTCTGTATCTGAGAGTTCGGTTGTGATCATTACCATGAAGACTGATTACAATGCGTTGCGGTGCCATTCACACAAGGGGCAACTTTCCGTTACCATACAGTGCGCTGCGGTGCCATTCAAATAAGGGGCAACTTTCCGTTGCCATGCAGTTCCCCTCCAGCAAGGGGCAATTTTCCTCTAGATCCGAGGTTGTGGTCTCAAAAGTAGGTTCCGTGCTTGTTAAGCATTGGCTGTTTGCAAAAATAGTTTTTGAGAATTTTTACTGAGGTTGACTAATCTTCTCGAAAAGTACTCCATTTTTCAAAACTGGACCATTTCTTGGACCCAAAAAAAGGGAAAATTTTCAGTGCTCATAGCCTGACTTGCATGATTTCAAATCAAAAATCGAACAAGTGTGTTAATCTAACTCTCACATTGGTCAAAATTGTTTTAGTAGAAAACCAAAACAAAAAATGGTCAAAATAATGAACTAGGGGCACAGTTGAGTCAGGCTTCATGCCTTTTCCCTATTCTCAATGCATTTGCCAGAAAGGGCACTCTACTTGCCAGAAAGGGCATAACTGAAATCAACAACAAAGGGCTGAAAGTTCTCTCATCCTCCAAGCAACGAGGTATCAAGACAAGTGCGAAGCACGAACTGGAATGGGGCAAGATATTTCATTCCCTCATCTGGACAGATCTAATCACGTCCAAACTCCCCAGCGAAGCATCGTCAACCGATGTCAACTGTAGATTTGCTACACACCCAGTTCTAGCACATCCCCTCTGTGGGAGAAACTTACTAGCTGCGTGTAGAAGAAGAAGAATCTAGTTGAGTGCTAGGGGCAAGAGCCCACAACTTCCTGCTTATCCATCAACCACCCAGGGGAGGGATTGAAAAATGAGAGATTGAAGAATAGAGAGGCGTGCGATGAGAGAAAAAGTGAGCAAAAGGGTTTTGAGAGAAAAACCGAGCCTGAGGGCCGAGTGATGTGAGAATCACAAATAAGAAAGGGTGGGAAATAATACCCGGTGAAACTGGCTCCTCGTGCACTGCTCTTGTCTTTGAAACACGTCTGTGTATCGTGTCTTTTGTTTTGTCTCGATTCTTGCTTTGAGTCATTCCGAGTGTGCCTCGATAGGTTTAGGTTGTTTACCTTTTGTTTTCCATTATTGAGTCTTGTTCACTGTGTTCAATTGTAGGCTCAATACCCGGTCGAGAACTCATTTCTCAATTTCAAAAAATAAAATCGTTTTGTGCTTAGGGTGCTGTGCCATTCTCCATATTTGTGCAAAATAGATTTGTTCTTTCGTAAAACCACAGGGTTCAAACCAGGTCATGTGAGAACAGTAAAATCAGAACCTATCTGAAGCTATTTAGGTTCTGGACTGCAAAGCAAAAGAAAAGAAGGAAAATTTGGAGCATCTTAGCGTGTTTCAATTTCGGCAAATTCCGAGACTGCATTCCAGGTGCACCTTCTCAGGCCTTGCCATTTCTCTGGAGTATGAGCGTATCTCGACCCCAAGTGTAAGTCTGCTTCAAGTCAGAATGGCAATTAAAGCAGCAGTAGATGTTATCTCTCGCCAATATGAACAAGGTGTGCCCTTTTCGAGCTGAGTGTGTTACAAAACCCTTCAAGAGGTAAATCAGAGGCACCAGAGTACATGATTAATGCCCCCATACTTGCATTTTATTGCACTTCTTTTGTGCACCTCACTTGCATTGTGATGCACATTCCAATTGCATTGTTATGCACATCTATCTAGCATTGTTATGCTCATTACTTGCATTGTCATGCACCTTTTCACTTGCGTTGTCACGCACTTTTCACTCGCATTGTTATGCACACTCTCTTATTCGGAAACACTGGGATATGTCCTTATGTTTCCCCTTCTTTCCGAAACACCGGGATACGTCCCTATGTGTCTCATTCCTTTCGAAACACCGGGATATGTCCTTATGTTTCTCCTCCTTTTCCAAAACACCGGGATACGTCCCTATGTTTCTCCTCCTTTTCCGAGACACTGGGATACGTCCTTATGTTTCTCTCTCTTTCCGAAACAACGGGATACGTCCCTATGTTTCTTCTCCTTCCGAAACAATGGGATACGTCCCTATGTTTCTTCTCCTTCCGAAACACCGGGATACGTCCTTATGTTTCTTCTACCCCTTCGAAGCACCGGGATACGTCCCTATGTTTCTTCTCCTTTGTCAGAACACTGGGATACGACCCTAATCCTTGGGATACGTCCCTAACCTTTGGGATACGTCCCTAATCCTTTGGGATACGTCCCTAATCCTTGGGATACGTCCCTAACCTTTAGGATACGTCCCTAATTCTCGGGATACGTCCCTATGTTTCTCCCTTGTTTCCTAATCCTCGAGATACGTCCTTATGTTTATCCCTCTTCGGTTAAAAACGTTCGGAATACGTTCCAATGCTCACACCATTTCGAAACACCCGGATACGTCCTTATGTTTCTCCCTTATTTCCTAATCCTCGGGATACGTCCTTATGTTTCTCCCTCTTCGGTTAAAAGCGTTCGGAAAATGTTCCAATGCTCACACCATTTCGAAACACCCGGATACGTCCCTATGTTTCTCCCTTCTCTCCTAATCATCGGGATACGTCCCTATGTTTCTCTCTCTTCGGTTAAAAGCGTTCGGAATACGTTCCAATGCTCACACTATTTCGAAACACTGGGATACGTCCCTATGTTTCTCTCTTCTTTCCTAATCCTCGGGATACGTCCCTATGGTTCTCCCACTTCGGTTAAAAGCGTTCGGAATACGTTCCAATGCTCACGCCATTCTGAAACACCGGGATATGTCTCTATGTTTCTCCCTGTCCCATTTCCCCACACGATTTCAGTGTGTTTGGAATTCATCTTAGGTTGCATTGTCATGCACACCTCGTCACTTGCGTTGTCACGCACATTCCACTTGCATTGTTTTGAATTATCAAACCGGCTTCGCGAAAGCGTATAAGTCTGTAGACACCCCATTTTTGACCAACCTTAAGACTCAGACGTCACCGATTGAGTGCTTGGTGATGTTGCATATCGTGCTCGTTCAGAAGCCTCAGAGTCTCGGCCGCGAGCCCTGCCTCCGAGCTTCCGAACCTTCTTTTGTACCTCGCCTCGGTTTGCGAACCAGACTCGGTTTTCTCTGTTTCTTTTCTTGAGGGGAGGGAGAGGTCCCGTAGACCATCTCTCAGTGGCCGTAGGCTACATTTCGTGGCCGTAGGCCATTTTGCCCATTTCGGAGTTCGGTTCCCGGTTTTCGGAGCCTTCAGGCCGTGTGCCTCGGTTCGGGACCGCCTAACCATCTCTGTTTGCTCCGGTTTTTGGCGTGCATCCTATTTACTCCCTTTCAAGGGACACTGGGGTCTCAGAAACCCACTTCGTGGTCGAACGCCACTTTCGTTGCTTAACGGTCAATTTTCAGGACCCCGAACTGCGCGGTTTTGGCCCCCGAGCATTCGTTTTGCATCGGTTTTCGTTCAATTTTGGCAGGTATCTCTGTTTCATCACCAAGAAGGTCACTGAAGGGTGGGAGGCTAGTAATTGTTTTGACAACCAGCTTTTTGTTTGGTCAAAAGTGGTTCAGCATGAATCCGGGAAGGAGAAAACTCTGCGCGGCTTTACCGAAATGGGCGTAACTCTTTGCACAAGAGGAATTAAGATATGAGGCTACCACCATTGGAAATCTTACTTCCGGGGATTCATTTTTCACTCACGAATCTCCTAAGTCCAAATCCGGGGGGAGGAGATATGGTTGGTTGAAGTCCGGTTGGACCGAATCTGCGCGGCTTTACGAAAACTGGCATAACCTTTTCTACAGGAGGAATTTCAATGCAAGGTTTGCGGCATTGGAAAGCTAACTTCTGGGGCTTCATACTAGGGGGTGGCCGGTCACTTTTCTCATATTGACCTGGCCGGCCGGCCACCTTTTCCAGCCGGCCGGCCACCTATTTGGTGAAATGACTTTTTTTGCCCCTTTAAACTAGCCGGCCATGCCCCCCTCCCCAAGTGTATCCTAGAAGTGTATTTTTTTTTTCACTTCACTAAAGTCCGAGGGTTTAGCCATTTTGGGGGGAAACTTGACTAGTTTTCCCCCCTTTTTTTCCCCCATTTTCCCCCTCATTTTCCCTATATAATCACCACCTCAGATCTGTCTTTAGGGTTAGAAAAATTCCCTTTGGAGCATTGTGTGTATATCTCCTCTCTCTCTCTCTATTCCAAGCCCTAAACCCCCTTGGTTCTTCATCAACACCTAGCACCACCACCACTACCTCCATTCCAGCAGCAAGGAGGTCCATTTCAGAGGCTAAAAGGCAGCAAATTTGGTCCAAAAGGCAGCAAAGACTTGGTCTTCAAGGGTGAGTCACCATTTCCCTCTTTTGGCTCTTTTCTTGCACCAATTTCTTAGCCTATTTGCTTATTGTTTTGAGCTCTCATCTCTACTGAAAATGTCACTCTTTTGAGCTATTCTCCATGTTTGTTTAAGGGTTCAACCCCATTTGAGAACTCCATCTCACACTTGTTTCAATATCACTTTGAATGCCATGATTTTTGCATCAAAATTCTAGGCTATGTGTGATCTGTTTTGGGGGTTGTCATGAACTGATATTGTGCTTATTTTGAGCCCCTCTTCAACATTGAAGAGGGGCTCAACCTTGTTTGCATGTTCCATATGTCCCATGCTTTGAATCCATGTTTTACCCCCAATCTTGCATGGCATTTCTAGCATATTTGTATATTGATTTTGAGGCTGCCATCTTCTGAAAATAGGCTTATTTTTGGTCCCTCTTTAATGTTGTAGAAGGGTGTTTTGTTGTTTGGATTTTGTATATACCACTTGCTTCAATACCCCTCTCTTGGCCCCTATTCTTGCATGCCATTGTTGCCTTACCTATGCTAGCTGTTTGGCCCTTTTTGTGACTGAAAAATGCTATTTTTGGGACTGCCTTGCTGCTGTCATTGCATTCCATGTCCATATTGTGCATGTTTAGCATGGCTATAGGCCATTTCGGGCGCCTAATATCGCATTTCGGGATCATTCCATACTTCGGGTGTCATTTCATATCATTTTGGGGCTGTTTTCCCCCTCATTTAGCTGCTGAAATCCTATTTGCATGTTTGCATATCATTCCATGTGTCATTTCATGCTTTAGAATCATCGCCTCGGTTTGCGTGCCCGTGGGCACGCATTTCGAGGCACTTCATTTTTATCCGACGGCTTCCTATGTGAGTGGGTTGAGGCTCTCTCATGTTGGTATAAGCCCATCATTGCATTTCGTATGCCATTTTCATGCCTTCGGGCCATGCCTCGAGTTGCGTACCTGTGGGCACGCATTTCGAGGCACTTCATTTTTACCCGACGGCTTCCTATGTGAGTGGGCTGAGGCTCTCTCATGTTGGTATAAGCCCATCATTGCATTCCGTATGCCATTTTCATGTCTTCGGGCCATGCCTCGGTTTGCGTGCCTGTGGGCACGCATTTTGAGGCACTTCTTTTTTACCCGACGGCTTCCCATGTGAGTGGGCTGAGGCTCTCTCATGTTGGTATAAGCCCATCATTGCATTTCGTATGCCATTTCATGCTTTTGGATCATTGCCTCGGTTTGCGTGCCTGTGGGCACACATTTTGAGGCACTTCATTTTTACCCGACGGCTTCCTATGTGAGTGGGCTGAGGCTCTCTCATGTTGGTATAAGCCCATCATTGCATTTCGTATGCCATTTCATGCTTTTGGATCATTGCCTCGGTTTGCGTGCCTGTGGGCACGCATTTCGAGGCACTTTATTTTTATCCGACGGCCTCTTATGTGAGTGTGGCTGAGGCTCTCTCATGATAGTGTAAGTCCAATTTGCATTTTGTATGTCATTCCATGCCTTAGGGCCATCGCCTCGGTTTGCGTGCCTGTGGGCACGCATTTCGAGGCACTTCATTTTTATCCAACGGCCTCTTATGTGAGTGTGGCTGAGGCTCCCTCATGTTAGTATAAGTCCATTTGCATTGCGTTCGCCATCGTCTCAGTTTGCGTGCCTGTGGGCACGCATTTCGAGGCACTTCATTTTTATCCGACGGCCTCTTATGTAAGTGTGGCTGAGGCTCACTCATGTTAGTATAAGTCCACATCGCATTCCGTATGCCATTTTCATGCCTTAGGGCCATTTCTCGGTTTGCGCGCCCGTGGGCACGCATTTCAAGGCATCTCATTTTCATAGCATCGTGCATGCTAGGTTGTATCTTAGATTGCATTCATACATTTTCTCGGTTTGCGCGCCCGTGGGCACGCATTTCGAGGCATCTCATTTTCATAGCATCGTGCATGCTAGGTTGTATCTTAGATTGCATTCATGCATTTCCTCGGTTTGCGCGCCCGTGGGCACGCATTTCGAGGCATCTCATTTTCATAGCATCGTGCATGCTAGGTTGTATCTTAGATTGCATTCATGCATTTCATCGGTTTGCGTGCATGCGTGCGCGTACTTCGAGGCATCTCATTTTCATAGCATTATGTATATTAGGATTGTATCTTAGTTACATTCATGCATATCATGCATATTGCATTGTGTTCGGTATAGGAGTTAGCCCGGGCACGGGAAACGAGGTACGTTCCGCACTCCGAGTGACGGAGCGTGTCTCAATTTTCCAGTCACCGACACTTCGGATAATCCATGATGGAGTTAGGTTCTTGTCGTAGCATTCATCTGCATTCATTCTATATTGAGTTGTGCATTTCGGTTCCTCGGCCATCATGCATCGATATGCGTGATTGGTGGCACGAGGATCGAGGCATGCATATATTTGTGAAGTACATTGCTATGCCCCTTTCCTGCTCTCTGTTGCAGCAAAATCAGGAATCAACAACTTTTTGGAGCTTGGCACGCATTTCGAGAAAAGATGTAAACAGAAGCTAATTGGGGCATCCCAGTGGATTTCCGCAAAAGGCAGCCCAAACATACATCATTCAGCAGAATCAAGGCAGTCCCTGGCTTGCATGCCAGTTTTACAGCTTTCCTAGTTTAATTTGTTAATTAATTAGGGTTCTGTATTATTATTTGGACTGTATTATTCTTTCATTTGAGGACTGTATATTTATTCGGACCCTCTGCGCGAGGGCACAACTGTAATAAGGGTGCGTGTGTGTGTGCATGTCTTCCAACCCCCCTTTCTTTCTCCCTTTTATTTACCTGCTTATGTTGGTTAGATTAGGGCATATTTCAATTAGCATACAGTATGATAGCATGTTTGCATTCATTCATCTGTTTTGCATGCACCGGGCTCGGCGCATCATACAAACTGCATTGTATTTCAATTCCGAGTTGAATACTTGTTAGTTGTAGCATTTCATATGCCACGTTTAGAATAGCCGAGCCTGCCATTAGTTTGCATTTTTGCATGTGTTGTATTAGGCATTTCTGTATACTTAGGATCATGCATGATTTCTAATCAGTTTCTGTTTTTGGCTTGGAGTACTCGGTGAGCTTTATGCTTTAGCATCCTTGCATGCGTGTGAGTATTGCCATGAATAGCATGCTTACCATGAGGCTATGTGCTTATGTGATATAACTGCCTGAATGCCTGTGGGTGAAGGTTGGGTTATTTGAATTGGAACAATGCATTGATTGTTTGTTTTAGCCCACTAGATAGTGGCAAAAATCATGTTTTCTAAGCCCACCTGAGGGTGGCAAATTCGCATCTTAGCCTACCTGCGGGTAGCACCATCAAACCATTTTCAAACAAACAAACATGAAATGTTTTGTTCCAATTCGGGCAACCCGGTCTATACTTGTATGCTGTGCGCATCACGTAGTAAATCTAGGCTAATAACCGGAATAAGAGCACACAAAGTTTTCAAAACTAGATATCATGGTTAGTAGAGGCCGGTCTTTGACCGGGCGAGCGGGGGTGCTCACGCAGTGACCTTCCCCAATCGTACCCAAGTTCCCGAGCCGAGGCAACTTTGGTGATGACGGACACGTGGCCTTTGGCACCGAGTCAGGGTTTCCTAAATTTCCCAAAAATAAAATATTTAGGTGGCGACTCTGTATTTGGCAAAGCAGTCCATGTTTGGCACTTCTTTCAAAAAATCTGTTTTCAAAAACAATTTGCCGGATTTGGACTCTTTAGTTCAAGATTAAGAACCGTGACATTTGAGTCCTTGAACTGTGGTGACCCAATATCGAACCAGAACCGGGGGGGGGGGGGGGGACTCGCACTCTCTCTCTCCCCGGGATGCGTTTGGGGGCGTCTACAGTTTCTGGCGACTCTGCTGGGGATTTATAGAACTTGACTCGAACTCATGATATCTGGTTTTGATTACACTTGTGTGTTTCTTTGCATTGCATTTGCATTGGTGCGCCTAGGACACCGTGTTTGCCATCTGCTATTCCTGAGCGGTTTTGCCAGAGGCTTGTCTTGTCAAGGCATGTCCATAAGGCTTGCCGGTTACGGGCTCTGCCAGTATGGGAACACAAACCCTGGTTTTACCGGGGCACCCTTTTTGACCATTCGGCCTAGTACATATTCGGATCCATAGTGACCATTCCAAACTAGGACAAGTTGCTTACTCGTTTATAGGTTGTTTGAAACCGCTGTGTGCGTAGTGAAGCCTTAGTTCCTGACAAAATAGGACAGGGAAACCCTACCCCAACATAGGGGTGTTTTGGCTCTCACTTATCTGTTATGTGCTTGTTAGAGTGCGTCTCTACAGGGAATGCATGTATCAGTTTATGAGTTTGGGCATCAGGCCTGCGGGCATCAGTTCAGTGTTTTGGGAATCAGTTTTACTCGAGGGTATCAGATTTGAGGCAGAGATTTAGGCGGACTTCAGTAGAGGGCACACTCATTCAACTATGCTTGTATCTGTTCAGATGGAATCAGGCTGAGATGCTGTCTGTTTTCTCTTTTGCTAGGTAGTCTGGGAACCATAGCTTCAGAAGGCTCCGATATCCTCCGAGGTTCATTAGACTTGTGTTGATAGACTTTGTCGAGTCAGAGATTCAGTTCAAGGGCAATCAGTGTTCCTTCACCAAAGGCAGGGTAAAAAGGCCAGTCAGGGACAGTTATACCGGTTGTTCAGTTAGACCAGGGCAATATGGCAGGGATGGAGGAAATGATGCGTCAACTCCAAGAAAGTATGAAACTCATGCAGCAGGACGCTGTCCGTCAAGCGGAATTTGCCAAAAGCCAGGCCGAGATTATAGCCCAACAGGCAGAGACAATTGCCAGGCTAGAGCAGCAAACTGGAGTATCTACTTCACACCAGGCCCCTCCCCCACCTAGAGTCCCAACGCTCGGGGAGACAGTTAATGTCCAGGAAGATACGGACATTCCGACAAGGCCACCTCCGCCCCCGGTTCTACCCCAGCTATCCAAAGCACCGATCAACTTGCCTAGTTCACCCTTCGAGTTCGAGACGGACCCCACAGCATTGAAAGTGAGCAAGCTTGAGAAATTGTTCAAAAAGTCTCAGGGGGCCCACTCTATTCCTGATATAGAGGATGGTTATACCGACTCAGTGGTGACATTACCGGATCGGTTCAAGATGCCACATATCGATCGATTCGATGGCTCTGAAGACCCAATGGTGCACCTCCAACTGTTTTCTGATATCTTGAGGCCAATGGGCTTGACCACAGCCCAAAAATTGTCACTGTTCGGCCGAACCCTGTCTGGGATAGCCGCAATCTGGTATGCAAAATTGGAGAACTCTATGAAACAGAACTGGGAAGAGCTGGCTGAGGCCTTTATTGCTCAATACTCCTATAACACACAGATCGAGGTCACAACTCGTGATCTCGAAGTCACCCGCCAAGAACCAAAGGAGGGTTTCTCAGAGTTCGTGACGAGATGGAGGGCAAAGGCCTCAATGATGACTACAAGGCCTTCCGACAAAGATCAGATTCGGATGATTGTGCGCAATCTCCAGCCCAAGCTTATGCAGAAAATGATTGTTATTCCCTTCCCTACCTTTTCAGATCTGCATGAGATGGGGGTTCAAATCGAAGATGCCATCAGGCAAGGGATCTTTGCAGAAGATAATGAGCCTTGAAGAGGAATGTTGCTCGCAGTTCCAATGCTACCACTGATAGTAGCACAGCTGCGAAATGCTCAGAAGTAGACACTATCACCACTTCCCTCAATGACCAAAAACCGACTACTTCAACTCGGCCCCAAGCCCGAAAATTCCATCCTTTTACATGAGTCTCTCCCAAGCTTTGAAAAAGCTGCAAGAAGAAGGGCACCTAGAACTCCTAGAACCCCAACCCCTTCCAAATCCTCTCCCACCAAGGTATGACCCAGCTAAATACTGTGCCTATCATCAACAACATGGTCATGATACGAACCGTTGCATCCGCCTCCGTCATAAGATTCAGGATCTTATTGACGAAGAGACCCTAGCTCCACCCAAAGGACCTCAGGTTAGTACTGACTCGTCACCTCCCCACCTCAACCTCATCCATACACTACCATCCACCTTCGACCCCAGCATATACATCACCCCAGCCCATCTACCCAAGCCTGAGGTGTTCATTCCAGAAAGCATGGACTTATGCATGATGGATGCACCTGGACCCCAATCATCTCAAACCCGTGAGCCCACTACTTCTGAGCTAAAGAGAATGATCGAAGATCTTCAAAGAACTGTGACAGATCTGGCCTCTGGGACATTGGCTCCATCACCGACCACAGCACATGCTAAGAGTTTTACGATAAAAGGTTCCCCAGTCTTGGAACGGGCTGTATTTGAGGAATGCCAATCCCTTGGCAAGGTAAAGGCGAGTGGAAAGAACAAGATAGGGCGGACATGGATCCCCATGAACATCTTCTGTTGGCTGTTGAGGCTTTGAGAGCGGAAGGGTGGAATAAACAACAAGTGCTCGCAGTTGTTGCAAAGACTGTGGATGACACTTTCGCCACTCAAATTGGGGGCAGTCGGAATCAAGGGAAAAACCGGGAGAAGATCCGTCATACCAGATACGATCCTGTTAGCTCTAATCCTCCACTCAGAAGAGATCAGCAAACCAGGCCAGCACCTGCTAATCCTTTTGCAGGTGCGCCCAGCAAAAATCCGCAAGCCTTGAAGTACCAACCCCGAGGTCAAAGGGTCTTCCATGCCCTCCACATGCCTTTGTCCAAGGCTTTCCAAATCCTTGTTGGACAAGGCCATCTCAAACCCCTTGAGCCTCGGCCTCTCCCGAACCCTCTTCCGGCTACGCATGATGCTACCCAGTACTGCGCGTACCATCAGCAAACTGGCCATACTACTGACGACTGCTTCCGTCTTCGCCATGAAGTACAGGATCTATTTGACAACGGGGTCATCCTCCAGCCGAGCTCTGCAAAGTCTATCGACACTGGGTCAGTGAACTTGGGGGATAATGTTATGTGATCAGGGGATGAACCACCTGCGGGCGGCATTCGATTAACTCCAGACGTGGGAATGGCACGCATTGTTCTGAGCAATGTGCAAATACCAGTTTTTGTGCTTTCGGACTTGGGTATTGGGTCAGTTTTGTTGTTTTATTTTGAGTCTGTCCTTTTGTTTTGAGTCTGTCCTTTTGTTTTGAGTCAGTCTCTTTTGTTTTGGGTCTGTCTTGTTGTATCGAGTCAGTCCTATTGTATAGGAGTTGGGTGATTCTGGGGGAGGTGTTACCTCGGGCATCACCATTTTGTTTTGTGTTTGTCTTTTCGTTTTGTTTTGAGTCTGTTTCTGCCAGGGAGCCACTTGTGCCAACAGCTTTGAATGAACAGCAGTGATTTTCACATTCTTGTGTTCGCTTCTGCCTTGTGCTAGTTATGCCGGAAGTTCTGAATGAGATGGCAGTATTTGACTAAGAACTCTGTCTTTTCTGTGCCTTGAAGTCATTGTAATGACCTAAGTTTTTCAAAACTTTTTGAACACTGCGGTGAAAACGAAGAGGAAGGAATTCCTCGGGATTTGCAAAACTTTGATCATTTGAGAGAAAGAGAGGCGTGCTAAGCCCTTAATGAATGAAATCATGCTTGTTAGCGTGAGTACTGAGAAGGACCCTGGCTTGATCCAGACTGGTTTCACACTATCTTCAGCGCGAGCGATTTGTCGCTTTCTTAAAAATTTTCAAAAACAAAATGTTTTGCGCGGCCCTGCGAAGACCTGTGTGGAATCGCTCTTGAGATTGTGCAGCTTAGGATCGCTCTCAGCCTCGAGACTCGACCCCTCATTTTCGAACCTTGGACTTGCATTCAGAATGTTCAAAAGTCAACTACGATGTGAGGCCTGTGTGGCCAGATTCAAAGCAGCCCTCGAACAAGAGGTACCAAAGTCAGATCAAGAAGATCAGACCTCATCAGAAGAAGCTTGCGAAGCTAAATCAGAAGTACCCTTCGAATTAGGGGCAAAGATGTCAGATGTGCTCGAAGAGCCGAAGATGAGTCCTCTTGCAAATCAACAGCCACTCTCCTGGATACGGATGGCTTCAGAACCGTACAACCATTTGGCATGGACCAAGCTACACTTTTACCCTTGAGAGGCTCGCTGGGTCGAAAACCCGGAAGGGCGACCCAGGCAAAAGTTAGAGCAAGAAAAAGAAGAAAAAGAACAAAAAAGGAAAAAAGAAGAAAAAGAAGAAAAAAAAGAAAAAAAAAGAAAAATGCAAAAGAAAAAAAAGAAAAAAGAAAAGAAAAGAAAAGAAAAGAAAAGATGAAAAAAGAAGAAATGAAAAGAATAGAAAAGAAAAACATAGTTCGCAAGGTCGAAAACCTGCAACGGGCGCCTTGGCAAAAGTTAGAGCCTAAAAAGGAGAGGTTAATACACGAGTGTACCTTAACCCCGAACTACGTAAGGCTTGATTCCCATGTTTGGGATACGTAGGCAACTTCATCCTGAAGTCCAGCCCCCAACGCTCTCATAGCGACTAAGTCCATGTAATGGTTTTGATTATCCTTGCCTTCTTTGTATCCGAGAGTCTGGTTGTGTTCGTCGCTCTGAGGACTGACTACGATGCGCTGCGGTGCCGTCCAAACAAGGGGCAACTTTCCGTTGCCATTCAATGCGCCGCAGTGCCGTTCAAACAAAGGGAAACTTTCTGTTGCCATTCAATGCGCCGCAGTGCCGTTCAAACAAGGGGCAACTTTCCGTTGCCATGCAGCTCTCTTCAAGCACGGGGCAATATTCCTTTGGATCCGAGGTTGTGCATCTCAGGATTAGGTTTCATGCTCGTTGAGCAAGTGGCCGTTTGCAAAAAAGTTTTTGGGAATTTTTACTGAGGTTGACTAATTTTCTCAAAAATTGTTCCATCTTTTTCAAAAACTGGACCATTTCTTGGACCCAAAAAGAAAAATTTTCAGTGCTCATAGCTTGACTTGCATATTTTCAAATCAAAAATCGAACAAGCATGTTAATCTAACTCTCATTTTGGTCAAAATTGTTTTAGTAGAAAGCAAAAATGCAAAATGGTCAAAATGATGAACTAGGGGCACAGTTGAGTCAGGTTCTCTGTCTTTTCCCCTTTATCAACATACTCGCCAGAAAGGGCACTCTACTTGTCGAAAAGGGCACCGTATTCGCCAGAAAAGGACACAACAAAGGGCAGAAAGCTCTCACATCCTCCAAGCAACGAGGTATCAAGCAAAGTGCGAAGCACGAACTGGAATGGGGCAAGATATTCCACTCCATCATCTGGACAGATTTTATCACGTCCAAACTCCCCAGCAAAGCATCATCAACCGATGTTAGCTGCGGATTTGCTACGCCCCAGTTGTAGCGCAACCCCTCTGTGGGAGGAATTCACTAGTGGTGAGCGGAAGAAAGAGAATCTGTCAACATGCTAGGGGCAAGAGCCCGCAACTTCCTGTTTATCCATCAACCACACAGGGGAGGGATTGAAAAATGAGAGATTGAAGAATAGAGAGATGTGCGCTGAGAGGAAAAGTGAGAAAAGGGCTTTTTCAGAAAAACAGAGCTTAAGGGCCGAGTGATGTGAGAACCACAAATGAGAAAGGGTGGGAAACACTACCCGGTGAAACAGGCTCCTGTGCACGTCTGAGTGTCGTGTCTTTTTGTTTTATCTCGATTCTTGTTTCGAGTCGTTTCGAGTGTCACTCGATGTGTCTAGGTTGTTTACCTTTTGTTTTCTGTTGTTGAGTCGTAGTGCACTGTGTTCAGTCGTAGGCTCAATACCTGGTCGAAAACTCATCTCTCAATTTCAAAAATAAGATCGTTTTGTGCTTCGAGTGCCGTGCCGTTCTCCACATTTGTGCAAAATAGAATTTGTTCTTTCATAAAATCGCAGGGTTCAACCCAGGTCATGTGGGAACAGTGGAACCAGGACCTATCTGAAGCTATATGGTTTCCAGACTGCAAAGCAAAGCAAAAGAGGAAAATGTCGGGCATCTGAGTTTGTTCCAACTTCAGTAAGCTCCGAGATTGTGTTCCGTGTGTACCTCTTTAGGTCTTGCCAATGCTCCGAAGTATGAGTGTGCCTCTACCTCAAGCTCAAGATCAAGTCTACTACAAGCCAGAATGGCGATCAAAAGTGCTCTCCCTGAATACCAGTTCCTTGCCAGGGTCATCTCGGCTGTGTTTGCAATGAGTTCCTAGGAGACCAACTGCGACGGTGGAAACTAGAGTTCGAATGGCTGATGCCTAGAATGCAAAGGTTCGGGATTTCCGAGACTAAAGTCTGGTTTAAATACCCAGAGGCGTGTCCTCGGCTTGAAATCTGTATGGAAGCCCCATAGGTTGAGATAGCGTGTACGCACCTCAATTCTGGATACTGAACCAACCTAGTCTGTCACCCCGTTGGAGAATAGGGAAAGTTGTGAATATGATCGGGAAGACAAGCAGCAGCCGTAGCTCCTACATACAGATATTGTTACTTGTCAGCATTCCAGAGCCTTTGTACTGTGAGTTCAAGGTAAAGTGTTCGAAGAGCACGAGGGGAGATCCCCGTTGGAGAAGAGCGGTTCACCGCCACTCACCTCATGAGGTGCTTTCTAAAGCGCCGCTTTGTCCATTTATTGCTTTCCTTAAGCATCATGCATTGTAATGCATTGTACCCATCAAGTTTCTTTCTCAGTCATGCACGATATTGTATGTACGGTTCATTCAAAGAAGTTCCGTTTGAGATCATTTATTAGTGTATCAATCACACTTCATTCATTTTGTGTATCTATCACACACATTCTCATTTGTGTATCCACCACACACATTCTTATTTTGTGTATCTATCACATACATTCTCACTTTTGTGTATCTATCACACACATTCTCATTTTGTGTATCTATCACGCACATATTCACTTTTTGTGTATCCATCACACACCTTTAGTATATCAATCACACTTGTTCACTAAGTGCATCTATCACACTTTGTGTTCACATTCAGTATATCTATCACACTTGTTCACATAGCGCATCTACCACGCTTTGTGTTCACCTTTAGTATATCTATCATACTCTACTTTGTGTATCAATCACACTATGCTCATTCGTTGCATTGTTATGCACATCTGTCTAGCATTGTTATGCTCATTACTTGCATTTTTGTGTACATTCCAATTGCTTAGTTATGCACCCTTCCACCTGCATTGTTATGCACTTTTTCACTTGTATTGTCATACACACCATACTTGCATTTATTTGCATCTTGTGTTATCTTCTACCGTTTATCCTTTTACGCTGAGCAGCGTTTAGGATCGCTGTCCCCTGGGACTTGACTTAGGTTGCGTGGAACGCGCTCTCGAGTTGTTTACCTCTTTTCACGATTTCAGCGTGGTTAGAGTTTGGTTATTCCTTACGCGATTTCAGCGTGTTTGGAATTTATCTCAGGTTGTTGTGTATGCACCTGGGCGGTTGTTGTTTGGACCTCCTCTCACGATTTCAGCGTGGTTTGAGTGTCCCTTTCCTCTTTTCATGATTTCAGTGTGGTTAGAGTTTGGTTATTCCTTACGCGATTTCAGCGTGTTTTGGAATTTATCTCAGGTTGCGTTGTGTACGCACCTGGGCGGTTATTGTTTGGACCTCCTCTCACGATTTCAGTGTGGTTTGAGTGTCCCGTTCCTCTTTTCACGATTTCAGCGTGGTTAGAGTTTGGTTATTCCTTACGCGATTTCAGCGTGTTTGGAATTTCTCTCAGGTTGCGTTGTGTACGCACCTGGGCGGTTGTTGTTTGGACCTCCTCTCACGATTTCAGCGTGGTTTGAGTGTCCCGTTCCTCTTCTCACGATTTCAGCATGGTTAGAGTTTGGTTATTCCTTATGCGATTTCAGCGTGTTTGAAATTTATCTCAGGTTGCGTTGTGTACGCACCTGGGCGGTTGTTGTTTGGACCTCCTCTCACGATTTCAGCGTGGTTTGAGTGTCCCGTTCCTCTTCTCACGATTTCAGCGTGGTTAGAGTTTGGTTATTCCTTATGCGATTTCAGCGTGTTTGGAATTTATCTCAGGTTGCGTTGTGTACGCACCTGGGCGGTTGTTGTTTGGACCTCCTCTCACGATTTCAGCGTGGTTTGAGTGTCCCGTTCCTCTTCTCACGATTTCAGCGTGGTTAGAGTTTGGTTATTCCTTACGGGATTTCAGCGTGTTTGGAATTTATCTCAGGTTGCGTTGTGTACGCACCTGGGCGGTTGTTGTTTGGACCTCCTCTCACGATTTCAGCGTGGTTTGAGTGTCCCGTTCCTCTTTTCACGATTTCAGCGTGGTTAGAGTTTGGTTATTCCTTACGCGATTTCAGCGTGTTTTGGAATTTATCTCAGGTTGCGTTGTGTACACACCTGGGCGGTTGTTGTTTGGACCTCCTCTCACGATTTCAGCGTGGTTTGAGTGTCCCGTTCCTCTTCTCACGATTTCAGCGTGGTTAGAGTTTGGTTATTCCTTACGCGATTTCAGCGTGTTTTGGAATTTATCTCAGGTTGCGTTGTGTACGCACCTGGGCGGTTGTTGTTTGGATCTCCTCTCACGATTTCAGCGTGGTTTGAGTGTCCCTTTCCTCTTCTCACGATTTCAGCATGGTTAGAGTTTGGTTATTCCTTACGCGATTTCAGCGTGTTTTGGAATTTATCTCAGGATGCGTTGTGTACGCACCTGGGCGTTGTTTTTGGGCCTCTTCTTACGATTTCAGCGTGGTTTGAGTGTCCCGTTCCTTACGCGATTGCAGCGTGTTTGGAATCTATCTTAGGCTGCGTGGAACGCGCTCCTAATTAATTTTCTTTGTTCTTCCTCCACTCACGAGTCCAGCATGGCTGGAGTATGTCACCCTTTGTATCTGTTGTACTCTCTGTTGCATCGCATCTATTATCTATTGCATCACATCTGTTACATCCATTACATCATATCTGTTCTATCGTCCGGTCTAAGGAGACCTTAAATCCTACATCATCATTTCGCACCGTTTTTCACATCGCACTTGCATTTCATCGCACTGTCTCGTGCACTCTCTGGTCTAGGAGACCTTAAATCCTCTAAAGGTGCAACTCCTTTAGTGTTTGTCGTGCCCGAACGACTTCCGGTGGTCTGGTATAGCCACTTGCCTATGTTAGCGGTGAGTTCCTAGGAGACCAACTGAGACGGTGGAAACTAGAGTTCGAATGGCTCATGCTTAGAACGCAAAGGTTTGGGATTTCCGAGACTAAAGTCTGGTTTAAATACCCAGGGGTATATCCTCGGCTTGAAATCTGTATGGCAGCCCCATAGATTGAGATAGCATATGTATGCGCCTCAATTCTAGATACTGAATCAACCTAGTCTGTCACCCTGTTGGAGAATAGGGAAAGCTGCGACCATAGTCAGGGAGAAAAGTAGTACCTGCGGTTCAACCAAGAAGAAGCGAAAGATCCCCAGCAGTATGAGGTAAGCCATTGCCAATTGCCCCTGTAAGGTACCTTTTCCTAGCTATCACATTGCATTTTAGTCATTGCAGTGCATTGCATAAATCCTCAATTTTCAAACCGGCTTCGCGTAGCGTATAAGTCCAATCTTCAAACCGGCTTCGCGTAGCGTATAAGTCCAATTATCAAAATCTTCCTGCATATCATTTTGCATCTTGCCCCCTGCCTGCGGGCATGCCTGTGGGCACATCTCTGTTTATCTTGTATGATTGTCTAAGTCTTCGGCCTTGTCAAAAATGGGTCGTCTCTGGGCTTTGACACTCACTCCCGTCATTGTTATGACTTCCGAGTTCTGTCAAAGAGGGGCAACTGTAGACACCCCATTTTTGACCAACCTTAAGACTCAGACGTCACCGATTGAGTGCTTGGTGATGTTGCATATCGCGCTCGTTCGAAGCCTCAGAGTCTCGGCCGCGAGCCCTGCCTCCGAGCTTCCGAACCTTCTTTTGTACCTCGCCTCGGTTTGCGAACCAGACTCGATTTTCTCTATTTCTTTTCCTGAGGGGAGGGAGAGGTCCCGTAGACCATCTCTCAGTGGCCGTAGGCTACATTTCGTGGCCGTAGGCCATTTTGCCCATTTCGGAGTCCGGTTCCCGGTTTTCGGAGCCGTCAGGCCGTGTGCCTCGGTTCGGGACTGCCTAACCATCTCTGTTTGCTCCGGTTTTTGGCGTGCATCCTATTTACTCCCTTTCAAGGGACACTGGGGTCTCAGAAACCCACTTCGTGGTCGAACGCCACTTTCGTTGCTTAACGGTCAATTTTCAGGATCCCGAACTGCGCGGTTTTGGCCCCCGGACATTCGTTTTGCATCGGTTTTCGTTCAATTTTGGCAGGTACCTCTGTTTCATCACCAGGAAGGTCACTGAAGGGTGGGAGGCCAGTAATTGTTTTGACAACCAGCTTTTTGTTTGGTTAAAAGTGGTTCAGCATGAATCTGGGAAGGAGAAAACTCTGCGCGGCTTTACCGAAATGGGCGTAACTCTTTGCACAAGAGGAATTAAGATATGAGGCTACCACCATTGGAAAGCTTACTTCCGGGGCTTCATTTTTCACTCACGAATCTCCTAAGTCCAAATCCGGGGGGAGGAGATATGGTTGGTTGAAGTCCGGTTGGACCGAATCTGCGCGGCTTTACAAAAACTGGCATAACTTTTTCTACAGAAGGAATTTTAATGCAAGGTTTGCGGCATTGGAAAGCTAACTTCTGGGGCTTCATCCTAGGGTTGGCCGCCCACTTTTCTCATATTGACCTGGCCGGCCGGCCACCTTTTCCAGCCGGCTGGCCACCTATTTGGTGAAATGACTTTTTTTGCCCCTTTAAACTAGCCGGCCATGCCCCCCTCCCCAAGTGTATCCTAGAAGTGTATTTTGTTTTTCACTTCACTAAAGTCTGAGGGTTTAGCCATTTTGGGGGGAAACTTGACTAGTTTTCCCCCCCTTTTTTCCCCCCATTTTCCCCCTCATTTTCCATATATAATCACCACCTCATATCTGTCTTTAGGGTTAGAAAAATTCCCTTTGGAGCATTGTGTGTATATCTCCTCTCTCTCTCTCTATTCCAAGCCCTAAACCCCCTTGGTTCTTCATCAACACCTAGCACCACCACCACTACCTCCATTCCAGCAGCAAGGAGGTCCATTTCAGAGGCTAAAAGGCAGCAAATTTGGTCCAAAAGGCAGCAAAGACTTGGTCTTCAAGGGTGAGTCACCATTTCCCTCTTTTGGCTCTTTTCTTGCACCAATTTCTTAGCCTATTTTCTTATTGTTTTGAGCTCTCATCTCTACTGAAAAATGTCACTCTTTTGAGCTATTCTCCATGTTTGTTTAAGGGTTCAACCCCATTTGAGAACTCCATCTCACACTTGTTTCAATATCACTTTGAATGCCATGATTTTTGCATCAAAATTCTAGGCTATGTGTGATCTGTTTTGGGGGTTTTCATGAACTGATATTGTGCTTATTTTGAGCCCCTCTTCAACATTGAAGAAGGGCTCAACCTTGTTTGCATGTTCCATATGTCCCATGCTTTGAATCCATGTTTTACCCCCAATCTTGCATGGCATTTCTAGCATATTTTTATATTGATTTTGAGGCTGCCATCTTCTGTAAATAGGCTTATTTTTGGTCCCTCTTTAATGTTGTAGAAGGGTGTTTTGTTGTTTGGATTTTGTATATACCACTTGCTTCAATACCCCTCTCTTGGCCCCTATTCTTGCATGCCATTGTTGCCTTACCTATGCTAGCTGTTTGGCCCTTTTTGTGACTGAAAAATGCTATTTTTGGGACTGCCTTGCTGCTGTCATTGCATTCCATGTCCATATTGTGCATGTTTAGCATGGCTATAGGCCATTCCGGGCGCCTAATATCGCATTTCGGGATCATTCCATACTTCGGGTGTCATTTCATATCATTTTGGGGCTGTTTTCCCCCTCATTTAGCTGCTGAAATCCTATTTGCATGTTTGCATATCATTCCATGTGTCATTTCATGCTTTAGAATCATCGCCTCGGTTTGCGTGCCCGTGGGCACGCATTTTGAGGCACTTTATTTTTATCCGACGGCTTCCTATGTGAGTGGGCTGAGGCTCTCTCATGTTGGTATAAGCCCATCATTGCATTTCGTATGCCATTTTCATGCCTTCGGGCCATGCCTGGGTTTGCGTGCCTGTGGGCACGCATTTCGAGGCACTTCATTTTTACCCGACGGCTTCCTATGTGAGTGGGCTGAGGCTCTCTCATGTTGGTATAAGCCCATCATTGCATTCCGTATGCCATTTTCATGCCTTCGGGCCATGCCTCGGTTTGCGTGCCTGTGGGCACGCATTTCGAGGCACTTCTTTTTTACCCGACGGCTTCCCATGTGAGTGGGCTGAGGCTCTCTCATGTTGGTATAAGCCCATCATTGCATTTCGTATGCCATTTCATGCTTTTGGATCATTGCCTCGATTTGCGTGCCTGTGGGCACGTATTTTGAGGCACTTCATTTTTACCCGACGGCTTCCTATGTGAGTGGGCTGAGGCTCTCTCATGTTGGTATAAGCCCATCATTGCATTTCGTATGCCATTTCATGCTTTTGGATCATTGCCTCGGTTTGCGTGCCTGTGGGCACGCATTTCGAGGCACTTTATTTTTATCCGACGACCTCTTATGTGAGTGTGGCTAAGGCTCTCTCATGATAGTGTAATAAGTCCAATTTGCATTTTGTATGTCATTCCATGCCTTAGGGCCATCGCCTCGGTTTGCGTGCCTGTGGGCACGCATTTCGAGGCACTTCATTTTTATCTGACGGCCTCTTATTTGAGTGTGGCTGAGGCTCCCTCATGTTAGTATAAGTCCATTTGCATTGCGTTCGCCATCGTCTCGGTTTGCGTGCCTGTGGGCACGCATTTCGAGGCACTTCATTTTTATCCGACGGCCTCTTATGTAAGTGTGGCTGAGGCTCACTCATGTTAGTATAAGTCCACATCGCATTCCGTATGCCATTTTCATGCCTTAGGGCCATTTCTCGGTTTGCGCGCCCGTGGGCACGCATTTCAAGGCATCTCATTTTCATAGCATCGTGCATGCTAGGTTGTATCTTAGATTGCATTCATGCATTTTCTCGGTTTGCGCGCCCGTGGGCATGCATTTCGAGGCATCTCATTTTCATAGCATCGTGCATGCTAGGTTGTATCTTAGATTGCATTCATGCATTTCCTCGGTTTGCGCGCCCGTGGGCACGCATTTCGAGGCATCTCATTTCATAGCATCGTGCATGCTAGGTTGTATCTTAGATTGCATTCATGCATTTCATCGGTTTGCGTGCATGCGTGCGCGTACTTCGAGGCATCTCATTTTCATAGCATTATGTATATTAGGATTGTATCTTAGTTACATTCATGCATATCATGCATATTGCATTGTGTTCGGTATAGGAGTTAGCCCGGGCACGGGAAACGAGGTACGTTCCGCACTCCGAGTGACGGAGCGTGTCTCAATTCTCCAGTCACCGACACTTCGGATAATCCATGATGGAGTTAGGTTCTTGTCGTAGCATTCATCTGCATTCATTCTATATTGAGTTGTGCATTTCGGTTCCTCGGCCATCATGCATCGATATGCGTGATTGGTGGCACGAGGATCGAGGCATGCATATATTTGTGAAGTACATTGCTATGCCCCTTTCCTGCTCTCTGTTGCAGCAAAATCAGGAATCAACAACTTTTTGGAGCTTGGCACGCATTTCGAGAAAAGATGTAAACAGAAGCTAATTGGGGCATCTCAGTGGATTTCCGCAAAAGGCAGCCCAAACATACATCATTCAGCAGAATCAAGGCAGTCCCTGGCTTGCATGCCAGTTTTACAGCTTTCCTAGTTTAATTTGTTAATTAATTAGGGTTCTGTATTATTATTTGGACTGTATTATTCTTTCATTTGAGGACTGTATATTTATTCGGACCCTCTGCGCGAGGGCACAACTGTAATAAGGGTGCGTGTGTGTGTGCATGTCTTCCAACCCCCTTTCTTTCTCCCTTTTATTTACCTGCTTATGTTGGTTAGATTAGGGCATATTTCAATTAGCATACAGTATGATAGCATGTTTGCATTCATTCATCTGTTTTGCATGCACCGGGCTCGGCGCATCATACAAACTGCATTGTATTTCAATTCCGAGTTGAATACTTGTTAGTTGTAGCATTTCATATGCCACGTTTAGAATAGCCGAGCCTGCCATTAGTTTGCATTTTTGCATGTGTTGCATTAGGCATTTCTGTATACTTAGGATCATGCATGATTTCTAATCAGTTTCTGTTTTTGGCTTGGAGTACTCGGTGAGCTTTATGCTTTAGCATCCTTGCATGCGTGTGAGTATTGCCATGAATAGCATGCTTACCATGAGGCTATGTGCTTATGTGATATAACTGCCTGAATGCCTGTGGGTGAAGGTTGGGTTATTTGAATTGGAACAATGCATTGATTGTTTGTTTTAGCCCACTAGATAGTGGCAAAAATCATGTTTTCTAAGCCCACCTGAGGGTGGCAAATTCGCATCTTAGCCTACTTGCGGGTAGCACCATCAAACCATTTTCAAACAAACAAACATGAAATGTTTTGTTCCAATTCGGGCAACCCGGTCTATACTTGTATGCTGTGCACATCACGTAGTAAATCTAGGCTAATAACCGGAATAAGAGCACACAAAGTTTTCAAAACTAGATATCATGGTTAGTAGAGGCCGGTCTTTGACCAGGCGAGCGGGGGTGCTCATGCAGTGACCTTCCCCAATCGTACCCAAGTTTCCGAGCCGAGGCAACTTTGGTGATGACGGACACGTGGCCTTTGGCACCGAGTCAGGGTTTCCTAAATTTCCCAAAAATAAAATATTTAGGTGGCGACTCTATATCTGGCAAAGCAGTCCATGTTTGGCACTTCTTTAAAAAAATCTGTTTTCAAAAACAATTTGCCGGATTTGGACTCTTTAGTTCAAGATTAAGAACCGTGACATTTGAGTCCTTGAACTGTGGTGACCCAATATCGAACCAGAACGGGGGGGGGGGGGGACTCGCACTCTCTCTCTCCCCGGGATGCGTTTGGGGGCGTCTACAAAGTCCAATTACAAACCGGCTTGGCAAAAGCGTATAAGTCCAATTACAAACCGGCTTCGCGTAGCGTATAAGTCCAATTTTCAAACCGGCTTCGCGTAGCGTATAAGTCCAATTATCAAAGTCTTCCTGCATATCATTTGCATCCTGCCCCTGAACTACGCTGGTTTGATTCTTTGCAAAGGGATACGTAGGCAGCCTGCGGGCACAACCATTCATTCATTTTTATTTTGTTTGTTTGTCCAAGTCTTTGGCCTTGTCAAAAATGGGTCGTCTCTGGGCTTTGACAATCACTCCCGTCATTCTTATGACTTTCGAGTTCTGTCAAAGAGGGGCAACTGTAGACACCCTATTTTTGACCGCCCTTAAGACTTGGGCACCACTGATGGTTTACTTAGTGGTAAAAGGTATACAGGGCAAAGGTTCAGTTTCTTCGGTAAGGAGAGAGGAAAATCTTTCAAAACACCTTGTTTAGGGGTTTGAAGTTGAAGAAAAGAGGAAATGAGAGAAGAAAACTGGTTTTGGAGAAGTTCGGCATGAATCCGGGTAGAAGGGAGTCGAGTAGCCCTCGCTGAATCGGGCTTATCTGTCTGTACACTTGGATTTTAGCTATGAGGCCACCACCGTTGGAAAGCTTACTTCTGGGGCCTCATTTTTCACTCAATAATCTCTTAAAGCCAAGTCCAGGTGGGGGAGATATGATCAGTTGAAGTTGGGTATCATCTCGGTTGGATTGAATCTGCGCGGCTTCACCAAAATGGGCATAACTTTTTCCACAGGAGGAATTTTAATGCAAGGTTTGCGCCATTGGAAAGCTAACTTCCGGGGCTTCAGTCTGGACATCTACTGGCACTTTTTTGACCTCATCAGCCACCCATCGGCACTCTATTTAGCCGACCGGCCATTATAAATTGCAAGTCGGCAATATATTGTGCCGACCGGCAATTTATTTTGCCGATGACCTCCTTTCATGGCCGATATGACCCTTTTTCACCCCTCAAGCATGGTGCATGCCAGCTATTCTCCATTCAAACCGTCTGTCCGAGATTTTGCCTTTTGGGGGGAAAATTTGAACTTGTTTTGTTCCCCCCCTTTCCTTGCCTCTCTCCCTCTATATAACTAGCCCTCTCCACCATTTCTAAGGGTTGAAAAAACCAGCTGAGGCACCAATATACATACAACCCTATATCTATACATTCAACCCTCTCTTCCAAGCTCCAAAGTCCATTATCCTTGACCATTTACACACCAACCCATAGCACATGGCCTCCATCCTCCATTCCAACCATTTGAGGCTGATTTTCAGAGGTTAGGAGCTCCTTTTCTTGGATCAAAGGCTGCTGCATTGTTGCTCTTCAAGGGTAAGTCTTCATTCCCTCTTTTCTAGCCTTGTCTTGCTTCATATCTAAGCCATAATTGTTTGCATTTTTGGGCTCCAACTATAACTGGAAATAGTCTTATTTTGAGCTTGTTTTCATGTTTGATCAAGGGATTTTTGCTGTTTGAAATTCCCATTTTGCTCTTTGTGTTTAAACCCTTTTTTAGGGCCATTCTTGCATCATATTGTAGCATTATCTGTGAGCATATTTGGGATTTGCTATAAACTGGAAATTGTCTTGTTTTGAGCCCCTCTTCAACTTTGTTGAAGGGCTCATTTCCATGATTCGGGACCTTTTTGTATCATATTTCAGTGCTGAAATTTGCATGTTCATATGTTATATTCCATGTCTCGCCATGCTTTGGTAGAGGGGCACTTGTGCCTTAGGTTCGGTCCTCGGTTTGTGTGCATATGTGCACGCATTTTGAGTGTCTCTTTTTCATCTCATGGCCACTGATGTGAGTGCGGCTGAGGTCCACTCACATTGGTGTAAGTCCATCTTGCATTGTGTATGCCATGTTTCAATGCGTTGTGCATGTTATGTTGTTAGCATTGTGTGTGCCATGTAGTTGCATTGCATGTTTGTATGTTTGCTTGCATACTTAGGTCGCATGTGCATTGTTGTGCATTGCCTCGCCTCTTGATCAACCATGATTGAGGTTGGGTCCCTTATATGTTTTGTGTGCATTGCATTTGACATTGAAATGCATACTTGACTCTTTGGCCATCATGCATCGAAATGCGTGATTGGTGGCCCGAGGGTCGAGGGCCATGCTCCCTTGAGTCCATTACATGATAGGGAGTGTGTCCATGCATACATTTGCCTAAAAATTCCATGCCATGCACTGCTTGCCCTCTGCTGCCAATTGCAGGTTCTGCAGGAAGCTTTGGCCGGTCGGCTAAATACAGTGCCGACCGGCAATTTATCAATGGCCGATAACTTCATATGTGGCCGGTGGTCATCCTCCGAGGCCGATGGCCATCCCTCCCAGCCGTTGGTGTTCCACAGTGTGCAAAGAACATATCCTGAGCTTTGGCAATTTTCAGAGGGGCAGGGCAGAGTAAACAGAGGCAGTAGTGGTATGGTGCGGGCTTTCCGGGCAAGATTAACCCGAGCATGCATCATTCGCGCATTCCGAGGCAGGGCTGTGGCTGCCTTTCTTTTTGGCATTCATTCTATTAGTTAATTAGAAATTCTGTAATAATTAATGTATTTATTATTCGGACTGTAATATTTATTTGGACCCTCCGAGTGGGGGCAATTGTGTAATAAGTATGCGTGGGTATGTGTATGTCTTCCAACCCCACGTCTTTCTTCCCTTTTATTTACCCGCTTATGATGGTAGAATAGGGCATATTTAAAATTAGCATAACAGTATGATAGCATGCGCGCATCCATACATTTGTATTACATGCACCAAGCTCGGCACATCATGCTAACTGCACTTGTATTTCAATTCCAAGTTGAGTACTTGTTAGTTGCAGCATTTCACATGCCATGTTTAGGATAGCCGAGCCTGTCTAGATTGCATCTTTGCATGTGTTGCATTAGCCATCTTGAACATGAACTAGGATCATGC
Organism: Camellia japonica; assembly: GCA_030407325.1. Lineage (NCBI taxonomy): Eukaryota > Viridiplantae > Streptophyta > Magnoliopsida > Ericales > Theaceae > Camellia > Camellia japonica. Next base: position 107,785,486 of record JAPPVO010000013.1, on the reverse strand, counting down.
ATATGATTACTAACTAGTTTCTGTTTTGGCTTGGAGTACTAGGTGAGCTTTTATGCTTTAGCATCCTCGCATGCGTGTGAGTGTTGCCATGACAACATGTTTACCATGAGGCTATATGCTTACGTGTTATAACTGCTTGTATGCCTGTGGATGGAGGTTGAATTATCTAAATTGGGATAATGCATTAAAACTGTGAGTTTTTAAGCCCACTGGATAGTGGCAAAACCATCTTTTCTAAAGCCCACTTGAGGGTGGCAAAACCTGCATTTTAGCCTACTTGCGAGTAGCAAACCATTTTCAAAACAAACATGTAATATTTTGTTCCAATTTAGGCGATTTGGTATATACTTGTTTGCTGTGCGCATAACATAGTAATTCTAGGCTAATAACCGGTTTAAAAACACATAACGTTTTCAAAATTGGATATGATGGTTAGTAGAGGCCGATCTTCGGATCGGGCGAGAGGGGGTGCTCATAGCCGACCTTCCCCAATTGTACCCAAGTTTTCGAGCTGAGGCAACTTTGGTGATGACAGACACGTGGCCTTTGGCACCGAGTCAGGGTTTCCTAAATTCCCCCAAAATAAAATATTTAGGTGGCGACTCTGTATTTGGCAAAGCAGTCCATGTTTGGCACTTCTTTCAAAAATCTGTTTTCTCAAAACGATTTGCCGGATTTGGACTCTTTGGTTTAGATTAAGAACCGTGACAATTTGAATCCGAACTGTAGTAGACCCGCAAAACGAACGGAACGGGACCTCACCCTCCCGGGGCGTTCGGGGACGTCTACAGGATGCCATAATATAGTTCAGAATATAGGACATTCATTCATTCAGTTAACAGTAATCAATTCAGAAAACAGTTCAGTTAAACAGTTAGAAATATTCACAGTTGAACATATCTTTACACAATTGTTACTCACAGAGTTCTGGGCTACAGTAAACTAGAGCGTGTCTCCCCAGTCGCCAACCCTACACAGTTAACAGAATGAACACACACTAAGCTACACAATTGGGAAAGTAATCACTTAATCCCTAAATTTGCCTCGGTGTGGTTCTACATCTATATCCTCATTAAGATGCCTTAAACTAGGCCTAAGAATGCCTAGAATGAGATGAGGATGCAAAAGATGCACTAGAAACTATTTTGCAAAATTTGCTGAAATGGGGGGTCTCGCTCGAGCGAGGCTTTCTTCGCTCGAGCGAGCTTTCCAAAACAAAGGATTCACTCGAGCGAGGAATCTTTCGCTCGAGCGGTCTGTAAAAATGCAAAAGTGCTGGATGTTGAGTTTTTACGCTCGATGCTCGCTCGAGCGTGAGACACAGCTCTTCGCTTGAGCGTAGGTCTCTTCGCTCGAGCGTACGCCTGCGCGCACCAAGATGCTGAGAGCTTGAAATTTACGCTCGAGCCACCAGTCTTTCGCTCAAGTGTAGCTCAGAGAAAACGATGGTCGCTCGAGCGTAGAATCCTTCGCTCGAGCGAAGAAGCCAAATTCTGGAATTTCCAGAATTGCCTTCCCAACTTAAACCAAGCATTCCACCACTCCAAACTCGACCTCTTGGGCTCAAATTCTGGAAAACACATCTCAACTCAATGTATAACAAGTTTCAAAGCTCAATTTGTGAATTCAAAGCCCAAGGGTGAGTCAATTAAAACCATTTTCAAACCAATTTTCCATGAACATGAAGAACATGCATAACGCATGAATTCAAACCATTTTAAAGCTTCAATTTGATGCTCTAAGGAGCCAATTGTTCCAAAAACAAGGTAAAATCATGAACTTAACATAACCATGAGCATGCATGTAACAATTCTCCATGGAATTAACTCAAAATTCAATAATATAGGCATGTATGCATGAAATGAGCTCTAAAACAACATGTTTGAATTAAAACATGACTTAGCTCTACAATTGGACATGGACCATGCAAGAATTAGCTTAAACTCACAATTAGAGGGTTGAATTCCTCACCTAAAGCTTCAATTACAAGGTGAGGTAGCTTAGTTTAGCAATCTCTACTTCAATCCTCTTAATTTCCAAACAAGACCAAGCAAAATGAGATGAAATTCAACTCTCTCCCTTATCTCTCTCTCTATGACGGTTTGAACACAAGAACAAGGGCTAAACAAATGTTTGAATGAAGTATAATTCAAGCCTCAAGTATGGTATGGAGTGGGCCACTAAGTGGCTTTAATGTAAATAAGTCAACAATGCAATTTAACCCATTTTAATCATACCTAATCAGTTTTCAGATAAATATGCTATAAAATCACATAAATTATGAGGATCATAAAACATCAGTCAATTTCTAGTTTGGCTGTCGATAAGGCCTTCAATTCGCAATTTAAACATAAAAACACAAACAAGTCGATTAACAATCAACAGATAGAAAATGCATTTAGACAGATACAGTCAACGATCAGTTCCAGATTTCAGTCAGTCAATTCAGTATCTTAATCAGTTCAATTATCAGTCACAATCAGTCTCAATTTAGCAGTAATCGGTGCTTATCAGTACACAGTAACGAGGGTTGTTATAGCAAATCCTCTTTACTAGCTTACATTGCATGCTATTTTGGCCTTTGATTCTAGCACTTTTTGGCCATGCCTTAAACTGATTTTGTGCATGTTTTGGACTGCCTTAGCTCTGTTTTTAGGCCTCATGGTCAAATGATGTTTTCTATGCATGGTTGTAGTTCAATACCCTTGCCTAGCTTTGAGTTTTGAAGCCTATTGCATGCGTATTTTGAGGTGTTTCCATGTTTCGGCATCATTGTGAATCATATTTCAGAGCTTATATGTATGCCATATTCCCATGTTTTCCACTCTTTAAATGTGTTTGAGAGTTATGCATGAATACCTCATTTTTAGACCATTGCATGAGCTTCATTTCCATGCTTTGCGAGCCATCATTTTAGTCCATATTTGCTACTATTTTGGCCTGCATAGGGACTGTTTGGGGCTGGTTTGGCCATTTGAGTATTGCTTTGCATGCCTATAGTGTAATCCACTTCACTGGTTTCGGTATTTGGGCCATCTAGCATGCATTGTGTGAGGTGTTTGCATGATTCGGGATCATCTTGCTTGTCATTTCAGAGCTAAAAAATATGTGATTGTATGCCATGTTTCATGCTTACCATGCTTTGGTGAAGTTGCACTTTGTGCCTTAGGTTTGGTCCCTTGCATTTGTGCATGTTTGCATGTGTGTTGTTGCTTCATTTTCATCATGTATGGCCACTGATTTGAGTGCGGCTAAGGCCCATTCATTTTAGTTTAAGTCCATCTTGCATTATTTATGCCATATCCATGTTGTCGCATGCTTGATCGTCGCATTGTGTATGCCTTGTTCATGTCTTCGTGCATGTCCATCTTCGTATGTGCATTGCGTATGCCATATAGTTCATGTGCATTGAGTATGCCATTCTTAGTTCATAGCATTGTGTATGCTAGTTGCATGTTTGCATATCATCCCTCGTATGCTAGCATGATTAGGTTGCATTGCGTTTAGGGTTGCATGCTAGTCGTATTGTGTATGCCATGTATATTGCATTGTGTTTGGAATAGGGTTTAGTCCAAACACGAGAAACGAGGGACGCTTCGTACTCCAAGTGACGAAACGTGCCTCGATTCTCGGTCGCCGACACTCTGGATTACCCATGATGGAGTTTAGGCCTTATTGTGTTCATATGTGCATTCATTTTACATCGAGTCGTGCAATCTGACTCCTCGGCCATCATGCATCGAGATGCGTGATTGGTGGCATGAGGATCGAGGACTACACTCCTGGAGCTTGTGCAATGATGGGGAGAGTGGTCATGCACACATATGTTGAAAATACTTTGCCATGCCCCTTTCTCGCTCTCTATTGCAACAAACCGGAAACCAACAACAAAAACTGGTCAGCAGCCTTCTGGAGCTTTGTACAGTGTGCTGGGACCAGTTACAAACAGAGGCAAATTGGGGCATCGCGATGGATTTCCCGACAAGGTGACTTGAGCATGCATGCATCCCTATCATTCGGAACAGAGCTGAGGTAGTCCATTTGGTTTAATTTGCATGCTAGTTTCCTTACTTACTTAGTTAATTCGTTAATTAATTAATGTTGTGTAATAATTAGTTTAATTAGCTTAGATTAGCTAGTTTATTATGTACTATTCATTCGGACCCTCCGAAAGATGGCAATGTTGTAATAAGTGTGCGTGTGTGTGTGATGCATGCCTTCCAACTCCACGTCTTTCTCCCTTTTATTTACCAGCTTATGATGGTTAGTTTAGGGCACGTTTCAATTAGCATACTTATGCTCGTATGTTTGCATCCATTCATCTGTTTTCCATGCACCGGGCTCGGCACATCATACTAACTGCATTGTATTTCAATTTCGAGTTGAATACGTGTATCAGTTGTTGCATTTCATATGCTATTTTAGAATAGCCGAGCCTATCTTAGTTGCATTTTTGCATCTGTTGCATTAGGCATTTTAGCATAGTTAGGATTCATGCATGATTTCTAATTAGCTTCTTTCTTTGGCTTGGAGTACTCGGTAAGTATTTATGCTTTAGCATCCTTGCATGTGTGTGGGTGACTGCCATGATAGCATGCTTACCATGAGCCTATTTGCTTATGTGATATAATTGCCTAAATGCCCGTGGGTGAAGGTTGGGTTATTTGAATTGGAACAATTCACCAATTGAGAGTTTTAAGCCCACTTGAGAGTGGCAAAATCATGTTTTCTTAAGCCCACTTGAGGGTGACAAATCCACGTCTTAGCCTACTTACGAGTAGCACCATCAAACCATCTTGCAAATAAACAAACATGAAATGTTTTATTCCAACTCAAACGATCCAGTCTATACTTGTATGTTGTATGCATCACATAGTAATTCTAGGCTAATAACCGGAATAAGAGCACATAATGTTTTCAAAACTCGATATCATGGTTAGTAGAGGCCGATCTTTGATTGGGCGAGCGGGGGTGCTCACGAAGTGACCTTCCCCAATCGTACCTAAGTTCCCAAGCCGAGGCAACTTTGGTGATGACGGACACGTGGCCTTAGGCACGAGTCAAGGTTTCTTAAATTCCCCCGAAGTAAAATATTTAGGTGGCGACTCTGTATTTGGCAAAGCAGTCCATGTTTGACACTTCTTTCTAAAAATCAGTTTTTCAAGACGATTTGCTAGATTTGGACTCTTTGGTGATTTATCGATCTTGCATTGCACTTTGTGAGATTAGATTCAGAACTGTGACATTGAGTCCGAACTGTAGTAAGCTCAATGAACAAAACGGGATCTTCCCTGGGACGTTCGGGGACGTCTACAGATGGTAAGGTGGCCGGCCGACCACTGTTTTGAAGTCCTGCTTTGCTGCAACAGAATGGAAACAGAGCAAAAATAAAGGTAGCGTTTGGTAGAGTTTTGTAAATGTGATTTGAGAGTATGAGTTGTATTTTGAGTTTGTGTGTTGTGGAATTGTGATTTGAGTGTAGAAAATTTGTTTGGTAAAGAGTTTTGAAAATAGTTTTGGAAAAGAAGTTTGATTTGAGTGGGGAATTGTTGATGTGACATTTGATATGTGATACAAAAATTTACAACTCGTAACTAAACATGCAACTCAAAATTATTTTAAAACACATAAAAAATTAAAAAAAATTTAGGAAATATTTTTTTCGATTATATAAATCAATTGCAAAAAAAAAAAAAAAAAAAAAATTCCGGTCAACCGGCCGGATGACCGGCCGAACGACCCGCGAAGAAAATTTTCACAGACTGAAAAGAAGCGACAGAGGAGCGACGCGTCTGTCAAAACAGGTGTTCTTTGCAGAGTTTTGTAATCAACATTTGAGAACACAACCAAACATCATTGTGGAATTAAGATGTTGAAAACGATTTCTAGAATCGTTCCAAACAGAGCCAAAGTGTTTTCGAGGGATGCTTATCCTCTCTACTTCTCCCTATCATGAAACTGATCAAGGGAGGAGTATAATCGGTCCACAAATCATCAATTATCACAAAGTTGTTGCGTGATAATTTACGAACCAATAGGACAAAAAAATCAATCAAATGAAATGAAAGACCAACAACACATTTTCCTATCATAGAGTTACCTCAAGGAAAAGGGTGGACATTGCTTCTTGAACCATTGAACGTCACTAAAGAATACGCAATGAGTCAAGACGCAAATATAGGTTCAATTAACGTCCGATTGAACCCGACTTGATTTTATTACATCTTTCACCATTTTTAGTTTCATTTTGTTAGTCACTTTTATTACTTTTCCATTCTTTATTCATTTTTGTCCAAAAGTGATAATTACGTTTACTAATGAAGAGAAGTGTCAAACAAAGAAAACAAAGAAATGAGGGAGGTTGCAGAGATAATTATTACAAGTATAAGTACATGTATGAAAACTATGGAACAAAAAGCTATCAACTCAAATAGATTGGTGTCTAAGGCCTAAACTACCAAATCTATGAGAACTTACAACAATACAAGCATGATATTCAAAGCATAAAATAACTAAACAATTAAAGCAGCCCTAAAATAGCACAAAACAGTACTAAAATTAATTTTAAAAAAAAGCTAAAAAAGTAAGCAAAATATAAGAGAATTAAAGCTAGTAACCCCTCCACTTTTTGGACCTTAAAACCACTTATTTTAGCCTCTGAAAACTCTGAAATTAGTAGCTAAAAGTAGAGAAAGAAGTGGGAAACACGAGGATAAAAACTTATGGAATAAGGTTCAAGAAAGGGTGGTTAACCCCTCCACATTTGGTAACTTTAAATCACAAATTTTAGCCCATCAAAAACAGTCTAAAGCAGAGTATAAACACCAAGAAAAGAAAAGGAAAGAGTAGGCAAAATGTGGCAAAAGTTACATCTTTGAAGAGAAGACTACTCTTTTGTTCACAAATCGCAAGATGCTCACTCTCAAGGGATGAAATTTTAGCTCAATGATCTCAACAAGGAGCCTCAAAATATTAGTTTAGGAAGCGTATGTATAGTGTATGTATATTGTAATATAGAAAGGGAGAGTGGTTAGCAAGCTTCGACTCTTGGAGAATTTTTCTAACCTAAAACCATGAGGGATGGTCAAGTATATATAAAAAAACAAGTGCCTCTGTTGGAAATATTTGTGTTGAGTTAACTGGTGCAATGTATGCACATAGGAGAACAGCTAGCAGCAAAATATTTGTTAGCTGAGAAACCTGGCCTGCCAGCCATGTAAAGGGACGGCCGGCCACCTATTGGCTAGCAGGCCTTCGAGTGGTCAGGCTGAAAAAAATTGGGTTTTGGTCCGAAGGAGGTGCAAGGTTCTAGGCTTTGAAACTCAAAATTAAAGCTTCTTGCTGAGGAAATCGAACGTTTGTATAGCGTATTATGTCATCATCGAGTGATCAACCTGAGGCGCCCAAGTCTTATGGGTAGTAAAAAATAGGGTGTCTATAGGCCTAAATATTTGTTTTTCTATTTTTTCAGCAAAAATTTTATTTATTTTCACTAAAAATGACATTGGGCCATGGACCGGCTGGGTTGGGCGGGCCTCAAGTCGATCTTTGAGTGGGCTTTGAGCAGACCGGAACCACGGGTCTGGCCGGCTTTCAAAATGACCGCCCATGCCCAGGGTCTCGAGTTGGGCTCAGACTCGAGCCTAAAAGGGCCTAAGCGGGCTTGGGAGGGCTTCGGGTCGCTCACGGGTTGCGGGCCATTTTCACACTCCTATCTTAATGCGACAATACTTATGTCATGACTGTGTTTGAATTATAAATTTGATGATACATTTATGGAGAGTTGTTTTTATAATTTTCCCCCCCCTCAAATTTATGATCTAAATATAACCCAAAGGAGCCAATTACATGTTACAACAACTTGAAAGACATATGTCATGTTTGTGAGGCCCCTAACTTTTGTAAACCCTATTAAGTCTCTCAATTTCTTAATTGCAACCCTAGGATCAAAATAGATACGCCAACAAAAAAACCGCAAACCCTAATCGATTTCGGAAACTTAGAAATAATTTCTAATACTCTAACTGACTCCCTAAATATGAAATTACCACTTGGAAACCTTAGGTTTTTTCGGTCTTTATCACGTTCGTCGGTTGATTATGTTTTTGTTCGAAACAAGAAATTCAAACCGAATTAGATTCTCTAACCCTAACTTAGTTAAATCCTACTCTAAAATAAATGTTCCAAAATTAAGGCCTTAGCCCTCATATTTTACTTAAATCACAAATTGACCCCAAGTTAGTATCATTGTGTATATATATATATATATATTTGTACCTCTTATTCATCAAATCTTTTTGTACACAATATCTATGGAATTTGTATACAAAATAAATAGGAAAATCTCCCTAAATCTTGAGCACATGGCTAGCCATCATACCTCCTAGGCTATAATCATTGTACTTTGGTACAAACAAATCCCTTAAAATCTTGGAGCAATAATGATCTTGGTACCAATTATATATATATATACATTGGGAATATGTCCATAGTACTCATATATTAAATAAAATATTCTCCATTTTCCTTCCCCATGGCCGGCCAACCTAGGAGAGTGAGGGATCAATTTTCAAGGCTTATAATCATGGCAATCTAGAAGTAAAAATACCAAATCTAGGGATTGTGTCCCCAACCTAGTTCCATTCCAACTAGAGACTAACTAAATCTTGTCTAATCACATAATTAAGTCCCCTAATCACTCCTATTCCTTTAGACTCCAAGTAAATCCAAACTTTTCAATCCAATTCCAACTAATGGGCCTTTGTGTCTTTTCACACCAAATTTGCCTATATATACAACCACCCACTTAGCATAGCATACACAAACAACACACACACACACCTACATTTGGCCTAGAGGAGAGAAATGAGAGCAAGAGAAAAGTCTTGAGAGGGAGAGGAAGGAAGAGGAGAGCAATCTTGTTCAACTTGGCCTAGCTTAGCAAGTAAGCCACAACACAACTCTCTCTTTCATTTTCCTTTTTCAAATACATGTTATTAGAATTTTTAAATGGTATTTTCAGATGCGTTTTGATAGTATTCTCATGTTAGAAATGAAAGAAGTTGAGCCTTGATTCTACCATTATTGTATTTCTCTTAATCTGTATAAGACTACCCTTTTCCATATCAAACTCTCAAAATTTCCAAGGGCACACCTTCACCTTAAATTTCTGAGTTTAATACATATTATTTATCAAGTTTTCATCACAAGATAAGTGGAAAATTTTTCCTAGTTGACCTCTTTTCTCACCAAATTTCTATTTTCAAGAACTGTTCCAGAAAAATCTATTTTTCATCCAACTTTCAAAATTTCTAAAAAAAAAAATGTAGAAAAATCTTTTGGACCTCTATTTTATGTAAAAATCTTCCTTAAGGAGTTATCTTTCAACTAAAATTGGTTTCATTGAAAATGAGTGAGCGATTTGTGAGAAACTCCAATTTTCATAACAGTCGATGAATCTGGACAGCGCTGGAGTGTTTCTTAAATAACTAAAAATCTAGAAAAGATATCACATTTCCGAAACATGTTCTGAAAACTAGATTAAATTCTCTACAAACCATAGGAAGGCCGAGTTCGGTAAAATTCTAAAATAGCCCTTTTGATTTTAATCTTTAAATGGTACTGAATCTGGAAATTTAGTTTTGCATTGGTGTTTTATGCTCTTGTGTTCATGCTTATTAGTTTATGATCATGTCTTGGTATGATATTGCATGTGTTATGGTTATGTTCCTTATCTTTTTCATTTTAATGATGCTCATGCTTATGTGGATATTACTGTCTTGTTGAGTTTGTTCTACTCGACTTAAAACATTGATCCAAACGGAAAATTTAATTGGGATGGTATTGGGTTTTCGATCACTTGAATAATGAAGAGATGATAATGTGTTATGAATGGATTGATGGGATGTGCTCCCTAATTAAAGGTTAAGTCTTGCGCAAGCGGTTGTCGCATAAACCCTAGAATAGAACGGACGTATTCGGACTCTTTGCGATGGTTTGATTGGTGAGATAAGATTGGGTCCGGATGGGACATTCAAGAAGATAAAACTTTTTTTGGAAGGATAAGGTTGGATTCAGGAGATAAAACCTTTTTCTTTTCGCTGTCCCTTTTGACGCCCTGCGGTTGGCGCTACGCGGTATATAACCGTTGGTAGGCATTCGAGGTTAGTTCTGCAACAAAGCAGCAAAATGGGGAGTTCCGAATAGTCCGGTGTCCAATTCTTGTGGTTGGGAGGGTGAAATCTCTTTGGGGGATTTCTAGAATACTAACCACTAACATTATAACCTTTGTTATCTATTTGAATGACATGTTCTTTTCCTCTATTACTGAAATTGTTGTTATTGACTTGAATATTATGCTTCACTACTTGTTTTCTATAAATGTGATGGTATAAATGTGATGGTGTATTGGATTGGGAAAAAGGGACGGGGTGTGTGTGCATTTACTGGGCATTCAAAGCTCATGGCGTTTCATGCCAAGTATTGAAGACTATTAGACCGGTCGAAGGCAAAGCTGAAACATTTGAGGACGTACGACTACCCTAAGATAATTAGAAACTAGATTGTAAACGTGTTTTGAGATTGTAAGTGATAGATCCCATGTTGTATTTAGGACATGATTTTGTAATTTGTATATATATAACATTTGTAACCTATCCTTATACCCGGTCAACTCATGTAGGCCTTGTGTTAATACCTTGTCAAGATCTGTCAAAAAGGTAGCTTTGCTATCTAAGGTAGTTGGACTTTGAAGGGAGGCTATTTTGACTCCTCTGACCTTCTTGGGATCTTGCTTGGTTATTATCCAAAGGACTCATTAGTGACGTTTCCTACTCTTGTAACCTTAGATAAACCCTGTATTTAATGGTTAATATATTATATGATGTTTCCAATTTTTAGGGCGTCACAATGTTGGTTTTAGGGGCAGGCTAATAGGCTAAAATAGCCACAAAAGACAAAATAGTTAAAAAGTTAATAAAACAAAATGTCACATCTAAATTATAATCATTTAACTTTTTCTCTCACACAAATCAAAAAGTCAAAAAACCTAACTCAAATGAGATTTTTTAGCCCCAGGCTAATAGCCAAAAAGTCAAAAAGTCAACCCACTTCCCAAACGAAACCATAGAGCAAGGAATTATATTACTATTTGTAGTGACTTTTTAACTATTTTATGTTTGGAAACATTCTAAAATAATTAAAAAGTCACTATAAAAAAAGTTAAGTTTCATTTTTTTTCACGTCTTTTCATAAACAAAAATATTAGAGATCCAAAAAATTTTACCAAAAGTTCTACCAAATGTCTCATATGGGTGTGGGACCCACATTGTGTAGATCCCACACCCATGTGAGATATTTGGTAAAACTTTTGGTAGAATTTTTGGGGTCTCTAGCATTACTCTTTCAGAAAAAATTAAAAGAGTAATTCTACTTATACCACTGCTTCACCTCTTTACACCTTCTATCTCATTACACTATTAAAAAAAAATGTGATTCTCATTACATCTATTATATTACCAAAACTAACCATAAAATAATACTCTTCAAAAGCCTTTCATCTCTTTACACCAATAGATTTTTGGTGGGAAAATAAGGGAACAGAGAAAGACGTAGCAAGGAGAAAGAGAAAGATGTAGGGAAGATAGTGAGTGGCGCCCATAGTGAAGTGCCTGTTTGGTTATGCAGTGGTAAACAATTTACATTCCTCTGATGTTATGTTGCCAGAAAAAAATAGATTTCTTCAGTGTTTTGTTGCTATACATTTACAGAGCCATTTTCTTCCCAATAATAATTTTTAAATTTGTGTTAGATCTGTTTGGTAATACAATGCCAATGAATTTGAATTAATCTAGTGCCATGTTACCAGACAAACTTTTTTTTCTCAGCAATATTTTGCCGTTCGATTGGATGATAATAAGAAATTAATTCGGGGCCATTTGTGAAGTGCTTGTTCGGTGATACATTACTATACAAATTAGATTACTCTAGTATCATGTTGTCAAACTATAATAGATTTGTCTAGCCACCTATCGCTGTACGTTGAAAGATTTATTTTTTCCTTTGAGCATCCATAAAAAATATCCATAAATCAAATACGCATACATAAAATTATACATAAAAACTATAAAAATATTTATACAAACATCAAGTGTACGAACATCCATAAAAGCATCCATAAAATTTGTTATTGTTTGCATCCATCATTCAAACATATTATCACAATTCGTCTATATTGATAGTTTTGGTAGTTACTACATCAAGGCTGACAAGCGAACGTAATTGATGAATACGGGTAGTATATACTTTCTCCCATCCACTAGCACACGGGTGATGAAAACGGATCCAATTATTTGTTATTAGAGGCACTGGATGACCAAGTTGTAGATAAACCTATAACAAGACATCAATAAGTAGAATTACAAAATAAGACATGGTAATAATCTAAGTAGACTCGGTAGTTTATACCTGCATAAAATGGTTTTCATTTACAAATCCTATGCATATATGTCTTTGATCAAGTGTTGCAATTGGTACTGAACTGATCTAAGTGGTAGAAATGTCAAGCACTGTTGTATAGATAAATGATAAAGAACGACTCGGTAGTATGATGCTATCAAATGGCCTATGTTGGGCGTAGTTATCCAACGATTAAATCCAGGGCCAGGTTTGAAGTAGGATAAGATAGGAATAAGGTCATCAACCCTTTTCCTGTGAATCAAATAGTTGCACGTAGTGCACTACATTCAAATGCAGTTCAAGTGTAAGTTTTGGTTTTCTGCCTTTACCTCCCTCATCTGATGTCTTTATAATAATGACAAATCCAGTATAAGCCCATTTAATTAATGCTTGACTATTACTAAAAATCTAAAGATAATAAATATATTTATACGTCAAATTATTAATAAAACTAAATACAAATTAAAAATGAGAAAAAAATCGTATTCATAAAAAAAACTTAACAAATCTCGTTTGTAATGAATTCATGATTGAAGTCTACTAATAATGCAGTACTTGCATTGCTACAATGAGTAGAAGTATAATCATTCCAAGTAAAAAAATGAAAAATGAAACTGGAAATACACGGTAATGAGTAACCGAACAAATTAAAAAAATTCATCCTTAGGTTATCAGAAATGTATTTTTATTGGGTAGTTAGTTACTAGACATATATTTTTTGTTCGGCAATATGATGTTGGACTATTTTATTTTGTTTGATTTCGAAATACCGAATAAAAGTTGAAGAACAGTCTAGAAAACGAAACAAAAACCTACCAAATAAATAAAAAAAACTCACAATTTTCACTTTTTTGATGGTTCTTTACCACTGTTTCTTTATCTATTGCTTTCTTTTATGATCAAAACACTATGATTCTCACTTTTTGAAAAGAGATGTGTAAGAGAGAAGAGAAATTGAGGAAGAAAGAAAAGAAGTAGGGATTGAAGACTAAGGGATGTAAGGAGATAATAAAATATATTTAATTTTAGTGTTTTGTCCTTAAAGGTAATTTCATACATGGGTAAAAAAAAATTTAAAAAAAAAATCCCATCTCATATGAAGGGTGTAAAGAAGTAAAATAATAGTATAAGTAGAATCACTCAAATTAAAATCCAATTAAAATAATTAGTTGTCAAAAACAACCCTTACATTATCAAAAATCGCTTTCATATTTCAAATTATTACGGTCAACAAAATTATGAAAAGACAGCAGGTTGTCTCTAATCCACAAAGAACTGTGTTGTTTGAGTTCGTAGAATTCATTACAAGTCTCAACTTGATAATCTGAACTGTTCATTTTATAGAGTACAACGTGTAAATCATCCATAAAAAAAAGAAGATAGATCTGATAATCATAGTCATATTAGTTTATGACATTTATTTGTAAAATAATGAGATAAATATTATTTGGAAACCTGATCATTCATCTTTTGAAAAACAAATATAATAAACTAACTTGATTACATTTATCAAACCAATTTGATTTTTTTCATAAATGACTTATGCATTGTGATTTAAAAAATGAATGATTCGAATCATCCAAACAGACCCATGATGAACCAACAATGATTCATCCCACTAAAAACACCACTACTAATAACACTAATGCATTAAAAAAGTAAAAAAAAAATAAAAAATACAATTCCAAAATCAAAACATCACATCATTAATGGCGGGACTCACTGCCACCTAATTAGTAGGAGCACTAATTAGTGCTCCCAAGCATTTTTCCATGATGAACCCTACTGCCTGAACAACACGGTCCAGACAAGCTAGTTCGATGAAAAATTGAAATCATAATTCTCAATACTGGTCTCATTTAGAAATATTATTTTTTAATTTAAAAATTAAAAAATTATTAAAAAAAGTAAATGAATTATATAAAAACATTTTCTCGCTACTTTTCATATATTTTTTTCATAAAAAATTAAAAAATTATTTAAAATATTAATTTTTTTTAATTTTTTTACATTATGTTTTAGTTAAAAAATAAAAAAAATTAAAATAATCTATTCCTTAAACTAAAATGCAATTAAAGCTAGGATTACTTCCAAGACAGGTCAACAAAATCCAATAAGCTTTACCTTTCCTCGTTTGTGGCGGGAAGGAGAGAGTGAGAGAGAGAGAGAGAGATGGAGTTGTGTAGGTGATTGGAGACTCAAAGAGAAGACATAAAATGGGATCGGAAGTTCCTCTTCCCAAATGGGCGTCCGATCCTTGCATCATGGGCATCGACGAAGCTGGTCGCGGCCCTGTTTTAGGTTTTTCCCTCTTTTCTATTCATATATACATCATCATGTCTATATATCTATATATCTGCGTTTTTAGCTCTTATTTGTTCTTTGCTTCAATTGGTTATTGTTTGGTGTTGGGTCTGATCTTAATTTCTTGATAACTAGTTACATTTTGTTATTTGCTTTCAGGACCCATGGTGTATGGTTGCTTGTACTGTGCACTTTCATACCAAAAGACTCTATCCTCATTGAACTTTGCAGGTTAACATTTCAACTTTCCCCTCCTTGTATTTCCCATTTTCATATTTTGTTTAATTTTTGTATTTTGGAGAATGGGAATGTAATTACTGATTAGCATAATCTGTCTGGGTTTCATAGGAAGGCACATATTTTGTAGTGTAAATATAATTATTTATGAATTGTTCAAAGGGTTTGGTCATGGTGTGCAACTTACACCTTACACCTTATTCTTTACACTTACACCTTATACTTAGACCTTTTACACCTTACACTTTTGTGTAAGTGGTACATGGTATGCAACTTACACCTTATACTTACACCTTACACTTACACCTTTTGTGTAAGTGGCACATGGTGTGCAACCCACTTACACCTTTTGTGGGTTGCACACTTAAGAAGAAGCCTTGTTCAAATGGGTTTAAGTAGAGGCCACTTCAATCATAAGCACAAAAATGGTATTACCATAATTTGTTGATGTAAACCCTTGCATACCATATATATATACATATTGTTATGTTCACAGTAGCCGCATTGTACTCTTATCTTCTTTCAGTGCAGTGGAACTGGGTGTGAGACGTGGGCGTAGGCAATATCGCTGAATCAAGCAAATTTGTGTGTCAGTGTTTTCTTGTTTGTGATTGTTTCTCCTTGCTATTGTTTGTGTGTAGTGGTTTATTCCTCAACAACACTTGTACTGATCCAGTGCTAGCTCTGTTCTATGCTTCTGGAAATAAATTTTATACTGAATGAAAAGTTATACTTTTGCTCTTTATTTTTGTTTTTGATGACTTAAAAATTAAATGGGTTGATGCTTTAGCACCAAATTGATGAAGCAACAATTTTGCTTGTAGGAATCTTGCACTCTTGGACTTTAGTATGAAAGGAGGAATTAGGTCTTAGACTCACTGTATGCTTTCATTTATTTATTCCTCAGTTATAACTAATAGCTCTTTCCCCTCACTGAATATAGTATAAGACACGCTAGCGTTTCTCCCACACAATGGAAGTTCTGATCTCTTATTTTATGCAGATTCAAAAACACTGAAAGAAGAAAAGAGGGAGGAATTATTTGAAAATTTGAAGGCTGATGAATCAATTGGATGGGCTGTTGATGTGATTGATCCAAGGGAGCTCTCAGCTAAAATGTTACAGAAGTTAGTGACCAACTTTTTTCTTCATCCCATTTTGTTCCAGTGAAGCAGTTTGCTAACATGATTCCTCCTGTTTGATCTTACACAGGAATAAGATAAACCTTAATGAAATCTCACATAATTCTGCAATGGGCCTTGTCAGTAGGGTCCTGAACATGGGGGTTCTTCTAACTGAGGTAAAATAAAAAAATTCCCTATCTATTTCATAATTTTTTTCTTGAGGAAATGTTTGGATATTCAAGTTCAACATAATCACATCGTTAATCCTTAGCACAAACCTAATCGAGGAAGAAGATCAAGTTGTTAGATTCTTGAACTTGGAGTTTTAGGGTGATAGATGTCATTTAACGTAGAAATAAGAATGTTGTAAATTTGATAGATTATATTTCTTCAGCTATTGTTTCAAGGTTACATTAAGGAAAGAACCAGAGTTTCTAAATGAAAGAGTCCATAATAGATGAACACTTGATCTAATAGGAAGACTAATGCAGATATAATGTATTCTTAGTGGAAGTTTCCTATGGTTTCTTTCATCTCTTGGTGGTGTAAATGTTCTGAATTTATTTTCTGTGTGTTCCGGAAAAAGCCTAGTAGCACTTGTAAAATGTTATATGGAATATATCCCTCTCAAATTGCCATGCTTCATTGTTCTTCAATCTAAAGGGTTTAAATTGAAAAACAAAATATGTATGTATGTATGTAGAAAAAATAATGGGAAAGAAACTATAGTTGTGTAACTAGGCGAAACCCAAAAACATTTGCAAGGAGGAGGTTTTGGCATCAAACAGATGTTTGAACCTTTTTGTGTTCAATTCATCAGTGGGCTGGATCAGGTCATGGGGAATTTATGTTTGGAAGTGTTACAGGTTTATGTTGATACTGTGGGAGATCCAGAGAAGTATAGAATTAGATTGTCTGAACGATTCCCATCTATCAAATTTGTGGTTGCAAAGAAAGCTGATAGTCTTTATCCGGTTGTAAGTGGAGCAAGCATTGTTGCAAAGGTGATTAATTCTCATTTTTGTTGGCTTTCACAGTTTATGTCTTCTTAGATGATTTGTAATACATGTTTCAACTTTCAGGTCACAAGAGACCGAGCCTTGAGGGATTGGGTGCTTGATGAAACTGCTGAAAACATGCATAGGAACTTTGGATCCGGTTATCCTGGAGGTAAAAAATGTTTTGACTTCCTTTCATTTATGTTGAGTTTATCAAATTTCCAATGAGTATTTCCTTGTAATCATATGACTCTTATTTATGTTTTTAGATCCTGAAACTAAATCTTGGTTAGAAGATCACCAACATTCTGTATTTGGATTCCCAACATTGGTCCGCTTTAGTTGGGGCACATGTACTCCCTACTTCAAAAACAATGTCGAAGTGCTGTGGTGAGTCCTGGTCTAAATTTGCTTGCATGATTCACTTTCATTGAACTTCTATTCACCTGCTTGACTATTTGTGGGGTTGAAGTACTTTTATTGCCTCTTGTTATGTAATACATCGTTACCTAGTGTCATCATTATGTGGTGATCTATGCTATAATCTAGAGTGTAGATGCAGTAATGGTGCTTAAAGTTGCTGATATTAAGCTGTCACAATGGCGAAGAAAGATATCCCGTTATAGAACAAATGAAGAAGAGTTCATATTGGCTAGAATCACAGCCACAGGGCCGTGCTTTGTTACTTTTTATCTATACTTTGTGTTACTGTTTTCAAATTTTAAAATAATTTCCCTAGATATGACATAAGTGAACGCAAAGTTTGCCATTATTAGAAACCTGGCATATAATGATCCCTCTTTTCATGACACCGGCATGATATATATCTCCTCTTTGGTGAATCTTTGGATCATTTATTTCTGCATTGTCCAGTGGCAGCGAGCTTGTGGCAAAGGTTGTTTTGTTTGGGGAATGTTATGTGGGTGACTCCAAAAGAGATTACACAAATGATTTTAATTGATTTTCAAGTATTGGGCAGGTCGAAGAGGGCCAAAGTGCTTTCGCTTTGTGCTATCTTTGTAATTTTTTGGGTCGTTTAGTTGGAGAGAAATGGGTGCGTCTTTGAATAAGTATCTCGGGATGTTGATTTTTTATGGGATAAAGTTCGACATTTAGTATCATTTTGGGTGTCGGGGAGTCCTTTGTTCAAAGGATTTCCTCTCTTTTTGATTGCAGCAGATTGGTGTTAGTTTGTGATACGTAGTGTTTTTCATTGTTTTGGGTTTTGCCTCTTTTTATTATTGTTGTCTTCTTTAACCCGTACTCTTTTTTAGAGGATGCCTTATCCTCGCTTGTTTTGGCTTTTTTCCTTAATAAAATCTTTGTTTGTTGCTGATCAAGAAAAATAAAATATCTATCTCTTTGTTTAGCTTTTCATTGTAGATCCAGAATTAGCTCAACAGTTCAGGTTTCTTTTAAGAGGATGCATAAATGCATGCAATAGTAATCTGTTGTGTCCACAAGGGTTCATTTGATCCCATTTGTTGCTTTCTGTAGGGAATCTGATAAAACGGATGAAGATGGTTCGTCTACTAGGAGCGGCAAGCGGCAATTGAAATTAAGCAATGTTGGTTTCACTGGATTGAAGAGGAAAAGTGAAGAAATTGAATCTAGTGGCAAAGGACGCTGCAAATTTTTCCAGGCTCGTAAACTTGAGCAACTCTCTCATTTCTAAGGATAACTTTGGTATATCTTATTAAAATGTAGCACATTATTTTCATTTTCTATTTCGCTACCCGTATCTGTCAGATTGCTGATTATAATTTAGATTGTTAAAGTTGAACTAGTGAATGAGTAGATATGCCTCTGCAGAAACTGTTCTCAAGTGTGCTTCTATGCGGATGAATATGAAACGTTTAACCTAATTAAGACTGAACTAAAAATTCATTAGAATATGCATAGCAATGTATTGCAGAAAGCAGAATCAACATTATTGTTTACCTTGTTGTCTTGATTCATGAGCACGTCTTAGAGTAGTTTTCAAGAAGACCACTCTGAACAAACTCCTGAAGACCTCAAAATTAGTGTGGGCCATGGGGACTCCTTTCTGGCAGGCCCTTGTCATCCTTCTAAGGTGAATTTCCTAAAACCCAATCCTGTTGCTCAGCTTATCCAGTGCACCATATTTCTACTTGCATGCCTACTAGTACGTAGAATCTAGAGGCTTGTTTGTCATATTGTTTTCATGTTGCATGTTGTGTTTTCAGAAACAAAAACAATGGAAAGTTCAAAAAATCCATTGTTTTCATTTTTGTATGAATATAGATTTTTGAAAAATCGAAAATAACTAGTCTTTCGTAAAAAAATGTTTTTTCTTTCTTTCTTTCTTTTTGTTTTTTCAAAAAAAAGAAGTTGCCAAACAAGTTTTCTTCGTTTTATGAAAAATGGGAACAAAAAAAGAAAACGAAAGTCGTGGAGTGTTACTTTCATGTAGAGTTTGGATTAGGTCATCCAAGGGTAGCATCAACCCTAATCCGAGGTCACTGGTAGCAAGGGTAGGGAATCAAATTAATTATTAACATTATGATGTCCTGTCCATAATCCCTTCTAGTACTTGCTTAGCAGCAGCTGAAGGCCTTGATATTTTGTGGTTGTTTACAATCCTTCAATATGCAATGCATATGTATCCATGACGCTTCTCGTACTATATATATATATGTATACTGTATATACTAGTAGAGTAACACGTACGTTGCACGTGGTAAATTTTCTTTTTTTTAGTTATTAGTTTTTATACTAGTTTTTAGCTTTTTAAGTTTTACCTTTTTATAATAATTCATTGATTAAATCGCATGAGTGGATATTAAATGTATGATAAAAGAATAGAAATTAGCATAAATATTTTACATAGTATCCTATATTTTTATATTAATGTTCAAGTATTAAAATTTTGGAAGTAAATTGAAATCAATCACATAAAATAATTGTAATCCATATCACATTATTAGACTTATTACCATTAAATATATAATTCATCATATTGTTTCGCTTTTGTTATATTATATGTATGTATGTAGAAATCACTTGGTAATTAAAAGGTAAAAAAATAAAGCATCCAACTAACATAGTAATATTATTATTAAAGGTGAAGAAATAAAATATCCTACTAATATTGTAATATTATTATTATTTTGAAATAAAATAAGTAAAGGAAATTGAAAACTAAAGTATTTTTATAAAATTCATTTATTTTCTAGTTTGATCCTCTTTGCAATTAAACTTTGGGAGTTTGTTATATTGTTATTTTTCATTTTATATTGATATTTGTCATTTTGTATTTCTTCTGCTACAATCTTTCCAGATGTGCGATCCTTGTCATTCATCTTGTATAACCTTGTAAAAATTATGTACGATATTCAGAAGCAAGTTTTAGCGCCTCAGAGTGGGTAATACTGATTGTGGAATTTATTTTAGATTACGAAACAAAGTAGTTCTGAATCTTCCGGAGCAGAGTCGATTATTATTTGTGAAAGTTTTGCAGTAGATTGTGACCGGCGATTGTTTTGAACCCTCCGAAACAAAGTCTATTATTAATACACAAAACCTAATTAAAAACAACAATCCAAGAGCTATCAGTTTGCCAGCAAGATCACTTTGAATCATCACTACTCATTCAAAGTAGATCAATTGTAAAAAATATTTATTTTCTTTATATATTTTCATGATTTTTCTTGATTTGAATCTCACAAAATTTCTCGCTTACTATTTATGAGAAGGTAATTGAAAAGATAAATATTGAATATGCCACAATAGTAAAATTATTAAAAAAACAATCATATTATGATATTTGATGGTGTTGATGTTTGAACAAGTGATAGTAGTAAAATTATTAAAAAAATAATCATATTATGATGTTTGAAGGTGTACCATATTTGAATGTATTTGAATTCTAGAAGGTGTTTGGTTGTTTGGTAGATATAGGTTGGTGTTTGATATTTAATAAATTTTGGAGGATATTTTCGAGATACGTAAAAAATAAAAATTATGACAATTCTTCACTCTTTTATAATAGTAGTAAATATATTCAATTTTTGAATACAAGTCCTAAGATTTAAGTTTATGAAAGTTTGATACTTGAACATATACCCGTAGTCAATAATACTCGTAGCCCAGTCCATGTAACATTGCACTCAATATAAACACTCTTCCTAAAAGTAGTGTTGCCTTGGTTACGTTTGGATCCACATTCAAAGCAAGGTGACTAAAATGGAGGAAAGACCTCTTATCATGCTTGAAGTATGGTTTAGCAAGAATAGGATTATTGTTTAGATGCAATGTTTTAGTGAGGAGCCTGTTCTCTAAAGGGATAACAAGCTTCTTATGCATAGTATTTTAGAACTTTTATTTTTCATTACTAGGAAAAAATCTGTGAAATTATCAGCATACCTAGTTTGACATTCTTCAGCTGTGTTTATTGTTCCCCAACTGACCCTTGAGTTTCAAAGAACAAGTGTATACTATTGAAACTCTTAAACATACTGTTACTGATCTTTAATATAATCCATCAGTGGATGCTATTGATCTGTTCTTTATTTTTATATTTTTATATTTTATATTAGAAGTTGTAACTGTTATTATCTATGCTTGTTTGTTTGGGGAGAAAAACCACTTGAATTGTGCCATAAAAATTGTGGCATAGTTTTTCTGTCTTCACAATTAGTTCTGATAATTTAATGAGGTAATTCATGATTTTGCTAGAATCATTCCAACAAATTGTCGGTAGAGAGAATCTAAAGCATAGGTGACTGTGAGATATATGGTTTTTTGAAACTGTATGGATTGATTTTGGGGGACTTTAGTAGATGGATTTTCTCCACTGAGAGGTGGAAAGTTTATCGGAAACTGATCAGCTTCCGGAAAAAACCCTAAATCCTTAGATTGTGTTTGGTTGGAAGATTTTATGAGAAAAATGGAAATGGAAAGGGAAAGGGGAGTAGAAAAAAAAATGAGAAAGAATTAATATGATTTAAATTTCAAGTTATGCTTGGTTGAGTTGAGAAACAGAAAAAGAAAAGAGCTACGTGGGGAATTGCATTTCTCTCTCACTTTCTTTTTAGCTATGTTTTTCAATATAATCAAATAAATAGTGAGATTATATTTTCTTTTCTCTTTCAATTCTCTCGTTAAATCTTCCAACCAAGCACAACTTTAATAACTAGATTTATACCTTTCGGATACATGAACTATTTTTGCTGGGATGTTTGGAGAAATGATTGCTTTGATATTTGAATCTCTATTCTTTGCTATGGGGTGATGAGTTATGTGGGGCCTATGTTCAAGTGCATATCAAATTATGACTCGTATCATAGTTTTTTTTAAAAATAATGGATTGTGAATTGTGAAATTCATTTTATTTAATATGATATTAATTTTATATATTTATATAACTAAATATGGGCATAAAGTTTTATAAAGTAAATATTAATATAATTAAATTATTTATATAATCACATATATTGATGTTTAATTCATCTCTTATTTCTTGATAAAGATAGAAACGACACCCTTTTACTTGTTATGCAAATAAAAGACAAAAATATAACTGAATTATAGTAAATCACAATTGAATTGCATGATTCAATTAGGCCTGGTTTGGGATTTTTAAAAAAATTCAAAAAGTCAAAAAGTTACTAAAAAAGTTAAAAAGTTATCACTATTTAAAAAAAAATATAAAAAAATTAATTTTACACAATATTATTACAAACTGAATTGACGTCCCACAGGCACGAGCTGACTTTTTGGAAAATATTGCACAGGCGGGGTGCACAAATAATACGGTGCTGTTTGGCCCGTGGAGGCCATCACGGGTCCAGTTTTGATAATCTGAATCGTTCAATGTGTACAACTCGTTGAGTACTATGCTTGTTAAAAATCACGTTGATCAGATATTGCTAACTACATGATCAAATCAGTTTTGTATAAAAAATGGATAGTGTTACAGTTAACGGTTGAAAAAAAAAAAATCCGATCAGATAGCTATTGATATTCGATCAATGTGATTTTTTACAAGCATATAGTACTCGACGAGTTCTACACATTGACGGTTCCGATTAGCAAAACAGGACCCGTGGTGGGCCCCTACGGACCGAACAACATCGTCCATTCAATGCCCGAAAAGGAATGAATCATCTCTTAGCCTATACACTTCATGCTGTCCCTTACCTCATCCCACCGTACAGCCTATTTTATTCCAAACTTCTCCTATACACTAATTTATACAATTTTTTAATACACATTTTTTCTTAAAAAGTCAAAAAAAATCCCAAACAACTATATTTTTTTCCTTAACTTTTTAGTCCAAAAAGTTAAAAAGTGCATTTATTTAGGACACCCCAAACAAGTCTTTAATTTCTTATTTAACAAGAAGATTTCAATTGTTTTAATTGAAACTCATATCATATTATATTAATTGAATTATAAAGCATATAACTCTAATAACCATCGTGCTAGGGGTACCAATTAAAAAATATTGGTCCATGTAAATTACTTGAAATGGTTAGATCGATGATGACGCAAGCCAACGTCCCTATATCTTTTCGGGGGGATGCACTTTTGATTGCTGCCTACATCCTTAACTCTGTGCCTTCAAAGTCAGTTCTAACAACTCCATATGAATTATGGAAAGACGTAAAATTAGATTTGGAGCATTTGTAGCCTTGGAGTTGTGCGGGTTTTGTTCACAGTACTTCTCATAGGCATGGGAAGTTAGGTCCTAGAGCAAATAAACAGTGTTTGTGAGATACTCAGAATGCTCAAAAGGTTATGCGATATATGGTGAACACCCTAATGATAAAATGACTGAAAATGAGTCGTGAGATGTCAATTTCATTGAGAATGAATTTCCTAGTATTGGTGAAGTAAAGAAAGATGTTGCACTATTTGAGTTGTAGGATTATAAGGAAATCACACAATCGTTTGGCGAGGGTAGAGAATCAAAGACTTATTCTGAAGTCACCAAAGATAGTGGGAGTGATTTACCTCATAGTGAGAGTGTTCCACTAGAAAATAACTCACTAGGATCCCAGTTAAGTAGAAGTGAACATGGAAACATTTGGATTTGGAACTTTTCCAAATGGATGTTAAGACTACGTTTCTCAATGGAGAACTAGATGAGGAGATCTATATGGATAAACTAGTAGGCTTTGAGGTCAATGGACAAGAGCGCAAAGTATGCCGCCTCAAACGTTCCATTTATGGCTTAAAGCAATCATCTAGACAATGGCACTTTAGATTCCATAAAGCCATCATTTCAACTGGGTTTGAGATGATGGAGGAAGACCGTTATGTGTATGTCAAATGATCAAGAAAGAGTTTCCTTATCCTATGGTTATATGTTGACGACATTTTGTTAACTGGAAATGACATGGAGATGATTATCGCCACTCAAGAATGGTTGTCCTTTACTTTTGAAATGAAGGACATGGGAGATGCAAATAATGTGCTTGGAGTTAAGATC
The DNA here is from genome assembly GCA_030407325.1 of Camellia japonica. Taxonomy (NCBI): domain Eukaryota; kingdom Viridiplantae; phylum Streptophyta; class Magnoliopsida; order Ericales; family Theaceae; genus Camellia; species Camellia japonica. The sequence continues at coordinate 107,760,911 of JAPPVO010000013.1, read as the reverse complement.
TTGAGAGATCGCTTAAAGAGGCTTCTTGATTTGTCTCAAGAAACTTATATTAAGAGGATCTTAGAACGGTTTCATATGCACTATTCCAAACCCATTGACACTTCAATGGAGAAGGGACGTAATCTGAGCATTGACTCTTGTCCTAAGATAGATGAGGAAAAGAAACAAATGGCAAAAGTTCCCTATGCGAGTGCAGTTGGTAGTCTGATGTACAATATGATGTGTACTCGACGAGACATATGTTTTGCACTGGGATGGGTCAGTCATTACTAGAGTAACCCAAGATTTATTCACTAGCAACCAGTGAAGAGGATTTTTCACTATCTTCCTGGGACGATGGATCTCATTCTTTGCTATTAGGGTGGAGATTTGAGACTAAAGGGATATAGTGACACAGACTGGGCTACTGACAAAGATGAGTGCAAGTCTACCATTGGTTATTCATTTCTACTTAGTGGAGCTACTATTTCTTGGTGTTGTCCACGATGGAGTCAGAGTACGTTGCTTGTTCAGCAATAGTACAAGAGGCTGTTTAGTTGAGGAGATTCCTTCAATGCCTTGGGATCATGACTCTTGCACATGAAGCCTTTGTGATCTATGTTGACAGTATGACAATTTTGACATATTCTAAGGATCCCAAGTATCATGGTAGAACCAAACACATCGACATTCGATTTCACTTTATTCGAGATGTGGTTGCACGAAGGGAGGTAGTCCTACAACATATCTCCACTAGCAAGATGGTGGCTGATCCACTTACTAAAGCCACTACTAGAGACATATAGCATTATTCTTTCCAAATTCATGTTAGGAGTTTAGGGCTTCGTAGGATTTGATGTTTTTGTGGATACCTTATTGACGTTGTTGGATATTTTTGAGTATCTTATGCATAATTATTTATTCATGTGATTTTATGGCGTAATTGATACTATTAGCACACATTGTATATGATGTCACCAGGCTTAAATCGGCTTTCTTACACTAACGATCACCCTGGTGCTTGTAGAAAGAGTGGGATGAGACATTAATTATCTTGGCGCTTAGAGAGCGAGCGAGGTAAATATTTTGTAACTTGAGAAGTGAACAAAATTGATTTATTATTATAAGATGTTGCCTTAACATTAGCTAATATGAGACTTAAAAAAAGTCAAATATAAAGTTATCCATAGCTTTATGAAGCCTGAATATAGCCGAATGTGAGGTCTTAGATAAGCGCTTGATGAGCGAATATGCTAAGAAACTCAGGTTAAGCGCTTGTATAGTGACTAAACTAAGATTCGTATGGTGTTAGAGAGTGATAGACCCAATTTAGTGGGAGCTTCGCTGAAGCATACATATCATATTGTATGTGCTATCGTCGACCACTTAAGGGAGTGGCTAGATGGATCCCTGCTCTAGCACTGTGTGAGCCCTGTTAGGCCAATAATAGGCCTACTCGATACTCCTGAACCTGGAATTATGTCATGAAGTGGTGACTTGATATCGCTACTTTAGCATGTCATCCAAGAATACGATCCAGAGGACCATGCTTAGGAAAATGGTCAAGTTTGAGTGAATTGACATGAGTGGCTAGAGAAGATTGTTGGAAATTATACCATTGTATTGTAGCTCATTGTCTGACCGATTGTATCAGATTTGAGATCACGATATGATCATAAGTACCCATATAGTGTTGAGGTCAAGCATGTTTATGAGTTATGACTCGCGAGGGGTTTTTAAATGTTTTATTTGGTGTGATCCATTGAATCTGAGGTGTAGACCAGATATTTCGAGTGATGTGCTATGTTAGTTTATGGTGACTTAATATAGCACTCCAACCTTATACTTTCTCGTCATGTCGCACGCTCCATTTTTCCGTATGAAAGGTGGATTGAATGAGAGATTGAAAAGTGATGATTGATCATATAACACATAATGTGGATGTAGATGAGTGGGAGATGTTGGAAATCATATGTTGGAAACCATGTGGTACATATGGTGTGACCTAACTTTGAAGGCCACATGGTATATATGGTCTATCCACACAACCTAATCATGAGGGACACATGGTCTTGGACATGTGGTACACATGGTGTGGTTTAACCATGAGGTACATGTGGTTTTCCGTATATGCCTATATAAAGGCTCATGCTCAACATTGTGTAGACACACCAAAAATAATAAGTTCTCTCTCTATTCATTTATCTTGAGGCTACCATCTTGAAAGCCTAAGAATTTTGAGTGTGGATAAATATTGAGAAACTTTAGTAGCTTCTTAATTGACCCCGGAGGGAGGGGGGGTTGGGAGAGGGGTTTCAGACAAGGCTCGTAATTCAATTTGATCCAAACCATTTTCGTATTAGGTAATATGATTACCTGTATATTTTTCCTTCAATTAAAAACACAGTAGCAACAGTAAAATGAAGAGAGAGAATAAAAGGAGGAGAAATGTTTTCTTTCTTAGTTCAAATCAGGATTAGATGGTCATTTTTTATCTGCTTTTGATGAAATTTCAATGGATTGTTCACGAAGATGAGCTCTACGTTTTGATCAGAGTGGATCTTATCAAAACTCTCTTGGATCGGTAGTTTGGGATATTGTAGACACCCAATTTTTGACCGACCTTAAGACTCAGACGTCACTGATTGAGCGCTCGGTGATGATGCATATTGTGCTCGTTTTGAGGTCACAGAGTCTCGGCTGAGAGCCTTGCCTCCGGACTTCGGGACTCTTTTGTGCTTTGCCTCGGTTTGCGAACCAGGTACTGTTTTCTCTATTTTCTCTTCCCGAAGGGAGGAAGAGGTCCTGAAGATCATCTCTCAGTGGCCGTAGGCTACGTTTCGTGGTCGTAGGCCACTATTCCCGTTTGGAGATCAGTTTCCGATTTTCGTAGCCGTCGGTCGTGCGCCTCGGTTCGGGACCGCTTAACTTTCTCCGTTTGCTCTGGTTTTTGGCACACAACTTGTTCCCTCTCCCTAGAGGGACACTGTGGCCTGGGAGACCACCTTTGTGGTCGCACGCCACCTCCGGTGCCTAACAGCCCGTTTTTGGGACACCCGTCTGCGCGTTTTGGCCCCCGAACTTTCGTTTTGCATCGGTGTGGGTTCATTTTTGGCATGGACCCTAGTTTCATTGTTAGGAAGGTGGTACTATGGTGGGAGACCACCTTTTCTTCTTGGAGACCACCTTTCTTTTCGCTGCCTGGTTTTCTTGTTAGAGAGCTGGTCTCCCTCACTTTTGGGCCACAATTTCTGGTCTCCCATACCACCACTGAGTTGCATTCACCTGGGAGGCCACCAACATGAGTAGGTCGATCACCTTTTTTGCTTGAACCTTTTGACCCCTGGTCGGCCGACCAGGGCAAGTGGTCGGTCGACCACTTGAACTGGTCAGCCAACCTTTTGTTTTTTTGTCTCCCTGAGTACAATCCAGCTGTGCCAGCTAGGAGGCATTTGCCCCATCCTCCGAGGATTGACCCTCTTGTTTTGGCTTCTTAAGGAAGCTTGGTCCCTTTTGCTTAGCTTCTAAGAGAAGCTTGACCTTTTGTGGAGCTTCTTGAGGAAGCTTGACCCCTTTGGTCTAGCTTCCTCAAGAAGCTTGACCCTTTTGGTTTAGCTTCCTTTGGAAGCTTTGCTCCAAGCTTCTTAGAGAAGCTATGGACCTCCTCTTCTATAAGAGAGGCCCTCCTCTCCACTTGCAAGGGTAGAGATTTTTGTGTCTAAAGCTTATACACTTCCCTCCATATCTCTCTACTTCAAGCTTTAAAAGTCCATAGTTCTTGGACCCTCTGCACTACACCTCCAAGCACAACATCTCCACTATCAACCTAAACACCTTGGAGCTCATTTTCAGAGGTTGAAGAGTTCCTACTTTGGTCCAGAAGCTGCTGGAGGTCTTCTCTACAAGGGTAACACTCATTCCCCCTTTTTAAGCATTGTTTTGCTTCACATCTTAGCTCCATTTGCAAGCATATTTAGGCTTTGTCATAAACTGAAAAAAGTCTTGTTTTGAGCTTCTAAACATGTTTGTTTAAGACTATTTTTCTATTGGGGGTCATCTACCCCCTTACATGCTTCATTTCCTCATGTTTTGAGCTATGCATTAGAGCATTTGTGTTGGCCTTGGTTTGGCCTTTTAGCCACTAAAATCCAGTGGACTTTTAGTGGTTAACATGTGTCTTTGAGCCTCAAAATCAGAGAGGGGTGACCCTCTCACCCCTTGTTCTCTTTACTAGCTTTGTTGGCCTTACAAAGGAGCCCCTATTTGCATGTTTTCAAGCCATGTTTCAGGCTACTTTTTGTGAGTTTGTGACCTGCATAGGCTCTGTCCAGAGCCCTTTTTGCCGTTTTGGATGTCTATCATGCATGTGTAGAGTAATCCTCTTCAAGGCCTTTCAAAGGGACCTTTATTTGCATGCTTCCTAGATTCATTTCAGGCTTTTTTTGGTGAGTTTTAGGGCCCTCATAACCTCTTTCCAGAGGTGGTTTTGCCATTTTGTATGTCCGTCTTGTATGTGTAGAACAACCCCTTGCATGGCCTTCTAAAGGAGCACCTCATTCTAACATGCATTGACCATATTTCCATGGATTTTTGGGCATTATTTGGCATGACATACTTTTGTTTTTGGCTGGTTCGGTGACCCCTCATGTGCTTCATATAGTTGTAGTGCAAATCATGGTTCACTGGCTTACTTTGCATGCATTGTTGACCCTTGATTCTATCACTTTTTGACCATGCCTTAAACTGATGTTGTGCATATTTTGGACTGCCTTAGCTCTGTTTTTGGGTCTCATGGTTGAATGATGCGTGTTTTGCATGCTTGTAGTTCAATATCCATGCCTAGCTTTGAGATTTGAGGTCTATTGCATGCATATACTGAGATGTTTTCATGCTTTGGGGTCATTTTGCATCATATTTCAGAGCCTATATGAATGCCATATTCTCATGTTTTATACTTTTTAAGTGTGCTTGAGAGTTGTGCATGAACGCCTTGTTTTCGGACCATTGAATGAGCTTCATTTCTTTGCATGTTGAGCCATCTTTTTAGGCCATTTCCTCACTGTTTTGGACCTGTCTAGGGTCTGTTTAGGGTTGGTTTTGCCATTCGCGCATTGCTTTGTGTACTTCTAGTGTAACGCACCTCACTAGTTTCGGTATTCGGGCCATCTAGCATGCATTGTGTGAAGTGTTTGCATGATTCGGGACCATCTTGCATCATGTTTCAGAGCTGAAAAATGTATGCTTGTATGCCATATTTCGTCCTTTGCCATGCTTAGTTAGAGTTGCATGTTGTGCCTTAGGATCGGTCCTTTGCATTCGTGCATGTTTGCATATATTTCGGTTATCTCATTTTCATCATCTGGCCACTGATTTGAGTGTGGTTGAGGTCCACTCACATTGGTTTAAGTCCATCTTGCATTAGGTATGCCATATCCATGTTGTCGCATGATTGATTGTCGCATTGTGTATGCCTTATTCATGTCTTCGTGTATATCCATCTTCGTATGTGCATTGTGTATGCCATATAGCTCATATGCGTTGAATATGCCATTCTAGGTTCATAGCATTGTATATGCTAGCTGCATATTTGTATATCATCCATCGCATGCCAGCATGATTAGGTTGCATTGCATCTAGGGTTGCATGTTAGTCGCATTGTGCATGCCACCTTGTTGCATTGTGTTTGGAGTAGGGTTAGTCCAAACATGGGAAACGAGGGACGTTTCGTACTTCAAGTGACGAGACGTGCCTAGATCCTCGGTCGCCGACACTCCGGATTACCCATGATGGAGTTTAGGTCTTGTTGTGTTTTCATGTGCATTCATTTCACATCGAGTCGTGCAATTCGACTCCTTGGCCATCGTGCATCGAGATGCGTGATTGGTGGTACGAGGATTGAGGTCTACACTCCCTAGAGCTTGTGCAATGACGGGGAGAGTAGTCATGCACACATATGTTGAAAATGCTTTGCCATGCCCCTTTCTTGCTCTTTGTTGCAGCAAACCAGAAATCTGCAGCCTTCTAGAGCTTTGCATAGTATTTCGGGATCAATTGCAAATAGAGGCAAACCGGGGCATCGCGAGTAATTTCTCGACGAGGCGACTCGAGCATGCATCCATCTTTCATCATTCGGAACAGAGCTGAGGCAGTCCATCCTATTTAGCTTGTATGCTAATTTATTTGTTTTCCTAATTAATTTGTTAATTAATTAGGGTTTTGTAATATTTAATTAGCTAGAGTAGTTAATTGTTTATTCGGACCGTATTATTTATTCGGACCCTCTGAGCGAGGGCAATGTTGTAATAAGTGTGTGTGTGTGTGATGCATGTCTTCCAACCCCCACTTCTGTCTCCCTTTTATTTACCAGCTTATGATGGTTAGATTAGGGCATGTTTCAATTAGCATACTTATGCTTGCATGTTTGCATCTATTCATCTGTCTTGCATGCACCGGGCTCGGCGCATCATACTAACTGCATTGTATTTCAATTCCAAGTTGAATATGTGTTAGCTGTAGCATCATCATATGCCATCTTAGAATAGCCGAGCCTATTGTAGTTGCATTTTTGCATGTGTTGCATTAGGCATTTCAGCATAGTTAGGATTCATGCATGATTTCTAATAAGCTTCTTTCTTTGGCTTGGAGTATTCGGTAAGTGTTTATGATTTAGCATCCTTGCATATGTGTGAGTGACCGCCATGATAGCATGCTTACCATGAGGCTAACTGCTTATATGATATAACTGCCTGAATGCTTGTGGGTGAAGGTTGGGTTACTTGGATTGGAACAATTCATCGATTGCGAGTTTTAAGCCCACTTGAGAGTGGCAAAAATCATGTTTTCTAAGCCTATTTGAGGGTGACAAATCTACATCTTAGCCTACTTGCGAGTAGCACCATCAAACCGTTTTGAAAATAAACAAACATGAAATGTTTTGTTCCAATTCAGGCGACTCAGTCTATACTTGTATGCTGTACGCATCACATAGTAAATCTAGGCTAATAACTGGAATAAGAACGCATAATGTTTCAAAACTCGATATCATGGTTAGTATAGGCCGATCTTTGATCGGGCGAGTGGGGGTGCTCATGAAGTGACCTTTCCCAATTGTACCCAAGTTCTCGAGCCGAGGCAACTTTGGTGATGACGGACACGTGGCCTTAGGCACGAGTCAGGGTTTCCTAAATTTCTCCAAAATAAAATATTTAGGTGGCGACTCTGTATCTAGCAAAGCAGTCCATGTTTGGCACTTCTTTCAAAAAATCTGTTTTAAAAAAAAAAAACGATTTGCCGGATTTGGACTCTTTGATGATTCATCGGTCTTGCATTGCACTCTGCGAGATTAGATACAGGATCGTGACATTGAGCCTGAACTGTAGTGAGCCTAAATGAACAAAACGGGATTTCGCCCGTAACGTTCGAGGACGTCTATATTTTCTGGCGACTCTGCTGGGGATTTAGAGAACTTGACTCGAACTCATGATATCTTGTTTTGATTACACTAATGTGTTTCTTTGCATTGCATTTGCATTGGTGCGCCTAGGACACCGTGTTTGCCGTATGCTATTCCTGAACGGTTTGCCGGAGGCTCGCTTCGAGAAGCATGCCATAAGGCTGACCGGTTGCGGGCTCTGCCACGACGGGAACACAAACCCCGGTTTTTACGAGGGCACCCTTTTTGATCATTCGACCTAGTGCATATCGAAATCCGTAGTGACCATTCCAAGTTAGGACAGGTTGCTTACCCAATTATAGGTTGTTTGAAACCGCTGCGTGCGTAGTAAAAACCCTTGTTCCTGACAAAATAGGACAGGGAAACCCTACCCCAACATAGGGGTGTTTTGGCTCTCACTTGTTTGTTATGTGCTTTAGAGTGCGTCTCTACAGAAATGCATGTATCAGTTTGCAAGTTTGGGCATCAGGCCTGCGGGCACTAGTTCAGTATTTTGGGAATCAGTTATCTGCGGGTATCAGATTTAGCTTCGAGACAGTCATTTGGGAACAATGATCAGTACTTGAGAACAGTGTATTTCAGCTTATCAACTGTGTGTTGTGATGCCCAACTGTGTGTTGTGTGTTTATTTTAAGCCATTATGCTGTCCGTTTGTCTGGTTGTTTATTTCCTTATTATTGCTTTATTTATCTTTTTTCTAGGTAATTTAGCACAATTGTTTCAGACCAAGCAGATATTCCCCAAGCACTCTGGACTAGAGGTCGCCGACTCAATTGATCTGAGGATCTGGTTGACGGACAACCAGTGTTCTATTCTCTGCCCCCGGTTGTCAGACGGAGGTCGAGAAGACGCAGTGTATCTGAGCAGAGGTTGCCAGAGTAGTGGTTTACCCCATCAGTGGACAGTCGGGCTGAGGTCTCAATTGTTGCCATAGAGATAGATATACAAGTCAGTCAGATGGATCAGCAGAACACGTCAGGGATAGAGGCAATGATGCGTCAACTCCAAGAGAGTATGAAACTCATGCAACAAGACGCTGTTTGCCAAGCTGAATTTTCCAAACAACAAGCTACGATCATGGCCCAGTAGGCCGAGCTAATCACCAGGCTGCAACAGCAAAACGGAGCATCTGCTTCACATCAAGGTCCTCCACCACCAGGGGCTCCGATGCCCGGGGAAACACCAAATGTCCAGGAAGGTACGGACATTCCGACAGGGCCGGCTCCACCCCCAATCTTACCCCAGCTATCCAAAACACCTACCAATCTACCGGACTCTCCCTTCGAGTTCGAGGTCGACCCCACAACATTGAAGTTGAGCAAGCTTGAGAAATTGTTTAAGAAATCCCAGGGGGTAAAGTCCATCCCAGACATTGAGGACGGATATACCGACGTGGCTGTAACGCTGCCAGATAGGTTCAGAATGCCATAAATCGACCGTTTTGACGGATCCAGGGATCCCATGGTTCATCTTCAGTTGTTCTCAGATATACTACGACCGATGGGCCTCACCAGACCGCAGAAGCTTTCATTATTCGGCCGGACCCTGTCGGGTGTGGCCGCTATCTGGTACGCAAAATTAGAAGACGACGTCAAACGGAACTGGGATGAGATGTCCGAGGCTTTCATTGCACAGTACTCCTATAACACTCAAATTGAGATTACAACCTGTGATCTTGAGACAACAAGGCAGGAGCCTAAGGAGAGCTTTTCGAATTTTGTAGCCCGGTGGAGGGCCAAGGCCTCAATGATGACCCTAAGGCCCACTGATAAAGATTAAATTCGGATGATTGTGCGCAATCTCCAACCCAAACTGATGCAGAAAATGATTGTGCTCCCCTTCCCTACCTTTTCAGATTTGCACGAGATGGGGGTACAAATTGAGAATGCTATGAAACAAGGTCTGATTGACCAAGACAGAGAGCAACCCAGGAGAACCTTCAACCGCAACACCAATGCAGGCCCGAGCGGCGTTGCAACTGCAAGAGCTTCAAAAGTAAGCATGGTCACCACCATTCCCCCTCTAAGACCCATGGCAGCTATGCCTTTCTCTGACGGGTCCAGAAGCAATACACAAACAACCAAATACCAACCTTGAGGCCAAAGAACCTTCACCCCGTTATATATGCCCCTGTCCAAGGCTCTAGGGGTTTTAATCAGAAAAGGGGACTTGAAGCCCCTGGAGCCGAGGCCATTGCCAAATCTACTTCCTCCCTCCCATAACCCAGCCAAATACTGCGCATATCACCAACAACATGGTCACGACATTGACCAGTGTTTTAGATTGCGTCATGAGATTCAAGACCACATTGACAAACAGGTGATTTTGCCTCCAGAAAAACCCAATGTCACAACAAACCCTCTCCCACCGCACAACCAAGCTCCACCTCCCAAAAGAATCAACTTTATCCAGACTGGGGTCGTGTCTTACGATCCTAGCATATATATCACCCCGTCCCACCCTACCCAAGTCGGAGGTGCTCCTTCCCGACAGCACTGACTTGTGCATGTTGGATATCTCCAGAACCCAACCTGAGCCAATGGTGGTGACCATCGGAGATGGGACATGGGAGATTTCAGAGGAGAATGGGATTGTTGAGTCAGAGTCTGAGGAATCTGGGAGTTTTGCTGAGGAGGTATATAGTCCGAGTGACTACATTCTGTCAGTAGGCCAGGTTGGGCCAAATGTGGAATTGTCAGCAGGGGCAGAGCTTTGTGTCATACAGGGGGATAGAATTGACCAGGGGGTAGATGACTTGGCGGCTGTGGAAGAGGACTTTGCCAACCTCCAGTTTTTCAATGAACAAGATCTAGGAGACGCGGCAGTCAACTGGTTTGATTTTGAAGAATCAGCAGAGGTTACCGGGTGGCTGGATGATCAACCGGATGTTGTGGAAGAATTCTAACCAGAACAGGGCCCGTCATGAGTAAGAACATCAGTGGTGGCCGAAAGGGCCGAAAATCAGAATGCTTCGCCGGAGAGCGCCGGTGCTAAGAATTTCGCTCAGGATTTGGGTATTGTGAATGCAGGAAATATTGAACAGCCAGCTGTACTGACGCAGTTGGAACAAGAAGGAATCGAAGAGTCTGAGAGAATTAGAAAAGCCAAGGCCCCCGTGGGGACTGAAATTGCTGTGTGCACGAGGACAGAGAATGCTGCGAGCATGTGGACGGAAAGTACTGTAAGTACAATTGTATCGGAGCCGGACAGTTGTCAGTCGGCTGCCGACGGAATGTGGTGGGAAGACGATGATTTATGTCTTGCCCACACGGATGAGGACTGGGGGAGCAATCAACCAGATGATACCTGGTACATTGGTGAAGTCGGCCATATGACTAGGAGTGGATGGTATTTCAAGCCTCCACATCTAGATCAACCAGAGGCGTCTGGGAAGGATAAGGAGGCGGAGAGGTAGAAAGAGAAGTAACTTGAAGATGAGGCTGTACTGAAGCAGTTGAAAAAGATACAGGCAGACATCTCCATCTGGGGACTACTTATGGCATCGCGAGTGCATTGACAAGCTGTCTTATTGGCCATGGACAAGGCCAAGCTCTCAATAGACACCACGCCCGAATAGCTGGTGGGCTTAGTTTTTCCGGGAGGAGCTACCCCAATGTTGACTTTCTCCGATAAAGAATTGCCACCTGAGGGTGCAAACCACAACAAGCCACTCTACATCTCTGTCGAGTGTAGAAATAAATGGATACCCGTGGTGCTCGTCGACACAGGATCCGCCATCAATGTATGCCCGACAAGAACTGCATATGTAATCGGTTTAAAGACCGTGGACTTTGTGCCGACAGCCCAGGTGATTCGGGCATATGACAACACGAGCAGAGAAGTAATGGGGACAGTGAAAATTCAGACCAAGGTTGGGCCGGGACAACATGAGATTGACTTTCATGTCTTGGAAGTTCCTGCGACCTTCAATCTGCTCTTGGGGCGGCCGTGGTTGCACCAGGTGAAGGCAGTCTCGTCCAGCTTGCATTAGATGGTGAAATACCCCCATGGAAAGGGAGTAGCCATTGTTTTTGGGTATTCGTCGATCCATCCACCGCCAGAAGTATCTATACCAGTTTTGGAAATTGAGCACGGTATGGAGGATGTGTTTCTATCTGGTTTTACTTTGGCTGAGGCCCGAGTCGTGCAGAACATCTTAGCTGTTAATGAGGGGGTGTATGTTAGTGCCCAATCAGTATACCTCATAAACAAGCTTCAACACATCCCCGGGATGGGATTGGGAAAGAGCGGCCGGAAGGGCATTGCAGCGTTGGCCGAAGTACCACACAATCCACATACCTTTGGCTTGGGTTATCTGCCCACCAAGGAGGATTGGGTGAGAAAAGGTAAGGAGATGGCTGGGAGAGCCAGAGCGAAGTAAGCGGGAAAGCCTTTTGAGCTAATGCACCGACCCATCTAGGGTACCCTAAACGGACGCTTTGTCCAGGAGGGGGAGGACTTTCCTTTTTGTGGCTTCCCAGAGCCATGGTTGAATGCCGAGAGGAAGCGCGTGCCAGTGTTTGAGATCTTCTTTGACCTACAGTTATTCGGGGATGACGTTGCCGAAGAGCAGACAGACCCAACAGCTGAGGTTGAGCAGAATAAGGAAGTGGATTCCAAGAGCGCTGAAATCGAAATGGGGGTAGCATTGGCATGTCTACTTTTAGATCCTCCGATCGAACAGAAGTGCTTGGGGGATAACTTCTCGGTATGCATGATCGGGAGTGGAACGGCTGCGGGCCTACCGTCAACTATTTTGGATGCATCTATCTCACCCTCTCTCATTTGGCAATATGAAGAGGGATTTTTGTCAAGCAACACCGGGTCAGGTAGTGAGTCGGAGTCTGATTCCACCGAGTCTGTGGAGTTGGAATCAGATTCTAACTCGACTGAGTCTGAGTCTGGTAATCCTGGGGGTGATAACCCAGATACCACAGTCCTGTCCAGGTCGTCTTTTTCTTTCTCTTTTGAGTCTGTTGTAACCGAAGAATCAGATGATTTGGATGTGCTTAATGAGAATGCTGTGGCTGTGGTTTCTGAGTACTTTTCTGTGCCTTTGATTTATTGCTTAAATCAGGACTTTCAAAATTTTGATGAAAATGACGAGGAAAAATTCCTCCGGTTTTGCAACGTTTAATTGATCAAGAGCAGGAAAGATTTGTTAAGCCTTTAGTTGATGAAATCACAACTGTGAATGTGGGTACTGAGGAGGACAAGCGGCTGGTCCAGATCAGGTCCACGTTGTTTTCGGAGGAACGCAAGCGCTTAGTCGCTTTATTAAAAGATTTCAAAGATGTTTTTGCGTGGTCCTACGAAGACATGCCTGGAATCGATCTTGAGATTGTACAGCACTGGATCCCTCTTGACCCCGAGGCCCGACCCGTCAAACAGAAACTCAGGAGGATCCACCCGGACTGGGCTCTCGAGATTAAGGAAGAGGTCACCAAGCAAATTGACGCAGGGTTCCTGCTGGTATCCGAATACCCGACTTGGTTGGCCAACATAGTTCCGGTGCCAAAGAAGGATGGTAGGATCCGGGTGTGCGTGGATTTCAGGGATTTGAACAGAGCTAGTCCGAAGGACGACTTTCCCTTGCCACATATCGACGAGTTGATGGATTTCACAGTGGGGCATGCTTTGCTTTCGTTCATTGATGGCTTCTCGGGCTACAATCAGATAGTAATGGCACCCGAAGACCGGAAAAAGATTGCTTTCACCACCCCGTGGGGGACCTACTGCTACAGAGTGATGCCGTTTGGGTTGAAGAATGCTGGAGCTACATATCAACGCGCCGCGACCACAATATTACACGACATGATCCATAAAGAGGTTGAGGTGTACGTGGACGACATGATTGTCAAGTCTAGAGAAAGAGAGGGCCACTACATTGCCTTGCGAAAATTCTTTCAGAGGATCAGAGAATTTCGATTGTGGCTGAATCCTCAGAAGTGTACGTTCGTGTTACAGCAGGAAAAATGCTGGGGTTTCTGATTACATAGAGAGGTATCGAAGTCGCCCTTCCAAAATCAAGGCCATCTTAGAAATGCCACCACCAAAGACTGAAAAGGAGGTGTGAGGCTTTCTGGGTAAAGTGCAATTCATAAGACGGTTTATCTCAAAATTAACCTTGACTTGTGAACCACTTTTTGGCCTCCTGAAGAAAGGAAAGAAATTCCAGTGGGACGGTCGATGCCAAGCTGCTTTTGAATAGATCAAGGAATACTTATAGAACTCACCTGTGTTGTCACCGCTGGAGCTGGGGAGACCGTTGATATTGTGCCTTTCAGTAACTAAGACTACAATGGGCTGCATGCTCGTGCAAGAATCTGAAGACAAAGTGGAGAGGGCTATCTACTATCTGAGCAAGAAGATGCTGGAGTATGAAACCCGTTACACACCGTTGAAAAAAGCTTGCGTAGCCTTGGTATGGGCTACCAGGAAGCTGCGGCACTACCTGTTAGCTCACTCCGTAATGTTGGTTTCAAGATTAGATCCCATCAAATATCTCTTCGAGAAACCGGCACTTATGGGTAGGCTAGCTTGTTGGCTGCTGTTGCTTTCCGAATTCGATCTGAAATATGTGATGTGCAAGTCAGTCAAGGGAAGAGCAGTAGCAGAATTCTTAGCCGATCATCCAGTGAAAGAAGGTGAAGCAGTTGAGTACTTATTCCCAGATGAGACCATTTTGCATATCGAAGACGAAACTTGGACGATGTATTTTGATGGAGCGTCAAATCAATACGGGTATGGGATAGAAGTGTTGCTGATGGCACCCGACAATTACCGTATCCCTCTAGCCTTCAAACTCCGGTTCAAAGCCTCGAACAACGAAGCAGAATATGAGGCATGCATTGCCGGTCTAGAAGCAGCCCTAGAACTAGGGGCAAAATGGTTGGACGTCATCGGGGACTCGAACCTTGTTGTGTCTCAAGCAAAAGGAGATTAGAAAGTCAAAGAAGAAAAAATGATAATGTATCACCAGACCTTGGACTTGTTAATTCCTCGGTTTGAGAAGCTAAACTTTGCTCATCTATTAAGAGAGAACAACAGGTTCGCAGATTCATTAACAACTCTATCTTCCATGATAGACATCCCGTTTGGAGTCCGGATGCGTCCGATCATCATTGACCAAAAATTTACGCCAGCCTACGAGTTGATTGCTGCTATAGATGAGGTTCAAGACGAGAACCCCTGGTATTACGATATTTGGAATTTCTTGGGAAAAGAGGCGTATCCACCAGGGGCAAATGCCAAGGACAAAAGGGTAATCAGAAGAATGGTTGTTCAGTTCATCATCTGCGGGGGTAAGCTGTATAAGAGAGGTCATCTGGGAATGCATAAGCTGTGTGTCGATGCCGAGGAATCGAAGCGCCTAATGGAGGCCATCCATGGAGGAGAATGTGGAGCACACATGAACGGGGTAATGTTAGCTCGGAAGATCCTCAGACAGGGTTACTATTGGTCTACCATGGAGTAGGATTGTATCGGCTTTGTTCGGCGATGCCACAAATGTCAAATCCATGCAAACCGCATGAACATCCCGCCGTCGAAGCTGTATTATATGACTTCACCATGGTCATTTTCAGTTTGGGAAGTCGATGTGATCGGGGATGTCACTCCGAAGGGGTCGAATGGGCATGAGTTCATCTTGGTCGCGATAGATTATTTCACGAAGTGGGTCGAGGCCCAATCTTATGCGGTGTTGAAGGCTTCGCACGTCGCAAAGTTCATCAGAAACAACATCATCTGTCACTATGGGGTCCCAAACGAGATTATTTCAGATAACGGTTCCCACTTCAAGAAGGAAGTGGTTAACTTGTTAGAAAAATACAACGTGGCTTTTCATAAGTCATCCACATACCGGCCGTAAACCAATGGAACGGTTGAGGCCGCCAAACGGCGATGCCACAAATGTCAGATCCATGCAAACCGCATGAACATCCCGCCGTCGAAGCTGTATAATATGACTTCGCCATGGCCATTTTCAGTTTGGGGAATCGATGTGATCGGGGCTCTCACTCTAAAAGGGTCGAATGGGCATGAGTTCATCCTGGTCACGATAGATTATTTCACGAAGTGGGTTGAGGCCCAATCTTATATGGTGTTGAAGGCTTCGCACGTCGCAAAGTTCATCAGAAATAACATCATCTGTCGCTATGGGGTCCCAAACGAGATTATTTCAGATAACGGTTCCCACTTCAAGAAGGAAGTGATTGACTTGTTGGAAAAATACAACGTGGCTTTTCATAAGTCATCCACATACCGGCCGCAAACCAATGGAGCGGTTGAGGCCGCCAACAAGAATATCAAACACATACTGCAGAATATGGTGAAAACCTACCGGGACTGGCCAGATAAGCTGCTGTTTGCTCTGTGGGGCTACAGGACTTCAATTAGAACTTCTACTAGGGCGACTCCGTATTCATTGGTTTATGGGATAGAGGCCGTTCTACCTATTGAAATTGAGGTTCCGTCATTGCGAGTACTGGCTGAGTGTCAGATAGCCGAAGCAGAATGGCAGCAGAGCAGATTTGAAGAACTTATGCTCTTCGATGAAAGGAGATTGAAAGCACTGTACCATGTTCAAGGTATCAGCGCAGAATTGCCCGGGCTTTCAACAAGAAAGTTAAGTCCAGGAATTTGAAAGAAGGAGATTTGGTGCTTAAGGACAACCGAGCTCCCATTCACGACCTTAGGGGCAAGTTCAGACCCAATTGGACTGGTCCCTACATCATTAAGTCTATTTGGTCAGGTGGAGCTGTGGTTCTGATGGACCTAGATGGCCTAGAGTTCTCCCAACCGATCAATATGGACAAGCTGAAGAAATATTACCCCTGAGAGGCTCGCTAGGCCAAAAACCCGAAAGGGCGACCTAGGCAAAACTTAGAGCGTGAAAAATTTGAAATTACAAAAACTGAGCTCGCAAGGTTGAAAACCCGCAAAGGGCGGCCTTGGCAAAAGTTAGAGCGTAAAAGGAGAGTGAAAATACACGAGTGAACCCGAGCCTGAACTACGTGAGGCTTGATTCCCATTTTGGGATACGTAGGCAACTTCATCCTGAAGTTCAGCCATAAACTTTTCCCTGATCAACTTTGTCCATTTGATCATCTCGGTCATCTTTGTCTATTCAGCATTCAAGAGCTCGATTGTAATCTCCGGTGCAGTGCTATTCAGACTAGGGGCAACTTTCCGCTGCCATGCAATGACGCGGTACTATTCAGACTAGGGGCAACTTTCCAGTTGCTGGAATCCGGGGTTGTGCATCTCGGTGACAGATCTCAGGCGTGTCCAGTTCTGATCCATATCGAAAATGGTTTTGAAAAGTTTTAATAAAAGTTGATTTTGCTCAAATTAATCTTTTTACAACTTGGACCATTTTTAGACCAAAGCGGAAAATTTTCAGTACCCATAACCTTCAATTTCATTGATTTCAATACAGAGTTCTCCTGCTCTTGCATACAAATTGAAGTTGCTTTTTATTACATTCATAAAGAAAACTTGAAAGTACTAATAAAGCAATAAATCCGGGGCATAGATAAGTCAGGTGTTCCTGCGGCCCCTCCTAGAGCTGGTCGAAGCCTCTGATGCCAAAGTGGGCCCTTCCTATGCCTCTTCATTGAGCCAATCTAGGCACTCATCAGAAAGGATGTAGCTGAAAGTGGGAGCGGGGGCCAGGAGTTCTCTCGTCCTCCATGCTATGGCATACCGGGCAAGCTGTGCGCCTTGGGCTGGGAATGCAGTAGGGTACTCTATCCTCTCTGGCGGGCAAGTCTGATCATGTCCGAACTGGCGCCGGAACCGGAATGGAAAATAGAAGACACAGTGTGTCATGCCAATCAGTTGAATCCCAGGTTGACGGGTCATGTTGTAACTCATTGCCGGCAAGTTGAGCCAAGGACAGCGCCAAACAATGCGGTCTGCGGACAAACTGCACATCTAGTTGTACAACCACTCCTCATCCAGGGCATCGACCAGACGTTGTCGAAAAAAGTAGCCGTGAGCTGAGAATGATGGGCAAGACTCCACAATCTGTAGCTTGTCCATTAACCATACCTGGGGAGGGATGAAAAATGAGAGATTAAAGAATAGAGAGATGTACGACGAGAGAAAAGTAAGAAAAGGGTTTTGTGAGAAAAACCGAGCCTGAAGGCCAAGTGATGTGAGCAATACATATGTGAGGTTGGGTGGGAAGCATTACCTACAATAGTAGTGGGCCCCCCTCAAGCCTAGCCGTCTCCTGGCGATGGAAAGCATCCAAGCCCATCAATGTCTCAGCCAATGTCATGGCAATACAACTCTTGCCCTCCTTCAAACCTTGGGCGACCTCGATCAACCGGACACTGAATCCTCCGGAACCTGAGGCAAGCAAGAAATGAGATAGCAAGCATAGGCAAAGCGCATGTTGCCGATAGCCCTGCCAATGATGGTCGCCGTGGTCACCAGCATCAGAAAACTGGCAAACCAAGCTTGGGATGTCCAGCTCCCCGTCATGAATCAATGATCGAGCATCATGCAAAGTGAGGCCGCACATTTGTCCTAAGGCTTGGACGTGGCCGAATAAGAGTTGAGGCAAGATTTCCTCGTTGCGCTCGGACTCCATCAAAGCTTGGAAATCCTCGAAAGTAGGACACATCTCTTGCCCGCTAAAGCTAAAGACGTGTGTTACCGGATTCCAAAACCTTGTTGCGACATGGAGGAAAGGAAGATGCAGCGGAGTGCGGCCCAGCGTAAATAGTGCATTCAAGCCGAAGTCCCGGAAGTTCAACTTTTCCGAGCCATCTAGAGAAGCAATCTAAGCTGTGAGATTTTGGATGAGAAATGCTTCCATTTTGATGCAAAACTAAGACGAAATGAAAGAACCACAAAGCTGGGATGTTATAGAGGATAAGGCATTGTTCGGGGGACACGTGTCAACAATTTGGTGGTTGCTAAACCAAGTGGTCGGTCAACCACCTTTTCTGGTAGGCCGACCACCCCTTTGGTCTCTAATGGAAATAGCTGGTCGGTCAGCTCCCTTTGATGGTCGGCCATGGAGAGAAGTGTGGCTTTGGTCTTGTCCTAGTCTCTTGAAGAAAGTTCCTAGCATTTCCATGCATTGGGAGTGTTGAAGGTGCGAGTTTTCCTCTGTTTCGGATGTGTTCCGTCACCTCGATCGTCCGAGATACGTCTGTTCATCGAGTTGTTGATTTTTTTTGTTTATTGAGTTGTTATTGAGTCTTGATTATCGAGTTGTTGTTGAGTTTTGTTTATCGATCAAGTCGAGTTGTTAAGTTTATCGAGTTGTTAAGTGTTATCGAGTTGTCGAGTTTTGTCCGTTGAAATTGTTGTTCTTTGTTTATCAACATTGCTGAGTTTTGCTTATCGAGTTGTAAACTTGCTAAGGTTTTGTTGTTTCTTAGTAAGTTGAGTTGTTTAGTTTGTTGCGTTAGTTCACTACCTAACTTGGCAATACACAATGTACAATTCCATTCAATCTCATTTTTGTGCAAAATGATGCGATACGATGGTAAGAACATTAAATACAACACTTTTTGAACAAAAGCTGTCTCATTCCATCATGCTTCCTTTGTTACAACATTTTACAACAAGGGTACAAGTTTTACAGAAAATAAAACTGCCTAATAATGTACAATGTGCTACAACTACTAGTAAAAAAAGAAAATAAAGTAGGGAATAGCTGCATCAGTGCTATCAACTGCAGGAATAAGAGGCCCTCTTTGTCCTCTTCTGCGGAACAGCCTCGACACCATCATCATCATCTGAATCGGAGCTGCCGTCCTCGGAACCGTCCTCGGCATCATCTCCACTACCGGAACCGGAACCATAGTCACCCTCTCTGTCAGCGGATGTCTCTGACTGGGGATGCGCAGGCTTCTCCTCCTCGCCGGACTCCTCCTCTATGACAGGTGCTCTGCGTCCGCCTCGGCCGCAAGTCAAACCTCCTCTCCTAGCTCCCCGAGAAGGCCTAGATGGCCCGGCTTATGGCCTAGTCTATAGCGGGGGCATCTGAAAAGAAAGAGCACAATTTGAATACATTAGCCAATATGTATATCAGATGTAGAGACAAGAAAGCTACATGGAGTGGATACATGCAGATATAGTATATGAATGTGGTGTGTCAAATGTGCTCTACGCATACAGTCAAGCAATACAGTGAAATGGTCAAATTCAACATGTCATCAGATAGTATGATAAATGCAAGAAAATTGAAAAGTATCGTAACACCGGCGATGAATAGCTGCGTCTCTCGCTGCAAGACCATGCCCTCAAGTGAGGCCACCAATCCGAGCATCCCATCCATGTACTCTCTGGGAAGCTGCAGATACAAGCTCAAGTCATCAATGAATAAATGAATGCCTAAGTATCTGAGTGATAAATGAAAAGTAGTGGAACATACCGGTGGTGAGTCGGGATCACTGACATATCGGTGGTCAGGCATATGAGGCTCTATCAGAATCGGATAGGAAGCCCCGTATCGCTATCCTGTCAACTCGGTCGGGATATCTGGCCATCCGGCGTGATGATAAGTCGGAGGAATCGGAGGGGCCAGTCCAACCCCACCTCTCGATGTGCCGGCTCTACTGGTTGAAGGGACATCTGCAGCCCGGGGTCAACTCGATGATGGCATGCCAGCAGACCTCCTCGCGAGAGTACGAACACCTGTCAATGGAGGCATCAAGTATGTATAACGGTAGGTCGCGTACTCCCCCTCCTTTAAATGTAGCAATACGTCGGTACCCAACATGGCACTAGCGACCTCCTGGGGAGTGAGCCCCTAGTGGACCACATATCGTCCGGAGGTGCTGAGGGGATATCTTGATCAGGGTAACCCATCGTCTAGCGCATGAAGCGGTCCCCCAGAAACCAGGCCCTACCAGCTAGCCCCTCAAATAGGATCCTGTACCGAGAAGTGGCCCATCCCCTAACAAACTGAAATCGGGTATCTCCACCCAAGGGCGCCCCGGGCTGCCATGTGATATGCAGATAACCAATGCATAAGCCGATTAGAAATCGTAAATGTGCAAGATGAATCAAAGATGAAAACATGGAGAACTGAGAGTTCTGAATTACCTCGGTCATCCGCACTGTGTCAAAAAACTGCCACAGGTAGGTAGAGTCTCCCGAGCTCTCGGTCGATACTAGCCCTCAAATACGAGCGAGTAAGGAATCATAAGAGGCACCTCCATCTCAAGCTCCGGGGCTAGTGCCAAAAAGTACGCAAAAACCCATAGCTGTGGAAAATAGGTTAATAGCCATCAGAATACAGAATGCTGAGTGCAGAATGTACAGAGAATGCAGAATGCCGAGAGCAGAATGCAAAGTACAGAATGAAAAGTGTGCCGTGTGTGCAATGTATAGATAATGAAAAGCAGAAATGTAAATCAAGAGGGCAGAAAGTACCTCCCAGGCTCTCCAATAGCCGCCAACTATGTTCCCCCGTCCGCGGGAGGTCGCACTCATGTAGCAATAGAGGGTAGCTAAGCCGATGCCACCCCAGTCATACTGGCTGACCCGTGAGAGGTCTACCAGAGCACTCAGCAGATAAAGTCCAACGGTGTTCCCCTTATCGGAGAACAGAGTGGTCCCGAGAAGGAACATCAAAAACCCTCGAGTATACTGCTCTATCTCCTCGGGAGTCTCGGGCACAGTCTCCCTGAAATATGTGGAAAACCAAGCGTACCGGACTCTGCCCAAAGATCTGTCAATCGGTGGGCAAGCTCTCAACAGATAAATCCAAGCAGCCTCTTACTCGCCCATGTCCTCGTCGTAGGGGATCGGCCAGCCTCCCATGTCAAGGCCTGTCAGCACGGCAAAATCGAACAGGGTCATAGTCATGTCCCCGGTAGCTGAGAAATGGAAGGAGTTGGTGGTGTCCCACCATCTCTCTACAAGGGCGCCCATCAGAGTCCTGCTCGCTGGATAACATGATATCCCCGTGCAGAAAAGTCCGAACCCTGCTTGGTCAACCAGACCGCGAACGTCCTCGGGGAGCTCCGCGTACCACTCCCTGGCGATGATCGATCCATAGCCTCGGGTAATACGGGAAGATACCTGCATTCAGAATGAACACATGTATTCAATTTCAAAATAAAGTGTATGAGCTGTGTGCAAATCAAATCAGATACAATGCTGTGGACTGCGTGTTCAGTATGAGTTGCGTGCAAATGCAATGTGTGAGCTGTGTGTTCAACATAAAGTATATGGGCTGTGTGTTCAGAATCGAAGTATATTGTTTAGATTTCAAAATTCGAGCTGTGTGTTCAACCTCAAAATTCGAGCTGTGTGTTCAACATCAAGAGTTTGAGCTTTGTGTTCAGATTTCAGAAATAGTGGGCTGTGTGTTCACCTCAGTGTTTGAGCTGTGTGTTCAGATTTCAAAAACAGTGGGCTCTGTGTTCATCTCGAAGTTCAAGCTGTGTGTTCATCTCAAAGTTCGGGCTGCGTGTTCAACTTTCAAAAACAATGGGCTGCGTGTTCATAATCAACAAGTTTGGGCTGTGTGTTCAGATTTCAGAAACAGTGTGGGCTGCGTGTTTATAATCAACAAGTTTGGGCTGTGTGTTCAAATTTCAGAAATAGTGTGTGTGCTGCATGTTCACAATCACAAGTTTGGGCTGTGTGTTCAGATTTCAGAAATAGTGTGTGCCGCGCGTTCACAATCAAAATATGGGTTGCGTGTTCAACTCTCAACAAGTGTGTGCTGCGTGTTCACAATCAAATATGGGCTGCATGTTCAGAAATTCAAAGTTTGGGCTGTGTGTTCAACTCATAACAAGTGTGTGCTGCGTGTTCACAATCAAATATGGGCTGTGGGTTCAGAAATTCAAGTGATTGAGCTGTGTGTTCAAGATGCAAACAAAATACTATGTTATAGACTAAGTATGGAGTGCAAGTGTGTTCAGAATGAGCAGATAAGCATGCATAGCGAAAGCGTGAAATGCACGAAAAATGCATAATGCATTGTAGAAAATGTAAAAGTGAAGTACATATCTCTCGTGCCTGATGAGAGAGGTGGAACTCTGGCTCCCGCAGTAATAGATCTACAGGTACTCGCTCATCAAAGTCGGTAAAGTGGTAGAAAACGGCCCGAGGAAGGATGTGCGCCGGAGGGTCATACCTCTCGGGAACAAATGGCTGAATCCTCGGAGGCAAAGACATAATGTCTGGCTCACCCCCTGCGCCTGGAGGACCTCCGCCCTAAGGAAAATGACCTGCCATCTCAAGAAATCTGCAAAAATGAGCAAAAATGAGCAAAATGAGCCAAAATTGGAAAAAGTCAACAAAGTCAACTCTCGAGAAAATGTTCCAAATATTGAGACAAACTTACCTCAAGTGGTGAAAATGGGGAAAGAAGCTCCGAAATCAAATTTTAATCGGTCTAAAGTGAAGAAAACTGAAAGATTTCGCGAAACAACTTTGCGTGGGGCGTTGGAAAACGCGTATAGAGTGCAGATCTGAGAGGGAAAATGGTCTAGAAAGGAGGAGGAGCTAATTTTAGACCTGAAGTTGTGAGGAAAAGTGTTTTGGCCAAGTGCATTTAAAGATCCGAATGTGAAAGTACCAAACTGCCCCTATTTTTGGCTAGGTGGTCGGCTGACCACCTTTTTAGGTAGGTCGACCACCACCTCTCACCAAACCTGGTCGGTGGCCCTCTAGGGTGGTTAGTGGCCCTCCTGAGTGGTCTCCCATGCCTCTTTGAGCTCCCTGTAAATTTTGGTGGTGATCGGAGTCCCCGGCTCTCGAGAAAGTACAAGGAAAGTGCACCTTCCGGCGCGAAATCCCTTCGCGGGAACTTCAACTCCAACTTTTGATGCGTGTTTCGTCGTCATTCGTCAAAAGCGAGGTATATCCTTTTTGAGTACGTTGCGACCCCTCCGGGGGGTAAACCGGAGGTTGTGATTAAGTTGTCCTCGTCAAAGCTCGCATTTCTTTGCTCAGTGTTTCGTTTTAAACATGCTCGTAAAGTCGCAGTTATCTTGCGTTGTTATGCACGCCACTCGCATTGTTGTGAACATCGCTCGCATTGTTGTGAACATCGCTTGCATTGTTGTGCATGTTTCACCGGTATTGTCATACCTCCATACTTAACTTGTGTTGTCACGCACGTTTCTCCTCACATCGCGATACACTTTCCCATCGGCACCATGTTTGTTTGCATTCAATATAGTGTTGAACATATGTTGCTAACTATGTTGTGCTTGTTCAGTTTCTCTCTTTTGTAGGCACGATATTGTATGTACGGTTCATTTGAAGCTGGAACGACCAGACGAGCCGCACAGGTATTGTATCTTCTCCGTGTGAGACGTGGCGAGAATTGAATAATTCTCTGCATTCTTACTGCATGAAATGTAGTTGTTGCTCCGCATTCTTGCTTAAAACTGTTGCATTTATTGTGAATATTTACCTCATTACAGCTTGCTGCTTTGCATGATCATGAGTTACGTCCGGCTTGGTGCATATTCGTTTTGCATTTTGCCCCCGCCTGCGGGCACATCTCTTTGTTTATCTTGCCTGTTTGTCTAAGTCTTCGGCCTTGTCAAAAATGGGTCATCTCTGGGCTTTGACATTCACTCCCGTCAATTACGACTTTCGAGTTTTGTCAAAGAGGGGCAATTGTAGACACCCCATTTTTGACCGACCTTAAGACTCAGGCGTCACCGATTGAGCACTCGGTGATGATGCATATTGTGCTCGTTCTGAGGTCACAGAGTCTCGGTTGAGAGCCTTGCCTCTGGACTTCGGGACTCTTTTGTGCCTCACCTCGGTTTGCGAACCAGGTTCTGTTTTCTTTGTTTTCTCTTCTTGAAGGGAGGGAGAGGTCCCGAAGATCATCTCTCAGTGGCCGTAGGCTACGTTTCGTGGTCGTAGGCCACTATTCCCGTTTGGAGACCAGTTTCCGATTTTCGTAGCCGTCGGTCGTGCGCCTCGGTACGAGACTGCTTAACTTTCTCCGTTTGCTCCGATTTTTGGCACACACCTTGTTCCCTTTCCCTAGAGGGACACTATGGCCCGGGAGACCACCTTTGTGGTCGCATGCCACCTCCGGTGCCTAACAGCTTGTTTTTGGCGCACCCGCCTGCGCGTTTCGGCCCTCGAACCTTCGTTTTGTATCGGTGTGGGTTCATTTTTGGCATGGACCCTAGTTTCATTGTTAGGAAGGTGGTACTATGGTGGGAGACCACCTTTTCTTCTTGGAGACCACCTTTCTCTTCGCCGCCCGGTTTTCTTGTGAGAGAGTTGGTCTCCCTCACTTTTGGGCCACAATTTTTGGTCTCCCATACCACCACTGAGTTGCATTCACTTGGGAGACCACCAATATGAGTAGGCCGACCACCTTTTTTGCTTGAACCTTTTGACCCCTGGTCGGCCGACCAGGGCAAGTGGTCGGCCGACCACTTGAACTGGTTGGCCAGCCTTTTGCGTCTCCCTAAGTGCAATCCAGCTGTGCCATCTGGGAGGCATTTGCCCCATCCTCCGAGGATTGACCCTCTTGTTTTGGTTTCTTAAGGAAGCTTGGTCCATTTTGCTTAGCTTCTAAGAGAAGCTTGACCTCTTGTGGAGCTTCTTGAGGAAGCTTGACCCCTTTGGTCTAGCTTCCTCAAGAAGCTTGACCCTTTTGGTTTAGCTTCCTTTGGAAGCTTTGCTCCAAGCTTCTTAGAGAAGCTATGGACCTCCTTTTCTATAAGAGAGGCCCTCCTCTCCACTTGCAAGGGTAGAGATTTTTGTGTTTAAAGCTTATACACTTCCCTCCATATCTCTCTACTTCAAGCTTTAAAAGTCCATAGTTCTTGGACCCTTTGCACTACACCTCCAAGCACAACACCTCCACTATCAACCTAAACACCTTGGAGCTCATTTTCAGAGGTTGAAGAGTTCCTACTTTGGTCCAGAAGCTGCTAGAGGTCTTCTCTACAAGGGTAACACTCATTCCCCCTTTTTAAGCATTGTTTTGCTTCACATCTTAGCTCCATTTGCAAGCATATTTAGGCTTTGTCATAAACTGAAAAAAGTCTTGTTTTGAGCTTCTAAACATGTTTGTTTAAGACTATTTTTCTGTTGGGGGTCATCTAACCCCTTGCATGCTTCATTTCCTCATGTTTTGAGCTATGCATTAGAGCATTTGTGTTGGCCTTGGTTTGGCCTTTTAGCCACTAAAATCCAGTGGATTTTCAGTGGTTAACATGTGTCTTTGAGCCTCAAAATCAGAGAGGGGTGACCCTCTCACCCCTTGTTCTCTTTACTAGCTTTGTTGGCCTTACAAAGGAGCTCCTATTTTCATGTTTTCAAGCCATGTTTCAGGCCACTTTTTGTGAGTTTGTGACCTGCATAGGCTCTGTCCAGAGCCCTTTTTGCCGTTTTGGATGTCCATCATGCATGTGTAGAGTAATCCTCTTCAAGGCCTTTCAAAGGGACCTTTATTTGCATGCTTCCTAGACTCATTTCAGGCTTTTTTTGGGAGAGTTTTAGGGCCCTCATAACCTCTTTCCAGAGGTGGTTTTGTCATTTTGTATGTCCGTCTTGTATGTGTAGAACAACCCCTTGCATGGCCTTCCAAAGGAGCACCTCATTCTAACATGCATTGACCATGTTTCCATGGATTTTTGGGCATTATTTGGCATGACATACTTCTGTTTTTGGTTGGTTTGGTGACCCCTCATGTGCTTCATATAGTTGTAGTGCAAATCATGGTTCACTGGCTTACTTTGCATGCATTGTTGACCCTTGATTCTATCACTTTTTGACCATGCCTTAAACTGATGTCGTGCATATTTTGGACTGCCTTAGCTCTGTTTTTGGGTCTCATGGTCGAATGATGCTTGTTTTGCATGCTTGTAGTTCAATATCCATGCCTAGCTTTGAGATTTGAGGTCTATTGCATGCATATACTGAGGTGTTTTCATGCTTTGGGGTCATTTTGCATCATATTTTAGAGCCTATATGAATGCCACATTCTCATGTTTTCTACTCTTTAAGTGTGCTTGAGAGTTGTGCATGAATGCCTTGTATTCGGACCATTGAATGAGCTTCATTTCTTTGCATGTTGAGCCATCTTTTTAGGCCATTTCCTCGCTGTTTTGGACCTGTCTAGGGTCTGTTTGGGGTTGGTTTTTCCATTCGCGCATTGCTTTGTGTACTTCTAGTGTAACGCACCTCACTAGTTTCGGTATTCGGGCCATCTAGCATGCATTGTGTGAAGTGTTTGCATGATTCGGGACCATCTTGCATCATGTTTCAGAGCTGAAAAATGTATGCTTGTATGCCATATTTCGTCCTTTGCCATGCTTAGTTAGAGTTGCATGTTGTGCCTTAGGATCGGTCCTTTGCATTCGTGCATTTTTGCATAGATTTCGGTTGTCTCATTTTCATCATCTGGCCACTGATTTGAGTGTGGCTGAGGTTCACTCATATTGGTTTAAGTCCATCTTGCATTGCGTATGCCATATCCATGTTGTCGCATGATTGATCGTCGCATTGTGTATGCCTTATTCATGTCTTCGTGTATATCCAACTTCGTATGTGTATTGTGTATGCCATATAGTTCATGTGCGTTGAGTATGCCATTCTAGGTTCATAGCATTGCGTATGCTAGTTGCATATTTGCATATCATCCATCGCATGCCAGCATGATTAGGTTGCATTGCATATAGGGTTGCATGTTAGTCGCATTGTGCATGCCGCCTTGTTGCATTGTGTTTGGAGTAGGGTTAGTCCAAACACGGGAAATGAGGGACGTTTCGTTCTTCAAGTGACGAGACGGGCCTCGATTTTCGGTCGCCGACACTCCGGATTACCCATGATGGAGTTTAGGTCTTGTTGTGTTTTCATGTGCATTCATTTCACATCGAGTCGTGCAATTCGACTCCTCGGCTATCGTGCATCGAGATGTGTGATTGGTGGCACGAGGATCGAGGTCTACACTCCCTAGAGCTTGTGTAATGACGGGGAGAGTAGTCGTGCATACATATGTTGAAAATGCTTTGCCATGCCCTTTTCTTGCTCTCTGTTGCAGCAAACCAGAAATCAGCAGCCTTCTAGAGCTTTGCATAGTATTTCGGGATCAATTGCAAATAGAGGCAAACCGGGGCATCGCGAGTAATTTCCCGATGAGGCGACTCGAGCATGCATCCATCTTTCATCATTCGGAACAGAGCTGAGGCAGTCCATCCTATTTAGCTTGCATGTTAATTTATTTGCTTTCCTAGTTAATTTGTTAATTAATTAGGGTTTTGTAATATTTAATTAGCTAGAGTAGTTAATTGTTTATTCGGACTGTATTATTTATTCAGACCCTCCGAGCGAGGGCAATGTTGTAATAAGTGTGCGTGTGTGTGATGCATGCCTTCCAACCTCCACTTCTTTCTCCCTTTTATTTACCAGCTTATGATGGTTAGATTAGGGTATGTTTCAATTAGCATACTTATGCTTGAATGTTTGCATCCATTCATCTGTCTTGCATGCACCAGGCTCGGCGCATCATACTAACTGCATTGTATTTCAATTCCAAGTTGAATACGTGTTAGCTGTAGTATCATCATATGCCATCTTAGAATAGCCGAGCCTATTGTAGTTGCATTTTTGCATGTGTTGCATTAGGCATTTCAGCATAGTTAGGATTCATGCATGATTTCTAATAAGCTTCTTTCTTTGGCTTGGAGTATTCGGTAAGTGTTTATGATTTAGCATCCTTGCATATGTGTGAGTGACCGCCATGATAGCATGCTTACCATGAGGCTAACTGCTTATATGATATAACTGCCTGAATGCTTGTGGGTGAAGGTTGGGTTACTTGGATTGGAACAATTCATCGATTGTGAGTTTTAAGCCCACTTGAGAGTGGCAAAAATCATGTTTTCTAAGCCTATTTGAGGGTGACAAATCTACATCTTAGCCTACTTGCGAGTAGCACCATCAAACCGTTTTGAAAATAAACAAACATGAAATGTTTTGTTCCAATTCAGGCGACTCAGTCTATACTTGTATGCTGTACGCATCACATAGTAAATCTAGGCTAATAACTGGAATAAGAACGCATAATGTTTCAAAACTCGATATCATGGTTAGTATAGGCCGATCTTTGATCGGGCGAGCGGGGGTGCTCATGAAGTGACCTTCCCCAATCGTACCCAAGTTCCCGAGCCGAGACAACTTTGCTGATGACGGACACGTGGCCTTAGGCACGAGTCAGGGTTTCCTAAATTTCTCCAAAATAAAATATTTAGGAGACGACTCTGTATCTGGCAAAGCAATCCATGTTTGGCAGTTCTTTCAAAAAATCTGTTTTAAAAAAAAAATGATTTGCCGGATTTGGACTCTTTGATGATTCATCGGTCTTGCATTGCACTCTGCGAGATTAGATACAGGATCGTGACATTGAGTCCTGAACTGTAGTGAGCCCAAATAAACATAACGGGATTTCCCCCGTGACGTTCGGGGACGTCTACAGTTATCTACATTGGTGAGACCTAAATCTTATCTTTTGTTGATTTTATTGAAACCCACATTTATAGTGATGATATAAGTATTGTTGGTGATCTAAGAATATATCTTGATGATTGTATACCTTTAGTTATGAAAAAATGAACCATTGTAACCCCATTATTTTATAGTGAAAATTGATTCGGAGTTAGACCCGCAGACATAGCATTTTTGCCGAATCATGTAAATTTGATATTTTGTGATTGTTTTTGTGCCTTAAATTTTTCAATCATATTATTGCTTTTAGTTTGTGGTTAGTTGCCAATTTTCTAATTACACAAGAAGAAAAAAGTATAAAAATTTTCCCAACACGTCAATAGGATTGAGGCATCATTCTACAATCACTAATAAGTTTACAAATGATTATAAATAAGATATCAAGGCTCACAATAACCTTTAAGTAAATAGTAACTTGGATATAAAAATTTAGAAATTATTTAAAATTTCACATTAATATCTCAGATTCATTTAATATGTAGACCTCATATTTTATCAATTCAATTTCTATCACACGTACCAATTTCTGAATCTCAAATTTTGAAACCCTAACTTTTTTTGTTAAGTAAATTCCAACAAATAGCAAATAAAATGATTTCGTCATAAGTTGGGAGCAATAAAGATTTTATTAAAATCTTTCTTCCACACTTGGATATAGGGTGGGAGCATTAAGATTTTATTTTATTTTATTTTTGACATGGATAGGCCCATAAAGACTACAGCCCACAGTGAACAATCCTAAGCCCATCACTTGGGACCCATAGCTTAACCTGGCTGGCAAAGCCCAGGACAACTGGAGGCCAACTGGGCATGGAGGGCCAATTATATTCGGGCATATGGCAGGTGAAGCACAAGCCACATCAGCAGACAAAGATCTGCAAAATTATTGCCACAGCACATCACCATTAATGCAACCTATCATAGCATTTATTGCGACAACGCCTCTCAGCCGGAACAGGACCACCTTACCCTGAACAAGGTAGGCTACAACAGTGACTTTCGGCGAGAAGAGCAAGTGGGAATGGACAGCAAAATGATTACAAGAGGATATAAGCAAAGGTGGAAGACAAGAAGAAGGTTAAGCTTTCTATCTCCATCTCTCTCTCTTTCTACATTCTACTCCCTCTATTAATTTGTTCGTCGGAGGGTTCACTGGGGGACTACCCCATTCCCCGCTGAACTTGTTTGCAGGTACTACGGTGGACTCAATCATCAACATCTGGGCTTGAGGAGTTTGGACCAGTCCGATCCATCCCTTGGAACAAATTGTATCAACAGTTGGCGCCGTCTGTGGGAAACTGGTTCTTATCCGAACGTCAGTTGTGCTCATTGTCGCCAGAGACCCTGTCCTAACAATCTTTTCCTCTTATCCATCCAAGTGTATGGTCACGACTAGGTCCATGGCCTCTCACTATAACACTGCCGACCACCAAACCGACCCTCCCAATCCAAATAACCCACCACAATACTTCATCGAGCTTACCAACAGCATTAACCGCATGGCCGAACAAAACCAGGCACTGATAAATGCTTTACTCCAAAGAAATCTCCCTATGCCCCCTCCACCACCTCCAGATATTCCACCCCACCAAGAACGAGCTTCGAGCCACACTTTGCTGCAGGTCTACCCACCAAACTTGGAAGGTCTGCAACCCCCTACCCCACACGTCAATCCACCACCTCCACCTCCACACCCATCGGTCATGCCACCAGCCCCTGAGGGGGAGGCCAGCAGTGTCCAGCCCCGGCTTCCCTCCCGTGGAGACAACATTCCCCTCTGGGACACCGAACTCCGAGCCATGAAGCTCCAACTCCAAGGGGTAATGCAGAACATCCAACATAAACTCTCCACCACGGCAAATTCACCATTCGTTGCCTCCATCTGAGACAAACCTCTGCCCGCCAAGTTCAAAATGCCCACAATTGACTCCTTTGACGGGACCACAGACCCAGTCGACCATCTGGAAACCTATCGCACTCTCATGATTCTCCATGCCTTTCCTGATGAGATCATGTGCCTAGCCTTCCTCGTGACATTGAAGGGGTCAGCTCGGCTGTGGTTTAGTCAGTTACCAGCAGACTTTGTCTCTACTTTCCAGCACCTCAGCGACTCCTTCCTTAGCCACTTTATTGGAGCCCAACGCCAACGCCGCCCGGCAACCCAACTCCTCAACATCCGTCAGACCAAGGAGAAGTCGCTGCGCAGCTTCGTCACCTGCTTCAATACCGAAGCCTTGCAAGTAGCGGAAAACGATGACAAGGTCATCCTCATGGCCTTCATGGCCGGGCTACGGTCGTCAAATTTCCTTTTCTCTCTCTCTAAAAATCCCCCGACCTCCATGGCAGCCCTACTCTCCAAAGCCCAGAAATACATGAATGCCGAAGATTCCCTAGCTGCTCGACAGGACCCACTCACTAAACAGCCGACCCCCAGAGACAAGCGAAAAGATTCAGAATCCCGAAACACCCAGTACACTAACCAAACACCCCACCATACCGATCGATCCCCTCGCGCAGACCGCTCGGCACAAACCCGACCGCCCGGTCGGTTCGAGCGGTACACGCCCCTTAATTCTCCCATGGAACATGTCCTTCACCAGATCCAGTGGGATTACCCTCTCAAGTGGCCCCTACCTTCTCGAACCCATCCCGATCGGAAAGACCAGTCCAAATACTGCCGCTTCCACCAGGATCATGGCCATAACACTGATGACTACATCAATCTCAAAGACTAGGTCGATGCCCTAATACGTCAAGGGCATCTCAGCCGGTTCACGGATGCCCGTCCCCAGCAGAGGCAAAGGACCGAGCCAATCAAAAATAATTGCCAGCGCACCCCACCCCGACAGCCAGCTCAACCAAACCAAGGCCAGGATCATCCTCAGCAACAGCCTCGACCCCCAGGTCATCCCCCTTCGCTAGTTGGAGAAATTCGAGTCATTTCAGGTGGCCTTGCTTGTGGGGGACCATCTCGCTCGGCTCAGAAGGCAGAGCTCCGAAAGATAAGGCAGGGCTCAGACAAAGTAGTTGCCACTGTTGACCGAACGTCCAAGCAACCCAGGCAGTGGGCAGAGCCCATTACCTTCATGGACGCCGACTGCATAGGCATCCGCTATCCTCACGATGACCCTCTCGTCATTTCCGCTCTCCTATCTAACTACAAGGTCCGACGAGTTCTCATTGACAACGGCAGTTCTTTCAGACATCATCTTCCTCAACTGTTTCCGCCAGCTCAAGATCGAGGAGGAACGTCTGTCTCCCCTCCAAACCCCCTTGGTGGGTTTTACTGGCGACCGGGTAACCTCCATTGGCTCCATTGATCTCCCCATCACCATTGGCGAGTACCCGCGGCAAACCACGAAGTTGCTCACCTTCCTTGTCGTCGATTGCCCCTCTGTCTACAACATCATTCTCGGTCGCTCTGCCATCAATGCTTTCCAAGCTGTTACATCAACTTACCACCTCGCCATAAAATTTCCCACCGACCTCGGAGTCAGGACAGTAAGGGGAGAACAGACCGTGACCAGGGAATGTTATGTCGCCTCGCTCAAGGAAGTCAAGCTGAAGGAGGCCATGATCATCGAAGGACTTGACGTCCGGGATAAGGACGAACTGGTCAGAGGAGAGCCAGTCGAGGAGCTTGTTGAGGTCCTTATCGACCCTACCAACCCAGCAAAAACTGCCAAAATAGGTAGCCAACTATCTCCCCAAGCAAAGGTCAACCTTACTGCACTTCTGACCGAACACAATGACGTATTTGCCTAGACCCATTCGGACATGCCAGGCATAGACCCGTCCTTCATAACTCACCACCTCAGCATTGAACCCCATTTCAGACCCTACTGCCAGAAGCAACGCATTTTCCATCCGGAGCGCAACACTATT
The DNA here is from genome assembly GCA_030407325.1 of Camellia japonica. Taxonomy (NCBI): domain Eukaryota; kingdom Viridiplantae; phylum Streptophyta; class Magnoliopsida; order Ericales; family Theaceae; genus Camellia; species Camellia japonica. The sequence goes on along the minus strand of JAPPVO010000013.1, from coordinate 107,728,120 downwards.
ATAGCCGCAGAAGTTGACAAGCTTCTAGAGGCCCAATTCATCAAAAATGTGGACTACCCTAGAAGGTTGTCCAACGTGGTCCTCGTCCGCAAGCACAACGACAAATGGCGACTCTGTGTCAATTACTCTGACCTGAACCGAGCTTGCCCCAAAGACAACTACCCTCTTCCCCGCATAGATCTGCTGGTCGATGCCAAGGCCGGTCATCAAATGCTCAGCTTCATGGATGCTTTCTCTGGGTACAACCAAATCCTGATGCACCCGTCTGATCGGGAACACACATCATTCATTACCGACCGAGGTACCTACGACTACTGTGTAATGTCGTTCGGACTGAGGAATGTTGGGGCCACCTATCAACGGTTGGTTAATGCCGTTTTCCATCATCAAATAGGTCGGAATATGGAAGTATATGTCGACGACATGCTAGTCAAGAGCAAATTATCCTCTGATCATCTCACTGACTTGCGAGAGACCTTCGCCACCTTACGCAAGTACCAAATGAAGCTCAACCCAGAGAAGTGCGCCTTCGGCGTAGGATCTGGAAAGTTTTTGGGTTTTATGGTCAGTCAGCGCGGCATTAAAGCTAACCCTGAGAAGATCAAGGCCTTGGTTGAGATGCAGTCACCTAGGACAGTCAAAGAAGTTCAAAGACTCACCGGCTGAGTGGCGGCCCTCAACCGCTTCATTTCCCGCGCAACAGATAAGTGCCTACCATTCTTCAAAGTTCTTCGGCAAACTTTTGAATGGACAACTGAATCCGAAGAGGCTTTTCAACAGTTAAAGCAATGCAGGGCCAATCCTTCCATTCTTTCACAGGCAATCACGAGCGAGCCCCTCTTCCTCTACTTAGCAGTGTCAAGCACCGCAGTCAGTGCAGCTCTCATCAGAGAAGACGGCTCAGTCCAACGGCCGGTCTACTACATCAGTCGGGCTCTCAGGGGAGCGGAGCAGAATTACCCCTTATTAGAAAAATTGTCCTTGGCCTTGGTCACCGCCTCCAGACGACTCCGCCCTTATTTCCAAGCCCACTCCATAGTGGTCCTCACCGACCAGTCCCTGAAGAATGTCATGCAGTAACCAGAACTTTCGGGCAAACTTATGTAGTGGTCAGTAGAACTCAGCCAGTTTGATATTTCCTACCGCCCGCGAACAGCAATCAAGGGACAGGCTGTAGCCGATTTCATCTTGGAATTCACCAACCCTACTCTAACTACTACCTTTCCACCCCCACCAACTCCCGCCGAGCCAGAAGATCCTCATTCTTGGACTCTCAACGTCAACAAGTCATCCCGCAGGGAAGGTAGCGGGGCTGGCCTCATCCTCACCTCCCTTGAGGGTGGCTACTTCAAATGTGCTCTCCGTTTCTTGTTTAAGGCCAGCAACAATGAGGCTGAGTATGGGGCATTGATAGCCGGACTCCGCCTTGCCAAGGACATTGGCGTCAGTCACATTCGGGTGTTTAGCGACTCTTAGCTCATCATCGGCCAGATTACGGGGGAATTCGACGCCAAGGAGGACACAATGCGGGCTTACAGGGATATGGCTCTCCCCCTTGTTTGCCTTTTCAATACCTTCCACATCAAACACATACCTCGGGCGGAGAACTCCAAAGCAGATGAGATGGCTCAGCTGGCCTCTGCTGACCAGTCCAATCTCAGCCATGGCGTCCGCCTCGAATACCTAGCCCACCCGGCCATTTCATCTGACCTACAAAAAGTACAGTTCCTTCAAGATGAACCTATCTCTTGGGCGTTCGACATCCTCCTATTTTTGACAACAGGGGCATTTCCAGACGATCAGCAGCAGGCCGCCAAGGTCCGGGCCCGTTTGTCTAATTACATCATTGTTAGTGGCGTATTGTACAAACGTGGTTTTTCACGGCCATATCTATGCTGCCTTAATTCGTCCCAAGAAAACTATGTAATGCAGGAGATCCATGAGGGAATTTGTGGTAATCATTCGAGCGGCAGGTCCCTTGCCTACAAGATACTGCGTACTGGTTATTTTTGACCAACTCTTAATCAAGATGCGATCGATTTCGTGCTCAAGTGTGATAAGTGTCAACGCTTCGCTAACATCCCCCATGCGCCTCCCACTGAATTGATCACACTCCGTAGCCCCTACCCTTTCGCCAAATGGGGAATCGACCTGGTTGGTCCACTTCCCACCAGTCGAGGCCAGACCAAGTTCGTGATCGTCGCTATTGATTACTTTACCAAGTGGGTAGAGGCAGAGCCCCTGGCCACCATCACCGAGCAGAATACAACCAAGTTCATCTGGCAGTCGATCGTTTGCAGGTTTGGCGTCCCTCAAGCCATCGTCACCGACAACGGTAAGCAATTCGAAAATGCCAAATACAGGAAATTCTGTGCAGACCTCCAGATTCAACCATGCTTCTCTTCCCCCGGTCATCCCCAGGCCAATGGCCAGGTTGAGGTCACCAACCGTTCTCTCCTGAAGATCATCAAAACTAAGCTAGAAGCTGCTAAGGGGCTTTGGGCAGAGGAACTATCGAATGTGCTCTAGGCTTACCGAACTACGGCTCGGACTCCAACTGGGGAAACCCTTTTTCGCCTAACATACGGTGCTGAGGCGGTTATTCCAGTGGAAATCGGCCTGCCTACTGCCAGAGTTTCACACCTGGATCCAGCACTCACCGAAGAACTCCGTCGGGTAGACCTGGACTTGATCGAAGAGCTCAAAGTGACCACTGCTGTCAGATTGGCCTCGTACCAACAGAAGATGAGGACACACTATAATCGCAAAGTTCGACCAAGGGAGTTCGCTGTAGGGGATCTTGTCTTGAGGGAAGCAACCCTTGCCACCAAAAATCCAACTAAGGGTAAGCTAGCGGCTAAATGGGAAGGGCCTTACATTGTGAAAGCCCGACTTTGTCTGGGCACTTACCGTCTCCAGGACATGGAAGGTCGAGATCTCCTCCACCCCTGGAACGCTGAACACCTGAAGCGCTACTTTCAATAAGTTTGTGTTGTTGTATTGCTCGGTTGTTGTATTGCCTTTTTGTTACGTAATGTAAACTTGGATCGACTGAATTACACTGTCTATGACAACAATTCTATGCTTTAGCTATCTATGTTTTGTCTCAATAACATTCTCAGTTGCAGCACTTATCAAAAGACTCAGCCCGACCGAGCACTTCAAAAGCCTCAGCCAGACTGAGCACTTCAGAAGCCTCAGCCAGACTGAGCACCTCAAAAGCCTCAGCCAGACTGAGCACCTCAAAAGCCTCAGCCAGACTGAGCACGTCAGAAGCCTCAGCCAGACTGAGCACTTCAGAAGCCTCAGCCAGACTGAGCACCTCAAAAGCCTCAGCCAGATTGAGCACCTTAAAAGCCTCAGCCAGACTGAGCACCTCAAAAGCCTCAGCTAGACTGAGCGCCTCAGAAGCCTAAGCCAGTCTGAGCACCTCAGAAGCCTCAGCCAGACTGAGCACTTCAAAAGCCTCAGCCAGATGAGCACTTCAAAAGCCTCAGCAAGACTAAGCACCACACGACTCAACCAAACTGAGTGCCATCACCTCAGGTCCAGACTGAGTCACTTACAAAATTATCTCCAGGTCCAGAAAACCTCTTAAATTATAGCCTTAGTAGAACACTTAGTCACAATTTGAGGTCAACGTTTTTACACCACTCTTTACTTAGTTAAAATTCCAGAGACTTTCTTTCATTTTATCTTCACCAATCAGATTACTTCCTCAGCAGTATGACGAGCACCAATGCATAATTTTTATTACAAGTTCAATCTCATTCTGCAAGGAGGAACTTTTAACTTAACTTTGCATGAAATTTTTATTGCACAATTTTTATGACAATTTTTATGACAAGACTTCATTCATTTTAGATGCACAGGCAAACACAATTAATTGCAAAACATAATTGAAATTTCATTTATTCAGAAATGTGTACATCAGTTCGCTACAGTAATTAAAAAAAAAAAAAAAGAAAAGAAGAAAAACAAAAACAATAAAAACTCTTAAGTACACACATCTTCCCTTCACTCATCCTCCTCACTGGAGACGAGGTCTTCTTCTTCAATACCCTCATCCAGGGGGGTCTGGGCCACATCATCTTCCCCAATCGTTACACTACTCAGGTCAAGTTTTGGGAACAGCTCCTCAGCCCTACGTTTGAACATCTTCCACCCATTGTCCCAGTACTCAGCCATTTCATGTTTGTAGAAGTCTGACTGCTGGAAGCTCTCAATGACTTCAGACTCAGTTCTGCCCCCAGCGGTCGTCCTCGATGGGCCAGCCCCCCCAGATTCCTCCCTAGCCAAGCTGCTGGCGACTGCGGCATCAACTGCCATCTGAAATTCAGGCGATCCTTTGAATTGATCAACTGCTGCAACGTACAGATCGGGGTATGCCGCCCTTTCAGAGGCCGCCTTCGCCCTTTCTTCGTCCAGCTCTTTCTGTAGAATCGCCTTCTCAGAGGATGCCTTAGCCCTGTCAGCCTCCAGCTCTTGACGCAGAGCCTCCATTTCAGTGGCCGTCCTCGCCCTCTCTACTTCTACCTCCTTCTGCAGAGTCTCCCTTTCAACAGCCGCTCTGCCTCTCTCTGCCTCCAACTCCTTATGCAGGCTCTCCCTCTGCTCCACTACTTTGGCACGCTCGCCCTCTAGTTCTTTTTGCAGAGCGTCAGCTTTAACATCCGCCACATCTTTTTGCCTGACTAGCTCTTCATTGTTGCTCATCGCCTCTTCATGGCGTTCGACTGTGACTGCGCAAGCCTTCTGGGCCTCATCCACCTTCTTCTACTCGCCAGCCAGTTGGAACTCGAGCGACACAACCTGGCGGCGTGCGTTCTCTAGCTCCACCTTGGCCACTTGCAGATCGGCATGGGCACTCTCCCAGCTTGCGCTCTCCTCCTTCAATTTTGCAAGTTGAGCCTTGGCTTCCTCTGCCTTTAGTTTGCCAGCCCCCGCCTTCCTCAGAAGGGCCCATGCCAAGGTGGTTACCTCCATTTGAGCGGAGCATAACCCCCTTAGCAGGTCAGCCTCATTGAATCTGGATACCGAGCGCAGGGTTGTCTCCTCCACAATCTTCACCAAGCGGTCTGCCCCCGCCCTGGCTGTGCCTTCTTCTCCCTCCAGCCGTCCAGCCACCGCACGAGCATGATAGATTGCTGTGGCCAGACCGACTCCTCCTTCCTGGGGTGCAGGGCCCCTTTGGGTCTGTTCCCTCCTACTCGGTTCAGCCACAGTCACCCCAACTCCTACTTGTATTGCTAGGGCAATCTCCACAACCTCCAGTGTTGGAATGACCCCCACCATCTCTGGGGTATCCTTGGCCACAGGGGCCCCCACCACAACTGGGACGACCTTAGCCTTCTTGGACCCAGGCTCATCTGTAGCCCCCTCGGGGGCACTCATCTTCTTCTTCTTCTTCCTCTTCAGAGCCTCCCCCTCCTTTCTGGCCTGTTCTTTCACAGGATCCATTGAGGGTGGTCGTGGCTCAAAACTGCTTAAGTCTTTTCCCCCGCAGCGGCCTTGGGCGCGGTCAGATCCTCTCCCATGCGATCGGTTAAGGCGGTCGTTCTTCTTGCGCTTCCCTAAACTTTGTGGCTTTGGCAAGGATGGCCTGATCCTCTGCCTCCTGAGCTTCTCTCCTCGCTTCCAACTATGGTCGGTCGAGGTCCCCACCCATCGGCTGCGGACCCAACCCTGCCTCAAATAATGCGGACGGCTGAACGAGCTCATCCCATTTGGCATTCTCTCTCTCCCTCCACTCTTTCACCCTCTTCACCCTCTCTTCTGCCGTTGCCCCCAGTCTTGGCTCCATCGACCTAGTGGGCACCTTCCAGATGGTGCACACCCCAAGTCCCCCGTTGGCAGACACGTAGAACCACCGTGGTCGCCACCCCTTGATCGACGACGGCAGCCCCGCCACCAACCCCCTCCCCATTACTGCCTGCAGCGTGACCCACGTCTCTTGCTGCCCCGAGGCCTTATAACAGGAAAAGAATTCGTCTACTGCCATGGCCTCCCCTCCATTCGCCTTCGGCCATGCGCTTACACAAGCTAGCAGGATCTTCCATGCCTTGGGCATTAGTTGGCCCGGTGCTACCTCCAGACGGTTGAGTACGTCCACTACCACTTGGGGCAGTGGCAACCTTAGTCCACCCTTCAGCGCCTCCTCGTAAAGGGAAAACTCTCATGGCCTGGCGTCAGACGGCCTTTCCGTTGATGTTGGCAGCAATAACTCCACTTCCATCGGAATCTGGTATTTTTCGCGGATAGCCTCCAACTCTGCCCCAGTAATCGTCGATTTGTCAGCCTTCGTATGCCAATGATCTGGCTCCGCTTGACTGATTGGCTTTGGAGCTGCAATCATGGTGGAACCATGGAGTTGTATCGCTGGTTCCCCCACCATCTCTGACCTATACTGCGCCGCTAGCTCCACTGCATCATCATCTCCAAATGGGTCCACCCTCACATTCACGGTTTCTTCTTGAGCCATTTCTGAGGTATGTTTGCGAATCGCTTCTGATGCAGGCATAAGCAAATTGAAGAAATGTTCTAACGGTGTATCGCGAGCAACAAATGAAGTAACACTTGAAATGTTTTGATTCTTTGAAATCAAGTAGGTGAATCGAATAATGCCAAAAGCCCACGGTTTACCTGTATTCCAAGGATCCCAATTAATTTTCGCCAGTTTGAAAACTTTTCAAATCCTCTGCCAAAACTGTCTTTTCAACACCCATAATAATGACCTAACGTTTCATTCATGATCCAACGCTTGACCTTCCCCCTTAGAGATATCGCCATGTGTATGACCATGTTGCACTGTCTCCTCCCCTCACCCTGTCTTTTCCATTTCAAATCATCACATGACACGCCGCCTTTTGAGCCTCGCGCCGTCCTGGTCGGCACGCCTCACGGTCGGCTCCTCCCGTTCGGCCACGCTCGCGGTTGGCACGCCTCACGGTCGGCCCCTCCCGCTCGACCACCCTCGCGGTCGGCACGCCTCACGGTCGCCCCCTTTCGCTTGGCTACCCTCGCGGTCGGCACGCCTCATGATCGACTCCTCCCGCTCGACCACCCTCGCGGTCGGCACGCTTCACGGTCGGCACGCCTCACGGTCGGCCTTTCCGCTCGGTCCGCACTCCTCTTCCTTATTACTATTCCCTTCGTTGGACTAAAGCTGCACACTGGAATGGGGGACTACTGACATGGATAGGCCCATAAAGACTACAGCCCACAGTGAACAACCCCAAGCCCATCACTTGGGACCCATAGCATAACCCGGCTGGCAAAGCCCAGGACAACTGGAGGCCAACTGGGCATGGAGGGCCAATGATATTCGGGCATATGGTAGGTGAAGCATAGGTCACATCAGCAGACAAAGATCTGCAAAGTTATTGCCACAGCACATCACCATTAATGCAACCCATCACAGCATTTATTGCGACAACGCCTCTCAACCGGAACAGGACCACCTTACCCTGAACAAGGTAGGCTACAACAGGGACTTTCGGCGAGAAGAGCAGGTCGGAATGGACAGCAAAATGATTACAAGAGGATATAAGCAAAGGTGGAAGACAAGAAGAAGGTTAAGCTTTCTATCTCCATCTCTCTCTCTCTCTCTACATTCTACTCCCTCTATTAATTTGTTCATCGAAGGGTTCACTGGGGGACTATCCCGTTCCCCGCTGAACTTGTTTGCAGGTACTACGGTGGACTCAATCATCAACATCTGGGCTTGAAGAGTTTGGACCAGTCCGATCCATCCCTTGGAACAAACTGTATCAACAATTTTATTTTTTGAACTTACATTAAGATTTTATTGGAATCTTTCTTTCACACTTCGATAGGGTGTAAATGACGTAATATATGACTTTGTTGTCACCCATATATTCCACTACTTTTTTTTTTCCCCCTTAATTTTGTAGGCATTGAAATTATTGTGTTGTCCAAGATCCTACTCTCTCATTAGTTCATTCAAAAAACAAAATAAATTTAAGATAAAAAATTAATAAAGATCTTAATTAACGAACCCCACTTATTTGGCAATTCACCGTAAACCAATCACATGAGTAAATTTTACACTGTTATATTGAGCCTATTGTAAATTTAGATGTTTAGCACTGTAAAACTTTGTTTTAATTATAATATTTTACACACAAATTTTTTATTAAAATTTTCTTTTTTGTAAGATATATTAATGAATGATTATTCATTTTATGTATAAGCATCACAATGTATCAATTAATTTTCAAACGCTCTTTACCTTTCCAGGTAAAATTCTTAATAAAAAATCTAGGTACGTATATTTTTGCTTGTTTTAATACTCATTATTCGTTGATTTGTAAGGTACCTGTGATTTAGGGTTTATAATATATTAGTGGTGGTTACAAATGTAATAATTTGTAATTTTCTATTTAAATTTTTAAGCGATTTGATGAATGAGAAAAAATAATTAACAATTTAAAAAGGTTTGATGAATAAAAAAAATAAAAATTGTTTAAGAGTTATTAAATGTGGAGGGTAATTTAAGGAAGAGTCTATGGACTACAAGAAACTATTCCAGAATATCAAATCAATGGTAATGGTGTATAATTAAAGTTATAATGAAGACCAAACCACCAATGAATCTCACTCTTTGATTTCAAACTCTGAGTTCTTTCTGATTTTTTATATTTGGTTCCTATAAGATCTCGTAATTTAAATATTAAACAAACAAAAAAAGAAAGAAAGTAAGAGCATCCCCACCAAATGTGGTATTATACATATATATATATATATATATAGGGGATAGGACTCTCTAGATTGTAATCTTTTTAATTTTAAAATTATAATGGACGATTTTTATTACATTATTCAAGAGTTTGTAAGGATTTTTTTTCTAAATTTAAAATAGTGATAAATTTTTAAAAAAATTCTTACAAATCCTTAAATAATGTAATGAAAATCTTCAATTACAACCATATAATAATGGTGAGGATCTCGATCTAGATTATCACTAGTCGACAATGGACATGAGATTTTTGTTGGGGTTGTGGAAATCACTATAGGTCATATTTTAATAATTTAAATCATTTATTTTATAAGATTTTATGTACAGATCATTTTTGAAATAAAACATTGTTTTGATAATATAGCAACTCCGATTTTGACCCAACATTTTATTATGTTCCGGACTCGGATTTCATGGTTTAATGTTGTTGTTCATCTCTTAATTATTCCCCTTGTTGTTCCTTGGATTGGTCATTTGGATTGTAGTTGTGTGTTTGGAACATGTTGGTTACTTGTTTTTCTAAACCTTTGTTATCCAGATTTTTGCTCCTCTGCTCGAGCGACCATTCTTGCACTTGAGTAGGTTTTGAAATTTTTGCTCCTTCGCTCGAGCAGCCATTCTTGCTCTCGAGCAGGATTTGCAAACTCTCAATATTTTTGCAGATTTGCAAATATTAGAAGAGTGTATTTTACGCTCGAGCTACGTTTCCAACGCTTGAACGGGTGGACACTCGAGCATCCAATCTTGCGCTCGAGTGATGTCCTTCACCTGCAAAACTTTTGAAAGTGTGTATTTGACGCTCAAGTGTCATTTCTTACACTCGAGCGGAACATTATATCTGACGCTCGAGTGTCACTTTTCACGCTCGAGCGGACTGCATGTATAAAAGTCCGTGAAAATGACCTTTTTCATCACTTTTTCATTCCTCTCTCTCTCTCTAAAACTCTCCAAAACCCTAGATCTTGAGTTTCTCTTTCTAAAACTCATCTTCTCTCTGCTATTTCACCTAGATCCATTGGGTTCTTCACCCTAGTGCCTTTGAGAAAAAGGTAGAGCACGTCGTGGGCTCTCTTTTCACCCAAACAAAAGTGGGTTTCGATGTCTTTGGAGTTTCAACCTTACTTTGCTCGTCTTCTCTTCTTGTGGCAGGGATTTTCTACACTTTCATATGGACTTTAACTTAGTTATTTGTCGTTGTGTAATAATGGTGGGATTTGGGAGTAGTTTGAACAAATCTAGGGTTTGGGTGTGAAATAAAAAGAGGGGTTTTTGATGAATGGAAAATAAATGGTTATGGAGTTGTAAATGGGGTTGTATTGTATCAAAATTGTTGATTTTGGAACTTGGGTTGATATTTGGAAAAATGGAAAGTTTGCCCTAAAATGACTATAATATTTATTTTGTATAAATAAATGAAATTGGTGTTGTAAACATGAAATTGGGCGGATATTGAAATAGATGGAGTTAAGTATGTAGTATCTCTCACTTTTGGAAGTTTTGAATAAATTATCTATCATGAGATTGAATATCTGTTTAGAAATAACAGTATTAGGCTATCGGTGGAGGATGTATATGATTGTTGTAGAAGTTGCATAGGGATTAGGTGAATTAAAACTAATCTATTGTTGATTGTCATTGAATATGACTATGTTTAAATACATTGTATATGTATGATGTTTGAGAGGAAAAAGGGGATATACTCCATGTTTGGGAGGAGGTAGATGATGGACTCCATTAAAATTAAGTTGGCCGGAGTGTCCAGGGTGAAAGTCCCGAAATCTTGTGTATACATAGGTGCCGATCCTGCAGATAAAATTTTCATAAAATGATAGATTGAAGTGTTTGTGTGGTAATTGTGTTGATTTGATAACCACTAAGTTGTAGTCTCAGTTAGATTGTTGAAAGAAAATGGAATTGGATCATGGGTTGAAAAGGGTAAATTAACTTGAAAAGAATGGACGTAAAATGAATTGAAATATGAACTCTGGTACTTTACGATCTTATAAAAATGTGAATGTTTTATCACAAACATTGTGTATGCACGTTGTACTTATATCTCTGCTAAATCTCATATATTGTGTTAGATTATTTCTACTAGGTTTTGACTCACCCTATTTGGGAAACTATTTTCAGGTGCTGGTGACATGCTTACACCAAGGCAGTAGCTTGGAGGGACTTTTGGGAAGTAAGGGTTTCTTTATTTTGTTTTACTTTTTGTATAGCTAAGGGCTTAAATTGTATTGAATTAGGCTCACTTTTGTTGTAACCAAGCAACGACATTGAAAGATGTAAGCTTATAGGACATTTAATTACTTGTTTGATTCTCAGTTCTCCTACCATTGTAACACATGTTGTAGATTCAGAATGGACAGTTTGTGAATGTATATCGCATGTGTTATCGTTTGTATATGAATTTTAATGAATGAAAGTATATTATTTCTATTATGTTTCCGCTTATGAGTTGTATTTATGGTATAATTTTTTTTTGGGGGGGGGGGGGCGTGACAGATAATAAGAACTACATTATTTTATTATTTTGTTTAAAAAAGAAAAATAAAAAAAGGTAAGTATAATTTCAAATACAATCTAATAAAATCATAAACAAATTAATTTAATTTTTGTTGTACAAAATTTACGAATAAGGCACAATAAAATGAACTGTGTAAATGATAATTTATTGATGGTGGACCATATATATATATATTTTAAAAAATAATGTTTATTTTAATTGGGTATATTACATTTTGGATTAGAAAAAAATACAATTCATTCCATACGTTTATTATAATTACGATGATCTCCCTTGAGGTTTTAATTTACAAAATAGGCAAGTCATTTTTCATTAATTCATTATATGAATAAAAAAAATGATGTTATTGTCGTTTATTTTCTATTAAAATGTAGGAAAATGCTTTAGTGTATGCAATCTTACTATAAAATTAAGTAAGTTTTCACAAATTTATATAAGTGATTTCATAAAAATGCGAAAATTGAATATAAATTCGTATAAGTTCATGAAAACATTAGACTTACATAAATTTATATTCAACTTACACATTTTTATGAGATTATTTATGTAAGTTTGTGAAACTTATACAATTTTGTGGTAGGATTGCATATTTTTATTATTTTTTGATCGGCAAAGAAAACTTTATTGATTGAAAAAACAAAAGGGAACCAAAGATACAATCAATAAAGAGGAGGTAGCTGCAAAGAGCAAAATAACTCTCAAACTAGTCCCAAAAAAATGGCACCAAAGAGAAGCTCAAACAAATGCAAGCACCCCATGGTTGATAAAGAACCAACCAAAAAAAAAAAGAAGAAGAAAGGGGAACAAAGCCCAGCTGAGAGTCAAACGCAATCCCTGTTTTGTATCCACTTGAAGACTAGATCATCAACTGAGTAGGGGAAATCTTTAATGGATGCTTTGAGCCAAAAACTACTTTGATTTTGATGAGTTCACTCAGGGTAGAGAAATTGGGTTGAGCCTCAGAAAAGACACATTCATTCTTATGCTTTCAAAAAGATCAAAGGACAACTAAGGGAATGACTCTCCAAATTAACTTGTCAAGATTCTTGAATTTTCCATCCATCCACCAATTGAGAAGACCATCTACTGATTCTTGTATGCATCAATGAAACCCCCAATCATGAATCACTGCAGACAAAATCAACCAAGAGAAAGGGCAATGGAGCAAGACATGAACAACATGTTCAGATTTAGAGCTACAGAAGGGGCAAAGGGTCGAAACATTGCTGCCAAGAATGCCTATTTTGTACAAAAACTCTGAAGATTTAATTCTATTTTTCCAAGCCAACCAACAAAAAAAGGATACTTTGGGGAGTATGCATTACTCCAAACATGTTTACAGATTTTGAGATGAGTGCCAAGAAGAGAGCTACTATAAGAGAGTAAAGAGTAGACACAGAGAACTCACCGTGGCCTGTAGAAGCACTAGTCCAAATATGGCAATCTTCACTTTCAATACTCAAGGGAGGAGCTGAGGATAAGACAACAGTCAATCTAGCTTCTTTAACCAATTCCCAAGCATACAATCCTCTGCTACGAGGAAAATTCCAAACACTTGAGCTGATTTTCCTAGCAAAGAATTGGTAAAGAGAGCCTTCCTTATCGGTTGAAAGATTATAAAGAAGAGGAAAATCAGTTTTAAGACAAAGGTCACCCCACCGAAATTTTTTTCTCAAAATATATATTTGTTTTTATTTATTTTACATTAATTTTGGTTATTTTAGTTATACTAAAATGGAGGTCAAATTATATATATATATATATATATTTTTTGCAAACAGTAAGGGAGGTTTGTGTAATTTATCCTTTTTTCTTTCAGATTTGGGTAAATTACAAATACGCCTTCTGAAATTTGCTTAAAATATGAATTTCTCTTTATAATTTGAAAAATTATAAATATTTCACTGCTAATTTTTTTTATTTAATAGAATTAATTGAAAAAAAATAAAATTCATAACTGGTCTCCTATATAATAATAAAATTATTTGAATTATTAATTAAAATATATTTTTAATATTATTAAAAACTATTAATTGATTTTATAATTTATTAATAAAATACATAATTTATTATGAAATTTTCGAATGTACTTTTCAAAATTATAAGAATAAGTCCTTTAAACAACGATCATTCCTCTCTCTCTCTCTCTACCTGAGTAACAATGGCAATGGAGTTTGGTGTCGGATATAAATTTAATCCTAGTGATATAGAGTTTTTTTTTTTTTGATCGGCAAAAAAACTTTATTGATGGAAAGGGAAATTTACATCAATAAAGGGGAGCTTGGAGCTAAATCAAGCTCCAACCTCCCAGTTGGTGAGAAACCAACGCACAGAGCAAAAACAAAAAAACCAGAAGAATAAATCAGACAGAGGAGACGACCCTGCCAAACAACAAAACAGAGTAGGCAACACAGACTGAGGCACCAGGCTTTCTAAAAGCCCTAAATGTAGTCCCAGCAACAAACAGAACAAGCAGATGAACCTTACACCCTCACAGCAGCAATTCACCAGCAGGAATTTGATCCGTAGTAACAGATGAACCTATCAGCCTCACTGAACCTTTCATGCCACTGAGTAAGGCAGACCAGCAGTTCAACCCAAATTCCAGCTGCAATTAGTAGAAAGCAGAATGAGCAAGCCCAGCAGTGAACACACTGCAGAGGGCCAAGAACAAAACTTAGGCAGAATAAAACTTAGAACTACAACCCCAGCTGCCATCTAAAGGCACACCAAGAACAGCTGCCTTCAACACCTCAGAAACAGCCCAGAAGCAGAATGAACCTGCAAAATCCAGCAAGAATCAAAACTACAGAATGCAGAGGCATTTTCCAGCAATTCAGCGTTCAGTTCAACATTCAGCCACACAAACCATAATCAAACTGCAAACATTAACCCTCAATGCATAATGCAGAACTTGACACTTTGCAAATTTAGCACTAAATCATTCACGGAATAACAGAAAGAAGGACTATACGCTCTGAACCACAGTGCGATCCGAGTTTTAATAAGTTCACATAGCTTCTCAAAGTCCACATGTGAGTCACCAAAAGTGATTTCATTCCTGTGCTTCCATAGAGACCAAAACACAGCCAAAGGTATTATCTTCCAGAGTACCTGCAGTTTGTTTTTATATCTAAAACCAGACCACCACTGAAGCAAACCAGTCAGTGATCCCGGCTGCACCCAAGATCCTAGTGATATAGAGTTGATTGAGTATTATCTGCTAAACAAGATTACTAACCAACCATTACCCATGCAACATGTGATCGAATGTGACGTCTACGATGAAAAACAAATGTCCAACATATTCAACACTGTGAAAACCAATATCTACGTGTTCACACAGTTGAAGAAGAAGTCTGGAAAGGGGAAGAGAATTGATCGGACGGTAGGTAAGATGGGTACGTGGAAAGCGATCGATGCGCCGAAGCCTGTTGAGGATCACCATGGAAGAGTTATCGGAGGCAAGCGAAGTTTGGATTATGAGAACAAAGAACGGTCTGGCGAACACGGTGCATGGAACATGAAGGAATACAGTCTTGATGGTGCTTCGCTCGCACGTATTAATGATCTCAAAGTAAGTTTATGATCTCTCAAACTCTTATTAATTTGATTGTATTTACTTTAAAAATCTTTGTTTTCCTGTTTAGTTTCATTAACTGTTGTGTGTTAGTTACGTGTATATGGTGGTCTCTTTGTTGTTGTTCAAGAGAAGACATGAAATATTAGGGCAAACTAGAACCATTATTTTAAATCAATCAATATTATTTTAGAGTTTGGACTTTTTCTTGGTTGTTGTTCAAGAGAAGACATGAAATATTAGGTCGTTATGGCATGTAACTTGTACAAGAAGTATAACTTTTAGGTTAATTACGGTAAGATATTTTTAATTATTAATAAATATTATTTTATCTCATTTATGAATCTCTTAATTAAAAAAATTGTTCAAATAACCCCTTTTGAAAGTGGTTTGGGTAAAGTAAAAATAATACATATTTATAATTAAGGGGTCAATACGCATGAGTTTATAAGTAAAAGGATATAATGATATTTATTAACAATTAAAGGGTCTTGATGTAATTAATTCCAATTTTTGTTAACACAAAAAAATTAACTTACTTACCTATCACAAAAATATAATTTTTCTAATTGTAATTTTAAGAGTGCATGCTATAACTTCGCCATTCATAATTTCACTACAAAAAATATGATTTTTTTAAAAATAACTTTCACTATAAAAATCTTAACTTCCACACCAATATTCATAACTTTAATCATAAAAATTTTGATTTTTTTATTTTATTTTATGATGTGTACCTTTTTGAGGGAACATTGTGACATTTCTCTTTCAATTATTTGTAAATTATATATGTATCATAGACATATATAGTTATGTATCATAGACATATATAGTTATTCTGTAAAATCTTAATTGTTTATCGATGGACTGTTTTACAGTCATATTCATAATTGATTCATTTGTATTGTAATTTTAATAACAAAACTATTAACTAATTTTGATTTAACATATGTTTATTTCCAAGAGACAAAATGATAATTAGTTACAAAAAAAAAATAAAAATAAAAATAATATCTGAGAATTCTTTTGTTAATAATGATATTTCCCTTTCAACCAATATCGATTTTTTATTTTTATTTTGTTTTATCAGTATATAATTACATAATAAAGGATCAGTTTCTAAACATTTTTGTATTTGCATTTGGTAATACAGTTGAAGGACTATGTACTCTGTTTTATACAACGGAAAAGGCGAGTTACAAAGCGAGCAACAACAGGGGATGATAGTGAACATGGAATTGAAACGGTTATCTGTGATGATGATCAGCTGATCAACTATGGGTATTTGAACAACAACAAAAGGGCAAGAAGATCTGATGAAGAATGCAATCAACCTAGTAATTCTGGTTTTCGTTTTGGTTTCAATGATGATGCATTGGACAAACCAGCAGTACCAAAAGAAGTTGAACAAAGAGACAGCTCTATCTTCAAATTGGAATTAGATAATTTGGCCAAATTTCTACGAGTAGATGAGCCGACCGTGATGCAAGATGGTGAAAACATAGCTACGACTCTTGGAAATGAGCGACCTGCACTGGATGATGAAGCTTTGAAGTATATTATTGATCCAAGTGTCTGTGATGATGAACAATGGTTACTTGAACAGGAACAGCTGATCAACAACAAAAGCAAACATACAACAATCCATAATGAAGAATGCAAGACAAACACCGATAGATTGGTAATGTCACCGCCCTCTGGTAATCCTGATTTTAGTGGTGCATTCAAATCAGGATCAGTTCTTGCGTCTGTCTTGGAATTGGAGTTAGAAAATGTGGCCAAATTTCCAAAACTGGATCAACCAAGTAGGATGCAAGATCCTGCTACTGCATCTGATGGCGGGTCAATGGGTGAAACTATAGCCACAAGTCTTGGAAGTTACCAAAATGCAGTAGATGACAATGGCGATCATGTTTTCGACAGCAATTATTGGGTAGACTCATTTGTTAAAGATTTATCGAAGGGTGAAAAGCTACCTTTGCAAGAGAGTGAAATTGAGATGTTGTCTAACACATTTTTTGGAGGTCTGTAAATATTATTATGTGATAGTAGAAATGACTTGGGGTGTGTAAGATTGAGTATGGGATTATTTTGAAGATTACATAGTGAAAGTAAGTATTTTTATTGGGCAAATTCAGGCAAATCAAATTTTTTTTTTTTTTACTCCAATTGAAATTTTTTTTCAGGATTTTTATTTTTTATATCATTCTGGGACTATAAGGACTTGAAAAATAAAACCTTTCAATACAAAATTTAAAAATTTCACTAAATACAAATATATATATATGATTTTTTATCGAGTAAGATCCTTCCATTGGATCCTACAATCTGAAAGTATTATTCGTTTATCTTTGCGGTCTCTCTTATCAGTTAGTTATGCCATATGAGATGAGATGCTATCCCATATTTTTCTTTTATCTTTGCTTCAATCTGAATCCTGTATATATATATATATATATTGGGTGTGTGTGTGTGTGTGTGTTTTTTTTTTTGTGCATTGGTTCAAAACTTTAAAATTTAAATAATTCTTGATGTAGATCTTGGTTTTCGATAAAATTGATATTTTTGGGGATCCTCTTGTTGAAATCCATCAAACTAATCCTAAGATGAATATGAAATTTTGAAGAAGAAAATTTGACCACATTTTACTATGTTGATGTCATTAAGATAGTGAAATTTCATTGATTTGGGACATTGAAAATTTGAATTCGGAGCTAAAATTAGAAATTGATGCTCAATTTCTAAAATTTGATATCTTATTTCAAATTAAGGGCTAATTTTTTTGAAATTTAGTACAAATTTAATTCAATTATTAAAATTTCTACAAAATTGAGATTGCTTTGCTCTACTTTGATTTTTTTTTTTTTTTTTAAAAAGAGGTCATTTATCTGATTTAGGATTTTAAAAATAGGTAAAATTGTAGATTCAATTTCGCTTTGTTATGAGGAAGGAGCCACTGTCAAATAGGAAGCAGCGACACTCTATCTCACTGCGACTATATTTATGTCATGACTCTATCTCAATGTAGGGGTGTAAATTTGAATCTTACAAAAGTCAAAAATGTTAAAAAAATCTAACTCAAAGGAGATTTTTTGCCCAATTAATAGCAAAAAAGTTAAAAAATTAAAAAGTTAACTCACTTCTCAAACGAAGCCATAGAGCAAGGAATCATATTACTATTTGTAGTGACTTTTTGACTATTTTATGTTTGGGGACATTCAAAATAGTTAAAAAGTTACTATAAAAAAGTCAACTTTTGCTCTATTTTTTTGCAAATCTTTTCATAAAAATTAAAAGAGTGATTTTACTATTTGTAGTGACTTTTTGCTCTATTCAAAATAGTTAAAAGAGTGATTTTCATTCTTAACCTCTTTACGCATTATGTTATTCACTGGGCTTTAGCTCACTACTCATATATATATATATATATATATGTAGGTGTACAGGCACCGAACCATTGCTAGAAGCGTCGGGGTAAACTCCAGTTTTGTCAAGCCAACCTTTGTGCCTCACCTTGAGGTTCCAGTACCGTTCAAGCCAATGCTATGGGATGTTTTAGATTTCCCTTTTTTGGGCTCTGTTTGTTTATGATCTGTATAGATTGAATGTTTTTGTACTGTACTATTTTAATAAGGATTAAGTCCCTGTCCTGAACTCTATATTACTGTTAAGCAGGCCTTCGGTAATCACGGATTACTGGCCGGTTACGATGCTAAACCCATAGGGGCGGGTTTGGGTCGTGACAGAGTGGTATCAGAGCGATAGTTAACCAGGAGTTATACCGCACACATGTGTCTAAATGAGCTATAGGGTGTCCTAGAAAAGCAATTAGGGCATCACATGAGCATGAAAAGTGTGTGTGGACATGACATGAATATGTGTTTAAGCATATAACTGCATATGTTTAAATGTTTAAAGTATGCAACTTCCTATGTTTATTATTACTATGTTGCATATAGTTAAATGGATAATGCAAGCACTGCTAATGAAACTGAATCATCCGAGGCCAGAATGGCAAGACTTGAAAGAACTGTTGAACTATTAACTGAAGCCTTAAGGCAACAACAATAGCAACAGCAACAGCAGAACCAATAGCCCCCACCTCCTCCTCCGGTACAACCGAAACCGAATGTTAATGATGGGGATATAATTGCTCTCACCCAGAAGTTCAAGAAAATGAAACTGCCATCCTTTCAGGAAGGCCTTGAACCATTAAAAGCTGAAGCTTGGGTTCTTGAGACAGAAAAGCTATTTGAAGTATTTCCGTGCACTGAAGCACATAAAGTATTGCTAGCTACCTTCACCTTGCAAGAAGAGACCAGAAGGTGGTGGATGCTGGTCCGTGACACTAACACTGTTGTAACTTGGGCTCAGTTCAAGGAGTCTTTCTTCGAAAAGTATTTCCCTCAGTGTGTCCGAGACAGAAAAGTGACTAGTTTGAACAGCTAAGACAGGGCACCATGTCCGTTGCTGAATATGAAACAAAGTTCACCGAACTTGCTAGGTATGCACCACACATGGTGGACACCGACTACAAAAAGGCCAAGAAGTTTGAAGGCAGCCTGAATGTGGAAATTCTTAACAGAATAAATGTACTGAAACTGTTGAAGTATGTAGATGTTCTTGATAGAGCCATCATGGCTGAAGCAAACATTGAGGCACTAAAACAGACTGAAACACCGGGAACTGAATGGCGTGGTAAGAGACGGGGTTTTAAATTCAAGA
Source organism: Camellia japonica (assembly GCA_030407325.1). Lineage (NCBI taxonomy): Eukaryota > Viridiplantae > Streptophyta > Magnoliopsida > Ericales > Theaceae > Camellia > Camellia japonica. The sequence goes on along the minus strand of JAPPVO010000013.1, from coordinate 107,708,527 downwards.
AAGAAAAAAATAACCCATTGAACAAAAAACAAAATACAGGGTCAACGACTACTTCTAGTCAAGGGAACCATTCAATACCGCCCTGTTCTGAATGTAGTAAGAACCATAAGGGAGTTTGTTATAAAATTTCTGGTGCTTGTTACAGGTGTGGCAAGGTGGGCCACATGGTCAAAGATTGCCCTTCCACTTCACAGGGCAATAGTAAAGCTGCACCAAGCGTAGCAACATTAACTGTTGCACCAAAATCGAACCCCAAGGCTACCGGGGAAGAGCCTATGAGGCAGGGCCGAGTGTTCGCCCTAGTACCGGGAGATGTGCAGAATAACGAGACCATTGTGTCAGGTATCCTCTCAATTTGTACTCAAAATACATATGTTCTGATTGATTCGGGGTCTACACATTCATATATATCGCATGCTTTTTCACTAAAATTGAATAGACTATTGGAACCCATGAATTACTTGTTAGCTGTATCTTTACCTGTTGGGGGATCTGTGACTTGTGCTTATATGTACCCTGCATGTGAAATTATTGTTGGGGATATGCATCTGTATATTGACTTACTGCCATTAAATATTGACCATTTTGATGTAATATTGGGGATGGATTGGTTACAAAAATATCATGCTACTATTGACTGTGTAACTAAACAAGTGATTTTCCGTCCACCTGGTTTACCCGAATTTGTGTTTGACTGGATTGGTGTAGTACCTCCCCCATATCTGATTTCAACCATGAAAGCTTGTAAATTGATTAAGAAGGGGTGTAAAGGGTATCTGTGTTATGTATTGACTGTACCTACTGATGATAAAGCTAATGTGAACAGTATTCCTGTAATCAGAGAATTCCCAGATGTTTTTTTCCAGATGATCTGCCAGGGGATTTGATTGATAGGGAGATTGAGTTCACCGTTGATGTAATTCCGGGTACACAGCCAGTATCTAAAGCTCCATACAGAATGGCACCTACCGAATTGAAAGAACTGAAAGTTCAACTGCAAGAACTGTTAGACAAAAAGTTCATCAGGCCTAATACTTCACCGTGGGGCGCACCTGTCTTGTTTGTGAAAAAGAAAGACGGCTCACTGAGACTCTGTATCGACTACCGTGAACTGAACAAGGTAACTGTGAAAAATAAATATCCATTGCCGCGTATTGATGACTTATTTGATCAGTTACAGGGTGCTCAAGTTTTCTCTAAGATTGATCTCAGATCCGGACATCATCAGCTGAAAGTTAAACCAAAGGACATTGATAAAACTGCTTTTCGAACGAGGCATGGACATTACGAATTTTTAGTTATGCCTTTCAGAGTTACCAATGTACCTGTTGCATTTATGGACCTCATGAACAGAATCTTTAAACCATTCCTCGATGACTTTATTGTTATATTCATAGATGACATTCTGATTTATTCCAAGAGTATAAAAGAACATGAACATCATCTGAGACTTGCCCTACAGACCCTAAGAGAACAGAAACTTTTTGCTAAACTGTCTAAATGTGAATTTTGGCTTGATCATGTTATGTTTTTGGGACATGTTATTAGCAAGGATGGAATTTCAGTTGACCCGCAAAAAGTTGAAGCTGTGGTAAATTGGCCTAGACCAACAAATGTTACAGAAGTCCGAAGCTTTTTGGGATTAGCTGGATATTACAGAAGATTTGTCAAAGATTTCTCCAAAATTGCCTTACTGTTGACTCAATTAACTCAGAAGGAGATATCATTTGACTGGACTGACCAAAGGGAATCAGCTTTCCAAGAGTTGAAAACTCGACTTGTGACTGCACCGGTTCTTACCCTACCTTCAGGTACGGATGGTTTTACTATTTTTAGTGATGCTTCTCATAAGGGTTTGGGATGTGTTTTAATGCAGAATGGGAGAGTTATTGCTTATGCTTCCCGACAACTGAGACCGCATGAAAATAACTACCCGACCCATGACTTGGAACTTGCTGCAATAGTATTTGTATTGAAAGTCTGGCGTCACTACCTTTATGGGGCGACATGTGAAGTATATACCGACCACAAGAGTTTGAAATATTTCTTCACACAGAAAGAAATGAACATGAGACAGCGGAGATGGCTAGAACTGATTAAAGACTGTGACCTACAGATTTTGTACCATCCGGGGAAAGCCAACACCGTTACCGATGCATTGAGTCAGAAATCGATTGGGAATTTAGCCTGTTTACTCACTGGACAGAAAGAGTTGCTTTGTGACCTTGAGAAATTTGAAATTGAGATTGTTTTGTGAGAACAAGGTGGAACAATAGCTGCTATTTCTGCTCAACTGGCACTGATTGAAGAGATTAAAGAGAGACAGCAACAGGATGACTTCTTGAAGAAGATCATCGATGAACGAGAATCTAAACCGAAGTCGGATTTCAAATTTGAGAATAATGTACTGAAATTTCAGGGAAGATTGTGTGTACCAAATGATTCTGAACTGAAGAGAAGAATTCTGCAAGAGGGCCACATTTAAAACTGTCTATCCATCCAGGGAATACAAAAATGTACCAAGATTTAAAACTGAATTTCTGGTGGCCGGGAATGAAGAAGGAAATTGTTGATTTTGTATCGAAATGTCTTCATTTCCAACAAGTCAAAGCCGAACATCAACGACCTGCAAGCTTATTGCAGCCATTACCGATACCGGAGTGGAAATGGGAACATATCACCATGGATTTCATTGTCGGTTTGCCTCGCTCCAGTAAAGGTGTGGACTCAATTTAGGTTATAGTTGATAGACTGACTAAATCTGCTCACTTCTTACCTATCAAAATAATTTATAATGCGGACAAATTGGCTATACTCTATATTGATGAGATTGTTAGACTGCATGGAGTGTCTGTGTCCATTGTTTCTGATAGGGACTCAAAGTTTACATCGAGATTTTGGCAAAGTTTACAGACAGCATTGGGTACTGAACTGCGACTGAGCAGTGCATCCCATCCTCAGACAGATGGCCAGTCAGAAAGGACCATCCAGACTCTGGAAGACTTACTGTGAATGTGTGTCCTTGATTTTCAGGGAAATTGGGAAAGCCATCTGCCATTGGCTGAATTCGCCTACAACAACAGTTATCACTCAAGTATGGGTATGGCGCCTTTCGAGGCATTGTATGGCAGAAAATGTCGATCTCCGATTTGCTGGGCAGAAGTTGGAGATGGGCCTTTGCTTGGGCCCGAGATTGTATATGAAATGACTGAGAAAGTAAAACTGATACAATAGAGACTGAAAACCGCACAGAGATGACAAAAAAGTTATGCGGATGTCAGAAGGCAAGACAGAGAGTACGAAGTGGGTGATCACGTTTTTGTGAAAGTGACACCGATGAAAGGCCAGACTTGTTTTGGAGTCAAGGGTAAATTAGCGCCGAGATATGTCAGACCGTATGAGATTATTGAGAAAATCAATCCGGTGGCGTATCAAGTAACGCTTCTTCCTGAAATGGAGCATATGCATAACGTCTTCCACATTTCTATGTTGAGAGATTACCTCCGAGATCCTTTCCATGTGATTGAGCTTACTCGTGTAGTGCTGAGTGATGACTACACTTACGAGGAACGGCCTATTCATATTGCAAATCGACGGATCAAAAAGTTTAGGAACAAAGAAATCCCGTTAGTGAAAGTTGACTAGCAAACCATGGTGGCGTGTATGCCACTTGGGAAAGGGAAGATGACATGGCTAAGAGATATCCTGAACTATTCCCTCTGAATCCTGTTTTCTTCTAGAATGAAGGTAACTCGAGTTTAGAGGACTAAACTCTTTTTAAGGAGGGGAGACTGTAATAACCCTCACCACTGATTACTGACAACCCTACTGATTACTGCTAAACTGAGACTGATTATGATAAGTAATTGAATCGACTGAAATACTAAACTGACTGACTGAATGTACTAGTTTAAATGCATTTCTATCTGTTTGACTGTTAAATTATCTGTCTATGTTTTATGCTTTAAATTGCAAATTGAAGGCCTTATCGGCAGCCGAATCCGAAATTTATTAATGTTTTATGATCATTGGAATTTATATGATTTTATGGCATATTTATCTGAAATGTGATTTGGTATGATTTAATTAGATTAAAATAAGCTTAATTCCACAAGTTGCATTATCTACAACTTTGCCATGCCTAGTGGCCCACTAACTAAACACTTTGAGCCTCATACACACTTGACCAAAACATTTTCATCAGCCATTTTGAGAAGTAAGAACCGGCTAGAGTGAGAGAAATAGGAGAATTGTGGAATCAACTAGGAGATTGGCTTGAATTGTGGAAGAATTGGAGATTGATAGCAAGTTTGAGCTTCTCAACTTGAAATTGAGGACTTAAGGTAGAGTAATTTTCTTCTTCATTGTGTATTTGAGTTGATTCTTGCATGACTTAGAGGATTGTTGAAGATTAGAGCCAAGATATGGCTTATAATGTTGAATTGAAGCTCATTCCATGCATGCATGCATATATTGATGAGTTTAAAGTTGATTACATAGAATTTGGTACATGCATGTTCATATTATTGGTATAGTCCATGATTTCATCATGTTTTGGAAAGAATTGGCTCAATTGAGCTAGCATTTGAAGCTTTGAAGTTGTTGAATTCTTGCATGTTACACATTCATCATGTTCTTGAAATGTTGTTTGAAATTGGGTTTAATTCCCTCACCTTTGGGCCTTGATTTTACAAATTGAGCTTTAAATCATGTCATACTATGTATTTACAAGTGTTTTCCAGGAAATGGGCCCAAAGGAATCGAATTTGATACATTTGAAGTTGAATTTGAGCTTGAGGTTCAAATCTAGAAATTCCAGATTTTGAACTCACGTTCAAGCGGGGTGACTGGCGCTCGAGCATTAAATTCGTGCTCCTAGCACTTTGCACTATTTTGAAGTCCGCTCGAGCGGGTGTCGAGCGCCCAATCGAGCGTGATTTTCACACATCCAGCACTTTTGACAGTTTTGTAGTACGCTCGAGCGGGTAAGTCTACGCTCGAGCGGAAACCTTTGTCTGCATGTCCGCTCGAGCGGAGTAACCGATGCTCGAGCGGGACCCCTGTTTTCTGAAAATTCTGAAAATGCTTTCCATTTTAGGGGATAGGACTATCTAGATTCTGATGCTTTTCATTTTAAAATTATAAGGGACGGTTTTTATTACATTATTCAAGGTTTGTATGGATTTTTTATAAATTTAAAGTAGTGATAAATTTTCAAAATATTCTTATGAATCCTTAGATAATGTAATGAAAGTCTTCAATTACAACCACAAAATAATGGTGAGAATCTCAATCTTGATTATCACTAGTTGACAATGGACACGAGGTTTTTTGTTGGGATTGTGGAGATTACTATAGGTCATATTTCAATAATTTAAATCGTTTGTTTTGTAAGATTTTATATATAGATCATTTATGAAATAAAATGTTGTTTTGATAATAAGAACTACATTATTTTATTACATTTGTTTAAAAAAGAAAAATAAAAAAAGATAAGTATAATTCCAAAAATAATCTAATAAAATCATAAACAAATTAATTTAATTTTTTTTGTACAAAATTTACGAATAAGGCACAACAGAATAAACGGTATAAATGATAATTTACTGACAGTGGACCATATATATATATATTTTAAAAATAATGTTTATTTTAATTGGGTATATTACATTAAGGATTAGAAAAAATACAATTCATCCCACACTTTTATTATAATTACGATGATCTCCCTTGAGGTTTTAATTTACAAAATTGGTAAGTCAGTTTTCATTAATTCATTATATGAATAAAAAAATGATGTTATTGTCATCTATTTTTCTATTAAAATGTAGGGAAATGCTTTAGTGTATGCAATCTTACAACAAAATTACGTAAATTTTCACGAATTTACCTAAGTAATTTCATAAAAAATCATATAAGTTCGTGAAAACATTAGACTTACGTAAATTTGTATTCAACTTACACATTTTTATGTGATTACTTATGTAAGTTCGTCAAATTTATGTAATTTTGTGATAGGGTTGCATATAATATGCATTGCACACCGAAATTTTTTCCTCAAAATATATATTTGTTTTTATTTATTTTAGTGTCAGCTTATTATCTACATTAATTTCAATTATTTTAGTTATACTAAAATGGAGGTCAAATTATATATATATATATATATTTTGCAAACAATAAGGGAGGTTTGTGTAATTTATTATTTTTTATTTTAGAGTCGGGTAAATTGCAAATACACCTTTTGAGATTTGCTTAAAATACAAATTTCGCCTTATGATTTGAACAATTACAAATATTTTATTATTAAAAATTGGGAGATTTGGTGATAGCCCCCTCACTATCTAATTTGTCTTTCAAAAGGACAAGAATTATATAAGTACTTTCAAAACCCCCTGATATTTTAAAACTTGTTTCTTTTACTATAATACCCTCATATCTATTAGCTCTCCTATTAAGCCATCTTCACTATGTATTTTAGAGTAAAATTTTACTCTGTATAAAAGTAAAATTTTACTCTGTTTAAAAGTAAAATTTTACTCTAAATAAGAGTAAAATGTTACACTCTGAAACTAAAGTAAAATTTTACTCTGTATAAAAATAAAATTTTACTCTGTATGAAAGTAAAATTTTACTCTGTTTAAAAGTAAAATTTTACTCTGTATGAAAATAAAATTTTACTCTGTATGAAAGTAAAATTTTACTCTGTTTAAAAGTAAAATTTTACTCTGAATAAGAGTAAAATGCTACACTTTGAAACTAAAGTAAAATTTTACTCTGTATAAAAGTAAAATTTTACTCTGTATGAAAGTAAAATTTTACTCTGTTTAAAAGTAAAATTTTACTCTGTATGAAAATAAAATTTTACTCTGTTTAAAAGTAAAATTTTACTCTGTATGAAAATAAAATTTTACTCTGTATGAAAGTAAAATTTTACTCTGTTTAAAAGTAAAATTTTACTCTGAATAAGAGTAAAATGCTACACTTTGAAACTAAAGTAAAATTTTACTCTAATAAAAGTAAATTTTACTCTGTATAAAAGTAAAATTTTACACTCTGAAACTAAAAGTAAAATTTTACTCTGTATAAAAGTAAAATTTTACTCTGAAAACAAGTAAATTGTGAGACTCTGAAGCTAAAAGTAAAATTTTACTTTGTATAAAAGTAAAATTTTACTCTGGTTCTGTCAAATGAAAAAAACAGAGCAAAACAGAGCAATGTTCTTCTGTTTCTTCACAGTTACTTGCCTTTTTCGTATCACCTCTTTGACTTCTTTGTTATCTATTACATATACACAATCCATATTGCTCACTCACGACACAAAAATTTATCAAAATCAAAAACAATTTTACAACAAAAAGTTGAGAGAACATAGTAACAACTCATCAATAGATAAATTTAAGAACTTAACAACACTATCCAAATGAAAAATCTCTCCCTCACACACACACACACACACAATCTCTCCCTCACACACACAAAATCTCTCCCTCAATCTCTTCCGCAATTCTTCTTCGAATTCTCTCTCTATGATTGCAACGACGGCTATGATGATTCCATGGGGACGAGATGTGGCGGTTCTTCTTGCGGGATCTAGTGGTTACTGGAATTACAGGCACCAGGTGATCGTGCTCTTCAACTAATCTGAGCTTAATTATCTGGGAAAAAAAAATTTATTTGATTAGAGTGACTATCTTAATTTTTGTGTGTTTATTATTGATTCTATGCAAACCTAAATAACTGAACAGAAATGTATATATATATACAAATGGAATTGAACATATCAACCACATTAATTAAGGTTTTGGTACAAGCACAAAGCCTACTGACCAATATCAATTCTAATCAACACAATCAATCATTTATGAGTGTGTTTATACACATACACATATATGCACATGGAATCATAATTCTTCAAGGTAAAAATGAGTAATATGATCAAATGTTAACTGAAATTCAAGAATCAATTAACAAGAACAGAGATCGCGAAGTTACCAAACTTGTTGAGAAACAGAGCTTCAGATCTGGAAGTAAATCATCATAGTCGTCGTTGCTATCATCGCCGGAGAAGAATCTGGAAGTTTCCGAGAGAATCAATTAACAAGAACAGAGATCGCGAATTCGTCGGAAATACTCGCCGAAGATTTTGACTGTGAAAGGAAATCGAGCCGAAATCCAGGAAAGAAGCTAAAGCGAACTCGCAATCCAAGAATATCTCGAGAGTTCTCCACAGCTCCGGCCATGGAAGAAGCTAGGGTTAAAAGAGAGAGACGAGAGAGAAGATGAGATTTGAAGGAAAGTTGAAGACAATCTGGTGTTCTTTGACGCAAGTGATTTATATACATAATTCATGTACATACATTGTATCTGTGAGGGTATAATTGTCTGATAAAATATTTAAATAATAAATTTTGTCCTTTATGCAAGACTTTATAATTATGAGGGGGTTTAGAAAGTATAATTTTTTTCTTAGTCCTTTTAATAATAAAAGGAAGGTAAAGGGGGTTTATAGCTAAATTTCCCTTAAAAATTTTTATTTAACATAATCAATTAAAAAATAAAATTCATAACTATTCTCTTATATAATAATAAAATTATCTGAATTATTAATTAAAATATAATTATGATATCCTTAAAAATTGTTAATTGATTTGATAATTTATTAATAAACTAAATAATTTATTATGAAATTAGAAATTTCGAATGTAATTTTTAAAATGATAAGAAACAAATAATTTAAACAAATATGTATTTGTAATTTAATATACCTCAAAGTCGGCGAGGAGAGTTCACCTAAAACAGAAACACTTCCCCATATCCATATCTATATATGTATGGTTGTTTGGTCTGTCTATGTTCTCTCTCTCTCTCTACCTGTAACAACGATCATTCCTCTCTCTCTCTCTCTACCCGAGTAACAATGGCAATGGAGTTTGGTGTCGGATATAAATTTAATCCTAGTGATGTAGAGTTGATTGAGTATTATCTGCTAAACAAGGTTACTAACCAACCATTACCCATGCAACATGTGATCGAATGCGACGTCTACGATGAAAAACAAATGTCCAACATATTCAACACTGTGAAAACCAATCTCTACGTGTTCACACACTTGAAGAAGAAGTCTAGAAAGGGGAAGAGAATTGATCGGACGGTGGGTAAGATGGGTTCGTGGAAAGCGATCGATGCGGCGAAGCCTATTTAGGATCGCAATGGAAGACTTATCGGAGGCAAGCGAAGTTTGGATTATGAGAACAAAGAACGGTCTGGCGAACACGGTGCATGGAACATAAAGGAATACAGTCTTGATGGTGCTTCGCTCGCACCTATAACAAAAATATAATTTTTCTAATTGTAATTTGAAGAGTGCATACTATAATTTCGCTATTCATCATTTTCACTACAAAAAATATGACTTTTCGTTAATAACTTTCACTATAAAAATCTTAACTTCTAAACCAATATTCATAACTTTAATCATAAAAATTCTGATTTATTTATTTATTTATTTTATGACATGTACCATTTTAAGGGAACACATTATAACATTCCCTTCAATTATCTGTAAGTTATATATGTATCATGGACATATATAGTTATTCTGTAAAATCTTAATTGTTTGTCAATTGATTGTTTTAAAATCATATTCATAACTGATTCACTTTATTGTAAATTTAATAACTAAACTATCAACTACTGTTGATTTAACATATGTTTATTTCCGAGAGACAAAATGATAATTAGTTACCAAAAATAAAATAAAATAAAAATAATATCTGAGAATTCTTTTGTTAATAATGATATTTAGTTCCCTTTCGACCAATATCGATTTTTTATTTTTGTTTTATCAGTATATAATTAAATATATTTGTATTTGCTTTTGGTAATACAGTTGAAGGACTATGTGCTCTGTTTTATACAAAGGAAAAGGCGAGTTACAAAGCGAGCAACAACAGTGGATGATAGTGAACATGGAGGTGAAACGGTTGTCTGTGATGATGAGAAGCTGATCAACAACAAAAGGGCAAGAAGATCTGATGAAGAATGCAATCAACCTAGTAATTCTGGTTTTCGTTTTGGTTTCAATGATGATGCATTGGAGAAACCAGTAGTACCAAAAGAAGCTGAACAGAAAGATAGCTCTATCTTCAAATTGGAATTAGATAATTTGGCCAAATTTCTAGGAGTAGATGAACCGACTGTGATGCAAGATGGTGAAAACATAGCTACAACTCCTGGAAATGACCGACCTGCATTGGATGATGAAGCTTTGAAGTATATTATTGATTCAAGTGTCTGTGATGATGAACAATGGCTACTTCAACAGGAACAGCTGATCAACAACAAAAGCAAACATACAACAAGCCATAATGAAGAATGCAAGACAAACAGAGATAGATTGGCAATGTCACTGCCCTCTGGTAATCCTGATTTTAGTGGTGCATTCAAATCAGGATCAATTGTTGCGTCTATCTTGGAATTGGAATTAGAAAATGTGGCCAAATTTCCAAAACTGGATCAACCATGTAGGATGCAAGATCCTGCTGCTGCATCCGATGGCTGGTCAATGGGTGAAACTATAGCTACAAGTCTTGGAAGTTACCAACATGCAGTAGATGACGGCGGCGATCATGTTTTCGATAGCAATTATTGGGTAGACTCATTTGTTAAAGATTTATCGAAGGGTGAACAGCTACCTTTGCAAGAGAGTAAAATCGAGATGTTGTCTAACACATTTTTTGGAGGTCTGTAAATATGATGTGGTAGTAGAAATTACTTGGGGTGTGTAAGATTGTGTATGGTATTATTTTGAAGATTAGCTTAGTAACTCTGTGGCCGTAACCCTTGTTTTGGGGTGAACTACATAAATTTATGTATGTTATGTGTGTTGTTTTTTTATCTAATTTTTCTGTTCTACAGTCTTAATTTTGGCAGCGAGAGTCACCACCAATACAATTATCCTGAACAATCTCAAATAAGAAATTTGATAATCTTCAACAGTCCTTTCTTTCGAGCACCAAAGTTTAGAAATTATTCTTGATAAATAGTGTTCACCAGATATATCACTTTGCTCCCTATTAGTATTGCCTTTTTCTGTTATCAATTCACATACTTTTAGACCCATACGATGAAATCTGTGCTACTGCATGGACAGAATTTATGGACACCAAGGAACCTGTAGAAAATACGCAACAAATGGTCCATCCTGTGAAGAAGAACAAGAAATCTAGTGGGAATTTTTCTCATTTTCATTTCTTATTAATAGAGGTTGCAAAGTGATTGAGATAGTTAATTCTACTTTCATGCTGAATGGGAAATTGAGTGGTCAATATGGATCTACAACCCTAGACAGCAGCATCGACATTCATCTTAACAAAATTAGAATCCATTCTTTGGAGCCAAGTGGGAAATTCATAACATAATTGACAAATTTGCTTGGCATGGAATAATGAATTCACTAAGATTATGAAGAATCAGAGTACATAGTATAAAGTCGAAGGATTTTGTTAGATTGCTACTGTTATTTTTCTAGGATGTGATTTGAAATTTCCAAACTTTTCTTTTTCTTTTATTTTTTTATTTTTTATGCATCCATATTGTTAGTTCCATGGTGTAGATTAATTTAGTAGTGTCAATGATCTTATGGGAAGCCCTACCCTTTGCACTGATATGGACTATCTGGATATCAAGAAATGACTAAGTATTAAATGGCAAAGAACCCAATTGATACGAAATTAGTGAAGTGGTGAAGATTAAGTCTCCTATTGGGTCAAATCCTCTGCCAACATTTCATTCCTTGGAATGTATCAAGTCTGTTAGACCATGCCCATCAACTACTGATATGTATGGGTGTATCTTCTTTCCTTTTCTCTTGCCAACCATTTTGTTTCAGATTTGCTTGCACATGATTTGTGATGAATTACAGTGAACGAATGAGAGAAGAAATATATTTCTTCAATGTATATTACAATGATACACAACTCAGATTATATACACCAGCATAAGCTCCTAATCTAACTCTAGTTCTAACTAATTCTAAACTCAACACAATCTAACTACAGTTAGTTGGAATCCTTTATGGAGTGTAGTTTTGGTATGGTTGTCCTGAATAGAAAAATCAGATTTATTAAAAATAATAGAACAATTATTATCTTTGGCTAATTGCTGAACTGAAAGAAGGTTAGAAGAAAGAGATGGAACATGCAACACTCTTTGGAGCTTAAAAGAATGATGAGGAGTAGATAAAAGACCTGAACCAGTATGATGAATAGGTAGAGAAGAGCCATCAGCCACAGTAACTTTCTTAGAGCCAGAGTAAGGTTGATAGGTAGTCAGATTACTGAGATCAATAGTAAGATGATCTGTAGCAGCAGAATCAAGGTACCAAGGTTGAAGAGAAGAAGAATTCGGGAGAGCACCTTCTGAGGTTGAGGCAGTGTGAGCTTTAGAACCAGATGAAGCATGAAACTGCTGTGGAGAAGATTGAGTTGACTGCTGAAAATGAGGATCCATGCGATGCCAACACTCAAATGCGGAGTGATTTGGTTTGCCACAAATCTGACAAACCGAACCAAAAGTAGATCGATTTTGATTTTGATTTTGATTTTTGTACTGATATCTTCCTCTAGAAGAAGAAGAATATCTACCACCAGACGTATTTCCTCTGTAATTACCTCGAGAATCTCCTCTGTAGTTAGATCTACCATGATGATATGTAGAAAAACCTTTTGAAGAAGAATTATCTTTGATAGCAGTATAGGCCAGAGAAAGCTCAGAAGAAGACTTGTGTTTCTCTATGTAAAGTGTTGGGAAAAATACCAGAAACTAAACTATATTATTGATAAATGATACAAAGAAAATGAGATACAAATAGATCAGGCTGAGGCACGGATATCTCGTTTTCTTTAAGGAGATCAAGCCCACTGCGGTAGGAAGAATCCAATGACCGATGCAGCAGTCACAACACTATGACTTGTCCCCTCCAGGATACAACAGCCCGACCACTTGTCGTATGGTTCAGGCCAACTCTGCACAAGATGGTGAACCCAAAGCTCCACCAATAAAACACCCTTCTTTACTAGTAATCTCTCTTGTATATAAAAATAGTTGGTCTATACAGATAGAAAAGAGTAGACCATATATAGGCTATTAGGACCTTACAGTTACACCAAAAATAATGACCATTAAACAAGAAAATGGTTACACCAAATTAATGACCATTAACTAGTGACCATTAACTAAGAAAATGGTTACACAAAATTAATGACCATTAACTAATGACCATTAACTAAGAAAATGGTTACAGACTCCAAATAAAAAAAATAAAGATATTAAAATGGTCCAACATAAAGCTTCAGAACAAAGTAAAGAAGACAATTCATCCATAGTAATCCCTTCAGAACGAGCTCTAATAGTAGTTTTAAAAGCATCATATTCACTTGGCAATCCATTCAATGTGATAAGAACTATATCTTCGTCATCAACAGAAGCTGAGGCAAGATTCAATTGATCAACCAGTTCTTTTCCAGTTGAATCACGAACAAAAGGAGAAGGACATGAAGATGATCCATCAAGAATCTGAGTATATTCTGTAGCTGAGTTTTCCAGATAATGAAATTCGTTGAATCAAGCTTTACATTGACGAAAGAAGAGAGATTAGAAATCAAGAGACCAAGATTTGCTGGAAGAGTTGGTGGTGCCATTGAAGACATTCGTGAAGCTCGCTAGAGCAGGTCATGCTCTGATACCATGATGAATTACAGTGAACGAATGAGAAAAGAAATATATTTCTTCAATGTATATTACAATGATACACAACTCAGATTATATACAACAGCATAACTGCCTAATCTAACTCCAGTTCTAACTAATTCTAAACTCAACACAATCTAACTACAGTTAGTTATAACTACTAACTAATACTGTTATCAGTTTGTTACAGGTAAAGGAGCTGCTCTGTATCTTGTGATATCCTATCAATTTGGTAATCCTCCTTTTGCAATCTAGTTGGAATGTGTTGGTTTACTATGATGACTCAAAGCATTTCCTTTTCATCTCATTGTATTACTCATTTGCTATTAATAAATAAATAAAATAAAATTCATGAAAACTCTTCCAATTTCAAAACGTTTTATGCCATACACATGAATGATGTACTCATTACTCGAGAAATTTTTATAAATGAGATCACTTGGTAAGCTTAAGTTCTACAATTTAAAAATAAAAACTTTTCAACTAAATAATATTTATTTTGTTTGATTTTGAATTTTTAAAAATAAATTTGAGTTTTTTTTTTTTTTTTTTTTTTTTTTGTATTTTGTATTTTGTTGTCTTTAGTGATTTTTTTTTTATATTTATATTTTAGTCATTTTTTTAGTTGCATCTAAAATATAAAATATTTGTGAAAAATTTAGTATTTTTTTTTAAAGTTTTTGCATTTAATATTTTTTTTAAAAAAAATCACAAATATTTTACTTTTGAAGTGTTTATAGAATTAAGTGAATCTAATTTTATTTTATTTTTTTATAAAAAATTTCTTAAAATATTTATAAAAAATTCGCCAAAGACAAGCAACACCAAAAAAAAAAAAAAAAAAAAATTCAAAAATTATTTTAAAAAAATTATTCACTAAACAGAGTGATTTAAACTTCTCAAATAGTAAATTTCTAATAGATGAACGCCCTTATTCGATGAGTAAACATTCAGTGTCAGAGTCAGGTCACCATTGACAAATACTAACAATAAACCTATGTGGAGGGTGAGCTTCATTTTCAAAATATAATTACTTTGTCACATATACATGAGAAGGTAAATAAAAAAATATTAATATCATTAACATGGTATAACCGTTGTATTAATTTTTTTATTATTTGGTGGGGTCCTTAATTTTTTAGATGTGTCAAATTATATAAAATAAAATATCAATAATATAAATATAAAAAGAAATAAGAACATTTGTTTGCTTGATAGGGATGAGCATGTGGCCCGATGTGGGTCTGGCCTAGTCAAGCCAGGGCCTGAGCCGAATCTGGGATTCTATGCCTAGGCCTAAGCCGTTATTTTGAAACCCGACCCATGGTCGGGCCCATCGGCATGCTCAAGGCCCATTCAAAGCCCAGCTCGAGGCTCTCCTGACCCGCCCAAGACCCAGTGTCATTTTTAGTGGAAAAAAATAAAATTTTGGTAGAAAACTTTTTTAAAAAAATGTTCAAGCCCGCTCCAAACCCGAGCCTAGGCCCATGCTTGCCGGCCTAGCCCACTCAAGGCCCAAATACCCTTGAGCCTAATTTTTTAACCCGTGGCCTGACCAAAATTTTATCAGGAGTTTGGGCGCCCTAACATGGGCCGGTGCGGCCCAGGCCCAATTTACACCCCTAGATGACACTCATCAAGACTAAAATTGATAATTGATATGCTCATGTAGAAAATAGATACACTCATCGCCCCTCATTTTAAATTGATATATACTCATGTAGAAAATAAAATAAAAAATTCACCGACTAATGATGAAAATTCACAGCACTCATAACTGGTTCTGTTGGAAATCAAAGTGCAAATGGAAGCAAAAATCAATACTTTGGGGTGTCGAAAACTCTAATTTGAGGGGATTTGGAACCATAAGATATGTTTGTGTGAGTTATACCAAGCATTTAAACTGCTCTGAACGTGTTAATTATCTAATGTCAGCATAATTAGATTTGTGATTATAACTCTGCATATGCATATTTAATCCTCGTTTGATAAGTTAACATTTTAGTCCAAAAGCTAAAAAGTTAGTAAAAAAGCCAAAATGTCTATAACCTATACCAAAAAGTCAAAGATTCCCTTTTCTCTCTTTTCTCTCTATTTTTTACACATCTTTTCCTAAAAAGCTAAAAAATCACTCCAAATATACTAATTTTTTTTACCTTATATTTTAGCTAAAAAATCAAAAAATTACTAAAATATGACGGAGTTCAACTTATAGTTGTGTTTTTGTCTTACAATATATCTAAAGTTCATGTGATCAATAGAAGTTTTTGTATTAAGCTGCATTACAATGGAACTTTTAGGGGCCTGAAAAATGACAGTGCCCAAAACAGTTTGATTTGTCTTCAGAATCCATCATTCTCAATCTTAATTGCTTGTATTGAAAATTTGTTTTTGCACTCGTTCATGAAGCCACGAACTTCCTGATTTATTGCTTTCTTTTATCATTTTGTTCATGTTCTTTAAAAAAATTAAAAAACAAAAACTACTTCAAATTGGACAGCATCCCCTTCTCCTCTTTACATCATTTCGCTTAATATTTACCGTCAGTTTCGCATAAGAGGTGAAAAAAAATAAATAAATAGGGTAAATTACGCTCAGCTCCTTTGAGATTTTTCACAATTACACTAGCTTCCCCTCTTTTTTAAAAAAAAAATTACATTAACCTCCCTTGAAGTTTACTTTTGATTTGCCTATTCCCCAATCCATTAGTTTTGCGTTAGTTTGACTAACAGTTCTATTTTTTTTTTTTTTTTAGTGCAGAAGTTATTATTTAATTGTTAAATTAGCACATAGAGAATTTCAATTTGGTTTGTACATATAACATTTGAAGTGATGAAAGAAATCCATTAATAATTTTTTAGGTAAACAAATTAGTATGAATTATTGAATCCAAGTGAGAAATACAAAAACTTGAATGTATGTATGTAGAGTAATAAATTATATATATATATATATATATATATATTAGTGGTAGTTATGAATTTGTTAATCAACTTCTGAAATGTTATAACTTGTATATTAGTACACATAAAATTGTGTGTATTCTAGAATAACCTATTGTTATGAATAAAATAATTTTAAAAATAAAAAAAACTAATTACATAAATATAAGATAAGTTATTTGGTAGTTTTTTAATTAATAATTGACATCATACAGTTTAGTTGTTTTCTAAAAAATAAGATAAAATTAATGAGTCACAATATCTAAACTACTAAAAAGAAAATGTTATAGAACCCAAATAAATTACCAAATTTTCTACCAAATCTTTTACATGGGTGTGGGACCCACATAAATCACATGTGTATGGGTCTCACACCCATGTGAGAGGTTTGGTAAAAAAATTGATAATTTATTTGGAATTCCTAGCATAATTCTTAATAAAAATCAAATTGAAACACCACATATATTTATTTGAGTAGTATTAAATAATTTTTTGTAAATACTCACATGGAATCACCATTTCTCAATATCGGATTTATTAGTAAATTTTTCAAGATTTTTTGAGTCATAACTAAAAAAAATAAGTTATAACCAAATATCATATAAGATATAATCAAAATAATAATCGACATTTAATGATTATCAATAAAAATATCTCTAATTTTAAAATAACTAAACTAACCATTCCATTAATGTCATTAATCACAGAAAAGGTCAGTGTACTTTCAGAAAAATAAGGGAGGCTAGTCTAATTGTCAGGAATCTCAAGAGATGTGATTGTAATTTACCCCCAAAAAAATGGTTGTAGTTTTTTTTTATATTAGGCCTCGTTTGGGAACATGCTAATTTAGTAACTTTTTGGCTATTTAGTTAAAATATGAGCTAAAAAAAATTAGTATGTTTGGAATGATTTTTTAATTTTTTACGAAAAGATGTGCAAAAAGTAGAGAGAAAAGAGAATCTTTGACTTTTTGGTATAGGTTGTTGGCTTTTTGACTTTTTTAATAACTTTTTGAATTTTTGACTAAACCGGTTCTTCCCAAAGAAGGCCTTAGTGGAAAAAAAATAATTGTATTTTCTTACCATCATGTTTGAATGGATAAGAAAAGAAAGCAAATCAGAGCCCCAATGACTCAGATTTCTTTTTTTCTTTTTAAATGGTTAATCTGTATATTATAAAAACTTTATAATCAATTAGTTTATTTGTCGCCAAAATATCGCAAATTTTAGTAAAATAAGCAAAATAAGAAAGTTCACTCTATCATTATTTCACACCAATTTCATACACCATGTTCTTGTGCATGAGTTCACATACTACATTCGTACCTCATGTTCTCGGGCTCACCATGACCTGTGCCTAGTGTCACGGCCTCAGACTTCGCAAGCCTGCCGTGCGGCCTTAGATGTCTCCAACCCTCCTGGTTGCACCTAAGTCAGCCTCACCCACTCAACCACACTAACACACGCAGTTTAGGTGGAAGAATGTCTTCACTATACAAGTTAACATTACAAGTATAGTCATGTACAAGGCTTACAAGACTCTCACACTCACACTCACAAGTGCCTCACTCTTAGAGCTCTCTTGGATCTCTCCACCCCTAGGACTCTCTACGTCTCTAGGTCCATCGGTGCCTCCAGCACTCGATGTGTGTCTTAGTGTGGTTGAGTGGGTAAGGCTAACTTAGGTGCAACCAAGAGGGTTGAAAGCATCTAAGGCCGCACGGAAGGCTTGCGAAGTCCAAGTCCGTGACACTAGGTGCAACCAAGAGGGTTGAAAGCATCTAAGGCCACACGGAAGGCTTGCGAAGTCCAAGTCCGTGACACTAGGTGCAACCAAGAGGGTTGAAAGCATCTAAGGCCGCACGGAAGGCTTGCGAAGTCCAAGTCCGTGACACTAGGCTCACTCAAAGCTCTCTTCCATAGGGTGTACGCTCGAGTGCACGAGAACCTGCACCTGGGCTCACATGGATGGCATACACATTGGTGTGTGACCCAGTTCACCACGACCTGTGCACGTGCTCACATAGACACTATGTCTTATGCTTTGGTCATTTAGCACTCCCAAGAACTCAAATGACCTCTGCAACACATAAATTCATTAAAATAAGGGGTGCTTACGTGTAGATCGTAATAAGTGAATTTATTATCTAATAGGTTCTATGAAAAAAATTTATCATAAAAAAATATCACTAATTGTAAGTTTTAGCAACAATTTATAAAAATATGATCAAAAAAATTCACTAATTGTTAATTTTTAACGACATATAAAAAATTATTACAAAAAAATTATTTTTAGTGACAATTTTACCAAGACTTATTTTCAATAGGATTTGATGAGAATTAAGTCCAACTATTAACACCTATTAGTAATTTACCCTTAAAATAATTAGATAACAACGACTATGGATATAGCAAACCTAGTTTATTAGGGGCTTAAGTGTATACATTTCGACACTTATCACACTGTCACCGTCAACTTTGATGGAATGTTGTTAGTTTTACACAATAGAAAATTAACGAAATACAAAATGTCATTTATAGCGTATATTCACTTTGAAAAGCGACACCAAACACCACTCTAGTCAATCTCAGCAAAACTACTC
Organism: Camellia japonica; assembly: GCA_030407325.1. NCBI lineage: Eukaryota > Viridiplantae > Streptophyta > Magnoliopsida > Ericales > Theaceae > Camellia > Camellia japonica. The sequence goes on along the minus strand of JAPPVO010000013.1, from coordinate 107,689,231 downwards.
TTCCTACGATAATCACTGGTTTAGATTGTGATTATTGTATTTCTTTTTAGGTCTCAATCTCTATTACAATTCATAGAACGAGTCACGAATTGATCCAACTGTAGCTAATTGGAAAGCACTAGATAAGGAATAACCTATTTATTTAGAATCCACCAATATCTCAAATTATAGTTTTTTCATTTTTATTTTTATCACAATTAAATTGAGTTCTATAAACATCTTGTAACTAATTTATAGTTTTTGCTTGGCTAAATGCTAGCTAAATATGCACATAGATCATGCTAAAAGAATTAGTTGGGAAAATCAATATTTCATGAGTAAGTCCGAATACTCTATCGTGGTTTCCTGCCATGGTTTTTGCTGTGGGACAAAACGTTTTTTCTTTTTTTTTTTTCCCTTTTTGCTTTTCAACCTTTTTTTCCATCTTTAAGAGAGATGAATAGAGAAGGTGATAGGATGATGAAGGCAAAACGTAGAAAAGGGCGGCCGATGCGACTCCAACAATGAGGTGATGGGAGGCGATGATGAGGTCCCTTTCATCTTTATTGATGAAAACATACGAAGTATGATGACATACATCAATAAATGAAAGAGTGCAAAAAGCATCATAGTGAACCATCAAGATCCCAATGAGGTTAGCACCAAGATGAACACCAAATCATCTGCTAGCACAGGCTCCAGGCTTCATGTTGGTGAGAAGCCAACATAAAGGACAAAGCAAAAGAGGAAACAAGGAATAAGAAACAGGATACAACCACAAACAAAATACAAATCAGAAACAAAAGACACAACATACACCATCTTATCCGAAGACACAACAGCTATAAGCACTGGAATTCCACTCAACAAATAGCAAAAACAGCCTCTCAACCCAGCAAACAACAGCAGTATGGTTGCTTGATCAAATCAGTATGGGTGTGACTAAAAACAACAGTAACAAAATGTTATTATTTGACAGCAAAGCAGCAACAGAGCTTAACAGCAGATTAGCAACAGAGCTCAACAACATAGCAGCAGCATAGCTCAACACCTTCAAGTACACATCCTAATCTGTTTTAGGAAATTCCACCCAACAAATGGCAATAACAGCCTCTCAACCAAGCAAATACCAATAGAATGTTATTTGTTGACAGCAAAGCAGCAACAGAGCTTAACAACAAAGTAACAGTAGAGCTTATCACCTTCAAATACACATCCTAATTTGTTTAAGGTTGCGTTAGCAGGTATTTTAATATTATAATGTGTTATAGGTTGGTTTTTTTTTTATGTCTTCTCCTAGTCTCCCCTTGCTTATCCATCCAAAACCTTACAAGATAAGGCCCTGCAAGACTTATCCATTAAGTCTTCCTAGTCTTGGCTTTGTCTCCTCTTTTTTATCCACCAAGTTAGACTCTACTATATATTGAGCTTAGGTCCTATCTAGAGGGACACGAGAGGTGAAGAAGTTTTGGGTTGCTTTGTTATGTCTAATGTGAGATTATCAGGCAAATAAAAAGGGTGTGTGTGATAAAGCTTTGGGTTCAACCAATCGTGCAGTATTGGTTAACCATACGACTTAGTCGGGTTGTTGTATCCTGGGGGGGACAAGTCAAGGTTTTTTCTACTGCACCGGTGTGAGGCTTTGCCTAACCGCAGAGGGCTTGAATCTCCTTAAAGAGAGCGAGTTTCCCGCGCCTCAGCCCTAATAATAAGTGATTATAATTTTATTATTTGTATTTTCTGGTGTGTTATTTGTAATTATCACCAACAATTTTAAGGAGATTCAAATAACAAAAGTTTATGGAGCCAATACTAGAGAAGCCCAATGAGAATACCGGCAATCTCAACAAGCCCTTCCGATTCAAGGGAGCTCATTTCAAGAGATGGAAAGGTAAGGTACTTTTCTACCTCAGTCTCCTCAAGGTGGTGTATATCCTGACTGAGAAAAATCTGAACAAAGTCCCCACTGAAGAGATGACCGATGAAGAGTATGCTGCTCATCTTGAAAAAATCAAAAAATATAACACAGATGAGTATAAATGTCGATACTATCTTTTAAGTTGTCTTTCAAATCAATTTTATGATTATTATGATACTACTTACACTACTGCCAAGAAAATTTGGAAAGCCTTGCAGAACAAATATGACACTGAAGAGGCAGGCGCTAAAAAATATGCTGCGAGCCATTTTTTCCGCTATCAAATGATAGATGGAAAATCAGTGGTGGAGCAAGTTCAAGATTTTCAGATGTTAGTAGTTGAAGTTAGATCTGAAGGCATCAAAATTGGAGAAAATCTTGTTGTAGCAGGTATTGTTGACAAACTTCCAGTATCTTGGAGGGAGTTCCAGAAGTTGATGCATCACAAGCAAAAAGAGACATCCTTGGAGACTCTAATCACACGGATTCGGGTGGAGGAGGAAGCACGAGGACAAGATGCGCTTATGACACAAGAGCATTCCACTGCTAAGGTAAATTTAACTTCTGGAAATACTTTACCTAAAGGTCGATTTCATAAAAATAGTCATTTGAAGCCAGTTAAGAAAATTTGGAAAAATACTGGAAGATCACAAAATAAAAATTACCCGAGGCAAAAGAAATGGAACCAAGAACCCCCTTCACAAGATCTGACAAATGTGACATGTTTTGTGTGTGGCAAAAGTGGGCATATTGCTCGAACTTGCAAATTTTGGAAACAATAGCCTCGACCACAGGCTAATGTTACCAAGAAACCATTTGTGGCTATGATCACAGATATTTTTATGGTTCAATTTGTGGAAGGGTGGTGGGCAGACTCTGGTGCCAATAGGCATGTCTGCTATGATAAAGATTGGTTCAAAGATTTCACTCCTTTTAATGAGGAGAGGACTGTTATGCTTGGTGACTCCAGTTTAACCAAGGTGCTCGGGTGTGGGGATGTTGAGCTGAATTTTACCTCTGGACGTGTGCTTGTTTTAAAAGTTATTTGCTCAACAAAGCTGGTTTCAAACAGACTATTGAATCTGACCAATATGTAATCACTAAAAAAGGCATATTTGTAGGAAAATGGTATACTTGTGATGGAATGTTTAAATTAAATGTTGAGAATAAGAAAGCACATGTTTTTGTTTACATGCTGTCTTCTATGAATTTTTGGCATGTTCGTCTGTGTCATATTAATAGCCGATATGTGGGAGTCATGAGTAGTTTACGATTAATTCCCAGACTAACAAACAAGTTTGAGAAATGTGAAGTTTGCAGTCAAGCAAAAATAACTAAAAGGCCTCATAAAAGTGTGGTGAGAAATACTGAATTGTTAGAATTAATTCACACTGATTTATGTGAATTTGAAGGAATTTTAACACGTGGTGGAAATAGATATTTTATCACTTTTATTGATGATTTTTCAAAATACACTTATGTATACTTGTTGAAAAATAAAAGTGATGCTTTTGAAAAATTTAAAGAATTCCTTCTTGAAGTTGAAAATCAATTCGGTAAAAAGATTAAAAGATATAGAGTGATAGAGGCCGGGAGTATGAATCTTTTGGATTCAACTCGTTTGCTCAGTCTTTGGGAATAATCCATGAAACTACTCCACCATATTCACCTGCATCGAATGGTGTAGCAGAAAGGAAAAATAGAACTTTAACTGATTTAACAAATGCTATGCTAATTGAAGCAGGTGCTCCTTCAAATTTGTGGGGAGAAGCAATTTTAACTGCATGTTATGTCATGAATAGAGTGCCACATAAAAAAACAAAAGTTACACCTTTTGAGTTGTGGAAAGGGCATAAGCCAAATTTGAGATATTTGAGGGTTTGGGGTTGTCTAGCTTTTGTTAGACTTGTGGACCCTAAAAGACCTAAATTAGGTGTGAAAGCTGCCACTTGTGCTTTTCTTGGATATGCAACAAATAGTACAACCTATAGATTTTTTGATATTGAAAACAAAATAATTTTTGAATCAGGTGATGCAATTTTTCATGAAGAAAAATTTCCTTTTAAATCTAAAAATGGTGGGGGTCAAAATTATCAAGAAAATATTTTATCTGAAACCGATTCCTCTACTCCTCTTTTACAAAACCAAGATACTGTAGTTTTTGAACCAAGAAGGAGTAAAAGAGTCAGATTAGAAAAAGATTTTGGCCCTAATTATCATGATTTTAATGTGGAGGAAACTCCATTAACTTTACAAGAAGTTTTGGCATCTCCTGACTTTGTTTTTTGGAACGAGGCTGTAAATGATGAGATGGAATCATTATTATCCAACAAAACTTGGGTATTAGTAGATTTACCACCGGGTTGTAAAACTATTGGCTGTAAATGGGTTTTGAGAAAAAAACTTACCGGATGGAACTATTGATAAATATAAAGCAAGACTTGTTGGAAAAGATTTTAAACAACAAGCAGATCTTGACTTTTTTGATACATTTTCTCCGGTTATTAGAGTTACATCCATTAGATTTTTAATTGCAGTGGCTGCAATTCATGATCTAAAAATTCATCAAATGGATGTTAAAACAGCTTTTTTAAATGGAGACTTGGGTGAAGAAATCTATATGGATCAACCTGAGGGTTTTGTGGAACCCGGTCAAGAAAGCAAAGTGTGCAAGCTAGCTAAATCCCTCTATGGCTTAAAATAGGCCCCTTAACAGTGGTATGAAAAATTTGATTCCTGCATGATTGAGAATGGCTATAAAATGAATAAATGTGATAAATGCATTTGCTATAAATCTGAAGAAAATTCACATGTCATTATTAGCCTCTATGTGGATGATTTACTTATATTTGGCTCTAATTTGCATATCATCGTGGAAACTAAAAATATGCTTAGTAGCCATTTCGATATGAAAGATCTTGGTGAGGCTAATTATATTTTGGGAATGAAAATTACCAAAACTTGTGATGATATATTTCTTGATCAGTCGCATTATGTTGAGAAAATTTTGAGAAAATATAATTTTTATAACTGCAAGAATGTTTTTACCCCTTTTGATCCTCATGTGCGTTTATTTCCTATTGAAAATGATGAGGATGTAATTAATCAAAAGGAATATGCTAGTATGATTGGTAGCTTGCGTTATACGACTGACTGTACTAGACCTGACATTGCATATGCAGTTGGAGTACTTAGCAGGTTTACTAGCAAGCCTGGCAGTGATCACTGGCTAGCCATTGAGCGTATTATGAAATATTTATCTGGTACCATAAAATATGGCTTGTTTTATAATAAGTATCCTGCAGTACTTGAAGGTTACAGTGATGCCGATTGGAATACCTTGTCAGGTGATTCATTATCAACCACTGGTTACTTATTTACATTGGGAGGTGGTGCTATAAGTTGGAAATCAAAAAAACAAACCATTATTGCTAATTCAACAATGGAGGCTGAGCTTATTGCTTTAGCTACAGCTAGTGAAGAAGCAAATTGGTTGAGGGATGTGTTAAATGAAATCTCCTGTTGGGAAAAACCGATACCACCTATATTCATTCATTGTGATAGCATCGCAGCAATTGGTCGAGTTAATAACCGTTATTATAACGGTAAATCCAGACCTATCAGAAGAAAACACAGTACTGTGAGATCTTATATGAATAATGGCATTATAAATGTGGATTATATTAAATCTGGTCATAATCTTGCAGATCCATTAACTAAGGCCTTAGCAAGAGATAGAGTCTGGAATACATCGAGGGGGATGGGGTTGAAGCCCATTGAATATAGCAGGAGCCATGTATGAGGATACTCAACCCAGGGACCAGAGATCCTGTAACTGGGTTCAATGAGAAAAACGATCATATGATGGCCGTGAGAAATGCACAAAAGTAATTTTTACCCATCCCTATGATGTAAGTGCATTTATCCTGTAACGTTGTAGAGGTTGAGTTATTAAAAAACTCTTAATGAATTTCTGTAGCTCTTATTGAGTGGGGTGTCATAGTTACAGGAGTACCCTTTACAGAATTCACCTATGTGAGTGTGGTAGTGGGGCCGCTACTTATGAGATTTGGGCTAATTCTCAAACACACTCATGAATCTTGGGATCGCACAAGGCCGTAATGTGCTAGCTTTTAAAGCTTTAGTGAACACCTGGAATATTATGTGTGTGCAATAATTATTTATTTCCCTTAAGCAGTCATAGTTCAATGCTGAGCATACTATTGGCTCTGGAGTAGATATTATTGTTTCACTAATGGAGGTTCAATGCAGAGCACACCTACCATGATGCATAATATCCTTATTTGCCTAATAATCTCAGTTTTGTTACCTATAATATTAAAATAGGTGAGGGAATGTTAGCAGGCATTTTAATATTATAATGTGTTATAGGTTGGTTTTTTTTTTTTTTAATGTCTTCTCCTAGTCTCCCCTTGCTTATCCATCCAAAGCCTTACAAGATAAGGCCCTGCAAGACTTATCCATTAAGTCTTCCTAGTCTTGGTCTTTGTCTCCTCTTTCTTATCCACCAAGTTAGACTATCCTATATATTGAACTTAGGTCCTATCTAGAGGGACACGAGAGGTGAAGAAGTTTTGGGTTGCTTTGTTATGTCTAATGTGAGATTATCAGGCAAATAAAAAGGGTGTGTGTGATAAAACTTTGGGTTCAACCAATCGTGCAGTATTGGTTAACCATACGACTTAGTTGAGCTGTTGTATCCTGGAGGGGACAAGTCAAGGTTTTTTCTGCTGCACCGGTGTGAGGCTTTGCCTAACCGCAGAGGGCTTGAATCTCCTTAAAGAGAGCGAGTTTCCAGCGCCTCAGCCTTGATAATAAGTGATTGTAATTTTATTATTTTTATTTTCTGGTGTGTTATTTGTAATTATCACCAACAGAAAAATTAGATAAAAAAACACACACACATAACATACATAAATTTATGTAGTTCACCCCAAAACAAGGGTTATGGCCACAGAGTTATTAAGCTAATCTTCAAAATAATACCATACTCAATCTTACACACCCCAAGTAATTTCTACTACCACATCATATTTACAGACCTCCAAAAAATGTGTTAGACAACATCTCAATTTTACTCTCTTGCAAAGGTAGCTGTTCACCCTTCGATAAATCTTTAACAAATAAGTCTACCCAATAATTGCTGTCGAAAACATGATCGCCGTCGTCATCTACTGCATGTTGGTAACTTCCAAGACTTGTAGCTATAGTTTCACCCATTGACCAGCCATCGGATGCAGCAGCAGGATCTTGCATCCTACATGGTTGATCCAGTTTTGGAAATTTGGCTACATTTTCTAATTCCAATTCCAAGATAGACGCAACAATTGATCCTGATTTGAATGCACCACTAAAATCAGGATTACCAGAGGGCAGTAACATTGTCAATCTATCTCTGTTTGTCTTGCATTCTTCATTATGGCTTGTTGTTTGTTTGCTTTTGTTGTTGATCAGCAGTTCCTGTTGAAGTAGCCATTGTTCATCATCACAGACACTTGGATCAATAATATACTTGAAAGCTTCATCATCCAATGCAGGTCGGTCATTTCCAGGAGTTGTAGCTATGTTTTCACCATCTTGCATCACAGTCGGTTCATCTACTCCTATAAATTTGGCCAAATTATCTAATTCCAATTTGAAGATAAAGCTATCTTTCTGTTCAACTTCTTTTGGTACTACTGGTTTCTCCAATGCATCATCATTGAAACCAAAACGAAAACCAGAATTACTAGGTTGATTGCATTCTTCATCAGATCTTCTTGCCCTTTTGTTGTTGTTCAAATACCCATAGTCAATCAACATCTCATCATTACAGACAACCGTTTCACCTCCATGTTCACTGCCATCCCCTGTTGTTGCTCGCTTTGTAACTCGCCTTTTCCTTTGTATAAAACAGATCACATAGTCCTTCAACTGTATTACCAAAAGCAAATACAATATGTTTAATTATATACTGATAAAACAAAATAAAAATGTTTAATTATATACAAATATTTTATTTTGTTTTCTTTTGTTTTATCAGTATATAATTAAACATATTTGTATTTGCTTTTGGTAATACAGTTGAAGGACTATGTGCTCTGTTTTATACAAAAGAAAAGGCGAGTTACAAAGCGAGCAACAGCAGGGGATGATAGTGAACATGGAGGTGAAACGGTTGTCTGTGATGATGAGAAGCTGATCAACTATGGGTATTTGAACAACAACAAAAGGGCAAGAAGATCTGATGAAGAATGCAATCAACCTAGTAATTCTGGTTTTTGTTTTGGTTTCAATGATGATGCATTGGAGAAACCAGTAGTACCAAAAGAAGTTGAACAGAAAGATAGCTCTATCTTCAAATTGGAATTAGATAATTTGGCCAAATTTCTAGGAGTAGATGAACCGACTGTGATGCAAGATGGTGAAAACATAGCTACAACTCCTAGAAATGACCGACCTGCATTGGATGATGAAGCTTTGAAGTATATTATTGATCCAAGTGTCTGTGATGATGAACAATGGATACTTCAACAGGAACTGCTGATCAGCAACAAAAGCAAACAAACAACAAGCCATAATGAAGAATGCAAGACAAACAGAGATAGATTGACAATGTTACTGCCCTCTGGTAATCCTGATTTTAGTGGTGCATTCAAATCAGGATCAATTGTTGCGTCTATCTTGGAATTGGAATTAGAAAATGTGGCCAAATTTCCAAAACTGGATCAACCATGTAGGATGCAAGATCCTACTGCTGCATCCGATGGCTGGTCAATAGGTGAAACTATAGCTACAAGTCTTAGAAGTTACCAACATGCAGTAGATGACGACGGTGATCATGTTTTCGACAGCAATTATTGGGTAGACTCATTTGTTAAAGATTTATCGAAAGGTGAATAGCTACCTTTGCAAGAGAGTAAAATCGAGATGTTGTCTAAAACATTTTTTGGAGGTCTGTAAATATGATGTGGTAGTAGAAATTACTTGGGGTGTGTAAGATTGAGTATGGTATTATTTTGAAGATTAGCTTAGTAACTCCGTGGCCATAACCCTTGTTTTGGGGTGAACTACATAAATTTATGTATGTTATGTGTCTGTGTCTTTTTATCTAATTTTTCTGTTGGTGATAATTACAAATAACACACCAGAAAATACAAATAATAAAATTACAATCACTTATTATCAGGGCTGAGGCGCGGGAAACTCGCTCTCTTTAAGGAGATTCAAGCCCTCTGCGGTTAGGCAAAGCCTCACACCGGTGCAGCAAAAAAACCTTGACTTGTCCCCCCCAGGATACAACAGCTCGACTAAGTCGTATGGTTAACCAATACTGCACGATTGGTTGAACCCAAAGCTTTATCACACACACCATTTTTATTTGCTTGATAATCTCACATTAGACATAACAAAGCAACCCAAAACTTCTTCACCTCTCGTGTCCCTCTAGATAGGACCTAAGCTCAATATATAGGAGAGTCTAACTTGGTGGATAAGAAAGAGGAAGCAAAGACCAAGACTAGGAAGAGTTAATGGATAAGTCTTGCAGGGCCTTATCTTGTAAGGCTTTGGATGGATAAACAAGGGGAGACTAGGAGAAGACAAAAAAAACAAACCAACCTATAACACATTATAATATTAAAATATCTGCTAACATTCCCCCATCTATTTTAATATTATAGGTAACAAAACTGAGATTATTAGGCAAATAAGGATATTATGCATTATGGTAGGTGTGCTCTGCATTGAACCTCCATTAGTGAAACAATATTATCTACTCCAGAGCTAATAGTATGCTCAGCATTGAACTATGACTGCTTAAGGGAAATAAATAATTATTGCACACACATAATATTCCAGGTGTTCACTAAAGCTTTAAAAGCTAGCACATTACGGCCTTGTGCGATCCCAGGATTCATGAGTGTGTTTGAGAATTAGCCCAAATCTCATAGGTAGCGGCCCCACTCCTACACTCACATAGGTGAATTCTGTAAAGGGTGCTCCTGTAACTATGACACCCCACTCAATAAGAGCTACAGAAATTCATTAAGAGTTTTTTAATAACTCAACCTCTACAACGTTACAGGATAAATGCACTTACATCATAGGGATGGGTAAAAATTAATTTTGTGCATTTCTCACGGCCATCATATGATCGTTTTTCTCATTGAACCCAGTTACAGGATCTCTGGTCCCTGGGTTGAGTATCCTCATACATGGCTCCTGCTATATTCAATGGGTTTCAACCCATCCCCCCTCGATATATTCCAGACTCTATCTTTTGCTAAGGCCTTAGTTAATAGATCTGCAAGATTATGACCAGATTTAATATAATCCACATTTATAAAGCCATTATTCATATAAGATCTCACAGTACTATGTTTTCTTCTGATAGGTCTGGATTTACCGTTATAATAACGGTTATTAACTCGACCAATTGCTGCGGTGCTATCACAATGAATTAAGATAGGTGGAATTGGTTTTTCTCAACAGGAGATTTCATTTAACAAATCCCTCAACCAATTTGCTTCTTCACTAGCCGTAGCTAAAGCAATAAGCTCAGCCTCCATTGTTGAATTAGCAATAATGGTTTGTTTTTTCGATTTCCAACTTATAGCACCACCTCTCAATGTAAATAAGTAACCAGTGGTTGATAATGAATCACCTGACAAGGTATTCCAATCGGCATCACTATAACCTTCAAGTACTGCAGGATACTTATTATAAAACAAGCCATATTTTATGGTACCAGATAAATATTTCATAATACGCTCAATGGCTAGCCAGTGATCACTGCCAGGTTTGCTAGTAAACTTGCTAAGTACTCCAACTGCATATGCAATGTCAGGTCTAGTACAGTCAGTCGCATAACACAAGCTACCAATCATACTAGCATATTCCTTTTGATTAATTACATCCTCATCATTTTCAACAGGAAATAAATGCACATGAGGATCAAAAGAAGTAAGAACATGCTTGCAGCTATAAAAATTATATTTTCTCAAAATTTTCCCAACATAATGCGACTGATCAAGAAATATACCATCACAAGTTTTGGTAATTTTCATTCCCAAAATATAATTAGCCTCACCAAGATCTTTCATATCAAAATGGCTACTAAGCATATTTTTAGTTTCCACGATGATATGCAAATTAGAGCCAAATATAAGTAAATCATCCACATAGAGGCTAATAATGACATGTGAATTTTCTTCAGATTTATAGTAAATGCATTTATCACATTCATTTGTTTTATAGCCATTCTCAATCATGCAGGAATCAAAATTTTCATGTCACTGTTTAGGGGCCTGTTTTAAGCCATAGAGGGATTTAGCTAGCTTGCACACTTTGCTTTCTTGACCGGGTTCCACAAAACCCTCAGGTTGATCCATATAGATTTCTTCACCCAGGTCTCCATTTAAAAAAGCTGTTTTAATATCTATTTGATGAATTTTTAGATCATGAATTGCAGCCACTGCAATTAATAATCTAATGGACGTAACTCTAGTAACCGGAGAAAACGTATCAAAAAAGTCAAGATCTGCTTGTTGTTTAAAACCTTTTGCATCAAGCCTTGCTTTATATTTATTAATAGTTCCATCCGGTTTAAGTTTTTTTCTCAAAACCCATTTACAGCCAATAGTTTTACAACCTGGTGGTAAATCTACTAATACCCAAGTTTTGTTGGATAATAATGATTCCATCTCATCATTTACAGCCTCGTTCCAAAACACAAAGTCAGGAGATAACAAAGCTTCTTATAAAGTTAATGGAGCTTCCTCCACATTAAAAATATGATAATCAGGGCCAAAATCTTTTTCTAATCTGGCTCTTTTACTCCTTCTTGGTTCAAAAACTACAGTATCTTGGTTTTGTAAAAGAGGAGTAGAGGAACCGGTTTTAGATAAAATATTTTCTTGATAATTTTGACCCCCACCATTTTTAGATTTAAAAGGAAATTTTTCTTCATGAAAAATTGCATCACCTGATTCAAAAATTATTTTGTTTTCAATATCAAAAAATCTATAGGCTGTATTATTTGTTGCATATCCAAGAAAGGTACAAGTGGCAGCTTTCACACCTAATTTAAGTCTTTTAGGGTCCACAAGTCTAACAAAAGCTAGACAATCCCAAACCCTCAAATATCTCAAATTTGGCTTATGCCCTTTCCACAACTCAAAAGGGGTAACTTTTGTTTTTTTATGTGGCACTCTGTTCATGACATAACATGCAGTTAAAATTGCTTCTCCCCACAAATTTGAAGGAGCACCTGCTTCAATTAGCATAGCATTTGTTAAATCAGTTAAAGTTCTATTTTTCCTTTCTGCTACACCATTAGATGCAGGTGAATATGGTGGAGTAGTTTCATGGATTATTCTTAAAGGCTGAGGAAACGAGTTGAATCCAAAAGATTCATACTCCCGGCCTCTATCACTCCTATACCTTTTAATCTTTTTACCGAATTGATTTTTAACTTCAAGAAGGAATTCTTTAAATTTTTCAAAAGCATCACTTTTATTTTTCAACAAGTATACATAAGTGTATTTTGAAAAATCATCAATAAAAGTGATAAAATATCTATTTCCACCACGTGTTAAAATTCCTTCAAATTCACATAAATCAATGTGAATTAATTCTAACAATTCAGTATTTCTCACCACACTTTTATGAGGCCTTTTAGTTATTTTTGCTTGACTGCAAACTTCACATTTCTCAAACTTGTTTGTTAGTCTGAGAATTAATCCTAAACTACTCATGACTCCCACATATCGGCTATTAATATGACACAGACGAGCATGCCAAAAATTCATAGAAGGCATCATGTAAATAGAAACATGTGCTTTCTTATTCTTAACATTTAATTTAAATATTCCATCACAGGCATACCCTTTTCCCACAAATATGCCTTTCTTAGTGATTACATATTGGTCAGATTCAATAGTCTATTTGAAACCAGCTTTGTTGAGCAAATAACTTGACATCAAATTTTTTCTCATGGACGGTGTGTACAGCACATCTTTTAAAACATGCACACATCCAGAAGTAAAATTCAGCTCAACATCCCCACACCCGAGCACCTTGGTTAAACTGGAGTCACCAAGCATAACAGTCCTCTCCTCATTAAAAGGAGTGAAATCTTTGAACCAATCTTTATCATAGCAGACATGCTTATTGGCACCAGAGTCTGCCCACCACCCTTCCACAAATTGAACCATAAAAATATCTGTGATCATAGCCACAAATGGTTCCTCGGTAACATTAGCCTGTGGTCGAGGCTGTTGTTTCCGAAATTTGCAAGTTCGAGCAATATGCCCACTTTTGCCACACACAAAACATGTCACATTTGTCAGATCTTGTGAAGGGGGTTCTTGGTTCCATTTCTTTTGCCTCGGGTAATTTTTATTTTGTGGTCTTCCAGTATTTTTCTAAATTTTCTTAACTGGCTTCAAATGACTATTTTTATGAAATCGACCTTTAGGTAAAGTATTTCTAGAAGTTAAATTTACCTTAGCAGTGGAATGCTCTTGTGTCATAAGCGCATCTTTTCCTCGTGCTTCATCCTCCAGCTGAATCCGTGTGATTAGAGTCTCCAAGGATGTCTCTTTTTGCTTGTGACGCATCGACTTCTGGAACTCCCTCCAAGATAATGGAAGTTTGTCAACAATACCTGCTACAACAAGATTGTCTTCAATTTTGATGCCTTCAGATCTAACTTCAGCTACTAACATCTGAAAATCTTGAACTTGCTCCACTACGGATTTTCCATCTATCATTTGATAGCAGAAAAAATGGCTCGTAGCATATTTTTTAACGCCTGCCTCTTCAGTGTCATATTTGTTTTGCAAGGCTTTCCAAATTTTCTTGGCAGTGGTGTAAGTAGTATCATAATAATCATAAAATTGATCTGAAAGACAATTTAAAAGATAGAATCGACATTTATACTCATCTGTGTTATATTTTTCAATTTTTTCAAGATGAGCAGCATACTCTTTGTCGGTCATCTCTTCAGTGGTGACTTTGTTTGGATTTTTCTCGGTCAGGATATACGCCACCTTGAGGAGACTGAGGTAGAAAAGCACCTTACCTTTCTATAGCGACCCCGGTCTTTCCCGAGTTGGTTATTGTATCCGGACTTAGGTTCCGTGGATTCTATTATTTTATATATGTTGTTGTCGTCCTTTAATTCCTTATTTTTGAGTTCTGGGATGTATTGGGCAGGTTTGTTTCAGGTTAGTAGTGTTTGGGAGCAAAGGGTTGCTGCCCAGAATTTTGGTCCTTCGCTCGAGCGAGAAGTTTGTCGCTCGAGCGAGATCTTTGTTTTTAGTCCTTCGCTCGAGCCAGGGTTTATTCACTCGGGCGAGTGATTGCGTCTGGGCATAAGACCTGAGAGCTGTGTTTCTTGGATTGAGCGAGATCTCCTTCGCTCGAGCGAGCGAGGTGTATGTTTTCGAGTTATTCGCTCGAGCGAGCATTCTGTCGCTCAAGCTAGCTTCTGGGTTGCAGACCTGAAGCTTCGAGTTGTTGGCTCGAGCGAGACTTTCTTCGCTTGAGCGAGTCTTTCTTGTTTCTGGTCACTCGAGCGACCAATCCTTCGCTCGAGCGAGCCTGTTTTATGTAAGTACGCAGCAGCGGTTTTAAACCTTTTTTTTTTATTCTCTTCTGTTTTAAAACCCTAGAGTCGACTCTTTCTCTCTCTAGACTTGTTCTCTCTTTAAGAATTGATCTACCTAGGGTGAGTATCTAACCTTAGTCCTTTATTAAAAAGTTAGAGTGGGTTGAGGGCTTCGTTTTAATCTGAAGAACTTGGGATTTGGAGCACGTTGGTCTTTGGTCTTCATCTCCGTCTGGGTTCTAAACTTCGAGGTAGGGATACCCTACTCCATCTTATAGGTTTTGTCCTAAGTTTTCGTTATTTTGATATGTTGGTGTCATTTGGTAATTTTGGGAAAAACTAGGGTTTGTATTATAATTTGGAAAAATTGTGGAATTAAGTTTAATTCATGAAATTGGGGAACTATGGAATTAAATGGTGTAGTTGGATAGTTTAATCACTCACCTATGAAAATGTTGAGATTATATTTGTTGATACATTTATTTCCTGTTTAGAAATAACTGTTTTGGGCTATCGGTGGAAGATAGTCGTGATTGTTGTAGACATTGCATGTTGATTAGGGAAAACTGAAACTAATCACATTGAATGAGTCATTGAATATGACAGTTGAATTAATACAGCAAATAAGTGTGTTAATTGAATATTGTATATGACAAGTGTTAAATACATTGTATATGCATATTGTTTGGGAGGAGATAGGGGATGTACTCCATGGTTTGAGGGAAGATAGGGGATGGACTCTCAAACCTGTTTAAGAGGAGAAAGGGGATGGACTCCATTAGTACAACAAATATTTGTACTTGTTGATTTATGGAAGTGTTTCAGTATGAGCCTTAGTCTCATTTGAATTGTTGATATTGGAAGTAATATTAATGTGAGATGTAGTCTTATTTTGTAGTTTGGCCAGGTTCTAAGCCATGTCTATATAAATGGAAAGTTGAATAATAACGAAAGTGAAACATGTCATGGACATTATTGTTATGAAACTTAATTGTGTTATAATTGATTTTTAAGTGTTAACCATCTATCGAATGCTATTACTTTAGTCAATTCTTATATTTTGTTTAGTATATTTCTGCTGGGCTGTGGCTCACCCTATATGGGAACATAATTTTCAGGTCCAGGTGATATGTTGCCCCCAAGGACTTAGCTTAGAAGGATTTGGAGTTGAAGACTCTGTTTAGTTAGTTGTTATTTTGTTCTATTTTGATATTACATGTAAACTCAAGCCAAGGGCTTAATGTGTAGTTGAGTTAGTTCTCAGTCTTTTGTGTCCAAGTGTTGGCTTGGAAAGATGTAAGTTCGTAGGGCATTTACTTTCGTTATTACATGTAATGTCTTTTAATAAGATTACTCTGATGAATGGGATAGTGTTTTGTTTTTCTTAACTAATGCATGTCAATATTATATATGTTATGGGTTTATTTTGAGGGCATGACACTTTCCATCTCTTGAAATGAGCTCCCTTGAACCGGAAGGGCTTGTTGAGATCGCCGGTATTCTCGTTGGGCTTCTCCAGTATTGGCTCCATAAACTTTTGTTATTTGAATCTTCTTAAAATTGTTGGTGATAATTACAAATAACACACCAGAAAATACAAATAATAAAATTACAATCACTTATTGTCAGGGCTGAGGCGCGGGAAACTCGCTCTCTTTAAGGAGATTCAAGCCCTTTGCGGTTAGGCAAAGCCTCACACTGGTGCAGCAGAAAAAACCTTGACTTGTCCCCCCCAGGATACAACAGCCCGACTAAGTCGTATGGTTAACCAATACTGCACGATTGGTTGAACCCAAAGCTTTATCACACACACCATTTTTATTTGCCTGATAATCTCACATTAGACATAACAAAGCAACCGAAAACTTCTTCACCTCTCGTGTCCCTCTAGATAGGACCTAAGCTCAATATATAGGAGAGTCTAACTTGGTGGATAAGAAAGAGGAGACAAACACCAAGACTAGGAAGAGTTTAATGGATAAGTCTTGCAGGGCCTTATCTTGTAAGGCTTTGGATGGATAAGCAAGGGGAGACTAGGAGAAGACAAAAAAAAAAAACAACCTATAACACATTATAATATTAAAATACCTGCTAACATTTTCTGTTCTACAATCTTAATTTTGGCAGTGAGAGTCACCACCAATACAATTATCCTAAACAATCTCAAATAAGAAATTTGATAGTCTTCAACAGTCCTCTCTTTCGAGCACCAAAGTTTAGAAATTATTCTTGATAAATAGTGTTCACCAGATATATCACTTTGCTCCCTATTAGTATTGCCTTTTTCTGTTATCAATTCACATACTTTAGACCCATAATATGAAATCTGTGCTACTGCACGGACGGAATTTATGGACACCAAGGAACCTGTAGAAAATACACGCAACAAATGGTCCATCCTGTGAAGAAGAACAAGAAATGTAGTGGGAATTTTTCTCATTTTCATTTCTTATTAATAGAGGTTGCAAAGTGATTGAGATAGTTAATTCTACTTTCATGCTGAATGGGAAATTGAGTGGTCAATATGGATCTACAGCCCTATACAGCAGCATCGACATTCATCTTAACAAAATTAGAATCCATTCTTTGGAGCCAAGTGGGAAATTCATAACATAATTGGCAAATTTGCTTGGCATGGAATAATGAATTCACTAAGATTATGAAGAATCAGAGTACATAGTATAAAGTCGAAGGATTTTGTTAGATTGCTACTGTTATTTTTCTAGAATGTGATTTGAAATTTCCGAACTTTTCTTTTTCTTTTATTTTTTATTTTTTATTTTTTATGCATCCATATTGTTAGTTCCATGGTGTAGATTGATTTAGTAGTGTCAATGATCTTATGGGAAGCCCTACCCTTTGCACTGATATGGACTATCTGGATATCAAGAAATGATTAAATGGCAAAGAACCCAATTGATACGAAATCAGGGAATTGGTGAAGATTAAATGCCAACATTTCATTCCTTGGAATGTATCAAGTCTGTTAGACCATGCCCATCAACTACTGATAAGTATGGGTGTATCTTCTTTCCTTTTCTCTTGCCAACCATTTTGTTTCAGATTTGCTTGCACATGATTTGTGATGAATTGAACGAATGAGAGAAGAAATATATTTCTTCAATGTATATTACAATGATACACAACTCAGATATACACCAGCATAAGCGCCTAATCTAACTCTAGTTCTAACTAATTCTAAACTCAACACAATCTAACTACAGTTAGTTGGAATCCTTTATGGAGTGTAGTTTTGGTATGGTTGTCCTGAATAGAAAAATTAGATTTATTAAAAATAATAGAACAATTATTATCTTTGGCTAATTGCTGAACTGAAAGAAGGTTAGAAGAAAGAGATGGAACATGCAACACTCTTTGGAGCTTAAAAGAATGATGAGGAGTAGATAAAAGACCTGAACCAGTATGATGAATAGGTAGAGAAGAGCCATCAGCCACAGTAACTTTCTTAGAGCCAGAGTAAGGTTGATAGGTAGTCAGATTACTGAGATCAATAGTAAGATGATCTGTAGCAGCAGAATCAAGGTACCAAGGTTGAAGAGAAGAAGAATTCGGGAGAGCACCTTCTGAGGTTGAGGCAGTGTGAGCTTTAGAACCAGATGAAGCATGAAACTGCTGTGGAGAAGATTGAGTTGACTGCTGAAAATGAGGATCCATGCGATGCCAACACTCAAATGCGGAGTGATTTGGTTTGCCACAAATCTGACAAACCGAACCAAAAGTAGATCGATTTTGATTTTGATTTTGATTTTTGTACTGATATCTTCCTCTAGAAGAAGAAGAATATCTACCACCAGACCTATTTCCTCTGTAATTACCTCGAGAATCTCCTCTGTAGTTAGATCTACCATGATGATATGTAGAAAAACCTTTTGAAGAAGAATTATCTTTCATAGCAGTATAGGCCAGAGAAATCTCAGAAGAAGACTTGTGTTTCTCTTCAATATGTAAAGCTTCAGAACAAAGTAAAGAAGACAATTCATCCATAGTAATCCCTTCAGAACGAGCTCTAATAGTAGGTTTAAAAGCATCATATTCACTTGGCAATCCATTCAATGTGATAAGAACTATATCTTCGTCATCAACAGAAGCTGAGGCAAGATTCAATTGATCAACCAGTTCTTTTCCAGTTGAATCACGAACAAAAGGAGAAGGACATGAAGATGATCCATCAAGAATATCAAGAAGAGCAGTTGCTCTGAGTATATTCTGTAGCTGAGTTTTCCAGATAATGAAATTCGTTGAATCAAGCTTTACATTGACGAAAGAAGAGAGATTAGAAATCCAGAGACCAAGATTTGCTGGAAGAGTTGGTGATGCCATTGAAGACATTCGTGAAGCTCGCTAGAGCAGGTCATGCTCTGATACCATGATGAATTACAGTGAACGAATGAGAAAAGAAATATATTTCTTCAATGTATATTACAATGATACACAACTCAGATTATATACAACAGCATAACCGCCTAATCTAACTCCAGTTCTAACTAATTCTAAACTCAACACAATCTAACTACAGTTAGTTATAACTACTAACTAATGCAGTTATCAGTTTGTTACAGGTAAAGGAGCTGCTCTGTATCTTGTGATATCCTATCAATTTGGTAATCCTCATTGTGCCAATCTAGTTGAAATATGTTGGTTTACTATGATGAACTCAAAGCATTTCCTTTTCATCTCAATGTATTACTCATTTGCTATTAATAAATTCATGAAAACTCTTCCAATTTCAAAACGTATTATGCCATACACATGAATGATGTACTCATTAATGGAGAAATTTTTACAAATGAGATCACTTCATAAGCTTAAGTTCTACAATTTAAAAATAAAAATAAAAAACTTTTCAACTAAATAATATTTATTTTGTTTGATTTTGAATTTTTAAAAATAAATTTGGGTTTTTTTTTTTTTTTTTGACTTCAGTGATTTTTTTTATATTTATATTTTAGTCATTTTTTTAGTTGCATCTAAAATATAAAATATTTGTGAAATTTTTTTTTATTTTTTGCATTTAATATATATTTTTTTAAATCACAAATATTTTACTTTTGAAGTGTTTATAGAATTAACTGAATCTAATTTTTTTTTTATAAAAAAATTCTTAAAATATTTATAAAAAATTCACCAAAGACAAGCAATACCAAAAATAAAAAAATTCAAAAATTATTCACTAAACAGAGCGATTTAATCTTCTCAAACAGTAAATTTCTAATAGAAGTACACCCTTATTCGATGAGTAAACATTCAGTGTCACAGCCATGTCACCATTGACAAATACTAACAATAAACCTATGTGGAGGGTGAGCTTCATTTTCAAAATATAATTACTTTGTCACATATACATGAGAAGGTAAATAAAAAAATGTTAATATCATTAACATGGTATAACCGTTGTATTAATTTTTTTTATTATTTGGCAGGGTCCTTAATTTTTTAAATGTGTCAAACTATATAAGATAAAATATGAATAATATAAATATTAAAAAAAAATAAGAACATTTGTTTGCTTGATAGGGATGAGCATGTGGCCCGATGTGGGTCTGGCCTAGTTACGCGAGGGCCCGAGCCCAATCCGGGACCCTAAGCCTAGGCCTGAGCCGTTATTTTGAAGCTCGACCTGCCTAGCCCGACCCATGGTCGGACCCATCGGCCTACTCAAGGCCCATTCAAAGCCCAGCTCGAGGCTCACCTGGCCCGCCCAAGACCCAGTGTCATTTTTAGTAGAAAAGAATAAAATTTTGATAGAAAAAATTTTAAAAAAATATTCAAGTCCGCTCCAAACCTAAGCCCAGGCCCATGCTTGCTGCCCTAGCCTACTCAAGGCCCAAATACCCTTGGGCCTAATTTTCTAACCCTTGGCCTGACCAAAATTTTACCAGTAGTTTGGGCGGCCTGACATGGGCCGGTCCAGCCCAGACCCAATTTACACCACTAGATGACACCCATCAAGACTAAAATTGATAATTGATATGCTCATATAGAAAATAGATACACTCATCACCCCTCATTTTAAATTGATATACTCATGTAGAAAATAAAATAAAAATTCACCAACTAATGATGAAAATTCACAGCACTCATAACTGGTTCTGTTGGAAATCAAAGTGCAAATGGAAGCAAAAATCAATGCTTTAGGGTGTCAGAAACTCTAATTTGTGGGGATTTGGAACCATAAGATATGTTTGTGTGAGTTACCAAGCATTTAAACTGCTCTGAACGTTTTAATTATCTAATGTCGGCATGTTTAGATTTGTGATTATAACTCTATATACGCATATTTAGACTTGTGATGGCGGAGTTCAACTTATAGTTGTGTTTTTGTCTTACGATATATCTAAAGTTCATGTAATCAATAGAAGTTTTTGTATTAGCTACATTACAATGGACCTTTTAGGGGCCTGAAAAATGACAGTGCCCAAAACAGTTTAATTTGTCTTCAGAATCCATCCTTCTCAATCTCAATGGCTTGTATTGAAAATATGTTTTTGCACTCGTTCATGAAGCCACAAACTTCCTGATTTATTGCTTTCTTTTATCATTTTGTTCATGTTCTTTAAAAATAATAAAATAATAAAAAAAACTAATTCAAATTGGACAGCATCCCCTTCTCCTCTTTACATCATTTCGCTTAATATTTACCGTCAGTTTTGCATAAGAGATGAAATAAATAAATAAATAGGGTAAATTACACTCAACTCCTTTGAGATTTTTTGTAACGCCCTCAAAAATAAACCCATTAAACATAACACAAGGCATGCATTATTAAAAGAAAAACATTATATTATTTAAATCATCAGAGTAACATGAAATAAAACATAAAAATATATGCCCTACGGGCTTACATCTTGCCAAGCCAACACTTGGACACAAATTCATGAGTTCTAACTCAAACAAATAAAGCCCTAGGCTTGAATGTTTACATTATTCAAATAAAACGACTAAAACAAATAAAACAAGTCTTCAAGTCCAAATCCTCACAAGCTAAGTCCTTGGAGGTAGTGAACCGCCTGAACCTGAAAATAAAGTTCCCATATAGGGTGAGCCACAGCCCAGTAAAGAAATACTAAACCAAGCATAAGAATTAACTAAAGCAGTAGCAGCTGATACATGGTTAACACAAAATAATCCATTTACAAATTTCATGACACAAATGTCTACATTGCCTATGACACTTTGTCTATGGCATAATTCACCTCCCAATTATGGCTCAGAACCTGACCCAAATAACTCAACGGGGATTTCATCTCTTATTAACAATCTTTCCAATTCAACAGGGATAACAAATCAAGTTAAACCTCTCATATAGCATAACAAATACACAAGTTGGTATTGCATCAATCACTATCAAATTCACTTCCATACTTCCCAACTGATACACATTTTGGTGATGTATCATATCAAATAGATAAGCATATGAGCTATTGCATCAATCACAATCAAATTCACTTCCATACTTCTCAACTGATACACATTTTGGTGATGTATCATATCAAATAGATAAGCATATGAGCTGTATCTCTGCTATAGGCGCGCATATAAGCAGCAACCCTGGGTTCATCACCTATCTCCCCATAATCATTAACCGGTTTAGAGGTACATCCCCCATCTTCCCCTAAACCGTGGAGTACATCACCTATCTCCTCCCATACACAAGTAAGGCATATAAACATAAAGTCATATACACAATCCATCAATACATAACTTTTAACGTATTATTCCAACCTTTATACTCAACAACTTAATCAAGTGATTAATTTCAATTTTGCCTAATCCACATGCAATGTCTACAACAATCATGACTATCCTCCACCGATAGCCCAAAACAGTTATTTCTAAGCAAGAAATAAATACACAACACATGTAATTTCAATAGGTGGTTAAATTATCCAACTACGTCATTCAGTCTCATAATCCCCCAATTTCATGAATTAAACCCAATTCCACATTTTTCCCAAATTAATTATACAAATTAATCTATGTCAAACCCTAGGGTTTCTCCCAAATTTACCAAACTACCCCCACATACCAAAATACCAATACTTAGGATTAAAACGTATAAATGGAGTAGGAAATCCCTACCTCGAAGCACAAAACCCAAAAGAAGAAGACGAAGATGACAGCCCAAACTCCAAAGTGCTCCAAATCCAAGTTTGTTCAGATTAAATGAAAGCCCTCACTCTCCTCTACCTTATTTGTAAAGCAACTAGGGTAAAAACACACCCTAACTAGATCAATCCTAGGAGAGAAGGTGTTTAGAGAAAGAGAGAACTCGGAAATTAGGGTTTTAGATCAAAAAGGGGCTGAAAAACTGTTTTAAAATACGCTGCTGCGTATTTATACCTGACAGGCTCGCTCGAGCGAAGACCTGGTCGCTCGAGCGACCAGACACAGAAAAGAGTCGCTCGAGCGAAGAAATGCTCGCTCGAGCGACTAACAAACCAGCTCGCTCGAGCGAAGAAAGCTCGCTCGAGCCCACAAACACTGCTTTCAGGTCTAAGTACTGGACGCGAAGCTCGCTCGAGCGAAGGGACCCTGGCTCGAGCGAAGGACCAAAATCAAAGACCTCGCTCGAGCGAAGAAGAGCTCGCTCGAGCGACCAACCCAAAAACTGAACATGAACTCTTGGTTTCAAACCCAACCAACCTGTAAACAACCTGCCCAATAAATCCTATAACTCAAAACTGAAGAATTAAAGGACAACAACAACAATATGATAATATAATCTACGGAACATAAGTCCGGATACAATAATCAAATGGGAAAAAAAAAACCGGGGTCGCTATATTTTTTACAATTACACTGGCTTTCCCTTTTTTTTTTTTTTAAATTACATTAACCTTCCTTTGCATATTCCCCCAATCCATTAGTTGAGCGTTAGTTTGACTAATGGTTCTATTTTTATTTTTATTTTTTTAGTGCAAAAGTTATTATTTAATTGTTAAATTAGCACATAGAGAATTTCAATTTGGTTTGTACATATAACATTTGAAGGGACGAGAGAAATCAATTAATAATTTTTTAAGTAAACAAATTAGTATGAATCATTGAATCCAAGTGAGAAATACAAGAACTTGTATGTATGCATGTAAAGTAATAACATATATATATATATATATATATAACTTAGTTAGAACATTTGTGGTAATTAACTATAACTTTGGAATTATTTTGGATTCATTATATTAAGTTGGGTTAGGTTGTGACTTCGATATCCATGGATTTAATTTTGTAAAATAAAAAGAATGGATTGGGATAAAGGACGGAGCATGTTAACTTGGAAAATAAGAGAATTGAATTTTAAAAAGGAAGAAGGAAATCATATGTGAATTTTAGAAATTAGCTTGAGGTTGGATTATGAATATTTATTTTACTATTGTTGATGTTGGATTTAAAATCTCATGAGAGTTGAATCATTATAATACGTGTGTTGAAATATATACATTTAGAGGTTTTGTCCTTGGTCATTGGTGGAAGATGACATTGTTGTGTTGAATAGTTTATGTGTATGCATTACACTTGTTGGTTGTACTTTGTCATGTTGTGATGATTGGTATACTGAGCTGAGAATAAGAGGTACCGTTACCTTCCAGTTAGCGCCTGAAAAATTGGCTGCGCTTAGAATGAGAGGTACCAGAACCTTCCAGCTAGCGCCTGGAGAACTTGACAGATGTACCATTACCTTCCAACCGGTGTCTGGTAAATTGGCATTTTATTGTGGAAAGGTATATCCTTGGCTTACCGTGCTTAAGGCAGGTAGAGCAGAATTTATTTATCATTATTGTCTCAGTGTATCTGGGTATATCATGGGTTATGATGGTTATCATTCTAGAAGGCTGTATTGCCTCAATTGTTGAAGTAGATAGTTATTGATTGCTTGTTGTTTTCCTTTTGTATTAAAGGCATACTTGTATAATTATGAATGTGTTGGAAACGGATGTAAGTATTGTGTTGAGATTGTGAAAAATGTGAAAGACTTTGAATACTTGTGAACATGTTTTGAAAAGGCAAATCAGGTATAAGTTTGGAAAGTGAGAGAAAACGTAATGGGCTTGGTGAAATTGTTTTTCTTCAGAAATTTGTTATAGTCATATGAATATTGGAAAAAGGTAACAAGAAGAAAAAAAAAAGGTGAATTACTTATGTTATTGAATGAAATGAATGACTTGGAGAAAAGTTTTTATATACATATATTTCTGTATAAACCGTCACATTATTTATACAGTATGAGACTAAGCATTCATGATCATAGCCATCTATAAGTTGTTATTGTTTAGAATCATGTTGAGATCTCTACTGGACTTTATGTTCATCCCACGTTGCTAATCCTTTTTCAAGTGAACGTCGATAAGTGTTCCAAGGTCATGGATCTTCTTTACCTATTGGCCACGGGGCCTTTTGTTTGTGGGCAGAATGCCATTGATGTAAAAGGGTTAAACCCTTTCTCTTCATTTAGAAGATGTAAGCCTACGGGCAATTTATTTAATTAACTCTTGTTGCATTCATATTATATTCGGATAAGAGAATCTTTATTCATGTGTTCTTGTACATATAAAGAGTTTTCGTATGTTATCTCTGAAATTGAATCTATAATAATGGTTTGGTAATGGAATCTGAGTAATAAAAAGGTGGGGCGTTGCAGGATAATTGAAAAGTGACTTTGCTTTTAATTTCTTATATCAGTATGATAGAATAAACAAAATTAGATCTTTGTTTGAATTTTGTGTTTAGTTGTGATAAACTGACTGTTTAATAAAATGCTTTTATTAGGATTAACATGTCAATGGGCTATACCTCCACTGGTTCAAGCAATGATGCTGAATTTTTTCAAAATAGATGACGCAAATGTTGGGAAGGGGGGGGAACAACAATTAAGATATCATAATCAAAGAAAAATCCAAGGAGGCTTTATCTCAAGTGTGTAGATCAGATGTATGAATACTATGCGTAGGGAGCGGCTTTTACTATAGGGAATGCATCAAATATCCAAAGGAGAAGTAAAACTATTCATACAAAGAATGAAGATGAGAGAGGGTATGATTATGATTTTGAGAAAAACAATGAAGTTCTAATTAGATTGGAACGACTTGAGGCAAACCAAGGAGCTATGAAATTGATTATGTTTACAACCATAGCGTTGGTTGGTTTTATCATGCTAATGGTGCTACTCAAGTGAATGTAACCACGTGTTTGTTATTTGTATTTAGTTTGTGAATCTAGTAAAGCTTATACTGTGGGTTTTGAAATGTACATATAATTTTGCACTATGCTTAATTAATGAAATTACTTATGGTTTGTGTTTTAAAAAAAAAAATTTGTTTGGTTGTTTTTTATTCTCTTTTTTTTTTTTTTTTTTTTGTGGTAATCTTAATTGTCATTAGTTTCATTAAACAACTGCGAAAATATGACGAGATGATTCAATTGTTTGAGCAGACTCTTGGTTCTACTGAGATGAACTGTTCTGCAATAGTAAGTGACAATGGTCACATAACAAATTTGGACAGTTCTGATGTCCGAAACCCCCCTTTCCTCAAGTTATGGCAATGGCTCTTGATTATCTAGTCCTACTGCTATCTAGGGAGGCTTGAGGAAGCTCTTGAGTTTATGAAGAAACAAGAGGGAATCTGTCTCTACCACTAAAGAGTAACAACTAATCTTTCCTTATAGAACCCTCATTAACAAATAATTCAGTAACAACTAATCTGTCTCTACCACTAAAACTAATCTTTCCATATAGAACCTTCATTAACAAAGAAAGTGACTGAATTATGCCAAAAATTCCCACTTCATTAACAAATAACACCGACAACATTATAATCAAAATTCCCATATGTACCAAAAAAATTCCCACTCGATTAACAAGTTCCTCAAACAATACAACATTATAGTTGCAAGATGACACCACAGTGACAAAATTATCCAACAAGTTTAATGTCTAAGAACAATACAAGATTATAGTTGCATGGTTACACCACAGTGACAAAATTATCCAAGAAGTCTAATGTCTAAGAAGTTTAAGAAGCAAATAAACATTCTTCCATAAAACATAACTGAAAAGCAACAAATATATGAACATTCTGGTCTGAATAATAACTTTCAATTGTCATCAACAACATCATCTTTCAGTGCAAGCCTTTAAGAGATGTCTATCTACATGACTATCAGGAGAACTATGTGGGGTTTGCGAGACTTGGACTGCAAAGTGTTGAACACTTGTACTTGAAAGAATGTGTGAGTAGGATAGACAAAAGGCATTGACTGATGCATGTTATTTCCCTGCAATAGTGCTAAATTTATTAAAATTTTATTACAATGTATAGTACCCTTTCAATGTAAAGTAAGTAATCAGTTCTAACTCATATCATATGTAGGATACATAAGAGGAGGAACACTTGTACCACCCATGAAAAAAGGAGGTTGAGGTTAAGGTTGAGGTTGAGAAATATAGACACTATGACCCTAAATACAACCAATATAAACAAAATAAAATATGAAATAAAAATAAATGAGATGATGCATTTTCATAAAAAGTTGCACACAATATTAAATATTACCCATGGTGAAAAGAGGCTAAGATTGAGCTTGGGAAGTATAAACAGCAGCACCCTACACACAACCAATACAGATAAAATAAAAACAGAGGAGATAATGCTTTTCCTAAAAAGTTTGACACACTATTAAATTTTACCTAAATATAATTACTACCCACAATGAAAAGAGGCTGAGATTGAGCTTGGAGAGTATAAACAATAGCACCCTACATACAACTAATATAGACAAAAGCAAATATAAAATAAAAACAAAGGAGCTAGAAAAACATAATTAAGATAATGCATTTTTCATGTAATTACCTAACTAGATTGCATCTTTTTATTCTTTGCAATAGATTTTTTCATCCCACCTTTGATCCTCCTTCTTTCCTTACTAGTTGATCCTCTTTTCTTGAGTCCCCTAGCTTGGATTGGACAATCTACTTCATCACTCTGTGGGCATGCGTTAAATGAGGAATTTCTTAATTTAGTGACCTCCAGCTGACTACAAATGTGCACATTTAATTTATCTTCAACCATTACACTCATTCACCTTTTGAAACTGACGAATGATAAATTTCTTCACTTTCAGGGGCTCTACTTGCTATTGATCTAAATACAGTCATTAATGACTTATATCGCTCGCTTTGATGTAGTTTCACATCAGCCTTGATGTCATACCAACGTCTATTTTTCACCTTTTCACCCCCTGCTTTTTTCGTCCATCGTTTAAGTATATATTGTGTAGGAAGTTCTGTTGCATTGCATATATCTCTAAGCAACTTCACACAAGGTCATCACAATAAGCCCTTTACTTCAAACTTCCTGTAACTACAAGTCAAAGAACCATCTCTATCCATTGTCACATTCTTATCTTTTTTTTGCATCTACCACCATTCTAATTATGAAAATGGTACTCTCACCGTCATCAACAGTGCCTATAACGGACACTTTAATGGACTTCATGTACTCAATTTGGAATTTCTCAAAAATTATTTTGGTGTAAATCTCTACCACTTGCTTTAACATCAAAATTGGAATTGAAACCCTCGTAAATTTTTTGGAGAAATTATACTCGATTTCCAATTCCTAACACGTCTTCTCATAGAGCATCCTCTCAAAATACATGAAGAATTCCATCAAATTATGATCACAACTGAGATTGTTATGACCCGAACCAGCCCCTAGAGGTTTGAATCATGACCAGCTAGTAATCATAGATTACTACGGCCTCTTAGACAAATACAAAATATCTATTGACTATCGGGGCCTGAAGCGGAAGCAAAATTGATAATAAAACAAGTTCATTGAGCTTTGTTTAAATAATAAACCTTAAACCTCCATAGAACATTGCATCATAACATATAATATTTACAACAAGGTTTAAACTTCATCTTTTATACATACAAGTGCAAACACAAGATTTAACACAAACGAAGACTTAACAAAAGCTTGACTCAACACAAGTCCAAGCAAACGCCTTGACACAGAGGCACTCCATGGTTGACTTCTCAAAAAGATGAACTCCCAAGGCAAACTATAAGCTTGATCTCCCAAGTGCTCACCTACATACATATAGGGCAAAAGGGTGAGCTAAAACCCAATGAGTAACATCAATATAAAGGGGTTAATGAATGAAGTCCCATCATAAAACGAAAGATAACTCTTTTTTGTAACGCCCCCAAATTAATAAACAATAATTTAAATAAGATAAAGATATATTCAACACACGATTCTGTCTCGTTCACCCAACTTCCTCGATTAGTACATCATTACATCGAAGAAGTATACAAAAGAAGTGTTCACTTGCAATACATATTCACCCTCCTAAAAACATGAATCCATAGCTTGTGTAACTATAAAAAAAATAAAAGAAATGAACAACAAAGTAAATGCCCTGAGGCTACAAGTTCTAAGGCTTAAGTCTAGTTACACAAAAAGGTTGTCAAACCCAAACATATTAAGCCCTTTGGCTTGCAATGTCATCATACAAAAGGGAGAGCTTCTTGCTCTCAACACATTCCACGCCTTCAACTAGGCGAGATCACTACATCCTTTACTACACAAATCCACTAGGGTGGAGCACAAGGCCCAGTAGAGATATCTTAACAAAGTATATATGTTTTAAGCAATCCCATGTAAATAAATACAATGCCATGTCATGTTCAAATGTCAAAGTTTTTCATTTCTTTCGAAATCCATGCACTATTTCATTGAAGGTTTAGTATCTTCATGAAAGTCAAATTTAAATAATGTGGTGGTAAATACGACTTAGGTAATTCTCCAAAGCTAGTGTCTACAAGTAAGCGTATCAAGCACTTCCAAATCCTACATTACCAGTTACTAACTGGAGGGCTTAGGCACCCACACGCGTGTGTTTCTGGTCTTACACAAAGAACATTCAGGCCAACTTAATTTCCAATCTACACCCCCTAATCGGGCTTACTAAACGTATTTACCCCGAAATGCTTTCATTAACAACAACTATTTTCTCAAATAAAGAATTTATTTCCTAGTCAAGGTCGTAAGTGGACAAAATTCAAGATAATGCAAATGGATCAAATGAAAAATGACTACATATAAATATCTTCTTTATACAATATCTCCAACATTCTCACATTTGTTCAAGTAAAATTTCCATAATTCAATAGTTCTCAAAATCATGGTAAGGTACAAATCCATGTGACATATGAGATTACCATATATTCATAATCAACATCTATTATTCAATTTTCCTAAATGCCAACATGCACATCCCATATTTCCATAATTGTTTGACCAAAATTCTCATTCCTTTCATGAGTGCCTCAACAATATAACAACCTAAGAAAGGTTTCTTCAATTTCTTAAGAGATTTAACATCAATTTCATAAATATTACATCAATTTCACTTTTCCCAAATTTCCCAAAACCTAGGGCTTGATCAAAAGAGGGTTTTTCCTTCATTTTCAAAACAACTACAAGCATACATTCCCAAATGGTTCATAGTATACCCAAAATAATTTATCTTGGACCAAATCATGTGAAAGAAATCATTTCTCTACCATTTTTCTTGGATCAACATCTAAAAAAGACAAATCCACACTAGAAATCATAGTGAAAAGGACAAGATATGCTAAAAACCATATATATAACTCAAAGAATATCCCTACCTCAAGACTTTGAGAAGAAATGATGAAAAGTTCTGAAATCAATGGCGCTAAAATCTGATCTCCATCGTACACAGCATAGCCGTTGATGAGCTCTCCAAAATGCAAGAAGGCACCAAGGTTAAAATCTCAATAGATAGTGAGAGATCAAGGAGTAAATGAAGTGGGTGGAGGGTTTCTAGAGAGAGATGAGAGAAAAGAGAGTTAGAGTTAATGTGGGGGAGAGAGTGTGACCTAAAAAGTGATAGAAAAGTGTGTAAGGCTCAACTTTTGAAGTGATTTACAGAGTTTTCAGAGCTGACTGCGAACAGACTGCTTGAGTGACAGAAGTTGAGCTCGAGTGAACAATTCAATTTGAGAGACTGCTCGAACGACCAAACTTGAGCTTGAGTGAAGAACACCCCCTCCCAAAAACTCCATTCCCCTTGTAAAAGACCGCTTGAGCGATGAATGCTTCGCTCATGCGAAAAATACATACTCCTAGAAGTTCAGACTGCAAACCAAAGTACTAAAAGGTCAATTTCACGGCTAGAGAGACCAAAAGCCTTTTCAAGCGGTCTCAACCTAAAGATGAGACTAGTAACTTCAAAACATTAGCCAACATTCCTATTTTCTCTCCAACACCGAAAATTACAAGATGACATCTCAGAACACACTGATGTACCTACCAGAACAACCACATGGGAGAATGAATAACAATACAAGATTCAAAAGGTTTAACAATGATGAAGACAACACAAATGGACAAACATTACTGATTGATGCATTCAATTTTCTTTAAAGGTTTTGGGACACTTTTTATTCTCAAACAATTCATATATCGATTGCATAACGAAACATTCTTGTAACCAAAATCCATTATCAAAGTGTCATACGTGGTAACATCCAATAGAGTAACAAATGGGCCAATAGGATAAAATCCTTGGGGCCATGTAGGCCAATACAATAGGACTAACAAAGATCAAACAATGGGACCACTCGGACCACTCTGTACTTCAATCATTTAATGGGTCATGTTATTATATCACCCAGGCTGGGCCTCACTAAAGGATGTCACGAATACATTTATAAAATGGACATTCATTCATCTATACAAAATAAGATTTCATAAACATCATTCTTGAAACAATTTCAAAATACATTTCAAACATATCTTTATAGAGATATTACTCACTGTAGGCTTGAAAGAATGCTAAATCTCGGGTGTCCGACCTGCACAAAACACATAAACAAATACACATTGAAGCATACCATTCAAATGAATACCTTTTATCTAATCCAATTCCTCATGTTGGTTTCTAGCTTATCATTTCCTTAATGAGGCCTAAACAATGTCTAAGAATGTTTAAACGAATATGGAAAATAAAATATGCACATGAGAATGTTGTACAAAGTTTGCTGATAATAGAGTGTTCACTCAAGCGATGCTCTCATCGCTCAAGCAGTGAATGCTAACTTTCAGTACCTAAGTCTGCAAAATGAGATTCTGGATGTCTCAAATGTAGGCTCGAGTGAGAAATTGTTCCCTCAAACAATATGCAAGTCTACAAAAATACTAGTTGTTCAAAAAGTGCGCTCGAGTGGTGACTTTACTGCTTGAGCGGTCTGTGCGAATTCTATTTTTCCAAAACTAAAAGATTAAGTTTCCAAACACAATTTCTTGCATGACTTAAAAAAACATGAAAACACTTTGAAAAACATAAATTCATGACCAATTTTGAAACCATTAACTCAAAACATCATCAATTAACAAAATTAACATCAAAACCTTCATGCATGTGGGATTTTCAACACCTCTCATCTTGAAGAACATGATTATGCAATGGAAAACAAACTTCATGGAATTTTTTTGAAAATATGCTAAGTTAAAACTCTCATGCATGCTAGAATGTCAAAACTCAAATAAAAATTGATGAAACAAAACATATTGAACTATGAACATGCTCCTAGCTTACTATTCATCATCTTCTTGACAATCCTTTACAAATTACATGCAATGATTCTAATTACTCAATGAATTCACTTCCTATATGGATAAACTACAAGAATTAGAGGTCAATTGCTTACCTAGAGCTTGAATTGTTGATTTGCTAGATGGATTTCCTTCAATTCATCTTCCTCTCTTCATAATTCTACAAATCTCTCTTTCTCTCTATAGAGTAGTTCTCTCTCTCTCTCTCTCTCTCTCTAAAATCTAAGCACTAATGATATAAAATGAGCTCAAATCATCTTCTTCTTAAGTTATATATATTAATAGATTAGCATAGGTTAATTAAATAATCTTAAAGCTAATTAATCACACTTATGTCTAATTGATTATTTCTAGTTACTATTAATCTGAATCAATTTTTTAATCAAGTTCCCATGTGATTTTACACATTAAATTAAACTAATTGAGCTAATCATTTATTGTTTTCTAAGTCATTTAGGCCTTCCATTTCTAATTCAAAATTCCTAATTCAATCATAATTACTAACAATGTATCAAATGCAAATCAAACAATTTTAAACACATATTATGCAAATCATATTCAAATTCATATAATCAAATAAATGCAAAGATGATATGCATGATGTGGTTGTCACAGAGAGAATTCTGCAAAATGCATTGAAGAATTCAATAAGTTGAGTAATACTCATTCCAGCTGCCCAAGAATTCAATATATCTGGTCATCCCCATTTGTCCTTCACGCGAAAAGTCTGCTCCAACCAATGATTGTTGCGTGCATCATACTTATCAAGCATTTGGTCCCATTGTATTCTAAATTCTTATTCGTCATCAATGTCATGCATGAATTTTGAAAACACAACCTTGACCCTAACATGTCATGCCAGCCCAGCCAATTCCATGCCATGCTATCAATAATAGCTTCCTATGCCAATGCCTTGGCTAGCAGCTTGGCATTCCAACGCCTTAGCCCGCAGCATGCCTTGCCATGGCCTTGTTCGGCAGCACGACATGCCATGGCCTTGGCCAACAACATGGCATGCCACAGCCTTGGCAAACATGCCTTGTCCCTTGGGTAAATGCCATCAGGTTTGGCTTTGACTTACGTACAAGTTGCCTTGCGAAATTCATGTCCCTCGGGTAATCGCCATTTGGTTGGCTTTGATGTGCGAATGAGTTGCTTGTGGTTTCCTAGTGGAAGCTTGTTGCGAAAAGTTTGTCCCTCGAAAGTTTCCTGTTGCGTTTGTCATTTGTATTCGCGTTAACCGGTGCTTTCTCGGCTTCTCCAAATGTTTTCGCACGTTCGTGGGGCTTCTCAGTCCTTCGGGGTGTGATTCGTTGTGGGTGGCTGGTGCATAGTGTACGTCGTGGCGCATGAGTTATGTTTGGTTTGTGTGAGCTGGACGGATCCCTGCCTATGCAGCGAACTCCACTGGCACATTCCTGTATGTCCCTCGGGTAATTGCCTATAGGTTGGCTTTGACTTGCCTACAATTTGCCTTC
The DNA here is from genome assembly GCA_030407325.1 of Camellia japonica. Taxonomy (NCBI): domain Eukaryota; kingdom Viridiplantae; phylum Streptophyta; class Magnoliopsida; order Ericales; family Theaceae; genus Camellia; species Camellia japonica. Next base: position 107,655,574 of record JAPPVO010000013.1, on the reverse strand, counting down.
GCTTCCCCAGTGGAAGGTGCCTTGCGAAAAGCATGTCCCTCAGGTAATAGCCATTCGGTTGTCTTTGACTGACGAACGAGTTGCCTGTGCTTTCAAAGTGGAAATTTGTTGCGAAAATTATGTCCCTTGAAAGTTGCTTGTTGCCTTTGTCATTTGCAGTCGCGCTAAGAATAGCAACCAAGGCCAAGGCCAAGGCCGCAGCCAAGGTAGCCATGACACAGCCTTGGCCAGCAACATGGCATGCCAAAGCCTTGGCCTGCAGTATGCCATGCCCTGGCCTTGGTAAGCATGTCATGCCACGGCCTTGGCCAGCAACATGGCATGCCAAGGCCTTGGCCAGCAGCATGCCATGCCATGCCATGGCCTTGTCTAGCAGCAAGGCATGCCAATGCCTTTGCCCGCAGCATGCCATGCCAACACCTTGGCCAGCAGCATGCCATGCCACGGCCTTGGCCAGTAGCATGCCATGCCAACGCCTTGGCCAGCAGCATGCCTTGCCACGGCCTTGGCCAGCATCATGCCATGCCATGGCCTTGGCCAGCAACATGGAAGCTTGTTGCGAAAATTATGTCCCTTGGAAGTTGCCTATTGCCTCTGTCATTTGCAGTCACGCTAAGAATAGCAACCAAGGCCACCCAGCCAAGGCCGCAGCCTTGGCCATGCCATAGCCTTGGCCAAGCCGACAGCATGCCATGCCACAGCCTTGGCCAGCAGCATGCCATGCCATGCCACTGCCAGCAGCTTGCGATGCCAACGCCTTGGCCAATAGCATGCCTTGCCACGGCCTTGGCCATGACAATTGGAATGGCCTTAGCCATCATAACATAGACCTTTTCGAAAACAGAACTTACATGTTTCACATCATTTTGCATCAAATGTCGTGCAAAGTCGGTGGTTTGTATCAGGCATGACAATTGGAATGGCCTTAGCCACCACAACATCTTGATTGATGAAAATAGTTTTCGGAGCCTTGTTTGACATTACCTCTAGAAAAATCTGAAAGGGCCATGTAAAAGATTCGGCAATCTCATCATATATCAACGCTGCACCAAATACAACTATTTCTCGATGATTATTAAATCCAACAAATGTTCCAAAAGGTCTATGCTCATTATTTAATTTGTAAGTAGTGTCACATCACCAAATTGACCATTGTCCATAATCATTTGTAAGTAGTGTCAAAGGTCACTACATCAGCCCAAAATATGTTACTTATCTTCTATTTACAATCTAATTGGACTGCATAATAAAATGATGGATTTTTCACAATTGTTTTCCCAAAGTAATGCAATCCACTACCCGCTTCTCCGTATTCCAAATCTTTTTGTATCTTCAATCTCAAGTAATTTTTTTGGTCCAATTTCGTGAAGCCCAGTGATGCTCTTCCACCAGATTCCCTACCGAATAGCTCATAAGAAGACCTAAGAGGAATTCTAGATTCTGAAGCCAATTCTACTTCAATTGCTTAGGTAGTAGATATTTTTCTTTGGAATGGCAATGCTAGAGAAAATAGATGATTTCCCACAAGTGTAAATCAATTGAAAGAAATAAAAATAATGCCAAAAAATTAAATCAACAACACAATAATTTTTGCGTGGTTCCCTCAATGTGAGGTACGTCCATGGGACCATAGTCCGATTTTACCATGAACCAAGAGTTTTCAAACAATTACAAACGAGACATGAATGATCTCACAAATCACCCTTAGATGAATTCCAAATAATCGCAAATAAATAGATGAAAGACCTCATCAAATAGACGAAGAAATTATATTCAAAACAGAGTGTGGTAGACCTAAAATAATAGACCAAACCAGAACCCTCAAAGCACACAGTAGTAAAAGAGAAGCCCCTTCGAAGCAAAGACGAATAACAAACAAAAACAGGAGCACCTAATCTTCGAAGCACTGAAATATTACTAAGTATTGTTATTGGCCCAAGCAATACACACGTAGCCACACCGTCCAAACACACACGAACAAACTCATATTATATCAACAGCAAACACTCTAATAAATCTCTTGGACTTTTTCTCAAAATCTTAGTTGTCACCAAACATATTTTAAAATACACATTGGGCCTCCAAAAAAAGTCAAATACAATATAAAAAAATATATATTATAACTAAAACCAAAGCAAATTAAATATTATTTAAATAAATTATTGGGTCTCATACTCCACTAAAGAGGTATACCTTATAAGACTAAATGTAATTATTTAGTCATTATGGTGACTCACATGATATGACAATATGAATTATAAATTTAATAAGATTATAGTTCCATATCTTAAACCATAAGTTATTATTTGATTGGTCAATAGGTGGAGTAGTTTCCAAGTCTCCTACTTTAATGGGCAAGTGGAATAAAATTGAATAAGGAAACATGTCATCTCTCTACCTATAAAAGTATATTTAGATCACTCATAAATTATTCTGAATATAATGTATTCTAAAGAGGGTCGAGAGAGAAAAACCTTTTTCCACTAATATTGATATAGGTTTATGTTCAATCAATTTTAGATCACTCGAAAGTTTCGCATAACAGATCCAGGTATATTATTTGTTTTTCACATTATGTTATTGTTTGTGAAGATCATGATAGTTCCGAATTTTGTATTATGAAGGTTGTTATACACATAATACCATAAAATTATTAACATGTGGTATTAGAGCCTTGTTTTGAACATCATGATTTTTCAATTAAGTAAAAATTATACGAATTTAATTACTTTAAATTTCACACCATGATCACGCTTTATGATTGTTCCAATGTGAAACTTTCTATTGTCCAAAATTAGAAGGTTTTTGAAATGATCTAAATAATTATAATTTTTAACTTTTTATGAAAAGATGTGTAAAAAAAGTAGAGAGATAATGTGACCCCAAAAAAATAAATAAAAATAAGTTCACTTTTGTAAGTGTAACGCCTCAAAGTAATTTAACATAAATGAAGTACATCAACCAACATCCAACCTTTACATCATTAATCGATAAAGTTTGTACAAAAGTCCCATATGCAATTTATACATTCAATGATATAGAAATACATGAATCTATAGCATGTAGAACTTCAATTCCCAAAATAAATAAAATGTTACATATTCCAAGGCTTGAGCCCGGTTATACAAAAACGGTTTCACGAACCCATACATTCAAAGCCCTAGGCTTAGCAAATAATTCACAACAAAAATAGAGTCATTTACTCTTCACAAAATATATCCACGCCCTCAACTCGGCAGGATCACCACATCCTTTCCTGCACCAAAATCCCATAGGGGTGAGCATAAAGCCCAGTAGAGAATTCTTAACAAAGTATATATATTTATGCAAAATTTCCAATATTAAATGAAAATGCCATGCAATGCCAACTTTAAAGAGAATTTCATTTACATGCCCTTTAAAAGTCACCATGTTCAACCATAGTTTGAAATCTCAACAATTCTAAAATTTACAATTTTATTCAACGGGGCAGTAATTACAACTCAGGTAATCCTTAGGTTAGTGTCTGCAAGTAGGCTTATCAAGCACTACCAAAAACCACACTTTACCAATTGCTAACTGGAAGGGAAGTGGTACCTCCTTTGCACGTGTTTTGGTCTTTTACCCTAGACACTCAAGCCAACTTAACCAATTACATCTACACCTCCTATCCAGACTTACCAACGTATTTACCCCTTAAACATTTCCATGATTTCATTTCACCATATTTCATTTTCAATGAAAGTTCCAATCCCAATCAAATATTCATGACATGCAAGGTATTAGAGACACCAATGCAACAATTTTCTATACTACATCATGTTTCTCCACTTTCAACATACTTCAACAAATGTTCTATAATGATCAAAATATCCGTTTTCCCTTTTCAATGCCATTCCAATAAATAACCAAAAGTTTGCTACTATTTATCAATATATAACAACACGTCCACAATTCATGCACTTCTATCATTTTGATCATTTCAAAACTATAGCAAAATTTTGAACAATAACTTCCAATCTCAATAATTCTCACATGTCAAGAACCTATCATCAACACATATGTATATATATATATATATATAATGTCAACCATAAACCCTCATCTTCTTTTATTTAAGGAAACCCCTAAATTTTCTAGGTTTTCTTCGTTACAACAACACCCACACTCTAAACACTTGATAGGAACCCTAAAGAACACACCATTTTCTTGTCTAAGATGATTTCAACCCTCAAGATGATATCTTAGAAAGATTTGAGATCTTTAAACCCACTTTTGAAAATCTCTACATTTTGAACCACAAAATCAAAACCAACATAATAACTTCAAGAAAATCCTTAAAACACATCAACATTGCAAAACATGTATGTATAACTCAAAAAAGTCCCTACCTTAAGCTTTGAAGAGAACAGAAGATGAAACCCTAGAGTTGATGGTGCCAAAATCCAATCTCCACCGCACACAATGTAGCTCTAAAGGAGCTCTTCCACTTTGATGAAGGAACTTGGGTTAGAAATGTAATAGATCCTAAGAGATCAAGAATTCTAAGTGTTTTGGTGTATAGAATGTAGAGAGAATGGAGATGAGATGATTTTTAGAGAGAGAGAGAGAGAGGAGCTAAAAGTGATACACACATAGGCAAATAGAGAAAAAAAAATAGAGATTCAGATTGCCAGCATCCCACACGTGCCCCCGCACGTACGGAGCCTGCTTCCCGCACGTGCGGCCATTTCTTCCCCGCACCTGCTGTTTCTTGTGCTTTTATTGCAGTGAGTGCCTAGGTCCTCCCCTGCATTCCGCACGTGCGGCCCAAGGCCCCCGCATGTGCGGCTCAACCATCCAGTCCAGAAAATTTTCCAGCTCCAATTCAAACCTTCCAGATTCAACTTCGCACCTTCCGAAATACAAGGAACTTGACACGGAAACGAAATAAAAGTAAAGACTTGAGAATAAGCCTCCAAACACAACAAACTCGATGAAGACAATAAGTGAAAAGACGTGTACTAAAATCAGCCATCACAGTAAGGGATGCCAAATAGTGCCTTAATATGCAATTATTATGTTTCTAATTCATACTGAATTTTGTATTGTATAAATAATATTTATATGCCAGGTATTTATTATTCGAATATGAAACCAAATAAATTAATATCAAAATAATTAAATTCTTTGCATGATTTAACTTTGTCTTTATTGTGAGAAAAGATTTAGTGGCTGATGATTACTGTATTGTTTGATTTATTGCTTGTACAATTTAAATAATGGCTAAAGATATCTAGTATTACATAATGAATCATTATTATTCATGTTTTGCTAATTGTGTTATCAAATTTTAGTATGAGAAAACACATTAAAATTTCATCGTGATCTTGGTTGTACCAAGCATATTGCTTTTTAAGGATTTAATTAGAACCTCTAAAATTTATTTCAGTATGTTATTATTACCACCATTATGTTTATGGGTGGTTTGATGAGGTATAAAAGTATATACTTGTGACATGAAATATGAATTGTGTTAATATTTGTTATGTCTTAATATTATTCTTATGATTTAGTAATATGTCTTATGTTGATTATGATGATGAATAATTGTGCATAAATCATTATTTATTCTATAATGACTATGCAAAGTTTTTATGTTGATTTAAAATCTATGATACGATTGGTAGTTATCAAAGTGATCCAATCGAAATGACACATAGATATCAAATCAAATAATTAAATTGAATACATTTCCCAAGTAGTAAAAACAATAACTTTGCAAAGCGTAATTCTTTAATTACAAAGACATTAGGTTGGCCTTAAGGTGCACCACTTCTAAGTAATTATTGAATTGGAATAAGATAGTTGATGGGTATTCATAATTGATATTAGAATGAGTACCCAAAGGTAACATACCTACTTAATTATGAAATTTTCCTTTTTGGGTCCAAGAAATGGTCCAGTTTTAGAAAAATGGAATAATTTTTGAGAAAACTAGTCAACCTCACTAAAAAACTTCAAAACTATTTTTGCAAATGGCCATTGCTCAACCAACACGGAATCTACTCTCGAGATGCACAATCTCAGATCTGAATTTGATTTATCTTGCAGCTGAATCTTGTAACGGAATAGGACAATCAAATTTAAACGAAGATGAGCCAATTTGCACACGGATAAGATAGCCAAGTTTGAACAAGGATAAGCCAATCAACATGGATGAGCCAAGTAGGCTGAAAATGATTGGGGCCGAACTTCAGGATGAAATTGCCTACGTATCCCAAAGATGGGCGTACGTAGTTCCGGGTTAAGGTCCACTCGGGTGTTAATACTCTCCTTTTGCTCTCTAACTTTTGCTAAAGCCGCCCTTCCAAGTTTTCAACCTTGCGAGCTTTGTTTTTATTTTCTTTTCATTTCTTTTTCTTTTCTTTTTCTTTCTTTCTTTTTTCATTTCTTCAATTTTGTTCTTTTTCTTTTTTTTTTTGCTCTAACTTTTGCCTGGGTCGCCCTTCCAAGTTTTTGGCCCAACGAGCCTCTCAAGGATAGAAAAGCTTAACTTGTCCACGTTGATCAGTTTTGAGATCTCGAAGCCATCTGAATCCAGTAGAATGGCTGCTGTTCGTTGATGATGTAGGAGCCCATCCAATCAGGTCTGCATTTACCCCTAGTGTTATAGATAGGAACTCGATTATCCTTTCAACAATAAATTTTCTTCTTTCAAATATTTTGATTTGGCTTTCTAGCCGGTCTTCATTGACTTGTGGATTGACCTATCTTTTGAATCTTTGAGCACATCTGACATTTTTTTGCCCTAGTTCAAGGGATACTTCTGATCTAGCTTTGCAAGATTCCTTTGACGACATCTAACCTTTTTGCCCGTAGTTCAAGGGCTGCTTCTGATCCGACCATACAAGCCTTATATTGTGATTGATTGTTGAACATTCTGAATCAAAGTTCAAGGTTTGAAGCAAAGGGGTCGAGTCTCGAGACTGGGAGTGATCCTATGCTGCACAATCTCAAGATCAATTCTAGGCATGCCTTCGCAGAACCACGCAAAATATTTTTTGAAATCTTTTAATAAAGCGACTAGTCACTCAGGCTCCTTTGAAGACAATGTAGAACCAATCTGGATCAAGCCAGGATCCTTCTCAGTACTCACATTAACAAACATGATCTCATTCATTAAGAACTAATCACGCCTCTCTTTCTCTCATTTGATCAAATTTTTACAAGTCCCGAGGAATTCCTTCCTCCTTGTTTTCAGTACAGTATTAGAAAAGTTTTGAAAAACTTAGGTCAATGCAATGATTTCAAGACACAAAAAAGACACAGTTTTGGTCAATTACTGCCATCTCATTCAGAACTTCTAGCTCAACTGGCTCAATAATAGAAATAGATGCAAAATAAAGGGTGTAAAAGACAAACACAAAACAAGATAGTAATGTCCGAGGTAACACCCCCGAAATCACCTGACTCTAACACAACAGGACTGACTCGATATAACAAGACGGACTCAATACAACACAACAGAAATGACTCAATACCCAAGTCAAAAAGTAAAATAACCATCAAAACAGTGCGTGCCATCCACCACATCTGGAGTAAAAATAGACGCCATCAGTATGTGGTTCATTCCCTGTTCACATAATCATATTATCTCCTAAGTTCGTTGATCCAATACTGATAGACTTTGCAGGACCTGGTGCGGCGATGACCTTGTTGTCAATCAGATCTTGTATTTCATGGAGAAGACGAAAATAACCGTTAGTGTCATGACTGGTTTGTTGATGAAAGGCACAGTACTTGGCAGCATTGTGTTTGGCCGGTAAGAGATCCAGGTAAGGCGAAGGCTCAAGGGGTTTGAGATGGCCCTTTTTGATCAACATGCCCATGGGTTTGGATAAGGACATGTAAAGCGAGGTGAAGACCCTTTGGCCTCGGGGTTGGTACTTCGAGGTTTGTGAGGTTGTATCAAATATACCGGCAAAAGGGTTGGTAGATGTTGACTAGGTTTTATGATGTCTTCTGAGTGTAGGATTGAAGCTGAAAGGGGCGTTTCTGGTACGACATCCCTTTTTCCGGCTTGCCCCTTGATTCAGAATGATCTCATCCTGAGTGGCAAAAGTGTCATCCACAGTCTTTGCAACAACTGCGAGCACTTGCTATTTGTTCAGTCCTTTAGCCTTTAAAGCCTCAATAGCCCACTGAAGATGTTCATAGGGACCAATGCCTGACCCTACCTTGTTCTTTCCATTTGCCTCCACTTTGCCAAGGGATTGGCCTTCTTCCAATGCAGCCCGTCCCAAGATTAGGGAGCCTTTTGACATGAAATTCCTGGTATGTGATGTGGTCGATGACGAAGCCTATATCCCAAAGTCTAGATCTACCACCGTTTTCAAAAGCTCTTCAATCATGCTCATTAGCTCAGAAGTAGTGGGTTTATGGGTTTGAGATGATTGGGGTTCGAGTGCATTCAACATGCACAAGTCTGTGCTTTCTGGAATGAACACCTTAGGCTTGGGTAAATGGACTGGGGTGATGTATATACTAGGATTGTAGGTGGATGGCAGTATATGGATTAGATTGAGGTGTGGATGAGGTACTTGGTCATTAGGGTCTTGAGGTGGAGCTATCGTCTGGTTGTTGATGAGATTCTGAACCTCATGACGAAGGCGGTAGCAACGATCGGTGCCATGACCGCGCTGCTGATGATCCACACAATATTTGGTAGGGTTATGTCTAGCAGGGAGTGGGTTAGGCAAAGGTTGAGGATCAAGGGGTTTGAGATACCCTTTTTCCATCAGGACTTTTAATGCGTTGGTTAGGCTCATATAGAAGGGGGTGAAAGTTCTGCCTTGAGCTCGGGCTAGGCTGGCTGTTTGTAGGCTTGATTTGGCAAAAGGGTCGGCTGTGGCGACTGTATTGATTTCAATGGGTTTGGGAATAATGCTACTGCCAGCATTGGTACTCCCAGAAATCACCCTCCTTGTTGGTTCAATTGTTCTGGGAATAATCCCTCTGTTGAACACACTCTCGATCTAAACCCCCAATTCATGCAAACTTTTGAAAGTGAACAGTGGAGCCACTATTAACTTTTGCAACATATCAGGCTCAAGGTTCTACACCACTATCCGCACTTGGTTCTTCTCAGAAGGTTGATCTATCATCTGTGCTGCCTTTGCTCTCTATCTTGCAACAAATTCCACAAAAGGTTCTCCAGGATTCTGGTGGATTGCTTCAGGGTCTTGAGTGGTTATTTCAACTTGGGTATTGTAAGAATACTTATCGACAAATGCCTCAGCCAATTCTTCCCAATTTTGCTTCACTTTATCCTCCAACTTGGCGTACCAAGTGGCTAATATGCTTGATAGGGTTCTTCCGTACAGAGAGAGTTTCTGAGGCTTAGTCAGACCCATCGGTTTCAGGATCTCCAAGAAAAGCCAAATGTGTACTATAGGATCTCCAGACCCATTGAAACGGTCAATGTGTGGCATTTTGAATCTATCTAGGAGCCTTATAGCAGCCTCGGTGTACCCATCCTCAATGTCGGGAATGAAGTTAAGGCCCTGTGCCTTTTTGAATTGCTTCTCAAGATTAGCAATTTTTACCAAGGTCGGTTCGAGATCATTAGTACCAAAGGGATAAAGCCTTTCATTAGGCTGCACCAGGGGTCTGAAAACCTGAGCTTGAGCCAACCCTTCTCGAGGATCCGGACCTTGCAAATTTTCAACTGGCGAAAGTGGGTCAAAGTTCGGCTGGGGTCCCAAGGTTGGATGTGTGGTAGGTGCCCCAGATGGGCGTTGCATTCCAGCATTGGTCTCATCTTGCCTAGCAATTCCCTGGTTTAATGCTGCTATCATGGCCACAACTTCTTTCGATCTCTATGCCATCACGGGTTTGTTAAGTTGAAACTAATGACTGTCGGATCAGTGGACCCAGTGAGCCCTGTCTAGCCCTTCTTTGCCTTGCCACCGGCGAAGGAAACACTGGTTGGCCTTTTGAACTGAATCTCCGGCCTGACAAAGTCTATCAACGCAAGTCCAATGTACCCGAGGGATATCGGAGCCTTCTGAAGCTATGGTTCCAAGACTACCTTGCAAAAGAGAAAACAGACAACACCGCGGCCTGGTTTCACTAGAATAGATATGAGCATAGTTGAATGACTGTACTCTTTACTGAATTTTGTCCCAAAATCAGATACCAAACTTGCAACTGATGTGCACATTCCTGTATAGTTTCATTGTAAAGCACAAACCAGTTAAAGAGAGCCAAAACACCCCTATGATATGGTAGGATTACCCTATCCTAGTTTCGTCAGGAGCTAGGGTTCGCTACGTAAACAAGCGATTTCATACAATCCTGCATTTGGGTGAGCGACTTGTCCTAGTTTGGAACAGTCTCTATGACTTCCGATATGCAACTAGGTCGATTGGTCAAAAAGGGTACCTCAGCAAGACTACCTAATATACCTCTCACACCTAACAACGAGAAGTGAAAGGAGGATCAAACGGTACAGTGGTAGTCCAGATCCAAGGGTTGTGTTCCCATCGCGGCAAAGCCCGCAACCGGTTAGCCTTTTGGCAAGCTTTTCCAAGCAAGCCTCTGGCAAACTGCTCAGGAATAGCAGATGGCAAACACTGTGACTTAGGCCCACCGATGCAAATGCAATGCAAAGAAACACACAAGTGTAAATAAAACAACATATCATGAGTTCGAGTTAAGTTCTCTAAGTCCCCAGCAGAGTTGCCAGAAATTATGGACTCGCCTTTTTCAGTGCCCCGCCTTTTGGAAAGGGTTTGAAAAGAAGGCCTCACAGTTCGGGCTCCCGTAGTTCTGAATCTAGTCTCACAAGTGTAATGTGAAACTGATAATCACCAAATATTCTAAATCCAGCAAACCTTTTTGGAAAATCAATTTTAAATCAAATAATGCCAAAATTGGACTACTTTTCCAGATATAGAGTCGCCACCTAAGTATTTTATTTTTGGGAAAATTTAAGAAACCCTGACTCATGCTAAAGGCCACGTGTCCGTCATCACCAAAGTTGCCTCAGCTCGGGAACTTGGGCACGAGGGGGGAAGGTCATGAAATGAGCACCCCCGCTCACCCGATCAAAAGATCAACCTCTGCTAATCATGATATGTCATTTTATAAATTTTATGTGTTCTTGTTTCGCTTATTAGCTAACATTATTATGTGACGCACACAAGCAAGTATAGACTAGGTCGCAAGAATTGGAACATTTCAAGTCATATTTATTTGCGAAAATGGTTTGAATTTGCCACCCTCAAGTGGGCTTAAAGATGCGGATTTGCCACCAAACATAGTGGGCTTAAAACATGATTTGCCACAACAAAGTGGGCTTAAAACGCACATTTGTTGAATCGTTCCAATTCAAGCAACCAAGCCTTCATCCACAGACATTCAAGTAGTTTTTCAAATAAGCACATAGCTTCATGGCAAGCATGCTAATCATGGCAATATAGCAATCACACTCATGTAAGTATGCTAAAGCGTAAAACTTACTGAGTACTCCAAGCCAAAACAAAAACTAGTTAGAAAAATGCATGATCCTAACTATACAAGATGCCTAATGCAACACATGCAATAATGCAATTAATAGGCTCGACTACTAATTGTAGACTCGACTTTCTTTGCAGCCCCTTTCGAAGAGCTCGAATTAGTCCTACAGTTCGAACTCCTTTCACGATTCTGAACCTAATCTCACAAAGTGCAATGTGAGACTGATAAACACCAAAGAGTCCAATCCGGCAAATCATTTTGGAAAATTAGATTTTAAATCAAATAATGCCAAAACTGGACTGCTTTGCTAGATTACAGAGTCGCCACCTAAATATTTTATTTTGGAAAAAATTTAGGAAACCCTGACTCGTGCCTAAGGCCACGTGTCCGTCATCACCAAAGTTGCCTCGACTCAGGAACTTGGGTACGAGAGGGGAAGGTCCTGAAATGAGCACCCCCGCTCGGCCGATCAAAGGATCGACCTCTACTAAGCATGATATGTTGTTTTATAAACCTCATGTGTTCTTATTCCGGTTATTAGCTAACTTTACTATGTGACGCACACACAAGTATAGACTAAAATCGCAAGAATTGGAACATAACAACTCATGTTTGTTTTTTAAAATGGTTTGAAGTTGCCATCCTCAAGTGGGCTTAAAACATGATGATTTGCCACTTCGCAAAGTGGGCTTAAAACTCATATTCATCGAATTGTTCCATTCAGGCAACAAAGCCTTCACCCACAAGCATTCATGCAGTTAATCACTTAAGCAAATAGCCTCATGGCAAGCATGCGAAACATGGCATTATGGCAATTGCACTCATACAATTTGCTAAAGCGTAAAAGCTTACCGAGTACTACAAAGCCAAAACAAAAACTAGTTAGAAATATGCATGACCCTAACTATGCAAGATGCCTGATGCAACATATGCAACAATGAAATTAAATAGGCTCGGCTATCTAAGATGGCATATGAATGCAAAAATTTGATACATGTATTCAAAGAAGTGTATTGAAATACGATGCAGTTTGAATGATGTACCGAGCCTCGGTGCATGCAATACAAATGAATGATGTAAACATGTAAGCATAAGGTATGCTAATCAAAACGTGCCCTAATCTAACCACTGAAATAGGATAAATAAAAGAGAGAAAGACGTGGGGTTGGAAGACATGCACACACGCACGCACCCTTATTACAACATTATGCCCTCGCAAAGGAGGGTCTGAATAAATAAGCTAAGCTACACTAAGCTAAGCTAGGCTAATTATTACAAAACAATACTAATTAACTATTCTAGCTAATTAATTATTACAACACAATTGAGTAACTAGCTATGCTAAGCTAATTAAAATATTACAACACTTGAATCGAATAATTAGCTACGCTAACTAATTAAAGCAATTAAAATGGCCTTGAGGGCGAGGGACGCATGCATGCTCAATTGGCTTCCTCCCGAAAATCCATCGCCTTGCCCTTGGATGCCTCTGTTTGCACTTTGCTTTGATCTCTGAATATTGCACGAATTTCCAGACTGCTTCTGTCCCAACACAGGAACATTTTGAACAACTTTTCCACTGATGGCCGGTCGGCTACCATAGGTGGCTGTCGGCCACTACTACTGGCTAGTCGGCCACTATTTGTGGCTGTCGGCCACCCTTTCCCTGGAATTCTCCTTTTTGCTGCAACAAAGAGCAAACAGAGGAAAAACAGTGTATTCTCACACAATATATGTACCATTACTCTCCTTATCATTTTTTAAGCTCAAAGGAGTGTAATTCTTGGCTTTCAAGCCACCAATCAAGCATTTTCAATGCATGATGGCCAAAGAGTCAAGCTTGTACAACGTCAATAAATGCACAAATAAGACCCAAAAGACCACCACCCTATCATGCATGATCAAGGGTGGTGGAGACAAAGGAGATTAACTCATTTCATCACTTTGAGTATGAAATCGACCAATCTACCTTGTGTTCAATATAATGTTTGATTGAACACATGCAATGCAAATACAACATGCTTATCTCGGTCATATTTTACTTGATTCATTTTGTTTACATATTTTAGCATTACCAAGCCATTCTTTAGTCAATTTGTCCAAGGTGATTGTCCTCTAATGAGAGAGGGGTCAACCAAAGGATGATTTAAGACATGAGAGAGATCATGCCTTTGGCTAGGAGGAACCCTCAAAAGAGGGTTAAAGCCATTGAAAACAAGTTTGGTGTAGTCTCTATGGAGAGTTTGGCCTTCTCCATGGCTGATAAAACAGCCTGTCTATGCACTCGAGAAGCCATAAGCAGTCCCCAGATGGAGATGTCTGCCTGTATCTTTTTCAATTGTCTTAGAACAGCCTCATCTTCGAGTTGTCTTTCCTTCTGCTTCTCATCCTCTCTATCTTTCCCAGATGCCTCTGGCTGATCTAGGTGTGGAGGCTTGAAATACCGTCCACTCCGCGTTATATGGTTGACTTCTCCTAGGTACCAGGTGTCATCGGGTTGGTTATTCCCCCAATCTTCGTCCGTGTGGGCAAGACATAAGTCCTCATCTTCCCACCACATTCCATCAGCGGCCGACAGACACCTGGCTGGCTCTAGTATGGCTATTTTTGCGCTCGCAGCACTTTCCGTCCACATGCCCGCAGCATTCTCGATTCTTGTACACACAGCAATTTCAACTCCCATATGGGCCTTCGCCTTCCTGATTCTCTCAGAGTCTTCAAAACTTGCTTGTTCTGACATAACTGACTGTTCAATAATCCCCGTACTCAAAATATTCCAATCTCGGGCGAAATTCTTGACACCGGCGCCCTCCGGCGATGCACTCTGCTCTTCGACCCTTCCGGGCGTCACTGATATTCTCAATCCTGCTGAGCCCTGTTCTGACTGAAACCCTCCTATCACATCAGGTTGATCGTCCAACCACCCAATAACTTCTGCGGAATTCTCATAATCGAACCATGCGACTGCCGCATCCTCTGGGTCTTGGTCATTGTAAAACTGGAGATCGGCAAGGTCTTCCCCCACAACTGTTACAACATCTGCTTCCTGTCCCAAACTATTCCCATGGATCACACACAGCTCCTTCCCTGTTGGCAATTCTACTCTTGGTCCATCTTGGCCTCTTGACGAAATGTAATCGCTCGGACTATATGGTTCTCAACACAATTCCCAGATTTTGCAGACTCTGGCTCAACAATCCTCTTTTCCCCTGGGATCCCCTCTCTCCTGCTTTCGGCAGTTACCAATGCTGGCTTAGGTTGGGTCGTGAAGATGTCCATCATGCACAAGTCGGTGCAATTAGGAAGGAACACCTCTGGCTTGGGCAGGTGGGTAGGTGTGATATAGACACTAGGATTGTATGGCACGACCCCAGTTTGAATGAAGTTGATTCTTTTGGGCGGTGGAGCTTGGTTATGTGTGGGGAGGGGATTTGTAGTAACATTGGGTTTCTCCGGATGCAGAATCACCCTGTTATCGATGAGATCTTGAATCTCATGACGCAACCAGAAGCACAGATCGGTATCATGGCCGTGTTGTTGGTGAAATGCACAATACTTGGCTGGGTTATGGGTAGGAGGAAGTTTTTCTGGTAGGGGCCGCGGCTCCAGGGGCTTCAGATGCCCTTTTTTGATCAAAACCCCCAAAGCTTTGGATAGGGGCATATAAAGTGGAGCGAAAGTTCTGGTGTTTCTGGGTGGGTATTTAGTTCTTTGCGGGTTGCTTCCAGACGCACCGGAGAATGGCGCAGCTGCCATGGTTCTTGGTGGGGGATTGGCGGTGACCATGCTCACTTCGGAGGCTCTCGTAGTAGTAGTGCCACTCGGGCCTGCATTAGTGTTGCGGTTGAAAGTCCTTCGGGGTTGCTCCCGGTCGTTATCAATCAAGCCTTGCTTCAAGGCGTCTTCAATCTGCACCCCCATTTCATGTAGGTCAGAAAAAGTAGGAAAGGGAAGAACGATCATCTTTTGCATCAACTTCGGCTGAAGATTGCACACAATCATCCGAATCTGGTCTTTGTCTGTAGGCCTCAAGGTCATCATCGAAGCCTTGGCCCTCCATCTGGTTACGAATTCTGAGAAACTCTCCTTAGGCTCCTGCCTGGTCATCTCGAGATCACGGGTCGTAATCTCAATCTGTGTATTGTATGAGTATTGCGCGATAAAGGCCTCAGCCATTTCGTCCCAATTCCTCTTAACATCATCTTCTAGCTTGGCATACCATATGGCTGCCACACCTGATAAGGTCCGACCAAATAAAGACAACTTCTGAAGCCTACTGAGGCCCATTGGCCTTAGAACATCTGAAAACAGTCTTAAGTGCACCATGGGGTCCCCGGACCCATCAAATCGATCAATATGAGGCATTTTGAATCTGTCGGGCAGCGTCACAACTGCGTCGGTATATCCATCTTCAATGTCGAGGATAGTCTTGACCCCTTGGGATCTCTTGAATAGCATTTCAAGCTTGCCCAACTTTAGTGCGATGGGATCAGTCTCGAACTCAAAGGGAGAGTCTGGTAGGTTGGTGGGTGTTTTTGATAGCTGAGGTTGGATTTGAGGTAGGATTGGAGGTGGGGGTGGTCCTGTGGGAAGTTCTGTATCATTCTGAACATTGGCTGTCTCCCCGAGGTTTGGAACTCCTGGTGGGGGAGGAGCTTGATGCGAAGCAGATGCTCCGGTTTGATGCTCCAGTCTGGCAATTGTCTCGGCCTGTTCCCTCACAACTGTGGCCTGTTGCCTGGCGAATTCTGCCTGACGGACGGCATCCTACTGCATTGTTTTCATACTCTCTTGGAGGTGGCGCACCATCTCCTCCAAACTAGCCATATTGTTCTGTTCTGACTGAATTACTGGTATATACTCCCTTTCTGTAGAAGAAATAGAATCCTGATTCCTGCTGTACTCGGGTGGGGTAGACAAAGCCCTCTAAACTGACTGTTGAACTGATGCCCTCTGCCTAACTGTCCTCCGTCTAGTAACCAGGGGTAAAGAGTGGTGCACTGGTTGTCCGTCTACCAGATCCTCAGATCGATGGAGTCGACGACCTCTGATCCAGAGTGCTTGGGGAATATCTACTGGGTTAGAAGCAATTGTGCTCAACTACCTAGTAAAAAGATAAATAAAGCATATAAATAAACAGACAATCGGACAGCGTAACGGCGTAAAATAAATAAACACACAACACACGGTCGGGTATTATAATATTCAGCCAAAAATCGGATACACTGTTCCTCAAACACTGATCACTGATTCTGAATCGTTGCCCCTAGGCCTGAGTCTGATACCCGCAGATAACTGATTCCCAAACACTGATGCTGGCGCCCTCAGGACTGATACTCAAACTTATAAACTGATATGTACGTTCCCCTGTAGAGATACACTCTAAAGCACATAGCAGATAAGTGAGAGCCAAAACACCCCTATGTTGGGGTAGGGTTTCCCTGTCCTATTTTGTTAGGAGCTAGGGTTTCACTACGCACGCAGCGGTTTCAAACAACCTATATCGGGTAAGCAACCTGTCCTAGTTTGGAATGGTCACTATGGATTTCGATATGCACTAGGTAGAATGGTCAAAAAGGGTGCCCCGGTAAAACCGGGGTTTGTGTTCCCATGCTGTCAGAGCCCACAACCGGTCAGCCTTATGGACATGCCTTGACAAGACAAGCCTCCGGCAAACCGTTCAGGAATGGCAGATCGCAAACACGGTGTCCTAGGCGCACCAATGCAAATGCAATGCAAAGAAACACACAAGTGTAGTCAAAACAGGATATCACGAGTTCGAGTCAAGCTCTCTAAACTTCCCCAGCAGAGTCGCCAGAAACTGTAACCAGCCCGCGAGGGACCTCCGCTACAGTTCGGACTCTCCTATTTTGTTTGTTGTGGTTCGTAATCTGAACCAAAGAGTCCAACTCTGGCAAATCGTTTTGAGAAAAAAAACAGATTTTTTGAAAGAAGTGCCAAACATGGACTGCTTTGCCAGATACAGAGTCGCCACCTAAATATTTTTTAAAATGGGGGAATTTAGGAAACCCTGACTCGGTGCTAAAGGCCACGTGTCCGTCATTACCAAAGTTGCCTCGGCTCGGGAGCTTGGGTACGATCGGGGAAGGTCAGCTATGAGCACCCCCTTTCGCCCGGTCCGAAGACCGGCCTCTACTAACCATGATATCCGTTTTTGAAAACGTTATGTGTTCTTATTCCGGTTATTAGCCTAGAATTACTATGTGATGCGCACAGCAAAACAAGTATAGACTAGATCGCCTAATTTAGAACAAAGCATTGCATATCCGTTTGCTTTTGAAAATGTTTTGGATTTTGCTACTCGCAAGTAGGCTAAAATACGGATTTCAACGAGTTATTCCAACTCAAACAACCCAACCTCCACCCACAGGCATTCAAACAGTTTATTTCATATAAGCACTTAGCCGCATGGCAAGCATACTGTCATGTTAACATTCACACGCATGCGAGATGCTAAAGCATAAACACTTACATTGTACTCCGTGCCAAAACAATAAACTAGTTAGCAAACATGCATGTCCCTGGTTCATGTTAAGTGGCTAATGCAACACAGACAAGGATGCAATTTAGAGTAGGCTCGGCTAACCCTAAAATGACATGTGAAATGTTACAAATAACACGTATTCAATTTGGAGTTGAAAAGTACAATGTAGTTTGTATGATGTACCGAGCCCGGTGCATGTCAACAAATGCATGAATGCACGCATGCATTGCATAAGGTATGCTAAAATAAATATGCCCTAATCTACCATCATAAGCAGGTAAATAAAAGGGAAGAAAGAAATGGGGGTTGGAAGACATACACACCTACACACCCACACTTATTACAGATTCGCCCTCACTCGGAGGGACCAAAATAATAGTACAGTCCAAGAAAAATAAACGAATAAACTATTACAAAATTCTAATTATCAAATTAAATCAAATATAAAAAAGGAAAGGGGGCCTCAGCCCTGCCTCGAGATGCGCGAAAGATGCATGCTCGATCCAACTTGCCCGGAAAGCCCGCACCGTAGCACTGCTGCCTCTGTTTTCACTGTCCTGCCTTTCTGAAACTTGCCAAAGTCCAAGGACACCTTCTATACACACTGAAAAGTACCACTGGCTGGAGGAAATGCCCACCGGCTGTTTATAATGACCATCGGCTGCTCTAGAGGCTATCGGCCAAAAATACAGTGCCGGTCGGCACTATGTTCTGCCGGTCGGCAATAAGTTCCTGCAGAAGACAGTTTTGACAGCAACAGCAGACCAGCAATGCATGGTGTGGAATTTTGAGCATATGTATGCATGGCCAATGCCCCCTATCATGTATAGGACTCAAGGAAGCATGGCCTTGGTCCTTGGGCCACCAATTGTGCATTTTGATGCATGATGGCCTAAGGGACCAAGATTGCAATTCAATGTAAATATGCATGCAACAAACAAATGAGAACCAAGGCCCTATCATGTCAAGGTCAAGGGTCTTGGTGACCAAGGGTTGAGACAAGTTGCACCACTTAAAGTGTGAACTCCTCTCAATCCCCATGCTTGGCTTTGACAACCCCAAACCAAGCCATGGAATGCATGTATGCAACATAGCTCAAATGATGCATCATGAGTATTAGGATGCAAACACACCAAGTGCCATGCAACTAACATATTAGGCATGCAAAATGCTAGAGCACACAAGAGGCTAATATGATGCAAACATGGGCCAATTATGCAATAGAATTAGCATGTGACAAGACCTCGTTAATCAAGCATGATGCAAGCATGCAATGGTGGACTTAACCACAATGGGGCAGACCTCAAATCTCCCCAAAACAGTGGCAAAACATGCCCAAAATGGTGACCAATTATCTATGCAGACATGCAAGTCAAATGGCCTAAGATTAAGGTACAAAAAGGGAGCACCCCTCCACCATTACCAAGACCACTCATGACATGAATTATATAAGCAAAAAAAAAAAAAAAAAGAGTTCCATCATGCAAAAATACACCCAAAAAACCTTGCTATGGCAGCCCCAAAATGTATTAAACATGCAAGCATGCACAACACCATCTTTAAAGCATAAGAGACCAACACTTCAAGACATGGAAGAGGTGATAAATAGAGACATATAAGCATGATATAGGGACTGAAATATAGTCTACATTGATGCCAAATCATGAGAAGGAGTTAAGTTAAGCATGCTAGTGATCCATACAACCAAGGCTTACAAGCCAACATGCAAAACAACTATATCAACATGCCAAACATGGCAAAATCAGTGGCCAACAGACCTCAAGTGTGACAAAACATGACCAAAAACTTCAACATGCTAAGCTAAAACATGAAGATATACAAGGTTAAGCACATGGCATATTTCTAGGCAAAGTAGAGCATTACAAAGCAAGTATACAAAGCATGACAAGGGTCACAAAACCCACATTAGACAGAGGTTAAATGTGACCTAAAACACCCAAGAAAACTCTGAAATGAAGCCAAATGCAAGCATTCATGCATGCTACCCTTCAAGCCAAAGATAAAGGCAAGAAAGGAACAAAGGGGAGAGGGGTATCCCTCCTCTATATGAGACTCCAAAACACCTTCCTCACTACTGAAAAACCACTGGTTTTCAGTGGTGAGAAGACCCAAAACAACAAAACAAACAAGGCTCAAAGAAAAGACACCAAAATGGCCAAAACAAGGCCTAAGAGGGTGAGTTTGCACTCAAACCACAAAACACCCTTAATGAATGTTCTAAAGCATGAAAATATAAGCTTTTTTTCAGTTATACACAAAGCTCAAAACACAAAGCAAGATAGGTAAAAACTTGTTGCAAAAATGGGGAATCTAAAGTAAAGTGCTCACCCTTGAAGATCCCTTGAAGAGCAGGTGGTGTAGCCCTCTTCTAATGATCAAAAGCAGTCCAAAATCTCAACGAACAGCCCTCTAAGCCTCTCAATCTCGGAGCTAGGTGTAATAGTGTGTGTAATGGTGCAAAAATGAGGTAAAAACACACTATTTAGGCCTAAAACACACACACAAGGATGAGAGAGAGGGAGATATAGAGAGAGGGAGTGTATCTCAGAGGTATAGATACAAAAGCTCTGGTTTTATATCTAAAATGGCTAACCCCTAACCAAGGGAGATGAATGGTGCTTATATAGGCAAAATAAAGCCAAGAAGCTTAATGGCTAAGCAAAGGAGAAAGGGTCAAGAGGTGCAAAGGGGTCTTGGCTTCTTGGAGAAGCTAAGACAGCTGGCCAAGCTTCTCCAAGAAGCTTGGCCAAGGGTTCAAGCTCTTAGAAGAGAGAGGGAGTCAAAGGGCCCAACATGGCCACCCCCGTGCATAGGGAGTGGTGATGGTGCATTCCAGCTGGCACAGCTGGCATGCACCAAGTCTGAGGGTGCAAAGGGGGCACACCGGCCAGCCAAAACAGTCATCGGCACAAAATAGTGCCGGTCGGCAACATATAGTACCGATCGGCCATAGATTTTGAGAAAACAGTGCCGATGGCACCAAAAGAGTGCCGGTGGTGATAAGGGAAGGCCGGTGGGTTGTGGGGATGGCCAACAAGCCATTACCTACCCTTCAAGGAAAAAACACAGGCGTTTGGTGCCAAAACCGAACACGAAGCAGTCGAGTCAAGAGGTCCCGAGACGAGGCGCGCTGCCAAGGCCTCCAGGAACTCAAGACGAACACAAATATGGATAATCACCGAGTGTTCGAGCGGTGACGTCCAAGTCTTGAGGACGGTCAAAAATGGGGTGTCTACACACACTCATAAGGATAACCAACCCTCAAAACAAATGGAAAAATGAAGAAATGAGAGAGATTGCAGACTTTTCAGTGCTGAAATGACATGACAAATAATGCTACAACATGCAAGCAACACATGCACAACATGTTCAATAAGCCAAAAGCATAAAACTAGCAAAGAGCATTACACTAGAGGCATGCAATATCAAGCTTAAATGACCAAACCAGCTCTAGACAAAGCTTAAACATGCCAAAACAGTAGCCAAAACATGCTGAGATTAAAGCATAAAAGGTAAGAAAAACATGCTCACATGTTAGGCTACAAACAAGGCCCAAGACACAACTCTCAAAAGCAATGAAAGAGTGATATAAGTGAAAGTGTGACAGAGATACATGCACTGAAATCACATGTTAAATGATTCTATAGCATGCAATCATCTAAAGCAAAGCATGTTAAAGGCCTTAAAACACAAAGCTAGTGAAGGCTTTTACACTACAACCATGCAAAGTAAGGCTCATATGACCAAGACAGCTCAAAATAGAGCTAAAACATGCTAAATCAGTAGCAAAAACATGTTGAGATCAAGTCACAAAAAGGTTGAAAAACATGCTCACATGTTAGGCTATTTACACTTGCAAACAAGACACAAGGAGGGGAGGCCACCCCCTCTTATTCTGGACCTCAAAACCAAATTTTTACCACTGAAATTCCCCTAGAATTCAGTGGTTAAAAGGCCAAAAAAGGTTGACTTTACTATTTTAAAAGATGATGCAAGAAGCTCACAAGCTAAGGAATAAAAATGACAGATAATCCCCTAACACAAAATAGGCTCAAGCCAACATGTCAAGGCCTAAAAATCAGATTTTTTTGTAGTTGAAAACCAGACCAAAAATAGTGTAAAAAGATGGCAAAGCAAACAACTAAAACAAAGCTTAAAAGAGGTAAGCTTATACCTTTGAAGCACAGCAACAAAACAGCCGAGATTCTAAGCTAAAACCAACCTTAAGAGCTCAAACAAGACCTCCAAGAACCTCAACTCCAAGATGAAGGTGTTTGGCTAAGGGTCCTAGTGCAAATGTGTAGAGAATTCTCACTTTCAAGCACAAAATAAAAAGAGAGAGAGGATGAGAGAGAGAGAGAGAGAGAGGAAATTTGCTCACAAATTTTTGTAACCCCTCAAATGGGGGAGAGACCCCCCATTATATAGAAAAACAAGCCAAAGGCTTGCCTTCATCCTTCCACACACGTGTATAGAGATGAGCATCAGTGATCAATAGCTGGCACAGCTAGCAAACAAATATCTGAAATGGAGAAAAATGGCCGTCGGCCACCATTAGTGGCTGACTGGCCATCAATGTAGCCGATCAGCCATCAACATAGCCGATCGGCCACCACTGGTGGCCGGCAGGCTAGGGGGATGGCCGACAGGTCACCCTCTCCTCCAGAAGTGAAGCAACAAGCTCTTGGCCCACAACCAAGCACAAAACAAACAAGATTAGAGGCTCCAAGGCAAGGCGCTCAGTCGAGACCTTCAGGGACTCAAAACAAACATGAGTGAGCACAATCACCGAGTGTTCAAATGATGACGTCCAAGTCTTGAGGACGGTCAAAAATGGGGTGTCTACAGTTGCCCCTCTTTGACAGAACTCAAAAGTCATGAAATGATGGGAGTAAATATTAAAGCCCAGAGACGACCCATTTTTGACAAGGCCAAAGACTTAGACAAACAAGCAATCAAAACAAAGAATGGCTGCACCCACAGGCTACTTACGTATCCCTTTGCAAGGAATCAAACCAGCATAGTTCTGGGGCAAAATGCAAATGATATGCACGATGCAGAACATAAATTATGATCATGCAATGAGACTATAACGAAACATCTAGATGCAAATGTTATGCAAAAAAACACTATAGCAAACTCCAACATCAGCAAGTAAACATGAACCAAACCACATTTCATGCAGAAAGGATGTAAGAAAATTACGCAATCTCAATTGCGCATCATGTAGAAAAGGTAAAGAACAACAACCATCGGGCACACCCGGGGTGGCAAACAAGATTCCAACGCATGGCACACGCGAGGAAAGAAGTAATGATAACAAGTGAAGCACATAAAACCATTACGCAATCAAAGCAAAGAGCGGTATAAGCATCGAAACCCGTTCAGATGCATTTAACCAAAGCATCCTAACGCACCATGCGCGAGAGGGAAAAGAGAGCGGTGTAAACACCGGAGGGTGGTATAAACATCGGAGCATATTCCAATGTTTCTAACCAAAACAGAGTGGTATAAGCGTCGAAATATGTTCCAAACACTTCTAACCGGAAGGGTGGTATAAGCGTTGGGCACAAGGTCCAAACGCTTCTAACCAAAGGAGGTGGTATAAGTTTTGGATACACGTCCCAAACGCTTCTAACCGGAGAAGTGGTATAAACACCGGGCATACCCGAGTGTTTCTAACCAACAGGGTAGTATAACTGTCAGACACACGTCCCAAACGCTTCCAACCAAAGGGGTGGTATAAACATCAGGCGTATAACCCAATGCTTTTAACCAAAGAGGTGTCGGTGTAAACACCGGGCATACCCGAGTGTTTCTAACCAACGAGGTGTCGGTGTAAACACCGAGTGTACCGAATGTTTCTAACCAACAAGGGAGTGGTGTAAACACCGGGCGTACCCGAGTGTTTCTAACCAAAACAAGGTGTCGGTGTAAACACCGGGCATACCCAAATGTTTCTAACCAACGAGAGGGATTCAAAGGACAGGAATGATCTTACTCGAAATTCCTCTGAATGAACCGTACATACAATATCATGCAGTTGCACCAGCTTCAAATGAACCGTACATACAATATCGTGTAGTTGCACCAGCTTTAAATGAACCGTACATACACGTGCTTGCACAAGAAAAAAACTTTGACAAGTACAATACAATAGGAATGCATGTTCAATGCAACATCAATAACCATGACACAATACTTAGAGAGGTATCCTTCATGGACATCATGCAAGGAACGAAACAGAAGCATATTCTATGCAACAAAACATGGAGCATGTTCTATACAACAGGTACGGACAATTCTATGCGAATGTAAAGGCATGTACAATGCAATACAATGCAACATGCATATTCTATGCAAACATGAGAACATGCGTAGCACAATGCAATGCAGCATACATATTCTGTGCACAATAATCAATGCATATTCAAATGCAACATCCATAACATGTTCGATGTAAAACACCGAATAAAGAAATGCACGTCTTACCAAGACCGATTCAATTGCTACCTCCGATTTACCTCTCAGAGGAGTTACAACAAGTTAAAAGGATACACCTCGTACGTGCTGAGCATCACATACTGAAAACACTGTTCAGAGCTTCCGCAGAGGCCTTGTTAAGTTTGGGGGTACACTTGACTTAGATTGGGGGTGTCGTGGTTGTGAGATAGAGGTTGCCGGGCATCGACTCCCGTTTTCTTTTGTGTTTCTAGACATGTTAAGTTTTTATGTCATTCTAGGCATGGATTGGTTATCTTCGTACCGAGCGATGATTGATTGTTTTCATCAGAGGGTCACATTGTGCACCTCGAGTGGTGATTGTTTTTACTTTCTGGGAGACCAGGTTGATAAGGTCTTGTCGCCAGTTTTTTACCCTTGTAGTATAAACGAGCTTAGTGGCCTTCTTGCTACTCTCTTGGATAGTGAGAGTGACAGGACTTGTGTCGAGTTGCCAAGGGTAGTTTGTGAATACCCGGACGTATTTCCCAAGGATCTTACTAGTTTGCTGGGGAGATCGAGTTCACCATTGACTTAGTGCCTGGAACAGCACCGATTTCCATGGCACCGTATAGATTTGCACCCATGGAGTTGCATGAGTTGAAGATTGAACTCGAAGAGCTTTTAGACAAGGGTTTCATTTGCCCTAGTACATTGCCTTGGGGAGCACTGGCTCTCTTTGTGAAGAAGAAGGATGGGTCATTGCGGTTGTGTATTGATTACCATAAGTTGAATCAAGTTACTGTCAAGAACAAGTACCCCTTACCCTGAATAGATGATTTATTTGACCAACTTAGAGAGTCTTGTTGCTTTTCGAAGATAGATTTGAGGTCGGGTTATCATCAGTTGAGGGTTCGGGAGGAGGACATCCAGAAAAAGACCTTTCGTACGTGTTATGGCCATTATGAATTCCTTGTGATGCCTTTTGGGTTAACTAATGCACCGGCTTCCTTTATGGATTTGATGAATCGAATTTTTAGAGAATACTTGGATCATTTTGTGGTCGTCTTTGTGGACGACATCTTAATTTACTCAACCTCCGAGGAGGAACACGAAGCTCACTTGAGAGTAGTGCTTGAATTGCTTAGAGAACACCAATTGTACGCTAAGTTTGAGAAATGCGAGTTTTGGCTCACCGAGGTGAAGTTTTTGGGTCATGTAGTGTCAAGAGAAGGGGTAACTGTAGACTCTTCAAAGATAGACGCCGTGCAGGATTGGAAACAACCCAAAAATGTTTTTGAGATCCAGAGTTTCTTGGGATTGGCGGGGTACTATCGACGTTTTGTAAGGGCCTTTTCTAGACTAGCCGCGCCTTTGACTAGGCTGACTAGAAAAGAGATTAAGTTTTGGTGGAGTGAGGCTTGTGAAAAGTCATTCCAAGAGCTTAAGACTAGACTGACTACCGCACCGATGTTGATAATTTCGAAAAAAGGTTTTGGTTACACCGTTTATTGTGATGCGTCTCGAGATGGACTTGGTTGTGTCTTGATGCAAGAGGGAAAGGTTATAGCTTACGGTTCACGGCAATTCAAAACTCATGAGAAGAATTACCCCACCCATGACTTGAAGTTAGCATCAGTAGTGTTTGCCTTGAAAATTTGGAGGCATTATTTGTATGGCAAGAAGTTTGAGGTTTTCTCCGATCATAAGAGTCTAAAATATTTGTTTTCCCAAAAAAACTTGAATTTACGCCAACAGAGGTGGATAGAATTTTTGGAGGATTATGACTTCAAGTTACACTATCATTCGGGAAAGGCCAATGCAGTGGCCGACGCCTTAAGTCGGAAATCCGTGAGTAGTTTGGCGAGTGTGGCCATTCGGGAATGGGTTATGTTAGGTGACATCGGCAAGTTTGAATTGCACTTGGGTGAGTCCAATGAGGGTGCAACTTTGTTTACCTTGAGTGCTCAACCTATCTTGATTAGTAAGGTTATAGAGGCACAACAAGAAGACCGTGAAATTGAGTCAATTCATGATAGAATCTCCAACGAAAAGGAAGAGAAGGGTTTGAACATCCACTCGGATTTGAGTGTACGATTCCTAGACCGTTCGTTTTTACCAGAATCTTGTAGAGAGGAAGTGCTTCGGGAGTTCCATCACTCACGCCTTGCGGTACATCCAGGAGGCATCAAAATGTATCGTGATCTTAGCCGTCAATTTTAGTGGAGGGGTATGAAGCGGGATGTCTCTTCCTTTGTGTCGAAGTGCCTTGTCAACAAGTGAAGACTAAATACCAAAGACCAGCAGGTTTGTTACAACCATTACCGATAGCCGAGTGGAAATGGGAGCACATTACCATGGATTTTGTAGTTGGGCTTCCTAGAACACAACGGGAAAATGATGTCGTTTGGGTGATTGTTGATAGGTTGACTAAGTCTACGCATTTCATTCCAATGCGTACCGGCGACTCAGTTGAGCACTTGGCAGAGCTGTACATTAGAGAGATAGTTTGACTTCACGGAGTTCCTGTAACCATTGTATTAGATAGAGATCCTCATTTTACTGCTGAGTTGTGGCAAAGCCTTCAAAAGGCGTTGGGAACTAAGTTGATCTTTAGCACCGCTTACCACCCTCAAACCGATGGGCAGTCAGAGCGTACCATTCAGATTTTTGAGGACATGCTTAGAGCTTGTGTCCTTGATTTCAAGGGGTCTTGGGAGAGGCATTTGCCGTTGATCGAATTTTCCTATAACAATAGTTACCAAGCTAGCATCGAGATGGCACCGTTTAAGGCCTTGTATGGCCGACCTTATAGATCACCGGTTTGTTGGGCCGAGGTGGGGGATGCACCGTTGTTGGGCCCAGAAATTGTTAGAGAGACAACTGAGAAATTTTTTCTCATTTGGAAGAGGTTAGTTATGGCCCAAAGCCGATAGAAAAGTTATGCCAATAAGAGGAGACGACCTTTGTCCTTCGAAGTGGGTGACCATGTTTTCCTTAATATCTCACCTAGGTGGGGTTTGATGAGATTTGGTAAGAATGGTAAGTTGTCTTCGAGGTTCATTGGGCCTTTTGAGATATTGGAGAGAATTGGGAAAGTGGTGTTTCGGTTGGTTTTACCACCACAACTTTCAGGAGTTCACAATGTGTTTCATGTGTCTATGCTTTGAAAGTATGAACCCGACCCTTCTCATGTGTTTGACTGGGTTGATTTGGAGGTAGATGAGGATGCCTCTTACGAAAAGTGGCCAATTCAACTATTAGATAGCCGGGAACAAGTGCTACGGGGCAAAACCATACCGTTAGTAAAGGTGTTGTGGAGACACCATGGGGTTAAGGAAGCAACGTGGGAACGAGAGGCGGAAGTCCGCTCCAAGTATTTGGATTTGTTTGAACACGCTTAAGTTATTTTTCCTTGAAATTGTTCTCTAGTGTTGAGGGAAATGTATTGAATTGTTAAGTTCGTGTTGCTATATACATTGTTGTTTTAAGCATAAAGTTGTTGTGAGTTGTTACTATTTTTAATGGAAAAACTCCATGCATGTGTTTATCTTGAATGGTCTTTGCTAGTGTGGTAACCATGATGTTAATGACGAAATTGATTGAGAATTAATGTCGCGATTTGAAAATATAATAGTGTGGTTGTGATCACTTGAAACCAGTGTTTGGGTAGTTTATTCAAATTTTGGTGGCGAAATTTCCTATGGTGGGAAGGTTGTGATGACCGGGTACGTAACCTGTCTTACTTTCTTTTGGGCGTGTTGGGTCCAACACTTTTTGAAATCCATCCCTTGATTTTCGTGTCTTTTAATTTCAATTCTGAGTCCCACTTGTTTGGAGATGTTTGAAGTTGAATCCAGGGGGTTTTACACTTAAGCTGGAATTTTCTGGGCTGAGGGCTGAGCCACATGTATGGGGTCTTGGGCCACACATGCGGGATAGGGGCCGAACGTACGGGAGATGAAGCCGCACGTGCGGGAATTTGGGAGAATTCTGGGCTGCACACTGCATTATATGCAGGTGCGGCTGGAGGTGCAAGGAAAGACCACCACATGTGCGGGGGTGATTGTCGCACGTGCGGGCATGGGTACCGCATGTGCAGGACTCCGCTGAGTCTGAAAATTTTGTTTTTCTTCTCTTTTGGGGCTATGTGGATTTCACTTTTTACACCTCTCTCTCTCTCTCTCTCTCTAAAAGTAACATTTCCTCTCCCTTCTCTCTAAAAACATCCACCAAACACATTAAACACTTGATCTCTTGTAATCCATTGGGGTTTTGATCAATCATCCTTCACAAACTTTGGAGAGCTAAACGAGGGCTTCACTTTGTGCGGTGGAGATCGAGTTTCTACACCGTTGATTTTAGAGCTTTCATCTCATTTCTTCACCAAACTTGAGGTAAGGAATTTCTTAGAGTTATATATATGTTTTGCAAGTTTTTGGTTGATTTTGAGAGTTCCTCTTTGATCATTTTAAAAATTGGTTTTTGGCTCAAGAAATTAGTGGTTTTGTAAGAGAAATTCATCTTTTGTTTCTTTTTTAAAGATTCTCTTGGATAGTTGAATCACATTGGCTTAAGAATGATGTTCTTTGTGAGGGTTTTGCTAAGAGATGAGGAAATGTTTGGTTTTTATGAAAAACCTAGAAATTGGGGGTTTTGGAAAGAAATTGGGGATTTATGGATTTTCTTGGGTTAAATGAAGGAGTGAGTGAAAATTTTGTATTGTTGTTTGCAAATATGACAACTTCTTAATGTATGAGGATTTTGGGGACCATACTTGAATCTATTGTTAAATGTATATACATATGTGGTTATGAATTGGCACATTGTTGAGTTCCATGAAATATGAGAATTGTGATTTTGGGAAGTTGATGTTCAAAAACCTTGCATGTAGTCTTGAAATGACTAAAATGTTGAGAATTGCACAAGATGTGGAAAGGTTACTACGTGTTGATAAATTGAACTAAACATGTGTCATTTTGTTAAATATTATTGAAGGGAGGAAAAAGGGAAATGTGGTTATCATCATATTGTTGTTGAGATACTTAAAAAAATGGAGAATTGTTATGAGGCATTGTCAATTATTGCATTACATCCTCTTTCAATTGATAATTTTACATTTTGAATTTGAGTTTGGAAAAGTTTACATTGAGAAAAGAATATGTTTGAAATGAGAATTATTGAAATGTTTTGGGGTAAATACATTGGTAAGTCTGAATAGGAGGTGTAGATGAAATGGTTTAAGTTGGTTTGAGTGTCCGGGGTGAAAGACCGAAAACACACACGGAGGAAGTACCACTTCCCTTCCGGTTGGCAACCGGTAAAGTGGGGTTTTTGGTAATGCTAGTTAAGCCTATTTGCAGACACCAACCTAGGGATTACCTAAATCGTATTTACTACCCCATTGAATAAAATTGTATATTTTATTACTATTGAGATTTCAAATTATTGTTGAACATGGTAGCTTTTTAAAACATGTAAATGAAATCTTTTTAATTGGCATTGCATGGCATGTGCATCATACATTGGGAACCTTGCATAAATGTATATACTTTGTTAAGAATTCTCTACTAGGCTTTATGCTCACCGCTATGGGATTTTGGTGCAGGAAAAGACGTGGTAAACCCGCCCAACTAGGGCGTGGAAGTATGTATTGGGAGCACAAGGCTCTTTTTGTTGTGATTGTAATTTTGTAAGCCAAGGGCTATTCATGTATGGGTCCGAGAGACCATTTTTGTGTAACCGGGCTTAAGCCTTGGAACTTGTAAGCCCTTGAGGACATTTACTTATTTTGATTGAATGATTCTACATGCTATAGATTCATGTACTAGGATTCACTTAATGTATAACCGCATATGAGATTATTCTTGTATAAACATTAAGATTATGTAATGGAATATGTTAGGATATTTCCGGTATCTCTTAAAAGCCATGGTTATTATTATGTTTCAATTGTATTTATTTTTGGAATTTATTTTGATTGAATGATTCTACATGCCTGAAAATACTTAAACACATTTAGAATTTGATCTTTAGTTTTTAATGCAAAAGCACAAACTTTCCTTGAATAATCATCAATGAAAGTAAAATAAAGTGCACCACAATATGTTCTAACTTTCAAAGGACCACACACAACTGACTATACCAAATCCAAAACATTTTCTTTTCTAGAAGCAATATTTTTATGAAAATAAAGTCTATGTTGTTTATCTGCCAAACAATGAATACAAGTCTTAGGATGCGTACCTTTCAAATCGCGTAGAAGCTCTTTCTTGAACAAAACTTGTAGCCATTTTTTACTCATGTGTCCAAACTGCTTGTGCCACAATTCGGTAAAAGCATCATCTTCAAGTGCATTAACAACACTTTTGCAAATTTTTTCTTACATCGAATAAAATGTGCAAGTCTTCTTGCATTTAGCCACCACTAAAAAACCCTTTGTGAGCTTCCATTTTCCATCATCAAATTTGTTGTTGTAACTTTCATTATCTAGTTTCCCGGTAGAGATCAACTGGAGGCGAATGTCGAAAACATGCCTCACATCTTTAAACAACAACTTGCAGCTCAAACTTCTTTCCAAGCAAACATCACCCATGCCAACAATCTTGGACAAACTTTCATTTCCCATTCGAACACAACCATAATCTCCTTTGGTGTAGGAAGTGCAGAAATTAACTCGAGAACTCACATGACAAGAAACACCAGAATTGATCACTCAATTACTCTCTTGGCCTATAAAATTGACACAATCATCTTCACAAACAACCATGAGATCACTATCAATAGTAATCGCCGTTGTGTCTTCTTACTTCGTTTTCACACTTTTGCCATGTCTTTTCTCTTTGTTCTTGAGCTTTCGACATTCCCGCTCCATGTGCCTTTCTCATGGCAATAATGGAACTCAATATCTTTCTTTGAAAAAAGAACTATCTCTTGATTTGTCACGGCTTTGATCATGATCATGAGGAGTCTTACTCCTCCCCGTTGTTTTACTTCAGCCTCTCACAACAAATACCTCCGAATGAGAGGAGCCCGCCAATTTTCTTCTAGTTTCTTCATTCAACAAACTACTAGTGACTTGGCTCATTGTGACAACTTATGAAGCGCCGAATTACTAATCGTCACAACCAAAGTCTCCTAACTTTTAGGCAAAGAACTAAGTAACATCAAAGCCTACAACTCATCATTAAAAGAAACTTTCATAGAAGCAAGTTGGTTAATAATACTCTTCATTTCAGATATTCCAGAATGGGGTTACCCTCTTTATATTTTAAATTAACTAACTTTCAAAACAAAAAATCTTTATTTGTGGCTGATTTTCTATTATAAAAACCTTCTACTTTTTTTCATAAATCATGTGTTGAAATTTCAATAGCAACATATTGAAACACATTGTCATCAATCCATTAACGGATAACACTAACGGCTTTTCGATTAAGCATCTTTCATTCATCATCTTTCATACTCTCGAGTTTGTCACTATCACCCTCAATAAGCCCATACAAATCTTTTACAAAAAATAGGTCCTCCATTTTAGTTTTCCAAGTTACCCAATTGTTTCCATTAAAGCTAGTCATATAAGCCACATTCCTTTCCATTGATTTACACAAATAAACAAATCCAAATAAACTGTAAGCTCTGATACCAGTTGTTAGGAAAAATATATGATTTTCCACAAATGTAAATCAATCAAAAGAAATAAAAATAAGACAACATATGAGTGCACTCTAGAGGCACAAGGTCATGATTATGATGTTTAACAAAATCACAAACAACTTATTTTCTTGAATTCCTATCTAACTTAATACTAAATCAAGCACCACAATCACATCTTACCTCTTGTGTCGGATTTTTGACAGGTGGATATCGCCTATCAACACCCCGACTTCCCCTTTTGTAACACACAAAAGTCTATGAAGTTATTTCCTTGGTATGTTTGCTCTTGTTTGTACAGGCCTTACTGATACTGAAGCCATATTTCCTCCATAGGTATTGTAAAAGTCATACATAGCTTGTTCAGAATCAAATGACATCCCCAATTTCAGCTTCCAACCGCAATTGTCCAACTCATCAACAACATTATTTTGTTACATTACCTGTAATTCAGTAACATACAAATAATAAAATGATGACAAAACATAACAGATTTTTATAAAAGGATGACATAATCTATTCTAGTTGCACTCATAACATGATCCTCAAGTTAGAATGCCAAAAGTGTGGTTGGATATTGTTTCATTACCTGCATCTAATCCTAATCTTTTATTGTTTCTCCAATGTAATATGAAAATTCACATTGGCAATGGGAGAATATGTTTATTTTGGGAAGACAGATGGATTTGGGATGTGTTTCTTAAGGAAGTTTTCCCTAGGCTATTTCTACTATCAATTGGGGTAGACTAAAAACAACAGCTTTTCTTCAGAATATAGGTGTGTTGGATGCCAATGTTTTTCCAGAATATAGCTTTATAACAATTTCTCTATCTACAAAAGCAACAACAACAATTAAGTTAAATATATGATCATTATGGCTTCAAATTAGATTTTAGCTTTTGATGTATATCTTCAAGACAAGTTCAAAAGAGGTAAAAATACATCAAACTCAATTTTTGCTTCAAAACAAATTTTAGCTTCAAAAGAATCATATATTTTTGCTTCAAATCAACAACAAATCTAACCTCGTATCACTTTAATCAACAACAAATCTAACCTAATAAATCCACAACAAAACTCAATTTTCGCTTCCAAATAGATTTTAGCTTCAAAGAATCACAGATTTTTGCTTCAAATCAACAAATCTAACCTAATAAATCCATAACAAAAGCCCTCCTTTCTTCTTCTTTTTATGTTTCAAAAAAAAAAATTTGTTTTTCTTTTGTTTGAGAGAGGGGAGGGAGGCTCATTGTTTGCTTTTGTTTCCTGAAAAAATCTGTTATGTTGGAAACACTAAATCCATCCCTTGCTTCTTTTTTTTTCCTGCTACGTTATCTGATTAAAATTAGAAGAAAAAAAAATCCACAACAAACTCATAAAACTCAATAAATCAAACCACTTATTAAACCCATTTAACAAATCAACAAAAAATATAACCCAAGAAATCATATATATATATATAACAGGAACAAATGAGAATGATGATGAAAGAGACCTCGTCACTGTCGCAATCTTGCCTTGTCGCCGTAGCGTCACCACCGGAGTCACCGTCGCCTGCCATCCTCTGCATGTCTCCTTCGCTATCACGTCCCACCCAAGGTTCTAAATATCGGCCGGTACATGCCGTACCATCCGGTTCGTAACAGAAAATGGGAGTGCCGAGTCGGATACTCATCGGTATACCGGTTAGAATGAATTTCACGTCCGTAGCGGCCGATTCCCAACACGTATCGGCTTGAATCCGATACGTGAGCGATACAGTTCCAATATAGTCCGATTCGACTGAAAAACGAGCAAAGCGTGGAAAAATAATTGAGGAAAGCAAGTCACCTGGAAAAGCAAATCACCTGGACAGCAAATCACCTGCAAAAGAAAAAACTTCTAAAGCAAATAATACATACACACAGACTCATGGACACCAGGACACCATAAATATATAAAAACCTCTAAAGTTTTCCCTCAATCGGACCAAACTCAACTCCCCAATCAAACCCAAATCCATCTCCCAGGGCCATCGATCTTGTAAAGTGTTGCAAGGAGAAGCATCGAATCGAACCCAAACCCATCACCGATTTCAAGCTTCTTTGTTGAAGGTTTTTCTCTCATGCTCTGTTTGCATTTGTTTCCTGCTGTAGACTTCAAATGGTTTTGCTTGCTGTTCTCAGTTTGTTTATATATATATAATAAAATATAATTTGATTTATGTGGGGTTGTAGGGACTGCCACATAATAGTTTATAATTTGTATAATAGTTTATAATTTGTATGTAGATAGTATTATTATTATGTTGAATATTTTTTTTTATTTGATGGGATCCTTGATTTTTTTAAATAACCAAACTATATATAATAAAATATTAATAATACAAATAAAAAAAATTTAAGAGCTTTTGTTTGCTTGATGGGGAATGAGACTAGAGTCACCCTGATTATTGATTGAAAGTGCATTAAAATAGATAAAAAATTAATTAATTAAAAAATTAATTAATATAGAAGATCCCAAGCCCAATTTGATATCATTTCAGTCTCTCGTGCTTCATTTGAGTCATAAAGAATTAGTGATAATGTGAAGGTATTAATTTGTTGTGCATGTGAAAGTATTTCATTGTTGAAAATAAGTAAAAAAATATTTTCACATCAATTTTATATTAAAGTTTAACATATATGCCAAATAAAAGCTTGAGACTAAAATAAATACATATCATTTAGTTGAAAATGAGTCAAAAGTGCCTTTACATATCAAAATTTTGATTAAAATGTGATAAATTAAGGCTAAAAGAGTCAAAAAAATACATAAAATTGAGTTTTAGAGGGATTGCTAATGATTTTTGAAATTTCACAACCGCGACACCCGATACCCGATACGTGCTGGTCGATACTCCCCATACAAATACTCCGCGATCAATACCGTTACGTTACCCGATACCGCGATTTAGAACTATGGTCCCACCGCCTTTTCCTTCGTCTCTCAATTCGTCTGTCTGTTAGGTTAGGTGAGGGTTATGGAACAAAACAAATGACAGAGAACAGAAAAG
Organism: Camellia japonica; assembly: GCA_030407325.1. Lineage (NCBI taxonomy): Eukaryota > Viridiplantae > Streptophyta > Magnoliopsida > Ericales > Theaceae > Camellia > Camellia japonica. Next base: position 107,620,439 of record JAPPVO010000013.1, on the reverse strand, counting down.
AGGAAGAAACCAAAAAATTTGAAGAAAAAAAAGAAACTAAAACTAAACAAAACGATAATGACATCATTTTTGCAAGCACTGAAGGAACCATGGCAAGAAACCATGATCGATAATCTGGACTCTTCATGAATAGTGTTTCATTTTGTGTTGTTTACCAAGTCTGTTCAACTCTAACATGTTCATCTTTAGTCTTTGTGTTTCTAATCAAAACATGCCACATCATAGCAAGATCACATAAATTGAGTAATTGTCCACGTGGTGCTTCTAACCATTGTCTTTAACTCAAAAAGACAACAATCGTTGAAACATTACTTCTATAAATCTAGGCCTTACATTATAGGTTGGTTATTTATTTATTTAAATTTTAAAATTCATAGCTTTATTAATTCTATATACTCCCTCCGTCCCAAAATATTGGTCCCTTTTGGGGAATCCAACTTTTTTTGGTAGTACAATTATTGTACTTTAAAAAAGTTGATTTTCCAAAATTATCCTTTGATAGTACATTTTTTTGGGAATATCAATGTCATAATTGTACTTTTTATATTATTTATGAATTTAAAAGAAGGGCAAAATAGGAAATTTATATTATTTTTGTACTTGATTTTTGAAGACGGACTAATATTTTGGGACAATGAAAAATGAAATAAAGGACTAATATTATGGGACGGAGGGAGTAATTGTTTTGGATAAAATTAATATTTTTAAATTTCATTTCCCAATATGTTTTAAACAAGACCATGAATATGAAATTCTGTAAAAATAAAAAATAAAAGCTATCAATCCGTTTGGCTTCTCTAAACCAAAATCTTTGGCAAATGAATCAAATAGGGCAATAGCACCACCTTTAACAACAACTTGCATTTGTTCTATCATAAGTATTTTCTTGGAGTTTTCTTAAGTGTGCAACCCACAAAAGGTGTAAGTGGGTTGCACACCATGTGCCACTCACACAAAAGGTGTAAGTGTAAGGTGTAAGTGTAAAGTGTAAGGTATAAGTGTAAGGTATAAATGAAAGGTATAAGTTGACAAAAGGTGTAAGTGGGTTGCACACCATGTGCCACTTACACAAAAGGTGTAAGTGCAAGGTAAAAAAGATGTAAGTGTAAGGTGTAAGTGAACACAAAAAGGTGTAAGGTGTAAGTTGCACACCATAGCATTACCCGTATTTTCTTTTCAATATCATTACAACTAATTTTTAATGAATTAATAAGAAATTATTTACAAATATGACAAGAATTACACAAAATCTAGGGTAAATTACACTTTGCACCCCTGCACTGTATATCAAATATTTGGTCCCTACATATGAAATCGTGACAAACCCAACATACTTCAGGTCAAGTGTCAACGCCCTCCTTCTATTACTCCATTGTTTAAGTCTTTAATAGAATCTAGACATGTGATAAGCAATGTAACTAGGAAATGAGGGCAATAGAGGAAAATCATCCTCGTTTCCCACCAATACATATTTTCCTACACAAAAAGAATGGGAAAGTTATATGATACAATATGTGTGTGTGTGTGTGTGTGTGTGTGTGTGTGTGTGTGTGTGTGTTCATATGCTGAAATTATGGACGAAGAAATAAGAAAATAGAGCTTTTGAAATAAATAATAGAAGATAAATGAAGAGGAATCAAAAGGGAAACTTTGTTATTGTGGAAAACAGAGCTTCATGATTTCAATTTTTGCAAAACCTTTGTTCATCTCATTAATCATTCGCAATCTACGTTTTGTTTTAGTCAAATACAATCATAATTTGAAATAAATTTTAGGATGATATGTGTATAGGCGGGAAATGGTGGTGATTTTTCTCCTTTGCTCTCATTTCGTAATCATATACTTGTCACGTGACTGGATTCAATTAAAGACTTAAAAAAAAAAAAAAAAAAAGAACATTGACACTTGACCAGAAGTACAGGAAATTGACTGTCATGATTTCATGTGTAGCGACCAAAGTGAGATTTGATAGTGTAATTTATCCCAAAATTTAATAATCAGAAATTAAATAATATGTATATAAAAGTCAACAATCAATACATAACAAAATTCCTAATGAAAAGAAATAAACGACTCAAGACAACAAGTAACTCAACTTCTACGGAATATGCCCTTGTTAAGTTGTGTATTCTTTTATTTTATTTTTTAATAAAATTATTGCTTACCAAAGAAAATTACCACTCTCAATTCCTCTGTACTCTGTTGCCTTTATTAGGGAATTACATGAATCAGATAAAATGATCATTAATCATAATATCAAGAACTACTATCAATCACCACAAGTGCTAATATAAATCAATACTAGTGCTCATGTAATTTTAGCCTGGACATACTTTATTTATTTCTAAATCCCTATCTAAATTCACATTCGAAACACACAACATTATGAAGCTAAGTGAACCGCTTAATTTGTCTTCAGAATCCATCCTTCTCAAAATGGCTTATCTTCAAAATTTGTTTTTGCTCATCCTTAGTACAAGAAACTTTGGCAATCTTCCATTTTAGAAACACCACATCTGTAATAACCCAACTCGTGGGTTGTTTTCCGATCACACTGCCCTCCTTAGTGATTCAGCTGTAGACCACAGGCAGAATAGATGACACCTGGATGTCCTGCACAGAAAGAAACGGCTCCGGCGGTGGTTCTTCCACCCGGGGGCACTCCGACGAACAAGTCAGATCTCTCAAAGATAACTCAAGTGCTTAAATTACTGCTCAAGACTACAAATTGCGTACCTTAGACCCGCCGGGGGTGCCTCTCTTTTATAGTCTCCTCAATCCCAGTCTCACTAGTAGTCTCACTCCTATGGACTCTCATTCCGTGCTTCCTTAGGACTCTCCAAGAGATAGGGATAAAACTCTACAGGAGTCTTATCCTTATCCATCCTGAAGTCTTCCATCGTTCTAGGACTCTTGTCCTTTATCCGCTCACTTCAGTCTCCGATATCTTCGGAGATAACCTCGGCAATTCTGAGATAACCTCGGCACAACTACCAGGACACGTGGCATCTCGGCTGACACGTCGGCGTCACCTTGCCACGTGCTGGTACTCTGAAAATACATCCCCACAACTGCCCCCTAGGTTCTATTACCTCGGCATTCTGAGGTGATGGAACCTATACTGCTCTTCTTTCCATTTCATCGGCGTAAGGACTTGTTTAGCCGAGATCATTTACTTTAGCCGATGTCTCTTCATCAGAGTTGAATCCCAAACAAACTCTCCCACGCGCATGAGCTGTCATGCATCATTCCTCAACCGTTTTACTGACGCGTGTTACTCTTATTGGTCCGTGCTGGTGACGCGCCTATAAGCCGTCTTTCCTCTGCTTGCGCCGCCTGACGTCTGCGTTAACCCAGACGCACTTAAGGCTTCTGTCTTGCCGCCGTTTCACGTTTTAGACAAAAACTTTTGCCCCCCCTCTTCGTCCTTTCACTTTTGCATTTGAATACTTGCGTTTTCTCTCTCTAAAAAGCTCTCGCTCTCGGATCTGCCATTGTTTGTGACCTCAAGCTCTGCTGCCATCTCAAACTGTCTTCCTGGTGAAGCTTTTATTGTTCTGTTACTCGCGTAACCATCGTCAGTCTTCGGCGAACTTTTCTCCGGCTTCAATTTCTCTGGTAAGCCACTATTTTCTTTGTTTTCGATTCACTGAAGTTCTTCAATTTTCTTTTTGCCATTGCTGCTCTGTTCAATCATATATCTGAATGTATTTCTGTTATGATTGTGCCTCTGCCCCTGTCTTAAACACTTATATTATTTGCCATTTTTATGCATCCTTGTCTCTGTTCTTGATCTTTTACCGCCTGTGTTCTTTATACCTCTGAGAATCATACCTCTGTTCTTGATTCTGAAACTTTGTTCCTTTTTGTTTTCTGCTTTGTTGTGGCTTTTCCAGATCTGTGCCTTCGATCTTTGTCTTCATAGTTCTTAGGTTTGGGACTTGCTTATAGAACCTTCAACCTTAGGAGAAACTGAAACATACCTTACCTGTAGCTATCCAAACTTGTAGCTGAGGTTCCTACAACCCTTCTTAAATCCTTTTCCTCTGAAACCAAGCCCCTTTGTGCTTAAGCCGACATCATGGGTATGTGGAGGCATAGAGTAAATAGCCCAGTCAAACTAGAATACTTTAGGCAAGAGTTTTCCATCCCAGCCGATGTCCATCTGAGACTGGCTGGGGATGATGACTCTATCATGCCCACAGATAATACCATGCCTTTTCCAATTGTTGCTTTTGCCGAGTGTGGATTTCGGCTTCCACTTAATCCACTTTTTTGCGAAGTGCTCCACTTCTATAAGCTGAACCCAATGCAGCTCACCATCAATTCCTATAGAGTGCTTAACGGTGCCATAGCCCTAGCTAGGCAAGAGAACGTTAGGATCACCCTCTCCGACCTCCAGTATTGCTACACAATGTGCCCCCTGAATTTGAAGGACAAGGGCTTCGTGTATTACCTTAAGTCGAGGTCCACCGAGTTCAAAATTATTGCCGATCTCCCTGACTCCAACAAGGGGGCTGGAGACGATTATCTCATTGCTTCGGGAAACTGGGAATTTGGTCTAGATGAGGAAGTCCATCTCTTCCTCTCCCCGAACACTAAAAGAGGGAAAGGGTAAGAGCCCCGTGTCACTTACTTACTTGTTTTCTTCTCAAGTCTTCAATACTTAATCTGTTTCTAATGTGCGTTTGTTTGTTTTGCAGACCTTCATCAGCCACCCAAGACCTTCCGTCAGAGCTACTTTCCCAGCAAAGGTCTGAAGAAACTCCTAGACCTTCCCCTCCACAAGCGCAAAGCTCCAGTGGTGCTCAATTTCATTCCCACTTATAGATCAACTCTGCCCGACGTTCCTAGGCAGAAGAAGAAGAGCCGTTCCCCCCTTACTGCGACAACCCAAGGCGCCTCTTCATCTGACCAAGCCGATCTTCCTTCCACCTCAGCCCCTTTCCTGATCGCAATTCCGGAAAGGAAACGCCGGCGTCGCCTTGTCAAAACAGCCGAGATGGGCCGCCCAAAACCCATTGTCAAAGACCTCCTTGCCGACCTCCCCACTGACGTGGATGCTCCACCTGCCCAGACTGTGCCCCCACCAAAACCCAAAAGAGTTAAGAAGGCCCAACCAAAGGTCAAGGCTACTGAGGTTGAGGCTAAGGCTGAGGATGAGCTTCCCCTCTTCCAACGGGCTGTGGGTAAGAAGTCTGCCTCTACCTCTGCCAAAAGACCAGCCGAGGCTGAACCATCGCAATCCACCCAGTCCAAGAAGCCCGACGTTCCATGGGCCCCAGAGCTCACTCTGGAAGACAGGCCAATCATGGCTTCGGAAAGTGCTGATGACATAAACGTTGCAGTTGGTCTCAGTATGGCACTGCTTCTCCCAAATGACTTGGAGGGAAATGCAACATACAGTGAGTATGAAAACTATGCCCTCATGCTCCAGCATTCTATACAAGTAAGTGTCCCTGCTTGGAACTCTTGCTTCCTTCTGTGTTATACTTAAAGTATTTTCTAACACTTTGAAACACTTTTTGCCTTGTGCTATTTCAGGCCGTTCAACACGCCCACTCTTTGTCCATTCAAGCCTTCGAAAACAGAACAAAGATGGCCGATATGAAGAGAGAAATTGCTGCCTTGAAAAAGGAGAGCAAATCTCTTCAATCAAAAATGAAAAAATTAGAAGATCAAGCCGAGGCTGCAACCAAAGCCCGATCTCTCGCCGAAGAAAAATTTGAAGCGGCCGAAGCTATCAAAAAGGTTGCTGAGGCTGAGAAGAGGGACGCCGAGGTGAAAAAGGCCCAAGCTGAGAAAGAGCTTGAGGAGGCCCTGGCTACAAAGAGCGCCGAGATAACTGAGGCCGACGAAAAGGCTTATGCCCAAGGCATGGCGGATGTAGCTGAGGATTATAAACTCCAAGTAAGGCAGGCATGCAACAGGGGCTTTTCCCTTGGTTGGATGGCCTTAGCCAAAAAACTTGATCTTCCTGCTGATTCGCCATGGCGCAAGGCCGAAGCCATTCCTTTGCCATTTCCTCCCGCTCCTCCAAGTCAAACTGAGGAAGAAGTTGAGTCTGAAGCTGAGGATGAAGACAACGATGATGATGGTGCCTTGGTGAGGAAATCCAAGGATGATTCTAAGGCCAAGTCCCCTCCTCCTCCTGAACAAGTTCTGGACTTGACTGTGGATGAAGAGGGTGATGTGGTTGAGGAAGCACCCAAGGAAATTTTCACTGGGCATCTATCATCTGACCTTCTATTGGTTAACAACAGCCTTGACAAAACGCTTGCCGAGATCGATGCCGAAGTGGCTGCAGAAAAGGCTGCCGAAGTGGTTTCGCAAGAAACTTCTGAGGTTCAGACTGAAACTGCTCCTGAGATCAATGAAACACAACTTTGATGTCTTTTGTACTTTGTTGTTTTTTCTTTTTCCTTTGGACAATATAAGCTTCTTTATATGGCCGATGTGCCTCCTTGTTGTTTGAGAACAATTTACTATTGCTAGGCCATAGTGCCTTCCTTATGCTCAACTGCGACTGTTTTCCTTTGAATGCTTGAGTCTTTAACTTCTTTTGATTGCTTCTGCAAGGTTCTATACTTGGAATAATTTATATGATTTCCATACTTCTTCTTTCTTTATGCAATCATCTCGGGGTTGAGTACCTCGGGTAATCAAACCGTATATTATACCTCGGCTAGGTTCTGACCTGCAAACCTTAGTCCAACATACTTGTAAATTGTGACCAATTTCAACAAGGTTTTAAACAATATACATAGCTTAACTTTAACTTGTAAATTGCTACAAATTTCAACAAGTAAAGATAAGGAATTCATCTCAGCTTAACTTTAACTTGTAAATTGCTACAAATTTCAACAAGTAAAGATAAGGAATTCATCTCAGCTTAACTTTAACTTGTAAATTGCTACAAATTTCAACAAGTAAAGATAAGGAATTCATCTCGGCTTAACTTCGGTTAAGCATAACTGTCTTCTCTCTGCCCCCAATGTGAACCTAAGTTCCACTTGGGTTCTCATTATTTGAAACAAAAACAACATTATGCAAAGTTTCATAAGTTCTGGAAAATCAGGCTGAGATTTTATTGATCACATCGGCAAAAAATCAAACAACATCTAATGATAGAAAAACTTTAAATTACAAGTGTTCCATGGTCTAGGCAATGCTTTGCCCTCATTATCTTCTAGCCGATATGCCCCATTCCCCAATACCGAGGTAATTTTGTAGGGTCCTTCCCAGTTTGGGCCGAGCTTGCCCTCTCTGGGATCCTTCTTATTGCCGACGACTTTCCTCAAGACTAGGTCGTTGACTTGAAAATCCCTTGGATTAACCTTCTTGTTGTAAGCTTTGGCAAGCTGTTGTTGGTATGCTGCAAGCTGGACTGTAGCTTTCTCTCTTCTTTCTTCTAATAGATCCAGATCTCGGGCTAAGAGCACATTATTAGTCCCGTTTTCAACTCCCTGGGTTTTGATCCCTGGGATGCCGATCTCCAATGGAATGACTGCCTCTGTGCCATAAGTCATGGCGAAGGGGGACTCCCCTGTTGATCTTCTCGGCGTAGTGCAGTATGCCCAGAGCACATTGGGCAACTCGTCTACCCACTTTCCTTTTGCTGCCTGCAACCTCTTCTTTATCCCATCCAGAATTACTTTGTTCGATACTTCTGCTTGCCCATTGCTTTGGGGAAAGCTTGGTGTTGAAAAGTAATTCTTTATCTTGAACTTTGCACAAAAATTCTTGATGAGTTTGCTGTCAAACTGTGTTCCGTTGTCAGCAACTATTGCTCTTGGAATCCCAAATCTGGTGATGATGTTTCTCCAGATGAAGTTCTTCACATCCACATCTCGGATCTTGGCAAGAGGCTCTGCTTCTATCCACTTTGTGAAGTAATCTGTTGCTACCAGTAGGTACTTACTCTGCCCAGTTGCTTGGGGCAATTGTCCAACGAGATCCATGCTCCATTGGGTGAATGGCCAAGGGCTAGAAACCGGGTTCAAGTCGGCTGCTGGCTGGTGTATCAGAGGTGCAAACCTCTGGCATTGTTCACACTTCTTTACATAGGCTTCTGCGTCTTTTTGCATATAGGGCCACCAATATCCCTGGGTAATGGCCCTATGAGCTAATGATCTGCCCCCTGTGTGACTTCCATAGACTCCTTCATGAATTTCGTACAAAAAATCTTCAACTTGAAGATGGTGTACACACCTTAAAAGAGGTCCAGTGAAGGATCTTCTGTAAAGATGTCCTTCAGCAGTCAGGCTGAATCTTGCCGACTTCAATCTGACTTTGTGTGCCTCCTTGCGATCTTCTGGCAGCTTTCCTTCTTTCAGGAATGCAACAATCGCATCCATCCAGCTCGGCCCCATATCCACACACATTGCCTCCTGCTTTGTGTTCTGTGGTTCTATGCTCGGGCCCGACTTGTAGTCAATCATAATTGTCCTTGTTTTTCCTGTCTGCATTGAACTCGCCAGGTTGGCCAGCGCATCGGTGTGGCTGTTATCATCTCGGCTTACTTGGAGCAGTCGGCAGTTCTGAAATAAGGCTGCTAGTCTGATGACCTCTTTTGCGTATGCCGACATCCTTTCGTCTCTGGCTGCAAATTCTCACGTAGTCTGATTCACTATAAGTTGTGAATCACAAAAGATTATTACTTCATCTGCTTCTGCTGCTACTGCCAGCTTCAGTCCAGCAATCAGTGCCTCATACTCCACCTCATTGTTGGAGGCTTTGAACCCCAGTCGAATGGACTGCTCCAATATCTCTCCGTCGGGGGATATCAACACTACTCCTGCCCCTGCCCCCTGCCGGTTTGAGCTCCCATCAACAAAAAGTTGAAAGGAGTCACCGATGTAAATGCTACAGGGTCTGAGCTTTTCCTTCCTTGATTCTTTAGCCCTTGGCTGGACTTCTCCTTCCTTGTTTGGACATCGTTCATCCCGGCTCAACGGAGTCTGATGTTCGATGTGTTCTGGCGAGAACTCGGCCACGAAGTTGGCCAAGACTTGGCCCTTGATTGCTGTTCTCGGCCTGAACTCCAGGTCATATTGGCCCAAGGCTACGGCCCACCTTGCTACTCTTCCAGTCAAGTCTCCTTGTTGCAACAAGGACTTCAATGGGTGCTCTGTCAGTACCACAATCTTGTGAACCTGAAAGTAATGGTTCAACTTCTTTGAAGCCATTACTAAGGCTAGCATCAGCTTCTCTAATGGTAGATACCTTATTTCTACACTGGCCAAAGTCTTGCTTACATAATAAACTGCCTTCTGCTCTCCCTTCTCTTCTCGAACTATCACAGCACTTACAGCGTGCTCCGAAACTGCCAAGTACAAAAACAGTTCCTCCCCAGGTTCAGGTGTTGAGAGGACTGGAGCCGTGGTGAGATATTTCTTTAGGTCGGCCAAAGCGGCCTCACATTCTTCAGTCCATAAGAAATCCGTGGCCTTTTTCACCAGATTGAAAAAGGGTTTACATTTGTCCGAACTTCGGCTTATAAACCTGTTTAGGGCTGCGGCCCTTCCAGTAAGCATTTGAACCTGTTTCGCCGATGTTGGACTCTGTAATTCCAGGATGGCCTTGATCTGATCTGGGCTGGCTTCTATGCCCCTTCTAGTCACTAGGTATCCCAGGAACTTACCGGATCCGACTGCAAAAGCGCACTTCGATGCGTTAAGTCAGAGCCGATATGTTTTGAGTATGTCAAAGACCTCTTCTAGGTCTGCAAGATGATCCTTTGGCTCCTTGGTCTTCACGACCATGTCATCAATGTAGACTTCCACTGTTCGGCCGATCAAGTGTTTGAACATCTTGGTTACCAGCCTTTGGTAAGTTGCTCCTGCGTTTTTCAGCCCAAAAGGCATAACTCTATAACAATACAGACCTTTTGGGGTGATAAACGCTGTCTTCTCCTCATCCGGGGGGTACATGGCTATCTGATGATACCCCCTATAGGCATCCAAGAAGCTCATCTTTCCATGTCCCGATGTAGCGTCCACCAACTAGTCGATCTTTGGTAGAGGGAAGCTGTCTTTGGGACAAGCTTTGTTCAAGTTTGTAAAATCTACACAGACTCTCCACTTGCCATTCTTCTTCTTCACTACCACGGTGTTTGACAGCCATGTCGGGTAATTGGCTTCTCGGATGGCCCTGGCCTCCAGAAGTCTGTCCACTTCCTCCTCCACTGCCTCGACGTGCACCAACGTCGGTCTTCTGGCCCGTTGAATTACAGGTTTGGCCGACCTATCAACGTTGAGTCTGTGACATGTGACCTCGGGGTCAATGCTTGGCATTTCGTAAGGTGTCCAAGCGAACACCTCAATATTTCTTCTCAAGAAGGCTTCCAACTCTCTTTCCTCTTCTTCGGCTAATCCTGTGCCGAGAAGAAAGAAGCGTTCCTCATCGCCCTCCTGGACGAGGATTTTCTTCAGTACTTCCTCACTTTTCTCAGCCGGCTCCTTGCCGACATCATCTAGGACCTTCATGTCCTCTTCTTCAATTTCTGCCTTCTCTGGTTCTCGAATGCTGCAGGTTAACTTCATTGCTGCCATGGAGCAATTTTTCGCCTGCAGCTGGTCTCCTCTGACTTCTTCAATCCCATGTTCTGTTGGGAATCGTAGGAGTTGATGCAATGTTGAGGGAACTGCCCCCATTGCATGCAGCCACGGCCTCCCCAAGATAATGTTGTAAGGCGAGGGAGTGTCAATCACAATGAACTCTGTTTTGATCTTCTTCGTTCCAACCTGTATCTCCAAGCTTGTTGCGCCCAATGGCCATGTCGGCGTTCCATTGAAGCCGACCATCGGGCTGTTTGACTACTCCAAATCATCAGGGTGAAGGCCTAACTCCTTGTAACATCTGACATACATGATGTCGCAGGAGCTGCCTTGATCAATCAAGATGTGTTTCACTTGGCACTCCCCAACCTGGAGGGATACTACCAAGGCATCATTGTGCGGGTGCTGGACCATATCTAGGTCGGCTTCTGTGAAGGCTATCATTGGTCCTTGGCACTCTTCAGGCCGAGGTCTCTTCAGTCCGACCTGGTTGACGTGCTGCAGGTGTTTTACCCTCTGTGTCTCCCCCCTTATGTCGTTCTCACTCACCCTTGAGTGGATCACATTAACCACCCGAGGTCCGCCTGCCGGTGGTTGCTGTGCTGGGGGAGGCGGGGCCGCTAGTGCTTGAGGCAACCGTGCCTGTTCTTCCCTTGTTTTGGCCTCGTCCACGAGGTCTCTCAGGTGGCCTTGCCTTACTAGGTCCTCAAAGTGTGCTTTAAGGGCTCTGCAACCCTGAGTTGGGTGCCCCTCCTTATTGTGGTAAGCACAACGCCTACCAAGGTTTCTTCCCATAAATTCTCCTGGTGCCCTTGCTGGCGCTCTGAAGTAGGGCTGATTCCGAATTTGGTCAAGGACTTTGTGGACCGGAATTCGGAACACCGTTGTCACTGCCTGCATAGCCCTTAACTCTGTCTCTTGTTTGTTGGGTCCATTGTTACCTCGGCCTCGCTTCGGCGAGCCGTTGCCTTTTTCTAGCTTTGTCTCCTTGTTCCCCGATGTGTCTTCCTCGGCTCTGGCATACTTCTCGATTCTCGCCATGAGCTCCTCCATATTCTTTGGCAGTGTCTTTGCCAACGACTTCCGCAGTGAACAGTCATCCTTCAGGCCGTTCTTGAAAGACACGACCGCCACCTCCTAGTTGCATTCAGTCATACGATTGAACACCTCGTAGTACCTTTTTGCATAAGCCCTAAGGCTTTCATCTTTGTCAATCTTTAGAGCTATCAATGCATCCACCCTCTATGGCTGCAGTTTGTTTGTTATGAACCTGGCCACAAACATCTCGGCCAGGCCTTCCCAAGTCTTCACACTCCCCTTCGGTAACTTGTGGAACCAATCCGATGCAATTTCCCCGAAGGATGAAGGGAACACTTTGCAGAGCAACGGCTCGTTCCCACTGTACAATGCCATTGAATTCAAAAATAAACCAACATGGAAGTTAGGGTCTGACTTACCATCATATATTTGGAACCTCGGCATGCTGAATCTTTTCGGCGCCACGAATTTGTCCAGTTCCACAGAGAATGGTGTCCTCGGCTTAACCGGGGATGTTACTTCGACTTCAGCATTCTCTCTCTTCCTCCTGAGGTAATCTCTCAAGTCCTCTTTACTTCTCCCCGCAACCCGGCTATCTATGGACCTCAGCCTTTTCGGCGCACTGCTCTCGGCCTCATGGCCGCTCCTTTTCGACCCTTCCACGTTCGATGCATCGAAACATAATAGCTGTCCCTGAACATGCCGATGTTCTTTGGGGTCTACCTCCTTCGCGTGATATGCCCTTCGGGACTCTTCTCTTCTCGGCTCTTCTCGGCCGACTTCCCTGGAAGGTCGGCGAGATTGCCTTCCACTACCCGTGTGCTGAGGGGCTACGGGAATTTCTTTCTGCCCCTTCTTCTGGGCGTTTGCTGCTGGCCTCGGCGTGTCCTGTAGCGGGTATGGCGGCTGCATGACATTATTCTGCATCATGAAGTTGACGACCGATTGAAGGTCTGCCAACTTGTGTGCCATCTCCTTTACTTCTTCGTCCCTCCTCAGACATCTGTCTTTCCAGGTCTGGAGGTTGTCTTCGTTATAGTATCTGCCCTGGTCTGCTTTCTTTGATGTGTCGCCATCTCGGCCGACGCCTTTCTCCCCGTGACCCTGGTCACGAGTTTCCGCATTCTAGTTGTCCCCTTCGACGTCCAGGTTGATAGGTGCGTTACTCCCAGCAGGAGCGTCGTCCCCAACCTTTTCTTTTTGTGCGTTACTGGGCATCTATTCTTCTGTTCTTCCCACAGACGGCGCCAAATTGTGTGGGTTGTTTTCCGATCACACTGGCCTCCTTAGTGATTCAGCTGTAGACCACAGGCAGAATAGATGACACCTGGATGTCCTGCACAGAAAGAAACAGCTCCGGCGGTGGTTCTTCTACCCGGGGGCACTCCGACGAACAAGTCAGATCTCTCAAAGATAACTCAAGTGCTTAAATTATTGCTCAAGACTACAAATTGCGTACCTTAGACCCGCCGGGGGTGCCTCTCTTTTATAGTCTCCTCAATCCCAGTCTCACTAGTAGTCTCACTCCTATGGACTCTCATTCCGTGCTTCCTTAGGACTCTCCAAGAGATAGGGATAAAACTCCACAGGAGTCTTATCCTTATCCATCCTGAAGTCTTCCATCGTTCTAGGACTCTTGTCCTTTATCCGTTCACTTCAGTCTTCGATATCTTCGGAGATAACCTCAGCAACACCGAGATAACCTCGGCAATTCCGAGATAACCTCGGCACAACTACCAGGACACGTGGCATCTCGGCTGACACGTCGGCGTCACCTTGCCACGTGCTGGTACTCTGAAAATACATCCCCACACCCAACTCTCTCATATCCTTCATATTCTTTAATCCTTCATTATATGTGTGATTATATGTGTGATTATGTGTTTGATGTGAAATTTCATGTTTTAATATGTGAATTATATGTTTATAAATTTGTATATGTCGATTATGAGGAAATCTGTTGCAATTGTGACATTTGAACTGCAAATTGAAGGCCTTAGAAGCACGATAAACCAAAATTGACTTTACAGTTGTGATGAGCATGATTTTTAGAACATAATATCAAATTTTGTAAAAATTTGATATGTAATGAATTAATTAGATTTATTTGGGTCAAACCCTTAGTTAAGCCTAACTTAGGCCAAGTTTGGCATCCTCAAAAAAATTTAAAAAGTCAAAAAGTTACACAAAAAAGTAAAAAAGACATTACTACTTATAAATAAAAAATATTAAAAAAATATTTTATATATATATATTTACACTTCAAATGCACAGCAGCTGATTATTTGCCATCTGACAGGCATTTGCCCTGAAGTTTATATGTAAAGTCACAAAAATGTTGGGCCCATGGAAGCCCACTAAGGACTCCTTTTTGATAATCCGAACCATTCAATATGTAAAACTTGTTGATTAATATATTCCTGTAAAAAATCACATTGATCGGATATTGTTAACTATATGATCAAATCAGTTTTGTATAAACAAAACGGATGGTGTAATAGTTAACTGTTGAAAAAAAACTATTCTGATTATATAGCTATCGATATCCGATCAACGTGATTTTTTACAGACATAAAATACTCGACGAATTGTACATATTGAACGGTTCAGATTTTTAAAATGGGACCCATGATGGCCCCCACGGACCGACCATCACTATCCAGAAGTTATTTGACTTGAAGGATTTGGTTTTTTTTTTTTTTTTGTATACACAGGCTAGGCAGCCGAGGCAGCCGTACAATCAATAATTAATCTTCCACTACACACTTTATTTATACAATTTTTTATTGTACATTTTTTCATAAAAAGACAAAAAGTTAATCCAAATATCCATATTTTTTTCCTCATCTTTTTAGTCCAAAAAGACAAAAAGTGCACTTATTTAGGACACCCCAAACAACTCCTTAGACTCAATAAGCTTAAGTCTTAGATATAACATATATACTTGAGCCTCATATGATACTTGGACTCAACTCAACACGAAAAATATCTCCTGAGAAGAGTTCTAGAGAAAGGACGAAGAGAAAAGAGAGAGGAAGAAGAGAACTCAAACAAGAAGCTTAGTGCTTGGGAATTTAAAGGGGAAAGCAAGAAGGTAGCTCAAGGTAAGTGTAAATCAACTCAAATACCCTAAATCTTTCTTCAATTGGTTAGATTTCGCACTCATAAAAGTTAGGGTTTGGAGTTATGAACTTGGTTGCACAAATCTCATGAAAATGTCTTTACATTTGTTTGATTTAAGAGTTGATAGCTTTAGTTTTGGTTTAATTTGAGTAAGATTGTGAAGAATTGTTCCTTAATCTTGCCTATTTACATGCTTTGAGCTCATGCATAAGTGTGTCTATGTGTATATAACATGAAAAGATGGAAGATATGAAGGAATCATGGAGATTAAAGTTCTATATGTCAAGTTAAAGGAAGTTTTGATCTACTTGAGCTTGAATTTCACTCTTATTATGATCATATGTCATGTTTGGAGTAAAATTGCTTGAATTGAACCTTAGAAATGAGTTTGGAAAGCTTGGATCTATTGGATTTTCAGACTACACAAACAGGGTAGAGAACTGCACGTGCGGGGCTCACGGCCGCACGTGCGGAAAACAGGGCAGGCAAGACTAGTATTCTGAAATAAAAGCACATATGGCCGCATGTGTGGTGGGGGTCTTCTGCAAGTGTGGGAATTGGGGGGAAATGCTGTCAACTTTTGTTATCCTTTTCAACCATCTAAATCTGTTAATGTGTATATTTAATCCCTCCGAACTATTTAAAGATAAATAGGAATTGAACAAATTGGACAAATGATTAAAGAGAAAAGCTAAGGAAAGAATGCACTATTTATCCATTTGTGTGTGTGTGTCATGTGTAGGTCACTTGTCGGAAGGAACCGTTGCTCGACTATGAGTAATAATAGTGTAACGATATGTTATGACTAATGTATTTTTTATTGTGAATGGCATAATGTATTTTGAACGTGAACGGCATACCTTATATGAATTTTGTCTTTGATTGACACAAATTGTGTTTATTGCAATGGCATATGTTATATGAATTACGTTTTGATGGAAATGATTGAACAATGGAATATGAAAAGGACCCGAGGTCATTCTTCTTCAGTTATGAATAATAGGCCCGAGGCCGTTATGATATGGACTACTTATGATTCGTGGCTCTAAGGTCGAGAGAGATGGAGACATGCCGATGTTCTATCTATCCTATAATGTTTTGAACAGTTGTTGATATGTTAGGCCTGAGGCCGTTGTGTTCATATGTGGGCCTAAGGCCATTGTGTATTATGTTGGGCCTAAGGCCGTTTCGTGTTACGTTAGGCCTAAGGGCGTTCCGTCGTATGTGGGCCCGAGGCCGTTTTGGGAATGTGATTATGGATAAGACACGTATGTGTTGTATATTTCCTTTTTAAGACATATACTCATTCATATGAACCTCCTTACATTATTATTATTCACTGAGTCTTGCTCACTCCATATTTATATATATTTATGTAGGTGACCAGCTCGAAGTCCAGCCCTAGGTCAACTCCAGTAGCCTTTTGTGAGATCTGTTTTGTTAAGGCTCCAAAGTTGGAGCCCTTTTTTGTTTTTGAGGAGATCCTTTAATGCTACATTTTTGTTAAATCTTTGTTGACTTTTGTTAAACACTTGGTTAATATGTAAATGTGACGACCCAGAAATTTTTCTCTCCGCTCGAGCGGACTTGTGAGGCTCCCAGTATTTTTGCAGGTTGGCCGAGATTTTGAGGGTGGTAGATTTCCGCTCGAGCATGGAGGTGGACGCTCGAGCGGACGTCTTTGTTCGTCTGAGCGCTCGAGCGCA
The DNA here is from genome assembly GCA_030407325.1 of Camellia japonica. Taxonomy (NCBI): domain Eukaryota; kingdom Viridiplantae; phylum Streptophyta; class Magnoliopsida; order Ericales; family Theaceae; genus Camellia; species Camellia japonica. The sequence continues at coordinate 107,604,013 of JAPPVO010000013.1, read as the reverse complement.
ATGTGGGGCGCTCGAGCGGATCGCCTTGTTGAGTTTGAATTTTGAGGCACGTAGGTTCGTTTGAGATATTTTTAATAAAGTATTTGGAACCTCCTTATTTTATTTTAGGGTATTGATTGTGGTGGTAATATGATGGTAGAGTAAGATTTGATCCAAAACTTTAGTTTGAATAATTTGTTTGCGACCAACCGTCACTCATTTGCCCTTTTCTTTTTCCACACTTTGAGTTTGGATGTGAGGTTTGAATCGTTGGAAATCTTATTTCCGGGGCTTCAATTTGGGCACAAGAACGACCTAAAACGGAGTCCGGATGGGAGAGTTACGCATGTTTGAAGTTTCGGGTCTGTGCTGAAAACAGGTCCGCTCGAGCGGGAATTTCTCCGCTCGAGCGGGAATTACGGGACAGCAGCTTTAAACACGAATTTTTGGATCATTTCTTCCATTTTCCTTTTCCCTTCTTCTCTTCTCTCCCTAGGTCCGAAAACCCTAGGGTTTTGATCCCCAAATACTTCCATTTCCCTTAGGTTTGAGCAAGACCTTCCACCAAAAAGTGAGGAAGACAAGAAGATGAACAACTTCGACCGATTGGAATTTCGGGATTTGGGGGATTCGTCTCAAAGCTTTGCTCCTTGCTTGATTCTTGAGGTAGGGATCCTTATTCTTTTACAATACTTGAATTCATGAATGGATTGGGGTATTTTGAGTATAAATATACAAAATCTATGGTTTTGAGCATGTTGTGGCAAACTTGAGATTGGGGTTCTATGGTTTGGGATGTTGGGAGTTAAATTGATGAGTTTGAGTGATGGATTGTGATCCTAGGTGTAGAATCATTGGGAAAATTGGGATTAAAGGTAGTGATTTAAGAAGTTTGACTTTTTGCTAAAAACCCTCATTATTCTTGAAACCCTAAATTAATTGGTGATGATAATTAATGATTTTGCCCAAATTGATAGTAGAATCATGGAATTGGAGGGTTAAATTAGACATGTACAAGGTTAATTGAATTTCTGAGATGTTTCGGAAAAATGTTAAAATTCGCGAATGGGCCTTGTTATGAGTATTGTGAATTATGGGAAAATGAGAAAGAAAATTAAGAAAAATGAGTTAGAGAATTAATATGTGATTTCATATGTGTGTAGGACACGCTTCAGGAGGGATAAATGCTCCACCAACACACGGTGAGTAATAGTACGAAGATGTACATTTTATTTGTCATTGATAGTTATTATCACTAACGTTCTGTTTATTGTAAGTATTACATGAACATGTTACACAACCAATTGTGATGATTGAAAGTCAGTGAGAACGTTGAAAGATTGGCAAACATCGGTATGACTTTAAATGGACCTATGTTCGTCCTTAAACCAAGTATCCGTATGAAACTGAGATGATTTGTGTATCCTATGGTTTGACGATATTCAGATGACTTTGGGATTGATCTACTCTGTTTATGTATTCTGTTTATATATATTTGTCTATTGATCCGTTCCGTTTATGATGTAGCATGATTTATTGTTGGTTTTAAAACTTACTACTTCTGCTATTTCTGTACCCTTACGCTTTATGCGTTCTGTCATCTCTGGGCTGATAAGCCATTCTGTTATGACTGGGCCGAAAGGCTATTCTGTATCTTTTGGGACTGATGGTTATTCTGTTATTTGAGCATATGAACATTTTGGATCCTCTGTACATACTAAACTACTTTATTAAAGAAACTGGACTCATGATTGTTGAGCTATATTTACAGAGTAATTAAACATATACTTATACAGTTATATACTTTATTGTTTGAATTGAACATTACATGATTTACGTACTATTATTCACTGAGCTTGACTCACTTTACTTATGTCTGTTTCTGTAGGCACTCAGCCTGGAGGTCAACCTTAACCTGTGGCTTCCGTTACCAGTTGCCAAGCCTTGAGTGTCTAAGCTGTTAGATGTTGACCGTTTAAGTTTTGGAGTTTTGTTAAGTTTTAATTTGTACCCTAAATGTCCATGAGGCTTTATGTGAATGTAAGATAGATGTATATGCACATAACTGTTTTCAGATACATGTCACTGTATATTTATCTGCATTATGTTCTGTTTACGGTCCTGGCATAGTAGTGATAGCTCAATGGATATTATTTTCTTTATGCTATTATATTCTATTAAATGCTTCCGTTCAGGCTCCACAGGTTATAAACATCAGGTTTTGCGTCCGTTTCTGAAATGGTCATGCCCAAATTTTTAGGGGCAAATTTGGGGCGTGACAGTAAATCTTGGGTTGTTACTCTTTGTATAGATCTACATGATTTGGACGTGTAAGTATACGAACTGTGTATGTGAGCCCTTTTTATGACTTGATGTTGTTTTAAAGATCCTGGCAGGTATGCACGAGCTCAATGGACATTATTTTTTTTTTTTACTTTCGCTTTAGGCCCTGATATGATTTGAATATTTGTTGAAAATTTTTGTTTTGAGACTTAAGTACAGGCTGGTCATGGCCTAAACTTTTAGGGGCAGATTTAAGTCGTGACAACATTCTTCTTCTGATTCATTGCTTTCTTTTATCAATTTTTTCATGTTCTTTTAAAAATAAATAGATTGTCGCCGCTCAATTTACTAATGGCTAATCCAAATGGGGCTATAAATGAGCATTCCATTCTCCTCTTTACATTATTTGGCTTGATACTTACTACTGATATTCACATGGTATTAGACAATAAATAGTTGTGTTATGAATTTTTACAAAATGAAACCACATGTGGGGTTCACTATGCCTGGGATCCACTATTTGTCTGTCTCACATGTGCCCCTTGTGAAAATTATTTGTGCACTTAGATTTACTTCATAAAATATCAAATCTACAAGATCAAACATACTTGTCATCAAGAAAAGTGAGTCTAATTAAGAAGCCTATAGTTCAACAGAAATCATAAAACATGGAATGAAACAAATCATGGTGGTCAAGATTTTGTTTGTACATTTGATCCAGCAAGCTTGATTTGTCTGTGATATGAATAAAAAATGATAGCCTGTCACAGTCATATGGGTAGTGTGTCCATTATGCATCTCCAGCCTTCTTCCCTACCTTTGAAAATTCCCTCCAACCTTTGTCTATAGATGGCACCATCCCATTTCTTCCCATCTCCCTCTTATTCCCTCTCTCTCTACAATCTCTCTCCCTCTCTCTCTCTCTCTCTCTCTCCAACCAAATGTCACCAGAATCCGATCCCCTTTGATCTCAATCAAATCAACCATGATTTCAAATTTGGAAACTCAAGATCTCCCACCTGAATCCTTCTTAGTACACAAGGAACACGAGCTTGATTGGTTCAACCGCAATGCCTTCCTCGAGCGAAAAGGTTCGACCAAGATCAGCTTCTCCGGCAGCAGCAACTTGAATTCCATTTCGAACCCACGTCGGAGTTTTCACAGTTCACCTTCTCATAGATTGTCTCTGAATTCAAAATCCAAATCATCAATCATTGGATTGCCAAAGTTGCAGAAGTCGGATGGGAACCTCCGCCGGACCTCCAAGCCGGAAAATGTTAGGATGTTCCGGAGCTATTCCGAACCGGGTGGAAAACCGGTCATGCAGGTGCCCGAACCGGGTTCACCGAGGGTGTCATGCATGGGGAGGGTTCGGTCCAAGAAGGGGGGAGAGAAGAGAACCGGGCTGTGGGCGAGTTTGAGGGCAATTTTTGGAACCGGGCAAGGAGTGGTGATTGGTAAGTGAAGTGCCGAGTCAAGATATGAACCGGAGGCTGGACCGGCCGCGTTGAGGTTTGGGCAGTTGGAATCTGGTAAGAGGTGGTACTGGTGGGGCGGCTATGGGGTGGATGGATGATGATCGTACACGTGGACAAATCAGCGTCGAGGAACCACAAAAAAGAAATGTTAGTTAATTGGACTGACAAAGGCCTACTTTTGTTGAATACTTCCCTAACTTTTGTTTGAGTTTCTGCTTTTGTGTTTAATTTTTTTTTGGTTTAAGTTGCAATCACTCTTAATCTTGCTTAAGACTTGTATAGGAAGAGTTTGAGAAGTTTAAATTTAGTAAAATAAAATAAAGATATTTATGTATTTTCTTTGTTAGCATGAACGATGGTTATCATAATTATTATTTTTTATGTAAGATATTGGTAACGTGTGATCTTATAACATATATTAAGAAAAATTTTAAATAAATATGTACATACCAAAATCTATTAATAAAAACTGCACCTTATATTTACACTTAAGGGACCATTTTTATCCCGCAAATAAAATAAGGTGGGATAAGTTATTTTGAAATGGGTTATTCTAGAGACGCCATTTAGTAATAAAAATTTTATTTTGAAATAAATTATCCCACTCTGGGTTTAAAAAAAAAAAAAATTTGTTTTTTTCCCTCTCAAAACTACTAAAATAAGATATCGTGAATAACAAATGTGACACAATGCATGGTAAATTTATTCAACAATCTTAACTCGCCCTTATCCTCAAATCAAACATGACTTAAGGCCCTATTTGTTTCACTATATAAAATAGAGGATATAATATGATGTGGGATTTAGTCACGATATATAATATATTAGATATATGTATTGAATAAAATATCCCCAAATTCGTGTTTGTTGACTTGATTATAAGACTGGATATATATTATCCATGTTTGTTTTACAAAATATATAGTGGGATATAAACAAGTAATTTCTAAGATTGCCCTCATAATATATTTTAAATACCCATATTGCCCTTATGCCCATCAAAAGGGGCATTGTTCAGTTTAAGAAAAAATAACACCACTTGCAAAACTAATGCAAATAAACAAATTAAAAATTCATATTATTTTTTATTTGAACAAATTAAAGATTCATATTAAATTCAATAATTTTCCCTAACGAAAAAAATATATTATATTATATTAATGTCAACCTGGTAATGATAAAAATAAAATAAATACCACAAAATCATTTTAAACAAATATTTTGATTTTAAAAATAATCATCACTCATTTATCACCCCACATCCATCATTCTTACAAAAAAACCCAAGCAAATAAATTATTTGAAAAAAAAAAAACTAATATTCATTCTAAAAAATTATATCTTACAAAAATAATCATCATTGAATGAAAAAAAATAGCATCTTCATTCATTCATTCATCGCGCAGCATCATTCTTATAAAATAATCTAAGTCATTATAATTAAAAATAACCATCATTCATTCTAAGCAAATTATAACATTTTTTTACAATAGACAAGTTAATATATTAAGCATCATGATTGTCACCATACATCGTATTTTATATAGAATAATGATTGAAAGCTCGAATTTGGCTCCCCCGAATCCCCCTAATCCCCAAAACGACGTCGTTTTGGGGATTTTTTTTTTTTTTTTTTTCCTTTTTTTCTTCCATTTTCGGCGAGAGAAGCAGAGGGGGGGAGGGAGAAGCAGAGAGAGAGAGAGAGAGAGAGAGAGAGAGAGAGAGAGAGAGAAGCAGAGGGAGGGAGGGAGAGAGAGCCCCGATCGTCGCCCCGCCAGCCGCCGATCGTCGCAGATCCGTCGCCGATCGCCATCATCCAGCCCTTCGACATTTTCGAGCTCAAACAGACGGGGAAGAGGGAAAGGGAGGGAGAGAGAGAGAGGGAGAGGGAGAGCGGAGAGGAGAGAGGGAAAGAGAGGAAGACACACACACACAAATGGGCCCCTGCATTCCGGCCGATCGGCCGATCGTCGCAGCGCCGCCATCATCGCAGCTCCGATCGGCCTTGCCCTCCGTCGCCGCGCCATGCCCCTCCGTCTTCTTCTTCCTGTTGAAGAAAAAATGGAATTCGGGGGATTAGGGGGAGCTCGTTTTCGAGCTCCCTAGCATCACTGTTTTATATATGCATGTCCACAAGCATACTTACAACCCCAACAATTACAACAAAATTAGGCACAACATCTATTTGCGGGGGATGTACACCAGTTAGTATATGCAACCTCTCTCAATCCTCTAATTTCAAACAAAAAGTTCAAATAAAAACTAAAAAGATATTATTATTATTATTGTTGTTGTTGTTATTATTATTATTATTATTATTATTATTATTATTACTCGAATCATAGCCTAAAAAAACCAAAGACATAATCAATATACCTACAAACAATAAAACAGAGATAACATACCCACTATTTTATCAACGATTACAAAAAGAGCCAGATTGAATAAATAAAAAACCAGATTGAACAAACCCTTGTATAAATAAAAAAAGGGTTTAGAAAGTTCAGATTGAACAAAAATCAGTGGAAATGACAAAAATCATACAAGGAAAACCCAAAATCAAAAAATCAAAAAAAAGAGAAAGTAGAGGGTAACGATGATTATCACTCGAAAGAAGCTTTGCCAACGGAAATCGGCCAAAAAATCAAGTAGATCTACACTTGCAAAACCAGAGCTCTTCTTCTCTGCTAGATGTATTGAGCTGCATATGTTTTGTTGAACCCTAGTGTGTGTATATATTAGATAAATAAGAGGGTAAATTGGACTTTTTAAATCATATCTCAACCCAGGGGATATGATATAATAAGGGGAGGGAGGTATTATATATCCACCAATTTGGGGGGATATACAATCCCATAATATATTGTATTCTCTCTAAAAAAATTTGCAAATATGAAATATGTAGACCCCACAGTATATAATATCCAATCCCATCCTTTATATCCTAGAATCAAATAGGGCCTAAGAGGTAAAAAGTTCCATGCTGCTTCGACTATTTTCCTTTGATCATCAGGTGGAGTACCATGCTCTTGCTAGGTACTAAAAGTTGGTTTAGCACATTTTCATATACAACCTTGCTACATACACACCTTATTTGGGCGTTTGGGACTCGATAAGGAGTAATGTCAATTTCATAAAAGAAATATCATGAAAAGTTTTATAAAGATTTTCTACATTTGGAATATACATTCAATAAAATACTATAAACTAATCAAATAGTGAAGAATCTTCACGAAATTTTTCATGACAATTCTTTCATGAAGAGTAACATTACTCTTTGATAAGGGCATCTTCAATGGGGTGGCAAAAATGAGGGCTGCTAAATGACTCTACCGATTTACTTTGGACCTCCCATTTCTTTGAACCTCCACTCACATAATTGAAACCCTCTCATCTTTTCTTTGAACCCCACCTTAATACCAACTATACCCCTATTCTTTGGACTAGCAACCACTGTTGACAGCCTTTCACCATCGGCAACCTTCCTTTCAATGACCTCGACCCTCTCCATTTCCAAACCCTAACCCCTCCAAACCCAACCTAAACTAACCACCATGAAAACCCACCTCACACTCTCCTCTCCAACCCTCTTCATCCTCTTCTTCTCTCTCTCTATACCTTTATCACTGCCATTGAAGACGATGTAAAGTGCCTCGAAGGCTTCAAGATGCTGTCTCATCTTCTTCTTCTTCTTCTTCTTCTTCTTCTTCTTCTTCTTCTTCAGATCGCGACCAACAATCGTAAACCCAAATCTCGATCCACCACCTACCCCACTACCTCCTCTTCTTTTTCTTCTCCCCATTGCAACCACCGCCACCATCACCGCCCACCACCGATTTTTGAAAACCCTAGATCTAGGGTTAGGGTTTTGGGAGAGATGGAAAAAGATGAATGCCCAACAATAGACAGCCAGCCAAGAGAGATGAAGAAGACTATCGGAGATGATGGGGATGTCCGGTGGAATTAGGGTTAGGGTTTGGGACATTAGGGTTAGAAGGTTAGGGATAAAGGTAGAAATGGAATTTTATATTTGGACAGTATTGGAATTAAAAGAAAATGAAAGAGTAGGGGTCCAAAAAAATAAGGTAGGTGCAAATAGTAGCCTTCAGCTAAAATATGTATATTAAGTGTTTGTTAGTTTAGATAATGAAGTGTGCTCCAATAGTTTTTTCTCTTTTTTTTAAATAGTATAGTTAAGAGTGTTAGAATATGTTAGTTAAGTGTAAAGTCCACTCAAATATATGTAGGTAAAATAAAATAATAATAATTTTTTTTAAATTACTGTGATTATTTACATAATTTAACACAAAAAAATAAATAAATAAAAAATAACAAGTATAGGCAGCTGGCAATTAGCTAATGTGTTATCCACATATAGCTAATATATTGGCCAACACTTTAGCTAAGCCATTGGAGACCGGGAAAAAAAGGTTGAGACCTCTTTTTTTTTTTTTACCTCTATTATAGCGATCCCGGTTTCCCTTTCTTTAATTGTTGTATCTGGACTTAGGTTTCGTGGAGTTGGTTGTTGTGTATACCTTGTTTACATCCTTTACTCTTGTTATTTGAGTCTTGGGTTGTGTTGGGCAGGTTTGAAACAGGTTGGTTGAGCTTAGGAACCAAATGTAGTTGCCCAGATTTTTGTCTATCCGCTCGAGCGGAGCTTTTGACGCTCGAGCGTGGCCTTTGTTGTAGCTTCTCCGCTCGAGCAGGGGTTTTGGTGCTCGAGCGAAAAAATCACCCATCCAGTATCTCCTCTGCAGTGGTGGACGCTCGAACGGGAGTTTGGGCGCTCGAGCGAGAGTTTGTGTGTGACGCTCGAGCGGGGAGTTGGATGCTTGAACGGGGACCTGGTTATGCAAAAGTACTGGGAGCGTGTATCCGGCGCTCGAGCGGCGGTTTGGACGCTCGAGCGTGAGTCTGTGAGTGACGCTTGAGCGGGGGTTTCCACGCTCGAGCGGGGCGACTGGGTTAAGTCTCCGAGATCTGGGTTTTTGAATCACTTTTTTACATCCTTTTCTCTCTCTTACTTTTCTGAAAAAGCCATTGGAGAGCACCTCACTCTAAAACCTAACTTCTCTCTTAGGATTGATCTAGCTAGAGTGATTTCCTCACCTTGGGCCTTTTAAAAGTTGTGTGGATCGTCGAGAGCTATCTTTTAATCTGAAAATCTCGGGATTTGAAGCATCTTAATTTTCGTCATCTTCTTCCCTTGGGCTCCGAATTTGAGGTAGGGATTCTTACTCACTCTTATGGTCTTTGACATAGATTTTTGGTTGTTTTGATAAAGTGTTGAAGTTGGCTAATTTTAGGACTTAGGGTTTCAAAATGTTAAAAGAGGGTTTTGTTATTTTGATTCTAAAATGTGTAATTTGGGTTTCAAAATAATAATATTATTGGTGGTAGTTAATATATAGACCATTAGGTCAATATTGGGAAATGGGGTAGAAACCCTAATTTGTTGTATAAATTAATTGCCATAATTAATTTGGGAAAGTTGTGATTATATGGAATTGAATTGGAAATAATGAAATAGATTCATTATATTGTGAATTGGTGGAGTTGGATTTGTTAATCGCCCACTTTTGGAAATGTTGATAAATTTTATCTGTTGGAGCTTTTATTATCTATTTAGAAATAATTACTTTGGCTACCGGTGGAGAGTAGTTTTGATTGTTGTAGACAATGCATGATGATTAGGCAAACTAAAACTAATCAATTGGATGTGTCATAGAGCATGACGGTTGATAAAATACATTAACGTTATGTATTGATTGATTGTGTATATGACCTATGTGTATATACGTTGTGTGTGTGGGAGAAGATAGGGGATGTACTCCACGGTTTAGGGGAAGATAGGGGATGGACCTCTAAACCGGATGTTGTTTGGAAGGAGATAGGGGATGGACTCCACTAATACAACTCATATGCTTGTCAGTTAATGTGTTGACATAGCTCATATGCTTATCTATGAAAGTGTTGATATAGCTTGTATGCTTATCTATTGAGATGTTGATATAGCTAGTATGCTTATCTATTGTAAAATGGGAAACGTTTAATATGAGTCACTGTCTCATGTAAGTTGTTGGCCAGGTTCTGAGCCGTTGTCGTGAATTGTGAGCGTGATAAGAAATGAAAAATGTAATGAAACATGAACATAGTGGTCATGAAATGGAAATGAGATATGAATTGATTTATGGGAATTAAACATTTATCAATTGCTAATGTCTTAGTTACTGCTCATACTGTGTTTAGCATATCTCTACTAGGCATTAGCTCACCCTATATGGGGCATTATTTTCAGGTACAGGTAGCATGCCACCTCCAATGACATAGCTTGGATGATGATGAGAGTTGAAGACTCTTTTTTTGTTTATTTTGTTTGTATTACATGTATATTAAGCCAAGGGCTTCTTTTGTATAGAGTTAGTACTCTTCTTTTGTGTAACCAAGTGTTGACTTGAAAAGCTGTAAGCCCGTAGGACATTTACTTTTGTTATTAACATGTAATACTGTTGTAAGAACTACTCTAATGAATAGAAATAGTTGATTTCTCTTATATCAATGCATGTCTAAAACGATGGGTTTTATGTATTTTTTGAGGGCGTTACAACTTGGTATCAGAGCGTACCGGGTTCGAATACTTTGGGTACGTGGGAAGTGATTAGTATCACAATGGGTTTGTCTCGCTTGATTAGAGACTTAGATGTAATGTTATGTGTTTAATTGATAACGTGCTTATATGACTATGTGGGTATGGAATGTAGTTTCTAGGATGTTGATTGGATCCTTGGGTTTTTGTGAGTCTTGTTGGAAAAGCACTTGATCAATGCTGTTTCTAACCAAAACTCTAGTAACGCCTCGGGACTATCATTATTCGAAAATGAAATTCGTAATTATTTATGTGATTATGTGCTTATGTGGAGTGAATTACAGTTGTCCATGCATTAGGATGAGAGTGTTATAGCTTCGGCATATTTGTGAATGTGCTAATGGTCTTGGTTACCTTTATTAGGATGTCAGGACGAGGACATGGTAGGCGTGGCAAGCGTGGTAGGCAGGAGATGCCTCTACCGAATGATATTCCAGCACACCAGAAGGGAGTTAGTCAGGCCAATATGGCCGAGCCAGTGGGTCAACAGGCTATGAGTGCCTTGGCCCAAGAAAAGGTAGGAGCTTTGGGTATTCTCAGAGCAGGGAATCAGGATCAGCCCATGTTATTGAGGCAGAGCCTTCCTTCTTAAAGAGAGAGTTCTTCCGATCTAACCCGGATGAGTTTGTTAGGGATCTAAAGGAGCCACTTAAGGCTGACGAGTGGTTGGAACAGATGGAAAAGATGTTCGAGATGCTTGGCATCGAGGACGGGGCTTTAAAGGTAACCTTGGCATCCTTCCAACTGAAGGGAGATGCAGGTCAGTGGTGGAAGTACAAGAAGGGAAGTGTTAGTGGTGCATGGGAGGCTTCTGTGAGTGCTTTCCAAGAGAAGTTTTTATTTTCAGCTGCTAGGGAGAAGCTGAGGGAGAAGTTTTGCCGACTTAAGCAGTAGGGTTTGTCAGTGGCGGAGTTTGAGACTACTTTTACTAGTCTGTCCAGGTTTGCACTTGAACTTGTGGCGTCCGAGGAATGCCGTTGCTTTGAGTTTGAGCGGAAGTTGAGGCGTAGACTCAAGTTGAGAGTTGGAGGATCTTTTATTCGGGAGTATAGACGTTTGGTGAATGTTGCAGCTCATATGGAGATTATGATGCAGGAGGAGGATGAGGAGAAGCATAGCGGCTCCAAGAGGAGCCAAGATGGTCAGGATAATGGCAGGAGACAGAGGGGTTTCAACCCTCAGCAGTCTCAGGGTGGTTTGCCTAGATCGACCTTTCTAGTGCCGAGTGCAAGCTTCGGGAGAGGTAGTCAGGGAGGCTTGACTTGTTTTGCATGTGGCCAGCTGGGTCACAAGTCTTCGGTTTGCCCGCAGAAATGAGGGGGTTAGCGAGCTGCTTCTTCTTTAGCTAGACCTCAGGGCTAGAGTCAGGGCAGGGGCCAGCCTTTGTCTTGCTATCAGTGTGGTCAGCCCGGGCACCTGAAGAGGTTTTGCCCGCAGTTGAGTGCCACTTTGGGAGCGTCTGGTTCTAGGTAGACGCAGAGCTATCAGCCAGCTCAATCTGTGCAGGCCTCGAGGCCTAATCTGAGAGCTTCGCCATCCCAGTCTATGCAGCAGTCTTTTGCTCCTAGAGGTGAGCAGGTGGATCAGGGGCCTACAGGACGCGTGTATGCTGTTACCGAGCAGGATCTTGTACCGGCTCCATCAGTAGTGAGAGGTACCTTTCTGTTTTGCAACTCGGTTGCTAGTGTATTGATTGATACGGGTGCGTCTCATTCTTTTGTATCTGCTGCGTGTGCATCTGTGTTGGAGTTGGAGTTGGCACTATTAGCATCTCTTATTTGTGTAGTATCACCTGTTAGGGGTGAATTGATTTTGAAACACGGATGTAGAGGTTGTGATATAGAGGTCGCCGACCGTAGGCTTCCTTTTCCCTTTGTTGTTATGAAGGGTTTTGATGTTATTTTGGGTACAGACTGGCTATCGTCATACCGGGCTGTTATTGATTGCTACCGCCAGAGGGTTACAGTTTGTACCTTGAGCGGGGAGTGTTTCCATTTCTTGGGGGATCGGGTTGGTAGTGTGTTGCCACCAGCGTATGATCCGCGAGGGCGGAGTGAGCTTAGTGATCTACTTGCTAGCTTCAGGAGTGGTGAGTGTGATGAGACCCCGATTGTATTGCCGAGGGTGGTTTGTGAGTATTCGGATGTTTTTCCCGAGGATCTCGTTAGTTTGCCGCCTCACCGAGAGATAGAGTTCTCTATTGATTTAGTGCCCGGCACGGCGCCGATTTCTATGGCACCTTATCGTTTTGTCCCAGCCGAGTTGAGTGAGTTGAAGATTCAGCTCCAAGAATTGTTAGATAAGGGTTTTGTTCGCCCTAGTGTTTCACCGTGGGGAGCACCGGCCCTCTTTGCTAAAAAGAAAGATGGTGCCTTGAGACTTTGTATCGACTACCGGAAGTTGAATCGGGCTACGGTTAAGAATAAGTACCCTATGCCCGATATTGATGGTCTATTTGACCAATTGAAGGGTTCCCGTTGTTTCTCTAAGATAGACTTGAGATCGGGTTACCACCAGTTGAGGGTCAGGGAGGAGGATATTCCGAAGACGGCATTCCGTACGCGGTATGGCCATTATGAGTTTCTGGTGATGCCATTCGGGCTTACCAATGCACCGGCAGTCTTTATGGACTTGATGAACCGGATCTTCCAAGAATTCCTAGATCGATTTGTGGTTGTCTTCATGGACGACATTCTTATCTATTCGCCTTTTGAGGAGGAGCACGAGGTACACTTAAGAGTGGTGCTTGAGCTGCTTAGAGCCCATAGGATGTATGCCAAGTTTGAGAAATGTGAGTTCTGGCTAGGAGAAGTCAAGTTCTTAGGTCATGTGGTATCCGGGGAAGGGGTGTCTGTTGATACATCCAAGGTTGAGGCAGTGTGGGATTGGGCACAGCCTAAGAGTGTGTTTGAGATCCGCAGTTTTCTGGGATTAGCAGGGTATTACCGCCGGTTTGTGAAAGATTTCTCCAGGCTAGCTTCGCCGTTGACTAGATTGACAAGAAAATGGGTCAAGTTTGTATGGAGTGAGACTTGTGAAAAGTCATTCCAACAGTTGAAGGGTAGGTTGACCATCGCTCCGGTGTTGATTATTCCGGAGAGAGGGTTGGGTTATGCAGTTTATTGTGATGCCTCACGAGAGGATTTGGGTTGCGTGTTGATGCAAGAGGGGAAAGTGGTAGCTTATGGCTCACGTCAGTTGAAAATACACGAGAAGAATTACCCTACGCACGACCTAGAGTTAGCAGCAGTGATCTTTGCCTTGAAGATTCGGAGGCACTACCTTTATGGTGAGAGGTTCGATGTGTTATCGGACCATAAGAGTTTGAAGTATCTGTTTACACAGAGAGACTTGAACTTGAGGCAGAGAAGATGGATGGAGTTTATTGAGGACTATGATTTTGAGTTGCACTATCACCCGGGAAAGGCCAATGTTGTGGCTGATGCCCTTAGTAGGAAATCCATTAGTGATGCAGCTTGTATAGCCATCCAGGAATGGGAGATATTGGGTGCACTTAGCGAGTTTGATTTGCTTCTGGACGAATCTGTTGAGGCTGCGGCCTTGTTTTCTGTAGTTGCGCAGCCTACACTTGTGACTCGAGTGTTAGAGGCACAGAGAGGTAACTTTGAGGTAGAAGCCCTCCGAGAGAAGATCTCCAGTGGGAAGGTTGAGAAGGGTTTGACGGTGTATCCCCACCTGAGTGTGAAATACCGAGGCCGTTTGTTTGTGCCAGAGTCTTGCCGAGAGGAGGTACTCCGAGAGTTTCACCATTCACGTCTTGCAGTGCATCCGAGAGGCACTAAGATGTATCGTGATATGGGTCGCCAGTTTTGGTGGCGGGGCATGAAGAGAGATGTAGCTGTTTTTGTATCGAAGTGCCTTACTTGCCAGCAAGTGAAGGCCGAGCATCAAAGGCCAACGGGTTTGTTGCAACCCTTGCCTATTGCCGAGTGAAAGTGGGAGTATGTCACTATGGACTTCGTTGTAGGTCTTCCGAGGACTCAGCGGGGTAGTGATGCTATTTGGGTGGTTGTAGATTGGTTGACTAAATCAGCGCACTTCATTCCTATACGCGTGAAAGATTCGGTAGACCACCTTGCCGATTTGTATATTCGGGACATAGTGAGATTGCACGGGGTCCTAGTGACGATCGTCTCAGATAGAGATCCTCATTTTACTGCTAGGTTGTGGCAGAGTTTGCAGAGTGCCTTGGGCACAAAGTTGACCTTTAGTATGGCTTATCATCCCCAGACTAACGGGCAGTCCGAGCGTACTATTCAGATCCTTGAGGATATGCTTCGAGGTTATGTCCCGGACTTTAGTGGGACGTGGGAAAGGCACTTGCCTTTCGTGGAGTTTGCCTACAACAACAGTTTTCAGTCTAGCATCGGTATGGCACCGTTTGAGGCCTTGTATGGCCGACCGTGTAGGTCTCCAGTTTGTTGGGCCGAGGTGGGTGATGCACCTTTGTTAGTGTCACGACCCCAAACCGCCCCTAGTAGAATGGTGCCGTGATGGCCAGTAATCCGAGATTACCGAAGGCCAACTTTCAAAATTCACACACAATCAGAGTATAATATATGGGGCTTACATGTGCGGAAGCAATATATGTAAATCTAACTAGTCCATAAGAGCTGTGCATATGTCAAATGAAATGGCATACATCTTAATTAAAGTCTTACAACTTGAATACAAATAAAATAAAGTACATATTACATCTTGATCAAAAGGCTTCTCAAGCCGACATTTACAAAATACAGGAAATGCAACTAAGAAGCATAATCTTCAAGATTGTTGACATAGCACGAATCCAAAACATCTTGCAAAACACACACATCTCGGCGTAGCCGACTTCTTGCTTGTTACCTACATATATATATAGAGAGGGTGAGCTTGGATACTCAGTGAATGGTACAAGTAATAAAGGGTTTAATGAATGATTCCCGAGGTCTTGTCAAAACAATACATATATCATAGCTTGTTCAAAACATGTACTTAGCATAACTTGTATCTAAACATGTACTTGGGGTGATGACATTCCGGGCAAAACAAAAGCATAACCTCGGCATCGAGCACACCCGTTCATAGTCCGTCGGTGGCCGATATCTTAACAAGGGTGCTACTTGGGCTTAACGTCCCCTAGCACGAAAGGACGGTGCTACCTGGGCTTAAAGTCCCCTAGCACGGAAGGACTATGCTACTTGGGCTTAAAGTCCCCTAGCACGGAAGGACTATGTTACTTGGGCTTAACGTCCCCTAACACGAAAGGACGGTGTTACTTAGGCTTAACGTCCCCTAACACGAAAGGACGGTTCCAAGAATGTCACCCAAAACAAAGCTTATACTTGATACATAAAATAAGGGTAATCATTCATGCTTAACAAATACTTGTCAAAACAAAGCAAAGCAAGGCTTATCAAAACATGATAACGTAGCTTTATTAAAAATACCACTCACATAGTTCTTCTCGGGTGTAGGCTCAAAGCGAAGATCAAGGACCTACAATCACATGGCAATCACATTCTCAAAACAAGCTTTACATGCATGGAAATGATCTAGGGAAAACATGCTGGGAATGACCTAGGGAAAACATGCTGGAAATGACCTAGGGAAAACATGCTGGAAATGACCTAGGGAAAACATGCTGGGAATGACCTAGGAAAAACATGCTGGGAATGACCTAGGGAAAACATGCTGGGAATGACCTAGGGAAACATGCTGGAAATGACCTAGGGAAAACATGCTGGAAATGACCTAGGGAAAACATGCTGGGAATGACCTAGGGAAAACATGCTGGGAATGACCTAGGGAAAACATGCTGGGAATGACCTAGGGAAAACATGCTGGGTACCAAGAGGTCTTGGCCGAGGTCCCACACCTCTTGGCCGAGGTGTGGTTACCTAGGCTTCGGCGTGCAGCTGCCTGCCGAGGTGATACAAGGTGCCGGCAAGGGTGTACCATGTCGGCCTAGGTGTGCATGTAAGATAAACTAACGTATAAGTGATCATGCAAGGTAGGCCAAGGTGAGATACGATGCTTGGCCTAGGTGTGTGATCTAGGCAAGAGTGATCTCGGTGATCACACCTAGGGAAATGAAGCCTGGAAATCTGGGTTTCCCTCTCTTGAAAAACATGAAGAACATGAACATGAAGAACATGAATACTAAAATCATAACTTCTTTGTTACAAAATCTGGGATTTCATGGCATGAGTTCGAAAACATGGACCTAGGTACCCATACTTGAAGATCATATGAAAACAAACATGAAAACATGGATCTTGGCATGAGCTTTCGGATCAAAACATGACTTTTCTTGAAGAACACATGAATACTATTTTCTCTTTCTAAAATCGAACTTCAAAGCAATGCATGGCTTACAAATCATATTCAATCATGCAATGCAATAACATGATCATAAAGAACAACATGAGCAGACCAAGAATCTAACCTTAGAACACGGATCTAACGGTTCGATCTCTAGGGATCAAGCTTGGAAATCTACTTCTCTCTCAAGAACCTCTCTTCTTCTTCCTAGAGCTTCTCTCTCTTCAAAGACAAGAATATGACAAATGATGTGTTTCTCTCTCTCTGCCGGCTGACTTAACCTTCTGTTGGGACACGTGGCGCTACCGGGTTGGTTCTCTTAAAAAGGTGACTGAGTGACAAGACATGTGTAAGACAAAGCGTATCTAACAAGCTACACGGCAAGGCACTTCGGCAAGTAATGATCTCGGCTAAGGACATAGGCTTCGGCAAGTAAGGGAACAATGACCTCGGCTAGGAAGGATAACACTTGGCCAAGCTGTGCCACACCTCGGCCTAGATGTGCCACACCTCGGTCTAGGTCATTCCACTCCCAGAACAAGATCACAAGGTGCAAGGATTAAGGATCTCGGATGCCTAGGTGATAACATCTCGGCCAATATGCCTAGGTGTTGGTGGAGGTCAACCAAGGTGGTTCCAAGATGGTCCTAGGCTTAAGATGACCTCGGCTTGGAATGACTTATGCTTGGCATGACCTAGGCTTAACATGACCTAGGCTTGGCATGACCTAGGCTTGGCATGACCTAGGCTTGACATGACCTAGGCTTGGCATGACCTAGGCTTGGCATGACCTAGGCTTGACATGACCTAGGCTTGGCATGACCTAGGCTTGGCATGACCTAGGCTTGACATGACCTAGGCTTGGGGACAACAAAGAAGGAACAGAGAAAGCAAGCAATACTTAAGCATAGCAAGACAAGATTCATGAACGCAACTTAACATGGCAAATCATATAAATGCATGCAAGCATGACTAAGACATGAATGTGGGTTGTTACAGTTAGGCCCGAAGTTGGTTAGAGAGACGACGGAGAAAGTTGAGCTTATCCGTAGGAGGCTTGTTACAACCTAGAGTCGCCAAAAGAGTTATGCCGACTGTAGGAGGAGGCCTTTGGCGTTTGAGATAAGTGATCATGTTTTCTTGAAAATATCACCTAGGCGAGGTTTGATGAGGTTTGGGAAGAGTGGGAAGTTATCCCCTCGGTTTATTGGTCCCTTTGAGATCCTTGAGAGGATTGGGAAAGTTGCTTATCGTTTGGCTTTGCCACCGCAGTTGTCCGGGGTTCATGACGTCTTTCATGTTAGTATGCTTCGGAAGTACGAGCCGAATCCATCCCATGTGTTGGATTGGACCGATTTGGAGGTAGATGAGGATGCCTCATATGAGGAGAGACTGGTTCGGGTCTTGGATAGGCAGGATCAAGTCTTGCGAGGCAAGACTATTCCCTTGGTAAAGGTTTTGTAGAAGCATCACGGAGTGGAGGAAGCCACTTGGGAACGTGAGTTGGAAGTCCGTGAAAAGTATCCGGACATGTTTGTTGATTTGTAATCATGTAATGAAATTTTGTAATAATATTGAACTTTAAGAGCATTATATATGTCTTAAGTTGTAAAACATTGTAAATGTTTTGGTTAATGGAAGTTGTTTTAACATTGTGTATGTTAAGTATATTGTGGAAATGCAAGTATGATTTTAATGTTGCATGTGTTGTAGAATTGTGGAAAACGAATTGAAATTGGTAGATTTCAAAGAAATGCATGTTGATAATGCAGGTTGTATGTATAATGTGAAATGCCTCTTGAAAATAGATGAGATTGACCGGTAACAGGTCGGATTGTTTAATATTATGTTGTAATATTGTTGGAAATGGAGAAAACTTGTTTTTGAAAACTTGTGTTTAATTTTGGGGACGAAATTCTTTAAGGGGAGGAGGTTATAGCGATCCCGGTTTCTCTTTCTTTAATTGTTGTATCCGGACTTAGGTTCCGTGGAGTTGGTTGTTGTGTATACCTTGTTTACATTCTTTACTCTTGGTATTTGAGTCTTGGGTTGTGTTGAGCAGGTTTGAAACAGGTTGGTTGAGCTTAGGAACCAAATGTAGTTGCCCAGATTTTTGCCTGTCCGCTCGAGCGTGGCCTTTGTTGTAGCTTCTCCGCTCGAGCGGAAAAATCACCCATCCAGTATCTCCTCTGCAGTGGTGGAAGCTCGAGCGGGAGTTTGTGTGTAACGCTCGAGCAGGGAGTTGGACGCTCGAGCGGGGACCTGGTTCTGCAAAAGTACTGAGAACGTGTATCCAGCGCTCGAGCGGCGGTTTGGACGCTAGAGCGTGAGTCTGTGAGTGACGCTCGAACGGGGCGACTAGGTTAAGTCTCCGAGATCCGGCTTTTTGAATCACTTTTTCACATCCTTTTCTCTCTCTTACTTTTCCGAAAAATCCATTAGAGAGCACCTCACTCTAAAACCTAACTTCTCTCTTAAGATTGATCTAGCTAGAGTGATTTCCTCACCTTGGGCCTTTGTAAAAGTTATGTGAATCGTCGAGGGCTATCTATTAATCTGAAAATCTCAGGATTTGGAGCATCTTCATTTTCGTCATCTTCTTCCCTTGGGCTCCGAATTTGAGGTAGGGATTCCTACTCACTCTTATGGTCTTGACATAGATTTTTGGTTGTTTTGATAAAGTGTTGAAGTTGGGTAATTTTGGGACTTAGGGTTTCAAAATGTTAAAAGAGGGTTTTGTTATTTTGATTCTAAAATGTGTAATTTGGGTTTCAAAATAATGATATTGTTGTTGGTAGTTGATATATAGACCATTGGGTCAATATTAGGAAATGGGGTAGAAACCCTAATTTGTTGTATAAATTAATTGCCATAATTAATTTGGGAAAGTTGTGATTATATGGAATTGAATTGGAAATAATGAAATAGATTCATTATATTGTGAATTGGTGGAGTTGGATTTGTTAATCGCCCACTTTTGGAAATGTTGATAAATTTTATCTGTTGGAGCTTTTATTATCTGTTTAGAAATAATTGCTTGGGCTACCGGTGGAGAGTAGTTTTGATTGTTGTAGACAATGTATGATGATTAGGCAAACTAAAACTAATCAATTTGATGTGTCATAGAGTATGACGGTTGATAGAATACATTAACGTTATGTATTGATTGATTGTGTATATGACCTATGTATATATACGTTGTGTGTGTGGGAAAAGATAGGGGATGTACTCCACGATTTAGGAGAAGATAGGGGATGTACTCCACGGTTTAGGGGAAGATAGGGGATGGACCTCTAAACCGGATGTTGTTTGGGAGGAGATAGGGGATGGACTCCACTGATACAGCTCATATGCTTGTCAATTAATGTGTTGACATAGCTCATATGCTTATCTATGGAAGTGTTGATATAGCTTGTATGCTTATCTGTTGAGATGTTGATATAGCTAGTATGCTTATCTATTGTAAAATGAGAAACATTTAATATGAGTCACTGTCTCATGTAAGTTGTTGGCCAGGTTCTGAGCTGTTGTCGTGAATTGTGAGCGTGATAAGAAATGGAAAATGTAATGAAACATGAATATAGTGGTCATGAAATGGAAGTGAGATATGAATTGATTTATGGGAATTAAACATTTATCAATTGCTAATGTCTTAGTTACTGCTCATACTGTGTTTAGCATATCTCTACTGGGCATTAGCTCACCCTATATGGGACATTATTTTCAGGTACAGGTAGCATGTCACCTCCAAAGACATAGCTTGGTTGATGATGAGAGTTGAAGACTCTTTTTTTGTTTATTTTGTTTGTATTACATGTATATCAAGCCAAGGGCTTCTTTTGTATAGAGTTAGTACTCTTCTTTTGTGTAACCAAGTGTTGACTTGGAAAGCTGTAAGCCCGTAGGACATTTGCTTTTGTTGTTAACATGTAATACTATTGTAAGAACTACTCTGATAAATAGAAATAGTTGATTTCTCTTATATCAATGCATGTCTAAAACGATGGGTTTTATGTATTTTTTGAGAGCGTTACATCTATCACTCCTAATGTATTGGGATTGGTCAACTTATTACTTTTTGTATATTTTTTTTCATCCTATCACTCATTAACATGTATCTGTGAGAATTGTGGAGATCATGGAAAAAAAAAGTCTCTATCATTTATGTGGAGACAAAAGCAAATATAAGAGGTTACCAAGTCAGTAACATCTAAGACATGGTAAATATGCACTAATGAACTCATTTGGGGATGTTCTAAAAAAAAAAAAAAGTTTATTTTTGTTTAAAAAGTTAAAAAGTCACTAAATTATTTGTTATCAATTAAAAATCTTAAATGTTACATCAATTTTTTCACTTATAAAGGTAACATAATGTTTGGTAGAGTTTTAAAATTATGATTTGAGAATAAAGTTGTATTTTGAGTTTGTAAATTTTGAAATTACGATTTGAAAATAGAAAATTTGTTTGATTATGAGTTTTGAAAAGAGTTTTGAATTGAATTTTGAATTTTTGATGTGACATATGAAATGAAAAAAATTGTTTAGTTATGAGTTTTGAAAAGAGTTTTCAAAACTTACTTGAAAAACTTATAGCTCATAACCAAACACACAATTCAAAACTCTATTGAAAATTTTATTCAAAACTTACAACCAAACTCTTTAAAATTCAATTCAAAAAAATAATTTGTCATTTTGGTCTAAAAAAATAATGTATATATTTAAAAAAAAATTAAAAACAAATATAAATTTTTTTTTTTTTTCCAAATAACAAGTGGCGATTGGTAATTACAAAAAAAAAGAAAATACTATTCCGATCAACCGGTTAGACATCCAGGAGAATGTCCGGACAAATTACCGGTTAGACCAAAAATTTAAAAATTATCCGATTTACCAACTAAACATAGCATTCAAATATAAGGGTGGAAAATTTATTAGAAACTCACACCAAATATAGCCTAAATTTTTTAAAAACTTTTTATGATGATTAAGTCCTAGACACTGTAAGGACCACTATTATATAGCAGTGATAGAATTTTTTGGGGTAGAAAGTTTAGAAATTTTTTTGGTTTATTTAGTTGTATATTTTGAAAATAATTTTAGAGTTTGGGAGTTTGGAATGATTTGATATTTTGTTATAGTTGAGTAGATGTGTGTGAGATAAAAAGTGATTAAGAATAAGAGATAAGAGAGAGAAAGTGATTCATTGAGGGCGAATTACAGTAACAGTCCCTATAGTTTGGGCTTTGTATCACTTTAATCCCTGACTTTTTAATAGTGACACGTTTGACCCTAAATTTTGAATTTTATTTCAAATAAGGACAATTGAAGATACCATTATTCAATTTCAAGAGTAAAGTCGTCAATTTGATAAAATATAAACTAATTTGACAAAAATAAATGTCAAAAAAATATTTTTTAATTTTTAAAAATTATTTCTACCCACTAAATATAAAATTATGTAAAATCAATAAATTTTTTAGACATTTATTTATTTATTTATTTTACCAAATTAATTTTTATTATGTGTTTGGATGATGATCATGTAATGAGTGGTTATTTTTATTTTCATTAAATTAGTTTCTATTTTTTAAAACTCAAATATGGCGACAACTTTGATATCATTATTAAACTAATAAATTAAAAAAAAAGCCAAACTAAAAACATTTCATATATTAAATATTTCGGTTATACATTAAAATCTTAACAACCACCTATTACATGATAATAAAAATTAATTTAGTAAAATAAATAAATATATAAATGTCTAAAGATTTATCAATTTTACATAATTTTATCTTTGATGGGTATAGATTATTTTTAAAAATTCAAAAATATTTTTTTGACATTAATTTTTGTCATATTAGTTTATATTTTATCAAATTGACGACTTTGCACTTGAAATTGAGCAATGGTATATTCAATTATCTTTATCTGGAACAAGATTCAAAATTCATGGTTAAATGTGTCGCAATTGAAAAGTTATGGACCAAAGTGACACGAGCTCTAAACGATAGGGATTGTTAGTGTAATTCGTCCATTGATTGATGTATAATATAGAGAAAAGCAATTTTAGAATTTTTTTTGAGAAAATTTGTAACCAAACATGTTTTTGAAATTTTTTTTCCAAAAAACATATTTCAAAACCAATCCCGCTAGGTAGCTCAAATAACCTGCGACTCGAATGGCTCGAGGTGCCAAAATAGTCATTTTGGCACCTTTTTTTTCTTTTCTTTCTTTTCTTTTCTTCTTCTTTCTCAACTTTTCTATCTGTTTTCTCTCTGAAACAGAAACAAAAGGAGAAGAGAGAGAGAGAGAGAGAAAAGAGAGAGGGGGAACAGAGAAAGAGAAGAGGGAGATGGAACAGAGAGAAAAGGGGAAATAGAGAGAAAGAGAGCTAGAACTCCCATCTACCGACGCCTCTATTACCGTTGCACATCACCATTATCGTCGCAAACACGTCTACCCACTGGCGCCGCTATCATCGTCATCCATCGTGACCCTCCTCTGTGTATATACACACATAGATCTATATATATATATATATATATATATTCTCTCTATTCCCCCTCTCTTCTTTTCT
Source organism: Camellia japonica (assembly GCA_030407325.1). Lineage (NCBI taxonomy): Eukaryota > Viridiplantae > Streptophyta > Magnoliopsida > Ericales > Theaceae > Camellia > Camellia japonica. Next base: position 107,580,717 of record JAPPVO010000013.1, on the reverse strand, counting down.
TCTTCTCTCTTTCTTCTTCTTCTCTCTGTTCTCTCTCTCTTTTTTCTCTCACATCTCTGTTTCAGAGAGAAAATAAAGAGGGAAAAAATGGCCGAAATGCAAAACAGCGTTCTTTTGGCATTTGGGCCACTCGAGCCTCCAAAATTTCGATCTACGAAACAATTTTCTTTCAAAACACAAACTAAACACAACATTTATCTCTGTCTTTATTGTTTCAGATATTACATGAAATATTAAACTTACTTCAAACCTGTAGTAGAGTCCTCTTATATTGATAAAGAAAAACAAGTTTAGTTTGTTAGTATATATTAACTATGGTTGTTTGTAAATATAAATTAAATCGGAAGCACAAAATAAACTAATCACATACAAATTTGTAATTTTAGTGTGGAAAACTCGAGTTCAAATCCTCTCCTTAGAGCATCTCCAACAGTATACCTTTTTTTTCATCAAATCTGAGGAAAAAAAAGGCCATTTTCTCAATCTGATACGAGATGCTCCAACAATTATACTGTAGCTTGCATCAAATGACACTGTAGCTTGCTCCAACAATTACACTGAATTTTTTTTCATTCTCCATTTCAGTTTCCATTTCGTTTCCAAGAACCAGAGCATCAAACAGAGGAGGAGGAGAAAGAGGGTTGAACTAAAGAGAGAGCAAACACCTAAATCACAGTTGAATGATATGAGAAAAAGCATACCAGGCTTGGCCACTCCATCGGCAACAGCTTCAGGATCAACATCCGGGTCAATATCCGACCCATCACCCACTTTCAAATGATCATCAATGGCTTTAAACACCTCGAAATCAAAATCCTCAAGAAATCCAAATTCGTATCTTCGCTCATAATCAATCGACTAGTACGATTCGACCCAGGACTCGGACGATTCCCAGAGCTTGATCTTCTTGTAATCGGAGAGAAGGGAGTCCCATTTACAGTGACACTGGTCAGCTCACCCCCATTCAGAGCTCTCTCAAAGCGAGCATCAGTTTCCACTTCTTCTTCTTCTTCTTCTCTATCTGTTGTATCTGCTAATGCTCTGTGTTGCCACTGAGAAATGGGGATTAATTGTGAAGCAGTGGGACAATCGGTAGGTCAACCGGTGGGACGTCCAGCCGGCTGTCGGGTGGGACCTACCTCCAACGTAAATGCACAATGTTTTGGTGAATTCTGTCAAGATTCTCAGTTTGGTGAAATTTTTGAGTAATTCTCATTTTGATATCAGTTTGATAAAATTGTTGGAGCCCAAAAAGTTGATTTTTTTCACCAAATTTAAATTTGGTGATGGTTTTGCTTAACCGTTGGAGATGGTCTTATACCCTCTCCTTAAGTTCCTACTTGGGACTGTCCAGATGCACTCAAACAGATCTGGCAGCCCAAATCTGCCCCCAAAAAAAAAAAAATCAAAGCAAATTGAAAATGACCCTCACTCTCACTAATCGAAATCAAAATTTCCCTCACTCTCACTCAGCCTCGGCCTCAGCTTCATCCTCACGATCTTCTCCTCCACCGAATCCAGCCTTACCGACGACCCACTCCCGACGACCGTGACCCACTCCTGAAACCCAATTGCACAATTTTACAATGTTTTCTTGCCTACATAATACTGCTATTGAGGGAAATTATCTCTGCCAATCCCAATTTGGAGTTCAGCCTCCATGTCATGTACTTCTCAAAGTAGTTTTTAGTTTTCTACATAGAAACAATTTACAAAATTATTATGCTCCCAATCAACTCAAGCACACTCCTGCTTTTTCCAATCAATGCTAAATATTTGGAGATGTATTCCCATGGGTAATCACCATTTCAGGTAGTAAAGTGAGATGATTTGGAATACGACTTTTCTGTTTTAGGACATTCTTGGGGCCACTGTTCTTAGTGGTGTATATCACTGGGTTTCAGGAGTGGGTCACCGTCGTCGGGAGTGGGTCGCCAGTAAGGTTGTGTTTGGTGGAGGAGATGATTGTTAGGGTGAGGTTGAGGCTGAGGCTGAGGCTGAGTGAAAATGAAGGAAATTTTAATTTTGATAAGTAAGAGTGAGAGTGAGGGTCATTTTCAATTTGTTTCGAATTTTTTTTTTATTTTTTGACAAATCTAGACCGCCAAATCTATTTGGATGCATCTGGACCGTTCCAAATAAGAAAACAACCGTGCTACGTAGCTTGAAACCAAGGCTCCCCTAATCTCCCGAAATCAAAACGACGCCGTTTTGGGCGTTTTTGAATTTTTTTTGTTTGGGTTCAATCAGAAAGAAGAAGCAGACGGGAAGAAGAAGAAGGGAAGAAGGGAAGAAGAAGAAGCAGAAGCAGAGGCAGACGGCGGCGGCAGAGGCAGACGGCGGACCGACGATCGGCGGAGCTGCGACGATCGGATGCTCGGCCGGAATGCAGGGGCCATTTGTGTGTGTGCCTCTTTCCCTCTCTCTTCTCTGCTCTTCTCCCCTCCGTTCTCCCTCTCTCTCTCTCCCTCTCCCTCTCCCTCTCCCACCTGCGTTTTGAGCTTGAAAATGGTCAAAAATGACAGAAAAAAAAGAAAAAACCTAATGCCCAAAACGACGTCGTTTTGGGCATTAAGGGGATTCGAGGGAACAAATTTTCGAACTCTCAAGCTTTATTCATAAGAAAAACTCATATGAAAAAAAATAATAAAAACAGACACACAAAACAGTTTGGTTTTAACAAAAAAAAAAAAAGTACTATTCATAATCGAATAGTGACAAGATGAGACTTACAGACCAAACTGTCAAATCCTCAACGTAGAAGTTTTCTTGCTGAAAATACGTACACAATTCCCATGTGCTTCAACCACGTATCGATGTTGTAGGACACTAACATCCACTGTAGCAAAAACATTTTTTTCCCCTTAAATAAGGATAAAAAAAATTAAATAAATTAAATATGTTAATAACATAAAATATCACATTTAAAATATTATTTTATTTTTATTTTTTTTCAAAATCATCACATTCAAATAAAAAAAAATGTTAAAAATTTGAAAATTTTACTTTTTTCTCAAAATCTTCACATTCAAATAAAAAAAAATACTAAAAATTCTTTTCAAACTAGGCTAATTAATTCTTTCCAAACAAAATCTAAGATGTCGTGTTTACCCCTACATCAACGAGAAAGTAACCTAAAATCAATCTACATGCAGCAAACCTCTGTCAATTGCTAGCCATTTGCTGTCATAGCTTCATCATGAGGACGCACTCTGAGTTATTAGGTGCTTAAGATTAATTTTTTAAATTTGGCCTTTCATATATCATTCTTTTAAAAAAAAATTAAAAAAATTGTTTAGATAAAACAAAAAGAATAAAAAATTATTTCTATTACATAACAATTTAATAAAATTTAGATAACAGATATATATATATATATGTGTGTGTGTGTGTGTGGGGAGGGGGGGAAGTATTTTGTAAAAGACAGTACGTGGCTAAGGTGATGTCGTAGTATCAGCCGAGATGCCACGTGGCTTAGCCATGTTGTCGAGATAACCTCGGCTAAGCCGAGGTTATTTACGAGAATATCGAAATTCGAGATAAGCAGATAAGGGACAAGAGTCCTAAAACAGGAAAGAATTTCAATCTGGATAAAGATAAGGCTCAAGGAGAGTTTATCTCTATCTAGATGGGGGTCTAGAATGAGCATTAAGCCTGAGTTCATTTAAGTGAAACTTCTAATGAGAGCAAGTCACTGCCGATTATAAAAGCAGGGCACCCTTGTGGGTCTAAGGTAGGCTTTTATTTGTGAAGTTCTTTCTTGTGAGTTCAAGTACAATTTGTTATCTTTGAGATATATTGATTACTGACTTGATCGTTGGAGTGTCCCCAGGTGGACGAACCACCATCGGATTCTCATCTCCTTATACAGGTTGTTGGGTTTAATCTATTCTGCCGATACTCTTCAGTCGAGTTTTCCTTTTTGGTTGTGTAGGTCGGAAGTCAACACCCACAATATATAATAGTTGAATTTTAATTAGTTGAATCGAATCGTTATTTTTTAGGTTATCAATGCTATAATAACTAAAATTAATTTGGGGTAAGGATGAGAATTTTTGACACAACTCAAGCAATATATATAAAATTAGCAAGTTAGGGTTAACTATTTTTTAACATGAATCCAAGTATGATACGATTCAATAACATGAACTATCAGTTAAATACTTTAATGTTCACTAAGAGATGCTATGACATTTTTTTAATCTTTTATTTAATTCCATCTAACTAAATAAAAAAGTATGTAAAATAATAAGTAAGGCTAATATCTATTTTTCATTTACGATATGTATTTTTTTGTTACCTATTTTAGAGTCAATCTAGTAAAAAATATATAGTAATAAGGTACAATTTTTTTAATTAGAAAAATGCAATTGAATTAAAATCAAACATTCTATGAATAATTTCATTTAGTAGAAATAAATTTATAAAATTCAAAGTATGAGAAAAAATTTAGTCTCTCCATACACTTGCTAAGTTATTTTTAACTAAAAGTGAAAATTTTTACATTAAACTTGAATTGGACACAAATCAAAGTAACACCATATGATAATAAATTGAGCTAATATTGAAGTAATTATGAAATAACACGACATAATACACTCTTCTAATTAGAGATCCTAAATTTTATTCAAAATTAAGAACCCCAGGCAATGGCCTTAGTTGCCCCACCTCAGGGCTGGCTGTTCATCAAACTGAGAGTTACAAGCAAGTAAAGCCTGGATGAGAAAATTTGGTTTCCTAAACTAATTTGACTAATTTGAAGGGGGGAAAAAAATTAATCTATAAAACCTTTCATATTTTTTTTAATATTTTTTTTCAAGTTCCAAATGGAATTCTTTACAAGAGATGTTTGGAGAGAAAGTTTTTAATCAAAATTTTGATATAGATACATGATATATCGGACAAAATAATAATAATAATAATAATAATAATAATAATAATAATAAGATATAATTTGACATGTGAGTTGATTTTTTTAACTTTTTGACTATTTTAATCCCGATTAAAAAGTTTATTTAGGTTCATTTTTTAATTTTTTTTTTTTTTTTACTTTTATGAGAGAAAAAGTAAAATTATTATGATTTGAATATGACATTTTATCTTATTGACTTACCTTATTTTGTCTTTTTGTCACTAATTTAGCCAAAAAGCCAACTCAACCCGCATCCCAAATGAAAATTAAGAAAAAAACCTGACAAAATGGGGATCGTTTTGTGATTTTACACAATTTTGTGACTAGAATCATATTCACTCTAAAATTCTACAAAATTTTAAATCCTAGTGCTATCCAAATCGCTTGACCAAACTAGTGTCCTACAATCCTGATCAAATTTCTGATAATATGATGGGTAAATGAGAAGGATATCACCATAATAACCACCCACTTCATACTCAAAACAAACATAAATTTGGGAAATTTCTAGCTTCAATGGTAGATGACTAAAGAGATTATCAAATTATAAATTAAAGCGACTGATACAGTATTGTCCCATGCACTAAACAGCCAAAAGCACCACATGACATAAATTTCTTACCAAATCTATAGCAAATTAAACACTCACACCACAAGCATCACTCAATAAAGTTCACTTTCTTTATGAGTTTGAATCACACAATCAGAAGTGGGGTATGAAACACAGGTGAGCACGTACCCTTTCTTCATCTGATTATCATCAAGAAATGAACCGTCTGATTGGTCCACGGATCCAGAAACCATCATCCCAGCGCATGTAGAGCAGGCACCAGCCCTGCACGAGTAGGGCAACTCCAGTCCTGCGTTTTCAGCTGAGTCAAGGATGTATGTATCATCGGGGGCATCAAACTCGTTCTCTTCGCCATCGGGTCCAATCAGTTTCACTTTGTAAACTGCCATGGCAGATACTCTGAAGGAGGAAGGGGACTTCATGCCAAATGACTTGGAAACACTCTTTACTGAACCCAAAGACTTTGGATTCTTGATCAAAGCAGAGGATCTGGTTACAGGTGCACTTTTGAACAAACAAGGCGAAGGAATTGTCACAGTCGACATATTAAGACCTAAAACCGAAACAAAAATTCATTATCACTAACGAAAAATTAGTTTCTTAGAGATGGCAAATCATAATTAAAACATGTATCTGCGTGGTGTATAAATGCAACCATTTGCTACTTGACATGTGGAACCAACACCTCTGCTGGCTGATGTAGTAGGCACCTATACTCAAAGCCAAGGGCTATAGTATGAGTATCTGGTGTGGTGGATGCATGTTCAAGTATCAGATCCTCCTAAATCTGAATCTTAGGATACTAGGATACGCATCCAAAAGTAAGGTATGGGTATGGGGACACGTAAACACGTATATATTGTATATTGTATAACTTTCTTAGATAAGATCTATAAATTATTAAGAAATGTGATTCAAATTAAATGGGATTTACAAAAGAAAAAAAAAAAAACATATAATTTATGTCTTCCATTCGTGTGAGAAGCTACAAATGTTTTTTTACTAGCAAACTAAATCATGAAAACAATTCCCATCAACATTTTCTTACGGGCCTCACAATATAAGGCAGCTGACCTCATGAATTGACGCAATTTTCAGATGTCTATGTCTGAAATATTAACCAACATATATATGACCCTTGGAGTAAAATAAGAAGATTTGTTGTGAATATGCAGCATGGTGCTATAACTTACATGTATAAAAAGGAATTTCATGGACATCCCTACTTGAAAACTTGTTTGATATCAAGCCCTTTACCACACAGAAAAGGACTTGAAACAAAGGCAATGAATCACAGCAGTTTTGTGGCAGAAGGTGGAGGCAACTCATAAAGGCAATGGATGATTCAAGGCAAATAATTTTTGCAAACCTTTCCTCCCTCTCCCTCTCCCTCTCACGGACTGTATTACTTTCAATTTGTTATTCAGATGAAACAAAGAGAGGATGATTTACACTTTCAGCTGCTTCACTATATTTACATTAAAATGGCAGAGGAATTCCAATATTGTTCTTTTAGAAGAATATGCCCAATGCAAAATGTTTAAACGTCTGTTGGATTCTAAGCCACACCCATAATGCATATACCATGATTGTTGAAGGAATTCATTTTGGTATCCATCTTGTTCTACTGACCTAAATTCTAAATTCTAATTACTAGCTAAGTTACACGGAAGCGGGTACGGGTGTCGGGTGTGGGTGCGTATCTAGGGGTCCGACACTTCAAAATTAAAAATTAAGGATACGTGGATATGTATCTAAATTTGGATACGGGTACGGGGATACGTTAAATATATATATATATATTTTTAAATATAGTTATAAAGATGATTTATATTATATAAATAACAAATAATAATTTTACATATATGTATTTATTTATTTTTATTAATATATATAAGTATATATTATCTTATAAATATATTATATGTTATACAATAATTATTATATAATATATAATAATAATTGTTTATAAATATATTATATATTATACAATAATTATTATATAATATATAGTTATCTTATTATACAATAATTATTATATAATATATAATAATAATTGTTATTATTATAGTTATTATAAATATATAATAATAATTGTTATTATTATAATTATTATAATAATAGATAGATATATACGAATATAGATATGTGAATCAATCAGAGACAGGGACGAGAGAGGGAGGGAGAGAAGCGATCGATCAATCGATCGCGAGGGAGAGAGAAAGCGAGAGAGAGAGAGAGAGAGAGAGAGTCGTCTGGGGGTGTTCGACTGCTCAATCGACTGATGGAGCTTGGAGATCGAGATTGAGAGATGAGAGGAGAGGATGAGAGATTGACAGATCGAGAGACGAGAGAGAAGACAGAGAAGGAGATCGAGAGACGAGAGAGAAGACAGAGCAGGAGATGGAGATCGAGCATGTCGAAGCAGTCGAAGCAGCGATCGATTTCTTCACCGTTTCAACAGGCGACCAGGTTGTCTCTTTCTTTCCCTCTTTCATTTCTTTTTTGTCTGAAAAGAGCCGTGTCCGAGATAGAACATGCGTATCCGACACAGATCTCACACCCGCACCCATGTCGTGTCTTCGCCCCAAAGTGGCGAGTCCATGTAACACAGATTACTAGTATATATTGCCAACAATAAAAGTCATTGATGTGTCAGTCTAAAAATATATAGACTCAATCTACCAACTAAGGATTGCGTTACAAATTTGGCAGCAAATGGGGATCTGAAATTCAAAGTAACAGCACGTGAGACCACAGAAACAGATGTGGAATTGTAATAGACAAATTGATATTAATCTACAGCATACAAACTATCATACAACAATCAGCCACTAAAATATTACCGGGCCTATGAATGAAAATAAATTTGACTCAATACATAATACACTCACTCCACAGTGCATACATATTTGAAGTCTTAAATGTAAAGCACATTCCACTGAGAAAATTTTAACAAGCATAGCAAAATAAAAAGGCAATTTTTAAACAGGAATTGGAACAGGGGGGGGCTGGAAGTAGCAAAAAATAAGGCAATTTTTCTCAGGGTTCTATACAGATGAACACATAAATCAAGGAACTATTTCACTTGCAAAGAAGTACACAAATATATATATATATATATATATACACATGTATGCATTCTGTTTGCACAGCATAAAAATTCTTAGTTCACACCATTTTTTTAGTTCAGAATTCAGACACAACTATTGAACAAAAATTCATGGTTTGGATATCAACTATGGAACAAAAACCTAGTTCAGTAGTTTATCCAAAGAAATTATTTTTGTTCAGTGGTTAATATCTAAACAAACAAAATGATGTAAACTAAGAACAAAAGTGGCTTGCAATAGAAGTTCTCATTTTGAAGGTATGTCACACATTTTCTTATACCCAAATCACCCCTATGCAAACGATCCAGATATTTTATTTCTACAGCTTTTTTTGTCAGATGACGGTCTGCAAACGCATCACCACGTATCTGCATAGCCTTCTAGTTACATATGTGAAGTACACAACTAACAAAATTTTTATCACACAATTTCAATTTCTAAAAGGGTTTGGCTTTTCTCATGTTCAAATATGAATTTGAGCCAACTTGAGGGGTTCATAGGTCTCGTTTTAATGATTCGAAATATTCATTTTGTAGGACTGCTAGTCAATATCATCAATGAAAAAAATTAAGACGATCCGATAATAGTAACCTTTTTTATTTTATCACATTTGCCTTTGAAAAGTAAGACAAAAAATATGTCTTGAAAAATAGACCATCCATTTTTTTATGACAAATACAATAAAATAAAAAAGTTACAACTATCAGATGGATCTAATTGTTTTCATGAATGATATGCGACTCTATAAAATGAACAGTTCGAATCATCAAAACGGGAGCAAGGTAGCCCTCAAGTTCTCTGAACCCAACCATTTCTAAAGGTTTTAATACACACAGAATTGCTTACTGAATAAATAAGCATGCCACATCAAGTAAATATAAATAACTGGTAATCAGTTTTCAAAACCACTTCATATTTTTCATTCAGCAAACCCCCAAAAAATTAGATATAAAATCACATCCAAAGCGTGTTTATATTTATATAATTATAAAGAGTACACAACCCAAAAAGAAAATTTTAAATGATAACCTGAAGAAAGTGAAAACCCAAAATCAAAACGTTAATTTGCTATATGGTCATACATAAAAAATAGAGAGAAAAAGAAATACAACAAAGATGAATCGGAAAGATAAGAAAGATCGATCAGAAAAGAAAAATCAAGAGAAGGGAAAAGAAGAGATCTCACAAACAGAGACAGGAGATCCGTAAAAACTCGAACCTTCGAGAGAGAGAATCTGAGAGCGCAAAGTTGAGAGAGAGACAGAGAGAGAGAGGAATCACGAATTCACAATTACTGTGTCGTACTAATTCGTGTGCATAGAGTTGATTTTAGGAGGTTGATTATTTTAATTTTTCGTTATTTTAATAAGTTGACATAATTGTGTTTAGAAAGGTAATTAAATTTTTTTATAATTAGATACTACGTTTGTAAAAAAATAAAATAATTATAAATTTAATATGATATTTTGTTATATTAATTATTTTAATTTGTTTTATATTTTAGTATTATTTTAATTTTATTTAAGGAAATAGATTAAAAGTTAATTTTTTAATTTTTTTTAAATTTTTTAAAATATATATATAAAAAATAAAAAATGATATGATCTAAAAAAAATTAAAATTAAAAAAAAATACTTTTAAATTAGTTGACAAAGGTTCATTTTGACAAGTGGATAAAATATCACTTTTTGATTTTTAACTTATTTTGATTCACATTGTCTTTCTATTTTTTATTTATTTTTAAAAAGAATTCAAAAATTAATTTATAATTTATTTTTCAAAATAATTCAGAATAAATCTGAAAAACAGTTAAAAGAAAAATCTATAGCCCAAACACCTTGTTTAAAAATTTTGGTTAGGTGGGGTGGAGCTTAAAATATGAGCAAATTTCCAATTGAATTGACGCATAGCTGCAAAACAGGCCGTCCAATCATGTGGACTCTGAATGGGATTTCTGGTTTTTGTTTGGAAAAATGATTGGGACCTCTAATTTAGAGGTATCACTAGTGATCCCACTGCCACAGCCAATCATGTGTCTTGAATTTTTTTTTTTTTTTTTTTTTTTTGGGCTTTTCCACTTCATTAGAGATGGTTTAGAGATGTCTTTTTAGAAGTCTCTAGCATGGTTGTTTTGTTTGTTTGTTTTGGGGCCCGCTCCGTTTGGTCGTGCATTATTTACTTAAATTATAAAAGGAGAATTAGTCTAAGATCCGTTTTTTATTTTAATAATAGAAGAGATTTATAATATTATTTTATAATGTGTAAGGTCTTTCAATTCTATAAAGAGAAATTTGACTTCTCTTTCTGTCAACTTCTCCATTACCGAATCTTTCTCTATCTCTCTCGTCTCTCGAGCAAAACCTCCTGAAGCAATCCGAGGCTCTGATGAACAAGATCAAAACTCTCGATTCTCAGACCAAGGACTCCCTCTAAGTCCTCGAGAACCGCGAGGTCACAATCACTAATTCTGTCTCCGCTGTGATGGTCTCAAATGGAGCAAAGATTGATATCTTAACATCGGATGGTACCCTTTCGTCGAGTGATTTCCGTGTTGCTGCACTTGCTGTCACTGAGATATGGAAGAGATTTAACTCCATTACTCTCTCTCAGTGGTCATGGGTCCCTTGTTCAAAATGCCCTTGGATTGCTGTCCATAAAGTTAGTTTTTACTTATATCACTTTGTTATTGTTTTCAAAATCAGTTCATGCTCTGAATTTCTCATTTTTCATTCTTATCTCTCTCTCTCTCTCTCTATATATATATATATATATATACACAGACATACACACATATACAAGTAGAAGGATATTTGTCGCTAGGGTGAGAAGGATTGGATGATGATGATGAAGCAGGTAGATGGGTTTGTAAAGAAGTTGTTGAGATTGTAAGAAATGGTTATAAATTCTGGGTAAAATTAGAATTTTATCCTAAGTTTAGTCTATTTTTTAGGTGGGCCTCGTGCGTCGATTTTCACGGGTCAAAGTGGTAACGCGTTCTATGTCGCGTTGTGATTCACGTGGTATATTTGGTTGCTCAAAACCATTACCGAGTGAATGGAAAATTGAAGCCAAAATATGCTCCATGGAAATGGAGTTTTGGTGGAAATTTCTTAAAGGTTTGAATAAGGCTTGTCCCACATTGATTTGGTGGGAGGTTTTGAAAGGGTTTATAAGGCATGGGTTTGGTACACCCCAAGGGGTACCCAAGTGTTTTAGAGGGAGAGGTTATGGGTAAAATGAGCTAGACCCATTGGACTCAAAAATCACCACACGCGCGCCGTCGTCCAGTCAAGCGGGCTGGGTGCGTGGTGTGTGGTTGGGTTAGGCTTGTCCGGCCTAATACTAATCTTTTTGGGATAAAAAACATTTGAATTTTATTTTATTTTTGATTAAATAAAATCCAGAATTCAAAATTAAATTGGTTTGGATTTACTGTACATCCAAATAGGGCCCTTCCTGTTTTCAAACAAAAATAAACTAGTTTGGTATTATTGCACACCCAAACAAGGCCCTTCCCGTTTTTGTTATCTGTTTGAATTCAAAACCAACAGGTTTCATACCTGTTCAATTCAAAACCTACAGCCACCTTTACATTTATAAATAGGACAACCCTTATTTGGATTTGAGAACTCTAATTTTCGTCCTTCATAATTCTGCAAACATCCTCTTCATTTTGCTGCATTATTTTCTTGTCAGAGAGATTATAAACACTTTGTGTATTCGTTAGGCAAACAATTTGTAGTGCTGTTATTGTTTGTAGTAGATCATTTTATCTTGGGAGATAGACGTCCACATTCTGAAAGCACCGTGGAGATGATGAATCTGTCTTAAGGACACAGTATCAAACACTGGACTTGATCAGATTATAATTCGAAGAAATTAAATCAAGTAAGTTATTTAATTAATTTTTGTGTTATTGTTATTTATTTAAATCAGATTTTAATTTTGTTTTTGTAACAAAATAAAATCTGTTTTTATTTATTTATTTATTATTTCGAGTTTGATTTTTGTAATCAAACAAATTCTCTCCTTTTCTTTATTTCTTTAAATTCTAATTGTTATTTTGTACACAATAGAATTAAATCTTTTAAATACAGTGAAGATTGTCCAACAATCTTAAGACAGATTCTTTTTGGTATCTTCATTATATTTAATTTTCTGTGTTTTCAAAGTAATATTCTGGTTGGAAAAATAAATAGTGGTTTATGCTATTTGACAAATAGTAGTAATATACTGTCTCTTTTCTTTGACAACTAGTAGTAATATACTGGTGTCATTAACAATTGCAGAATATTATTTGGTGTAACAGAAAATTATTTTGGTATTTTATTTTTCTAGTTTTAGTAACAAGGAAAATAAAATTATTTTGTGTTTTTCTGATTTTGTAATCAGATATTTTTGTGGTATTTTATTTTCTAGTTTTAGTAACAAGGAAAATAAAATTATATTATTTTCTAGTTTTAGTAACAAGAAAAATAAAATTATTTTGTGTTATAATTTATTTTCTGGTTTAAGTAACTAGAAAATTAATTCGTGGTTTGGTTTTCTGATTTTTGTAATCAGATATTATTTCGGTATTTTATTTTACTAGTTTTATTAATAAGGAAAATAAAATTATTTTGTATTGTAATTTATTTTCTGGTTTTAGTAACTAGAAAATTAATTTTGTTAATCAATCATGTAACTTTGTGACTCGATCACAAACTGTTAATTTTGTAAGTGACTTATGGTTTCGTTTGGTAGACCACTTATTTTTGAACCCTTTGGGGAAAAGTGTTAATTCTTTTGACTTTATCATAGTTCATCGTGAGTATACATTGAAGAATTTGTTTATAGAGTAAAATATTAGTTTTACAAACTAATTTTATTTTTATTACAATGTGGTTTCATAGTCTTGAATTGTTTCTGCACTTGAGTCGGAAAATATATATATATATATATATATTCACAAGAACATTTTAATACATATTTAATTTGTTTATTTATGTACAAATCAAACTTATTAAATGAATGTATGTTTTGTCATTTTAAAGTTTAAAGTTTAAATGCGTTGGATTTTATTTATGAGTTAAGAATCCTTTTATTTCATGATGCAAGTGATGGGATCATGCATGATTAATTTATTTTGTTAATTCATTATTTTTAGTTGATGCGTTTGATATGCATGTATGATATCAACTCAAGTTATTTCTTAACAATAATTTCAAGTGATATGGAATGATAAATTGTTATGTCGACTTTGGACATAAGCAGGTTAATTTGAATATTTCTAATCAATTTTAAATAGGTGTTTAAACACCAGAGAAATTTAAACATGAAGATGTATGTAATTATATCGTTCCGTTTAATTGGGAAGTAATTTAAGAAATCTTTTATGTTGATTATTGGTTTATTTTGAATTATATGACATGAGATGCTGTTAATAATTATTTTACTTGCGTAGTAGAAATTGTTAAACCATAAACCATTTTATTAATATGGGGGTGTATCTCTTGCATTAGTTGAGATAATTTAATTTTCTTCTGTCACAAATATTTTTATGACAGTGACATTTATTTATAAATGAGTTGCAAGAATGTATACAATCAATTGGGTTTTTGAATTGTTTGTTTCTTAGGCAAAATTTTTATGAGGATATAATTTTGTCAAAACATTAATTCTGATTTGTGTAGTCATAATTATTTTGGATTTGAAATTTATGAATCAAGCACATCATAGACAATAAATGATGAATGGCATGTTACTAAATTCAGGCTTACCACAGAACTTGTGGGGGGAAGCAATATTGTCTGCTAATTATGTTCTTAATAGAATACCCCACAAGAAAAACCAAAAGCATTCCTTATGAATTGTGGAAAGGTCGACCACCTTCCTACAAATACTTAAAAGTGTGGGGGTGTTTGGCAAAAGTTGAAGTTCCTGTTCCTAAAAAGACTAAGATTGGACCAAAAACAGTAGATTGCATGTTTATTGGTTATGCTCAGAATAGTAGTGCATATCGGTTTCTGACTTATAAATCAGAAATACCTGATATGAATGTGAACACTATTATAGAGTCAAAGAATGCTGTGTTTTTTGAACATGTCTTTCCTTACAAGAAAGGACAGGAATTAAGTTTACAGAAAATAACTTATGATTGTACACAAAGTCAAGAGACTAATGACAATCAAACACAAGAGACTAGTAATGGTCTCGACCAACAGGATTTAACTGATGATGACCCAAGACGAAGTAAGAGAGCAAGAACATCAAAATCCTTTGGTCCAGATTTTCTGACATACCTGTTAGAAATGAACCTCAAAGCTTTAAGGCAGCAATGACAGGTCCTGAAGCACCTTTGTGGAAAGAGGCTGTTAATAATGAAATTGAATCCATTATGCAAAATCATACTTGGGAATTGGTGGATCTTCCACCAGGTTCTAAACCTCTTGGATATAAATGGATATTCAAGAGAAAAATGAAAGCAGATGGTTCAATTAACAAGTATAAAGCAAGACTTGTAGTTAAAGGTTATAGGCAAAAAGAAGGTCTGGATTATTTTGACACATATTCCCCTGTGACAAGAATAACATCCATTCGCATGCTTATTTCTATAGCAGTGTTGTTTAATTTAGAAATACATTAAATGGATGTTAAGACAGCTTTCTTAAACGGTGATCTAAATGAAGAGATCTATATGGAACAACCCGAAGGGTTTGTAGTATCAGGGTAAGAAAAGAAAGTTTGTCTACTTGTAAAATCCCTTTATGGATTAAAATAAGCACCTAAGCAATGGCATGAAAAATTTGATCATGCAATGCTTACTAATGGGTTTAAGATAAATGAATGTGACAAATGCGTCTATGTTAAAAACACTGACCAAGGATATGTCATAGTTTGTCTTTATGTGGATGACATGCTTATCATTGGAAGCAGTCAAAACATGATCAAATCAACTGAGCAAATGCTTAACAAAAGATTTGATATGACGTAGATGTTATATTAGGAATGAAAATTACTAAAACATCTGACGGATATGCATCATCTCAATCTCATTATATTGAGAAAATTCTTGATAAATTTATCAAGGATGATTTGAATTTAGCTAAAACACCTATAGACATCAGTCTTTATTTATCAAAAAATAAAGGTGATACAATGTCTCAGTTAAAATGCTCCCAAATCATTGGAAGCCTAATGTACCTAATGAATTGTACTCGTCCTGATATAGCTTATACTATCAATAAATTGAGTAGGTACACTAGTAATCTTGGAGAAGACCATTGGAAAGCGATCATTCGGGTTCTTAGATATCTAAGATTTACTCGTGATCATGGTTTGAACTTTACTCGATATCCAGCAGTACTCGAAGGTTATTGTGATGCCAATTGGATATCGGATACTAAAGATTCAATATCCACTAGTGGATATGTCTTTACTCTAGGAGGCGCTGCTGTTTCTTGGAAGTCCACAAAACAAACTTGCATCGCACGCTCCACAATGGAATCCGAGTTCATTGCTTTAGACAAAGCAGGTGAAGAAGCAGAATGGCTTCGTCACTTCTTAGAAGACATTCCAATGTGGCCAGAACCTGTGCCAGCTATTTGCATTCATTGTGATAGTCAATCTGCAACAGGCAGGGCACAGAATCATATGTATAACTGTAAGTCTCGACATATTCGTCGTCGACATAATACCGTAAGGCAATTGTTGTCAAACGGAATAATCTCAATAGATTATATAAAATCTAAAGAGAATATTGCGGATCTGTTAACAAAAGGTTTGACAAAAGAGCTAGTGTATAGTTTATCGAAGGGAATGGGATTAAAGCCTATTACATAAGAGTCGTCATAATGGTAACCCTACTTATATGACTGGAGATCCCAAGAACTAAGTTCAAAGGGACAACTAAGTTAGGTATGGCTCGCCAGAAATCACCAAGGGATTAATTTTCCCTACCCATTCCTATGGTGAGAGTGATATCTGCAACATATGTTGTCTGCAGGGGCATAAGGATAAGCTTCGCTTTTAATGATTACTTATATCTTGATTAAGGCATAAAATCAAGACGAGTATAAGGAGATACTCCCAATAAGAATCACCTATATGAGTGTTGAACTGGGGCCAGTTCTATGAGAATGAAAGAGGCTACATTCTCTAGAAACACTCATGAAAACCAAGAGCATTCAAGGCCAAAATGAATACAACAGTGAGAACCACGATGTGTTAGAAGATATTTTGTGTGAAATCTATTGTCTTGGCTTGCACAAACGGCTGAACAATTCAAGGCATCGCGTCCATTGGTTAGCCAGTAAGTCCGATAGGTTATCACTAGAGAAGGGTCAAGGCCGAAAACTACCTATCCTGATGCAAGATATTTTCGACTTATACTCTTTCGATAAATCTGCATATTGTTGCATTTCCGTTGTCATCAAATTCCATTCATGTGGGGGATTGTTGGAAATGGTTATAAATTCTAGGTAAAACCAAAATTTTATCCTAAGTTTGGTCTATTTTTTAGGTGGGTCCCGTGCGTCAATTTTCACGGGTCAAAGTGGTAACGCGTTCTATGCCGCGTTGTGATTCACGTGGTATATTTGGTTGCTTAAAACCATTACCGAGTGAATGGGAAATTGAAGCCAAAGTATGCTCTATGGAAATGGAATTTTGGTGGAAATTCCTTAAAGGTTTGAATAAGGCTTGTCCCACATTGATTTGGTGGGAGGTTTTGAAAGGGTTTATAAGGCATGGGTTTGGTACTTGGGGTGTGCCCCAAGAGGTACTCAAGTGTTTTAGAGGGAAAGGTTATGGGCAAAATGGACTAGACCCATTGGACTCAAAAATCACCACATGCGCGCACCGCCGCTGCCGTCCGGTCGGGCGGGCGGGCGGGCTGGGCTTGGGCGCGGGTGCGTGGTATGTGGTTGGGTTGGGCTTATCCGGCCTAATACTAATCTTTTTGGGTCAAAAACATTTGAATTTTATTTTATTTTTGATTAAATAAAATCCAGAATTCAAAATTAAACTGGTTTGGATTTATTGTACATCCAAACAGGGCCCTTCCCGTTTTCAAACAGAAATAAACTAGTTTGGTATTATTGCACACCCAAACAAGGCCCTTCCTGTTTTTGTTATCTGTTTGAATTGTAATCCAACAGACTCAAATCTGTTAGAATTCAAAACCAATAGGTTTCATACCTGTTCAATTCAAAACCTACAGCCACCTTTACATCTATAAATAGGACAGCCCTCATTTGGATTTGAGAACTGTAATTTTCGTCCTTCATAATTCTGCAAACATCCTCTTCATTTTGCTGCATTATTTTCTTGTCAGAGAGAGTATAAACACTTTGTGTGTTCGTTAGGCAAACAATTTGTAGTGCTGTTATTGTTTGTAGTAGATCATTTTATCCTGGGAGATAGACGTCCACATTCTGAAAGCACCGTGGAGAGAACGAATTTGTCTTAAGGACACAGTGTCAAACACTGGACTTGATCAGATTATAATTCGAAGAAATTAAGTCAAGTAAGTTATTTAATTAATTTTTGTGTTATTGTTATTTATTTAAATCAGATTTTAATTTTGTTTTTGTAACAAAATAAAACCTGTTTTTATTTATTTATTTATATTTCGAGTTTGATTTTTGTAATCAAACAAATTCTCTCCTTTTCTTTATTTCTTTAAATTCTAGCTGTTGTTTTGTACACAATAGAATTAAATCTTTTAAATACAGTGAAGATTGTCCAACAGAGATCACTGGCGGTGACTTCGGCAGACGATCATTACCTGCATATTCAACAGCTTCAACATCATCAACCTCTACTTTGGAGCTAGAATAAGCATCCTTGTGATTTGAAGGATCATTAGTAAAGTAAGATACAACCCAAAGGCTAGTGCTTTCGATTGCCGATCGCAGCTGAGAAGCCATTTCACTAAGCAAACTTGCTGTTGTTGAATCTTAGGAGGAACCCTCATGCCCCACTGCCAGTGCCGTAGCAACATAATCTGGTCTGGCCTTCATAATCTGTTGCTATATTCACTTTCTAATGGTTGATTTGATTTATAATTTCCTAGGCTTATTCAATTCATCTCTTTCTTGTATGGCCCTTTCTTTCTCATGAGTATGACAGTCCAAGAAGAGAGGTAAATAAAAAATAGCTTCGAGTCCAGGAAAGGCAGAGAGGCCAAAATTTCTCTGGAGAGGTAATGTTGTGGAAAGGCAAAGAAATTTTTCTAGAGAGTGAGAAGTATATGAGAAGTATATAGAAGACAGAGAGTCGAAACTCACTGAATTGCTTTCTGGGTTTTGTAAACCTCATCCATTACATTCACATATTAATAATTCAATAGATACATTTGTGTTTTTATGTGCTTTTGGGAAATGATTCAACATAGCATAGACCAAACAACTCAAATAAATTCAATGTATATATAAAAATTCAGTGTCTAACACACACACACACACACAAACCTTCTCAGTCTTGCAGTCTTCAGATGTAATCTGCAACTCTTCTTGATCATGTCGACGCCTCGATAGCACTGGACTATTAGATTCCAATGGAGCCTACAATCTGTGAAAAACCCAAATCACATTCACATCAGCTACCAAATACCCACTACTACTAACTAATCTCAATCTCACCAAAACAACCATAAAATGCGTAACATACGTATACTACATCTGTTCTAACTATTCTATTACATAAATGCCTACAACACTTTGTCACAACCTTTACATTTCAAATTCCCCTACAACTGTTTCACTTTTTTATTTCAAATTTCAAATCTTTATAGCTTCTTCACTCAAACCCAGAGAAAATTCAAATTTCTTTGGGTTTATTTTGACCAATTTTCTCTGGGTTTTCAAATTTCTTTGGATTCATTTGACCAATTGAAGGCCGGTAAAGTCAGAAAAATTTTCAAATTTCTCTGGGTGTTGAGTCTAGGAGAGGCAGGAAGGGCAGAGAAATTTAAAATTTCTCTAGAGATGTAATTTTGTAGAAATGTAGAGAAATTTCTCTGGGAGAGTGGGAAGTATATGGAAGGCAAAGAAATTTGGAGAAGGGGAGGGCAGAGAAATTTACAGTGGGAAGTTTAGGGAAGATCAGAGAAATTAAAATTTCTCTGAAAAGTCCAGAGAAATTTTGTCCAGAGAAATTCTTCCAAGAATTTCTCTGGATCAATTTTCTCTATGACGTGAATTTTCTTTGGATCAACTTGAGGGACCTTAGACATTATTAAAATATTGAATGTCCTTTATGCTATAAAATCTTAATACTAGGGACCTTAAAAAAAATCCCCCAATTATAAATGCATCTTGAAATTTCTTTGGAAAATATGAAATATTCCTTTCTTTTTTAAAAATTACATTCTATCAAGTTTCCAATTACATAATAAATAGTTCTTTATGTTAATTAATTATTAAGTCAAATTAATAAAGTATATAATGTAAGCAATAATTTTTTTTTCAAAAATATTTTTATTAGTCTGTGTGAAGTTAACCATTTTAATTATGTTTGGAAAGTGGATTAAGGAGTAAAAATAGCCAAAAGTTAAAAAAGAGTAAAAAAATATATGCAAACCAAAAGAAGTGCAGCAAGTCCACGTGAGTGTAGTATAGTTGCCCCCAAATTAGGAGTGATATCGGCGCGTTGGCATGCCTAGCCAGTTCAGTCTAATCCTATTTTTTTAAAGTTTGGAAATATTGTTTTAGTCTATAGTGTTGAGCTATGCCAATATTTTCAGCTCAATATATTAATGAATTAGGCTTGGGATTTATATTTTCAACTCAACCCAACTCAGCTTGGCTTGCTATTAAATTAATTAATTATAATATATTAAAATATATAGTTTTTGTTGGGATGTAAACTTTATTTTGTTGATTTTATTGAAACTCACATTTATGGTGATGTGTGATTGAAATTATTTAATATATCTGTCAATTTATACACAAAAATTTTCAATTTATAAAGATGTCAATATATTTATTTACGAAATATAATATGTGATTGAATTTAATTATAAAATATTTTAAATTTTTTTAACATATAGCCCAGTGGGTGGGTTTCAAATTTGTAATTATTTTTTGAATCGATCATGGGCAGATGTAAAGGTCCCATATTAGGACCGGATTAGACTTAAATAAATACAAAATCTCTTGTTATATTGTTGGTCAGGCCCGAACTCGGTCCGACCCAGCCTAACATATACCCACCCCTACCTTAGGCACACAAAAAGAAGATTTTGCCATTGAGAGTTTTAGAAAGCTACACCAATCATTCAATCATTAAGGACAATTTTGTCATTTCTTATCCCAACATTACTTCAAATACATTTTTCAATACAATAATCAAACAAAAAATTTAACCCATCTTCCTAAACACAAAAACTAAAACAGTCTATTAAAATAGTCAAATAGGCAAAAAAAGTAGTCATTTCCCAAATGAAGCCTTTATTTATTTATTTATTTTTCCCTCATCGCATATTATTTATTTCCTATTTTCTCTCAACTAATAATATCACATTGTTCAACCATCGCACAACCCTCTCCCTCTATTGATCGACACCATTGTTATTATTGTCTATTAACATTTGATGTGTTGTCGATGAGAGTTGGAAAATATTGTGGTAGTGTAGTAAGAAGAATTTGGTGGTGCGTATTTGAAAATTACGATAGGATAATGATTTTATTTTAATATTTGGGTGACTTTTTTCTTTTTTTATTAGGTTAGTGACAGAAAAAAAATTCTATCAATGGAATATTTATAATTTTTAGAACGTGAGGAAAGAATTTATATTTATTTGTGATGAATTTCATGGGATGTCACGCCCCACTTTTTATTACTCAGAATCTATTACCAAATTCATTAAATTAGATCAATTTCAGAGATAACATATGGAAAATCCTTACATCACGAGGAGGAATAAATAATATTCTCTCATTCGAAAATAAAATGAATGCAACAGGAGTATACCTAATAAATTACCCGAGGGCTTACATCTTTAAAGGTAAGAGAAAGGGTTTAACCCTTTTACATCAATGACATTCCACCCACAAATAAAAGGCCCCGCGGCCAACAAGTAAGAAGATCCATGACCTTGAAGCACTTCTCGATGTTTACCTTAAAAGAATTAGCAACGTGGGATAAACATAAAGTTCAGTAGGGATCTCAACATGATCCTAAACAATAACAACTTACAGATAGCTATGATCATGAATACTTCACATTATAACATATATATATATATATAGTGACGGTTTATACCCAAAATACACATACATAATCGTTAAAATACTCCAATTTATTCAATAATAAATCAATTCACATTTACATCTCGTTTTCCCATCTCTAACAGAATACAACAATATAAATTATCTTCTCTTGGAAATAAACCACAATGATTCGATTTTATTTTCCTTGTTTCTTACAACCTCCATTCATAAATACCTTCATTACATTTTCATGTCTTAAAACCCAAGGTTAGGGAAAATACTATCAATAATCAATTTGATACACCCACAAGTACACATGACTATTTAGTGTAAGAGATGAAATCAACACACACCCAACCACTATCTCCTCAACTTGTATGACTACTTGGTCTCCTAGAACCACAGTTATCACCACACAAGACATATCACAATCATATCGAAACAAACATAATGAATATTCTACTTTACCTGCCTCAAGCGTAGTAAGCCAACTGTACATCCTTTCATAGCAAAATGCCAATTTTTCATACACCAACTAGAAGGTAATGGTACCTCTGCCAAGTTCTCCAGGCGCTAGCTGGAAAGTTTTGGTACCTCTTATTCTAAGCACAACCAATTCTCCAGGTGCTAGCTAGAAGGTAATGGTTCCTCTTATTCTTAGTGCAATACTCGTTACCAATCATCACGACATGACAAGGTACAACCCACAAGTATAATACATACACACAAACTATTCAACAAGGTATAACCAACTCAAGTGTAATACATACACACAACTGTTCAACACAACAATGCCATCCTCCACCGATGACTAAGGACAAAACCTCTAAATGTTTGTGTTTCAACACACGTATAATAATGATTCCACTCTCATGGGATTTTAAATCCAACAACGACAACAGTAAAATATATATTCAATTACCATCCTCAAGTTAATTTCTGAAATTCACATGATGTTATCATTTCATTCTTCCATTTCAAAAAAATTAATTCTCTAATTTTCAAAGTTAACAAACTCCACCCTTTGTCTCAATCCATTCTTTTCATTTCACAAAAATAAATCCAAGGATATCAAAGTCATAACCCACTCAATTTCAACTCAATGCAAGTATAATCCAAAGATTTTAAACTCATGATTAACCCCCCCCCCCCCTCCTTTTAGCAATTTACAAGTTATCAATTTGTTATACTCAACTAACAACCCAACACAAGGTAAATGCGAAAATTCATGAGACCCAATTTATCTCAATTTAATCAACAATTCATTATTCAAATCCCTTAGTTCATAACATGATTATTTCATAATTTCAATCCTTCTTACCCATTAAGCATTGCTACAAAATTTAGGGATTTATCTCTCTCCAAACATGAACATGTTAAACCACTCCCCAAATTAACCCAACAACAATCAATTTTCACAAATCTCAACCTCAAACATCAAATCTTAGATCCCCTTTCATGGTTTAAAAAAAAAAAAACCATAACAAACATGGTTTTTATGTAATAAAAACTTACCACATGTCTATCTATAGACGAGGTATTGAAAAAGATCAAGGAAATCCCTACGTCAAAGAGAGAAGAGGAGAAAAGCCAAAAATCAATTTCGCAAGAATTCGATCTCCACTGGTCAAGACGAGGCCCTCGATATGCTCATCATTTTGGTATAAGGACCTAGTACAAAAATCTTAATGGATTCTTGAGATCAAAAGAAAATGTAAAGTTTTGAGGGTTTAGGTAAAGAGAGATGAGAGAAAAAGAGAGAAAGATTGTAGAGAGAGAGAGAGAGAGAGAGAGAGAGAGAGAGAGAGAGACATATTCAGAAAATGAAATGAAACGGGGCAAAAGATCTAAACATAGATGAAATGCACGAAAAATGAGACAGATCACCCGTCTGGCCACACGTGCGGCGCCCTTTGCTGTATGTGCGGAGCAGCCTCCCGTACGTGCAGCTCTCACCCTTGCACGTGCAGCTTCTCCTGCACTTGCATTTATTGTAGCATGCTCATCAAGCATCCCCTGTGTAGACACCCCATTTTTGACCGCCCTCAAGACTTGGGCATTACTGATAGTTTGCTCGGTGTTGAGAGATGTGCACAACACAGGTTCAGTTTCTTCGGCAAGAAGAGAGGTGAATCTTCCCAAACACTTTGTTTAAGGGTTTGGAGTTGAAGAAAAGAGGAAAGGAGAGGAGAAAATTGGTCTGGGAGAAGTTCGGCATGAATCCGGGTAGGAGAAAATCGAGCAGCCCCTGCTGAATCAGGCTTATTCAATTGCATACTTGGAGTTGAGCTATGAGGCCACCACCATTATAAAAAAGACTTCCAAGGCTTCATCTTGCACTCAAGAATCTCTCAAAGCCAAGTCCGGGTGGAGGAAATATGATTGGTTGAAGCTGGGCATCATCCCGGTTGGATCGAGTCTGCGCGACTTCACGGAAAAGGGCATAACTTTTTGCACAGGAGGAATTTTGATGCAAGGTTTGCTCCATTGGAAAGCTAACTTCCGGGGCTTCAATTTTCATACCCACTGGCACTTTTTTGACCTCGGAATCATCTATCGGAACTCTATTTTTCCGACCGGCACTATATAGTGCCGACCGGCACTTTATTTTGGCCGATGATCAAATTTTCTGGCCGGTTTGCACCTTTTGCACCCTCCAAGCCTAGTGCATACCAGCTATGCCAGCTGGGATGCACAGGACTAGATCCACGTGCATACATGTGCATATTTTGCACCCTTTAACCACCTTTTGGCCCCTTTTGTGCACCCTTTGCTCAAGGCTTCTTGAGGAAGCTTTGACCCCTTGTCTTGGCTTCCTCAAGAAGCCTACCAGCTATCCAAGCTTCCCCAACAAGCCTTGACCTCCCCTTAGACCCCTTTGACCTTTTAAAGCTTGTCTTAGAAGCTTAGCATTGTCTATTTAAGAGCCCTCTCTTCTCCTTTGTCTAGGGTTGGATGTTTTGGATCAAAAAACTAGAGGATATACATATATTCTGATATAGATACATATATCCCACCTCCCTCTCTATATCTATCCCATCCAAGCCTCCAAATACCCTTGTTCTTGGGCCATTCCTTCACCAACCCATAGCACAACACCTCCACACTTCATTTCAGCACATCAGAGGTCATTTGCAGAGGCTAGGAGCTCATTTCCTTGGATCAAAACCTGCTGGTTTGTTGCTCTTCAAGGGTAAGCACCCATTTCCCTTAAACTTGCATTTTTTAGCTTCATTGGTTAGCCTTATTTACAAGTATTTTTGAGCTTCAATGTAAACTGAAAGTAGGATTATTTTGAGCCCTTCTTCAACATTGGAGAAGGGCTCAACATTGTTTGGAACTCCCATATGCCACTTGCCTTTATGACCTTCTTTCCCCCTCATTTTGGCATGATTTATTAGCCCATTTTGCTTCTGTTTTTGTGGCTTTATTAGAACTGAAAGTGGCCTTATTTTGACCCCCTTGTCATGTTTTATTAAGGGTCTTTGGCTGTTTGGTGAATGCTTTGTATACCTCATGTTATAGCCTCTTGTTGGCCTACTTCTTGCATGGCATTTCTAGCATGTTTATATACTGATTTGGGGGCTGTCATAAACTGTAAATGTGCATATTTTTGGTCCCTCTTCAGTGTTGTAGAAGGATATTTTTCATTTTGGGCTTTGCATATATCACTTGTTTCATTGCCCTCCTTGCGAAGCCATTTTTGTATGCCATTGTAGCCCTATGTGTGCTTGCTGTTTGGCCAAGTTTTGAACTATAAAAATGCTTGTCTTGGGGCTTCCTAGCTTCTGTTTTCATATTCCATGTCCATATTGTGCATGTTTGCATAGCTATAGGCCATTTCGGGCGCCTAATATCGCATTTCGGGACCGCTCCGTGCTTCGGGTGCACTTTGGCCATGTTTCGGGACTGTTTTCCCCCACATTTCAGTGCTTAAATTCATTGGCATGTTTGCATATCATATTCCATGCCATTTCATGCCTTAGGGCCATTGCCTCGGTTTGCGTGCCCGTGTGCACGCATTTTGAGGCACTTCATTTTCATCCATCGGCCTCTTATGTGAGTGTGGCTGAGGTCCAGTCATGTTAGTGTAAGTCCATATTGCATTGTATATGCCATTGTAGCCCCATTTCATGCCTTAGGGCCATTGCCTCGGTTTGCGTGCCCGTGGGCACGCATTTCGAGACATCTCATTTTCATCCATCGGCCTCTTATGTGAGTGTGGCTGAGGCCCATTCATGTTAGTGTAAGTCCATATTGCATTTGTATATGCCATTTTAGTCTCATTGCATTGCGTATGCCATTTTCTCGGTTTGCGTGCCCGTGTGCACGCATTTCGAGGCATCTCATTTTCATCCCATGGCCGCTGATGTGAGTGTGGTTGAGGCCCACTCACATTGGTGCAAGTGCATCCTGCATTGTGTATGCCATGTTTCAATGCGTTGTGCATGTTATGTTGTTAGCATTGTGTATGCCATGTAGTTGCATTGCATGTTTGTTTGTATGCTTGCATGCTTAGGTTGCATGTGCATCGTTGTGCATTGCCTTGCCTCTTGATCAACCATGATTGCGGTTGGGTCTCTTGTATGTTTTGTATGCATTGCATTTGAAATGGAAGTTGCACACTTGATTCCTTGGGCCATCATGCATGGAAATGCGTGATTGGTGGCCCGAGAATCGAGGCACATGCCCCTTTGAGTCACAAACATGATAGGGGGCATGATTGGTGCATACATTGTTGGAATTACATTGCCATGCAAGTTTTTGCCCTCTGCTGCTGTGAGTTGCAGGTTCTGCAGACATTCAGTGCCGGCCGACAGTATTTAGTGCCGACCGGCAGTCAATCGACAGCCGATGGATGAATTTAGTGCCGATGAGCTCAATTCACTGCCGATGGCAATTCCCTTCAGCCGGTGGAGATCGCAAGGGTCCTGAGAAGCATCCCTGAGACTTTGGTAATTTTCAGAGGAGCAGAGTAGGAAAAACAGAGGCAAACTATACATGGCAGTGCGATTCCGAGCAAGTCCCGAGCATGCACTGCATCTGGCCCTCTTCCCGAGGCATTTACTATTTTAATTAGATTAATTAATTTGTTAATTAATTAGAGGGTCTGCAATAATTAGTTTAGTATTTATTCATTCGGCCTGTATATTCTTTTGGTCCCTCCGAGAGAGGGCAATGGTGTAATAAGTGTGCGTGAGTGTGTGTATGTCTTCCAACCCCACGTCTTTCTTCCCTTTTATTTACCTGCTTATGATGGTAGATTAGGGCATATTTAAAATTAGCATACCTTATGCAATGCATGCGTGCATCCATACATCTGTTTCACATGCACCGGGCTCGGCACATCATACAAACTGCATCGTACTTTCAATTCCAAATTGAATACGTGATAGTCGTAGCATTTCACATGCCATGCTTAGGATAGCCGAGCCTGTCTAGATTGCATCTTTACATGTGTTGCATTAGCCATTTTTAACATGAACTAGGATCATGCATGATTACTAACTAGTTTCTGTTTTGGCTGGGAGTACTAGGTAAGCTTTTATGCTTTAACATACCGCATGCATGTGAATGTTGCCATAATAGCATGATTATCATGAGGCTAGCTGCTTATGTGATATAACTGCTTGAATGCCTGTGGATGGAGGTCAAATTACCTAGATTGGAATAATGCATTAAAACTGTGAGTTTTAAGCCCACTGGATAGTGGCAAAACCATCTTTTCTAAAGCCCACTTGAGGGTGGCAAAATCTGTATTTTAGCCTACCTGCGAGTAGCAAACCGTTTTCAAAACAAACATGCAATGTTTTGTTCCAATCTAGGCGATTTGGTCTATACTTGTTTGATGTGCGCATAACATACTAATTCTAGGCTAATAACTGGAATAAGAACATATAATGTTTTCAAAATCAGATATCACGGTTAGTAGAGGCCAGTCTTCGGACCGGGCGAAAGGGGGTGCTCATAGCTGACCTTCCCCGATCGTACCCAAGTTCCCGAGCCGAGGCAACTTTGGTGATGACGGACACGTGGCCTTTGGCACCGAGTCAGGGTTTCTTAAATTCCCCCAAAATAAAATATTTAGGTGGCGATTCTGTATCTGGCAAAGCAGTCCATGTTTGGCACTTCTTTCAAAAACTCTATTTTCTCAAAACGATTTGTCGGATTTGGACTCTTTGGTTCAGATTACGAACCGCAACACACAAACAAAAAGCGAGAGAGTCCGAACTGTAGCGTAGCGCGCAGGGTCCCTCGCGGGCGTGTTACACCCTGCTTTTTGCATATGCGGCCCAAGGCCCTGCCCGTGCGGCCCTGGCCCTCCAGTCCCAGAAAATCTCCAGATCAACTCCGGACACTCCAGACCCAACCTTGCACCCTCCGAAACAAACAAAAACTCAGAATAAAGGCAAATACAAACGAGAATTTTGAGAAAGAGTTTTCAACAACAACGTGCCCAACTGTTGACAGGACTACACTTTAAAACTCGACATTTTAACGAAAGTAAATCCAACATAACTCAAGAGAACAAGGCGAATTACGCACCGGTCATCACATAGGATGTAGTTGTAATTTTTTCTCTCCATAAGGATTTGGAAAAAATATACAGCAAGTTTCATAGTGTTGGTATATTTACACTAATCTTTCTTTTGGTAAGATTAAATGAACCATAATTAATGCAAATAATGTGAAGGCATAATATATATATTTGAGTGTACTTTGCTTGGTTTGGGTTTTTTAAAACACTTTTCAGAAAATTCTTTTTTCTTGTTTTTCATTTTTTTTTGTTTTTATTGAATTTTTTTAATATTTTAAGTAATTTTTTTAAAAAATTTTAGACACACCTAACATAAATACACTTAAAAAGTATAATTTTTGTAAAAAAAAACTTTAAAGAATTCACTAAATACCAAAATACAAAAAAGAAAAAAAAACAAAAATTTAATATATATATATATATATATATACATATTTGTATTTTTGTGTATTTATTAATTTTTTGAGATATTTTTTCACAAATATTTTACTTTTTAGATACATTTAAGTAAGGTGCATCTAAAAAAGTAAAAAAAAAATGCTTAAAATTTTAAAAATATTCACCAAAAACAAAAAAACACGAAAAATAAAAAATTCAGTTTTCAAAAAACTGAATTTAGATAATTAAAACTAGACACACTGAATATCATTTTTCTACTCACTTAACTAACAAATTATTAATGAAAATGACATTTAAGTATTATATAAATTAAAACCTTAGAAAGGCTTATTATAATTATGTCAAAATTATAAAATATATTGTATTTTTTCAAATCTCAAAACAAATTAGTGTAATTTACTCTTTTTATTTTGAGTCATGTTAGTAAGTGTTCTTGGCAAATTGTTAAGAAATAATTAACGTCATTTTATGTTAATTACACTCAGAACTCTTTCATCTCCGTTTGGTTTAGTTTTGGAATCATAATTTTAGTTTTGAGTTGTATTTTGAGTTTTGAGTTTTTGAAATGAGTTTTGAAAAAAGAAAATTTGTTTGGTTATGAGTTTTGAAAAAAGTGTTAAAAAGAGTTTTGTGTTGTATTTTAAAATTTTTTGGGTTTATTGTTTTTATATATTTAAAAAATTTCTTAATTTTATTTTTTTATGGTAAATATGTTTTATTGTAAATATTTTTTTTAATGTGTGCTGTGTTTACTACATTTGTGCACTATAATTTTTTTTATAAAAAATTAATATTTAAAATTTTAATTTTTTTATTTTAAGTATATAATTTTTAGTTTAAATTTTTTATTTTATTTTTTAAATATTTTAAATTTTTAAAAAAAATTGAATATTTTTATTTTTTTACATTTTTAATTTTTTTTTAATTTTAAAAATTTTGGATTGCCTATATATATCTAAATAAATCATGACAAATTATTTGGTCAATACTTAAAAAAAATAATAAAATAATTTTATCTTCAAAAATAAAATAAAAATCAATATTTTCTGAAAAAAATATTTTTTCAAAAAATAAAAAATAAAAAAATTAAATAACAAAATAACAAAAATATTTTTTTTGATTTTTTTTTTTAAAAATAGAATTTTGAGTTTTGAAAAGAGTTTTTAAATTTTTTTATTGGAATTATGATTCCAAAATTAAACCAAATGCTACATAGGCACACTTTTTTTTTTTTTTTTTTTTTTGTAACGCCCCGAAATAATTCAACATGAACTACCCACATTAATGAACATTCACTAAACAATAATAATAATCATTCCATCTTCACATATTTAATAAATAAGTTTAATACAAAAGTTTTACATGCGGTATACATTCAACGAAACAAAAGAACACATGAATCTATAACATATAAAGCATCTAGTCTCAAAACAATAAAATGCCCTTAAGGGCTTACATCTTCCAAGGCAATAGTCTGGTTACACAAAATGGTCCCTCGGACCCATACACATTTAGCCATTGGCTTTACAAAATTCACAATAAAAATAAGAGAGCTATTTACTCTTCACAAAATATCCACGCCTTCAGTTCGGCGGGATCACCACATCTTTACCTGCACCAAAGTCCTATAGGGGTGAGCATAAAGCCTAGTAGAGAATTCTTACAAAGTATATACAGTTATGCAATTCTTAATGTAAATGCTAATGCCAGTGCCATACAATGCCTTTTTTTAAAGAAAATTTCATTTCATGCTCTTCTCAAAGATTTCCATTTTTCAATAAAAGCTTGCAACCTCAACACATTTCAAACTTCCAATTTTAATCAACAGGGGCGGTAAATACGACACTGGTAATCCCTAGGCTAGTGTCTGCAAGTAGACTTTACAAGTACTACCCAATTGTCATTTTTACCGGTATTAACCGGAAGGCTCGACACCTATCCACGCGGTTTTCTGGTCTTTTACCATGGACACTCAGCCCAACTTATCAAGATTAACTACACCCTCTATCCGAACTTGCCACGTATTTACCCCATACCACATTTCCATAGTTCTTATTACAACATGATTTTCTTTCATGAAGTAGATATCTTCAATCGAAATTCACAATGCAAAATGATAGTTAAATGAACATGCAATGCCATGATCTTTCCATATCTCATAGTATTTCCCCATTTCAATTACTTCTACAATAATGACAACAATTACATTTCCCATTTCCTTTCTTCATGGTTCCTTCACAAGATGATCACATACCATCAACACGTACTTCAATTTTCTCATTTCACGAGTCTTAGCAATTTAGTCTCATCAAGACTATATATGATGTTTTCAAACATTAATCTTCGATACTTACAATTCTTACCATCCATGGTGCACAACAATTTGCCATATTATAACAATCCATATTCACACATTTTGCAAAAATGCTAAAATGGTATCTTATTTCTCATAGATCAAGTGAGATGCAATTTTGCTAAACATTTGATAAAATTTAATCTTATTCATTCTCTTAATGCAAGAATAAAAGAAGTTCATGTGTATTTTCATGTTTTCCCCAAAACCCCCAAATTCTAGGGTTCTTCATCCAAGACAAAACGTTTTCCCATTTTCTTAATGAATCCTACCAAAATCATCCATCTTGAGTTTTTATAGAAAGAACATCCTCATGGATAAAAAAAAAGTTGAGATTTAGACCCCTTTTTTAAAAATCCCTTTCTCTCTCTTCATTTAGTGCAAAATTAAAATCAACACAACAACCTCATGGAAGCTTTAAAATCAACATTTATGAAGCAAAACATGTATATATGACTCAAGAAATCCCTACCTCAATGTTTGATGAAGAATGGAGATGGAACCCTAACTTCAAGATGGAAAACTCTTTAATTCCCACTACACCAAAGGAGCCCTAGTTTTTGATCTCCAAAGCTTGAGATGGTGAGGTGATGATGATGGTGAATCTTGATCCAAGGGATGACAAAATCAAGGAGTTTTAGTGTTTTGGTGAGAGTTTCTAGAGAGAAAGAGGAGAAAATAGGGTTTAGAGTGTGAGAAAAGCCCAAAAATGAGATACAATTTGGCCAAAAAGAGGAATAAAAACAGAGGCTCGGACTGCCTCGTCTGCCGCACATGCGGCGCACCTCCTTGCACGTGCGGAGTGCCTCCTCCGCACGTGCGGCCCTCGTCCCCACACGTGTGGTGCCCCTCTCCCGTACCTCACTCCGCTCGTGCATTTTAAGCAGAATGCAACCCACTGAAATCCCCTCTTCCTGCACGTGCGGCCCTAGCCCAGCAGCCCAGAATTTTTCGACTCGCTTCCCAGGCATTCTGAACCTGACCCCGCACCTCTCAGAACTATCGACATTCAACATCGAATACAACAAGAACAAGGGCTCTAATTGAAGAACTACCCCCGGACGTTCCAATCCCAACGAAGGAAAAGAGGAATGGAGCGAAGAAGAGAAACAAATAGGCCCGGTCGTCACATTTTCTTTTTTAGGTCGTATTACCTCTCTAATTTTTTACACATATTTTCATAAAAAATAAAATGTATACTTATTTAAATTATGCCAAATACCCTATTAGTTCAGTGATTAAGATTATCTCCAATTACCAGCTGGACTAGTTTAGTTACTCACTTTTGTACAATATTTGATAATTTCTTTTTGTTGTATTATTAATTTATTTTTTCATTATTCAGTTTTTTTTTCTTTTTTCTTTTTTTTTTTAAAGTTGATTTGATTGTTGGTTTAGTAGTTTCGTTTCAATTACGGTGGCTCTTCATTGTATTGATTGTTGAGTTTTTATAATTTTTAGATTATGATTGTTCGGATGTATTTTTATTTATATTATAAAGGGAAAAAAATCTATTTTTACATAAAATTTATATTATTATTGTAAATAAATTCATATTTAATGACGTTTTATTTTGAAGTGAACGGTCCATAATGAAACACGTCATTATGTATGAAAATTACGTACAAATTTTTTTTTTTTTTTTGTGTGTGTGTAGAGTTCGTTTGTAAATAAATTTTTTTTGAAAAAAAAAAAAGCATTTCCAATCTTCACTCAAAGACATTGGGCTTTGGCTTAGTGGTCTTATAGTCACATCTTAAGGTGCGTGAGGATAAGGTCAAGAGTTCGAGTTGATGGAGCAACGGCGAACCCCTGAAGTTGTAATATAATTTTACTAACAATTAACTAAAATTCTATAATCTTGGCCAAAAAAAAAAAAAAAACGAAAAATATTTTCTAAATCTTCACTCAAATGTTGACTTAAACTTAATTTTTAGTAAAAAAAACACTCCCAACACTTCTCCACTTCTTAACTCAAAGTTCATACCAAATTGAGTTTTACTTGAATTTTTACTTAAATAAATGCAAACTCAAATCTTAACTCAAATGTCAAATTCTATATTTATTTAATTTATTCACTAATTGCCATAGTTAAGATATGATGGAAATCTCTAAAAATAATTGACGGAAAACTTTTATTAAAATTATTAAGTTTGTTTTAAAAGTGTAATTGGACTATGCAAATTTATCCATAAATAAAGCAAAAATTATTTAAACGTAACATAATAAATTATGTATTATTTTTTGGGGAATTTTGTTATAAGTATCTCATATTAAGATTTTATAGTATAAAGAACATAAAATATTTTTATAATAATTGGGGTTTCTCAAATTTTTACAAAAAAAAATTTGAATCAGAGAAATTTTGATCCACAGAAATTTCAAAATACAAAGAAATTTTATTTGTATTTTGAAATTTTTCTGGTTTGAAATTTCTTTGGTTTGCTCACAAGAAAAATTCAGATGGTAAAGAAAATCAATCAAGGCACTAATGGTGAAGAAATTGTAGAGAAATTCATCTCAATCAAACTACTAGCTTCAACAAGATTAAGCAAGCTCACAAAGTAAAGTGAATCCAATGTGTTTAGAGAAAATTGTGATGGTAGAGAAAACTCATCTCAAGGGGAAAATTACATACAAGGAGACATCTAATCACTAAAAATCAAACAAGCAACATAATTTGATGAGGCATGGAAAATTCAAATGCCAGAGAAAATCAATTTAGCACATAAGTTAATATGATTATAATTGTAGTCAGAGAAAATTCGGATTCTAGAGAAAATTTATCACATGAAGGAAACTAATCATTGAAAATCAAAAAGCAATACAAATTGAAATGCCAGAGAAAATCCATCTCAACCAAATTAATGGCAAAGAAATTGTAGAGAAATTCATCTCAACCAAACTACTAGCTTCAGCAAGATCAAGCAAACACATAAAGTAAAGTGAATCTAATGTCATCAGAGAAAATTCAGATGCAGGAGAAAATTATAAACAGAATCACATAACAAGTTTCAAAAAGTTACAAAATGCAATCGAAACCCAAATTAATCTGGATATTATTACAAAATAATAACCCTAATTAATTGAAGAATATTACAAAATGCAGTGAACTATATTACAGAGAAAAACTAGTTCAGGAATAGAAACACTTACCAGAGTGAGGTGATGATGATGAAACCCTAATTACGAACGGAGATGAACCGAGTTGAAGATGATCAGGGTCAAGGATGAAAGTAAAATGCATCAGAGAAATTTCTGAGAAGAAATATCAAAGATTTTCATGGAGATGAAAACCCTAGCTTCACTGAATATGATTGACAAAACTGTCATGGCTTTGTAGATGAAGGGACCCAAGTGGAAAACTTGAAGAAAGAGAAGAAAGGATGTAAGATTTGGATGAGCAAATCGAATTCAGAAAAGGAAAGTCCTGAGCTTGAAGAAGCCATTGTTGTTTGCTTCAATTTTGTTATCGTTCTCAATTCAGAGAGAGAGTCAAGGTGATAGAGGTGGCGGCGTGGGAGGCGAATGAGAAGGCTACAATAGGAGGGATGAGAGAGAAATCTTAGGCTACAAAAAAAAATATTATAGACTTTTCTCATTACTAAAAATTAAAAGGGTAAATTACACTGACACCCCCTTGAGGTTTATGTTTATTAAAATTACCCCCTCAACTTTTGGAAATTACATTTTCCCCCATGAGATTTAAAGTTTCATTATAATTTTTTTAAATACCAATTTTTCCCTCACTGGGTAAATTACATTGACACCCCTCACATTTTAGAAATTACAATCCCTACCCTAAGGTTTAAAGTAGCATTACCAATTATCCCCCTCCGTTAGTATTAGTTGGAAAAAAAATTTGTTGAAAAAAAAAATTAATTGGAAAAATTTTTTTGTTAGTAAAATTTTTAAATTTTTATTTAAAAACTAACGTAAACTCATTTTTTGAATTTACATTTTTTCCTCAAATTTATAAACTGAGACAACCATTTATAAATCAAAAAAATTATCAAACAAGTTTTTATGATAGTTTTTAAAATTTTTGTAAATATAAGTTGAAAACTGAAAATGAAATGATTATCAAATAGACTTCAGATGATAAAAATGTTATAAAATTAACAAATAATTAAATAAGTTACCAACGTAAGAAATGACTTATCAAAACATTCTTAGACTATATATGGTTTGATTTTTAGAATTTTTTTTAAAAAAATTAAAAATTAATTTGGTTAAGAAATAAAAAATAAAAAAATAATTATCATTTTAATTTTTGGGCAGATTATATACGTACGTATGACTATTTCAATTTAATTTGTAAAAAATTATTTCTAACCACTTGAAAGATAAAAATTATATAAAAATGATAATTATTTTTTATTTTTTATTTCTTAACCAAATTAATTTTTAATTTTTTAAAAAAATTTCTAAAAATCAAACCATTCATAGCCTAAGAATCTTTTGATAAGTCATTTCTTACGTTGGTAACTTATTTAATTATTTATTAATTTTACGACATTTTTACCATCTGAAACTTATTTGGTAATCATTTTGTTTTTAATTTTCAATTTATATTCACAAAATTTTTAAAAACTGTTAGAAAAACTTGTTTGATAATTTTTTTTGTTTATAAATGGTTGTCTCAGTTTGTAAATTTGAGAAAAAAAAGTAAATTCAAAAAAATGAGTTTATGTTGGTTTTTAAACAGAAATTTAAAAATTTTATTGACAAAATTTTTTCTCAATTAATTTTTTTTCAATGATTTTTTTTTCAATTAATACTAATCGATGGGGCAATTGGTAATGCTACTTTAAACCTTAGGGAGGAGATTGTAATTTCTAAAATATAAGGGGTGTCAATGTAATTCACCCAGTGAGGGCAAAATTAGTATTTAAAAAAATTAAATTGTTGAGGAAGAAATCTGTAATAAAATTTTAAACTTCAAGGGAGAGATGTAATTTTCAAAAGGTGCGAGAAGAAACTGTAATAAATATAAACCTCAGGAGGTGTCTCTATAATTTACCCAAATTAAAAAGAGATGTAGACCAATTTTTCTTTAATTTTTATTTGTCACAAATTAATTATTTAAAATAAATAGCTAACCAAAATACTAAACGAAAATAATTTTTTTGGGGGGCAGAAAATAAAATTCAATACGTATTATCACCTATTAACATTCTAGAACGAGAGAGAGAGAGAGAGAGAGAGAGAGAGATGGCAGCTTCTTCTTCCAGAATGATGGCAGCAGCCGGGGAAAAGGTGGGAGCCGCCGTCCGACGGCAAGCCCTCAGCTTAACTGAAGCGGCGGCCTCTAGAATCCGCCACCTTCTGCAGCAGCGCCAACGCCCTTTTCTCAAGCTCGGCGTCAAGGCTCGCGGCTGCAATGGCTTATCCTACACCCTCAATTATGCAGGTTTTCTTCTCTCTCTCTCTCTCTCTCTCTCCTCGATATATATGTATATGTATATGAAAATTCATGCAGATCCTTTTTATTTTAATAGGACATATTTGAATCTAATTTAACATATAGCCTCTAGTATGTGTGAAATTGGGGAAGGATTGTTTTTCAGAAATGTTTTTGGGTTCTAAATTAGGTTGATTTCTTACTTTCGGGACATACCAATTTTGCAAGAAATTTGCAATAGGTTATTCATTTCATTCGCAGGCTTGAAATTGTTGCTAATTTTCTAGTTTTTCTGTACTTTGAAGCCCCATAAAAAAGAAAAAGATGGAATAGATTTGTTAATTGATTATGTGAATTATACTTCAATGGTTGTCTATATGCTAATTGGTGATTTTTTCTTTTTCTTTTCTGGCAATCAAACTTGGAGTTTGTAACCCCAAGGATTTGGCCTGGTGGATGAGGCCTGGGACTTGGGGGTTTGCTCCCTTGAAAGTCTCAGGTTCGACTCCTCTTGCCAGCAAAACTCTTATGGCCACAGACCACAAGGAATTAATCTGTTTCGAAAGGCTTGTTGGGTTTGTAGAGACTTAGTTTGGTGCGTGTAAGCTGGCTTAAGATATCCTATATATATATATATATAATAAAAAAAACTTGGAATTTGTAGAAATATACCAAACTTGGACGTATTTGATGAATCAGTGAAATTTTGTATTTTTGTGATTTTTTCTTAGCTAGGTTTTGAATGATATCTACATTGTGGTGGTTAGGGTGTGTTCGGATAGTTTGAGAGTAAAATTACAAGCCAACCCGTGAATGGCGGATTGACAAATAACCAAACCACGGTATAATTTTCAATCTCAACTTAAAAAATTCGTTTTATGAAAGCAATCATAGGCTAATTATGGACTAAGTTAATCAGGTGTTGGGCATTGGCACTCAAAATAAATGCCCAAAACTTTCACCTTTGATTTGGCCTATAGCGTAGTCAAAAAATGCATATACGGAAAATGGGATGCAAGTTTACTTTCTTCCATTCAGATTTGCTTGGGACATTGGATTACAGAGAATTGTTATACAAATAATCTATGAGATAAACTCCATCAACTTTACTAGCTTGGATAGCAAATTCCTATGGGTTTCAACGTATGAGAGGATTTA
Organism: Camellia japonica; assembly: GCA_030407325.1. Taxonomy (NCBI): domain Eukaryota; kingdom Viridiplantae; phylum Streptophyta; class Magnoliopsida; order Ericales; family Theaceae; genus Camellia; species Camellia japonica. Next base: position 107,543,076 of record JAPPVO010000013.1, on the reverse strand, counting down.
GCAAGTCAATTATGTTGGCTGTTGAGAGTCTGATATATTTATAAAGTTATGCTTGGATCAGAGTTGGGTAGTTATACCCTGATTGTAGGGGAAACCTCCATGATCATAAGTTTAGTTGTGTGATCTGCTTCATGTAGCTTCTTTTTAAGGTATTAGTGGGGGTGGATTCTTCTAACTAAATATTTTTCATTTGTAATTTCCTCGGCTGTTTTGTCTATTAAGTAGTTTACGTAGAGGATGGAGGGTGATGTCCTAAGAAGTACGGATACGGACACGACACGAACATGCCGTTATGGCATTTTTCTAGAAACTAGGACACAAACACTTTGGGGGACATGTTCAATTAAAATAAAATAAAAAACTAGGATTTAGGTGTGTCTGACACGTGTCCAGGATGTGTCTGAGTGTGTCCGTGTCCTAAACATGTCAGACACTGATACAAGGGCCCATGGGGGTATCTGTGCATAATAGGTGATGGCATTTGATTTTCTTCTATCTTTATAAAGTGACCCATCTATGAAGCACAGGTATTCCAAAAATGATGCTGCAGGAGTATCGGGTACTTACCGGGTGCGGGTAGGCGTACCGGGTATGCCGAATACATGTTGGGTGTAGCAGATATGTTTGGGTACATTGTGGGTATGAGCTGGGTATGTTTGCGTGATGATTTTATTTTAATTATTTTTTTTTTTTGCAATTGCTAGAATTTGTTGCAGTCTTTATTATTCTTCTTTCAACTTCGAAAATCATCAAGTAATTTGTTTCCAACACCCTTTACCTATAAGTCATGCCTTTGCTCTTTTTTGCATCCTGTTTTAGACAATCAAAAAAGAAAAAGAAAGAATTATATAACGTTTTAGACAACTTATTCTCCTTTTGGTTTTGATATTAAAATTTTAATTTATATGTTGGATGTTTAGCTATAAATTATAAATAAATGAATGAATAAAAAAAAAAATTTGACGTACCCTAGCCGTACCCGTATTCTATTTTTTTTTAAAGAATTTGCCATATTGGCATACCTGTATCGTACCCGTATCTGTATTTGTACCTGCACCCCTACTTCCTAGTGACCCATGCTCCTATAAAATGCTTTATTAGTTGATTGGAAGCAATTAATAGAATATTGCAATGGATTGCCCTCTTTCTGGCAACATAATTATGACTAATAGATTAAGGTTTTGTTTCCATATCGTCTTCTTCTTTCTCTTCCTTTTCTTCTCTCTATTACGACTAATATTGAATTAGAGATTTGGCAATTGGATATTTTGTTTCAAAGTTTAATATTACATTTTGACCCCCACTACATAGTTTTAAAATTTCAAATAGCCTCAGCATGTCCTGCTTTCCACTAATGTGTCCCCAAGTGTGTTCGAGTCATGTTTGAACAACAAAAATAAAATAAAATATTTGGACACCTTTAGAGGCGTGTCCAACATGTGTCCAGGACGTGTCTCGGACATTGATACGAGGGCCCAACAAGGTATCCATGCTTAATAGGTGATGACATTTTATTTTCTTTGAAACTTCATAAGGTTCTTGTAAAATACTTTATTAGTTGATTAGAAGCAATTAATAGAATATTGCAATAGATTTCCCTCTTTTTTGCAATCTAATTATGACTAATAGATAAAGGTCTAAGAAGCATGGATATGGACACGTGACACGGCACAGATATGACATAGACATGTTAGCACACCAATTTTCAAAAAATACAATACAAGACACGTGAGGGACACGCATAAAATATATAATTTTATATATTTATTATATATTACACATATGAATATATCATTTAAAGATAATACAAAATACAATATGACACTAATTCCTATAAATTTATATGGTTTTTGTTTTATTATTGTATCTTAAGTTATTTTGTTTAAATTTATAATTAGTTTCACCTGTGTCTAATTGATAGACGTGTGTGTTTAAGTGATAGACACATGTGTCCTCCAAGTGTCCGGATTTAAAAAAAAAATTAAAAAATAGGACACGTTTTAAAGAGTGTCGGACACTTGTCGGGAAAGTGTCCAAAGAGTGTCGGTGTCCGGCACGGACATAACACGGATATGTTACCTTCTTAGAAGTGTCCATGCTTCTTAGGTTAAAGTTTTGTTTCCCGATTGCGTTCTTCTCTCTCTCTTTTTTCTTCTCTCTATCACGACTGATACTGAATTTGGGCTTTGGCAATTGGATATTTTGTTTTAAAGTTTAATGTTACATTTTGGCCTCCACTATGTAGTTTTAAAATTTCAAATAGACCCAGCATGTCTCGTTTTTCGCTAACGTGTACTCAATAGTGTCCTAGACGTGTCTGAACAACAATAAAATAAAGTATTCGAACACCTTCAGAGGTGGGTTCGACACGCATCTAGGACCTGTCTGATTGTGTCTGTGTTCAGACGTGTTCAGACGTGTCGGACACTGATATGAGGGCCTGGGGAGGTACCCGTGCTTAAGAAATGATGGCATTTGATTTTCTTCTAAACTTTATAAGGAGCCCCATGTTCCTATAAAATGCTTTATTAGTTGATTGAAAGCAATTAATAGAATATTGCAATGGATTGCCCTCTTTTTGGGATTAAGATTTTGTTTCCCGATCGTCTTTCTCTCCTTTTTCTTCTATTTATCTCGACTGATACTGAATTAGGCTTTAGCAATTGGATATTTTGTTTCGAAATTTAATATTACATTTTGACCCCTACTAAATAGTTTTAAAATTTCAAATGTCCCACTTTTTGCTAACGTGCCCCCAAGTGTGTCTGAGACATGTTTGAACAACAAAAATAAAATATTCGGACACCTTCAGAGGCGTGTCCAACACGTGTCCAGGATGTGTCTAAGGCCTCGTTTGGGAATGGACTAATTTAGTAACTTTTTGGCTATTTGGCTAAAATATGAGCTAAAAAAAACTAATATGTTTGGATGACTTTTTGGCTTTTTACGAAAAGATGTGCAAAAAGTAGAGAGAAAAGAGAATCTTTGACTTTTTGGTATGTGTTATTGGCTTTTTGATTTTTTTAGTGACTTTTTGACTTTTTGGCTAAAAGGATCGCTTCCCAAACGAGGCCTAAGCGTATTTGTGTCCCAGACATGTCAGATACTGATACGAGGGCCTGGGGAGGTATCTGTGTTTAATAGGTGATGACATTTTATTTTCTTCTAAACTTTATGAGGAGCCCCTTGTTCCTGTAAAATGCTTTAATAGTTAATTGGAAGCAATTAATAGAATATTGTAATAGATTGCCCTCTTTTTTGCAATCTCATTATGACTAATAGATTAAGGTTTTGTTTCCCGATCGTGTTCTTCTTTCTCTCCTTTTTCTTCTCTCTATTACGACTAATATTGAATTTAGGGCTTTCACAATTGGATATTTTGTTTTAAAGTTTAATATTACATTTTGACCCCCAGTACATAGTTTTAAAATTTCAAACAGTCCTAGCGTGTCCCGCTTTTCGCTAATGTGTCCCTAAGAGTGTTTGAGACGTGTCTGAACAACAAAAATATAAGAAAGTATTTGGACACCTTCAGAGGTGTGTCCAATACGTGTCTGAGCGTGTCTATGTCCCAGACGTGTCAGACATTGATACGAGGGCCTGGGGAGGTATCCGTGCTTAATAGGTGATGGCATTTGATTTTCTTCTAAACTTTATGAGGAGCCCCATGTTCCCGTAAAATGCTTTATTAGTTGATTGGAAGCAATTAATAGAATATTGCAATGGATTGCCCTCTTTTTGGCAATCTAATTATGACTAATAGATTAAGGTTTTTTCCTTCATTTTGATATTACTTTCAATATTTAATCCCATTGGTTAACTTTAATGTTTGTTTTGTTGTGCGATGCCTGTAAGATTGTTGATATTAGCTTCATGAATGACAAGTTTTTGGAAAAATGAACCTTTAGTTTAGGGGCTGATTGGAGAAAGAAATTTAGATTTAGGAAATGTGCCTCTTGTGATTTTTTGGAAGCTATGAAGCATGGATACTTCTACAAGGGAGTCATATCAGTATTGGATACTGATACTCTTTGGATACTTGCAAATATATATCTGATACTTCCAAAATTTTTTCACAATTTGAAATTAATTTCTTTAACTTTAAATGAGTATTAGATACTTTCTAGATATTCCAAGTATCTGACCTATCTTAAAATTAAGATGTGACATTTCTTGTGTAGTATTAGAGTATAATTTGTTAAAATATTACAACAATGATTTCCAATACTTTGTATACTCCTTAAAGAATGAATATTGGGAAATAATGCGATTAAACCATGTTTAATTTGGTTTGTATGTCAATGCGGCGTAAAATTGAAATTGAGAATATTTGATAAATAATTAAATACATGATTTATTACAAATATATTATGACAAAATTACATTTTTATTTATATACATGTGTGCATCCTAAGAAGCATGAATATGACACGGATGCACCAACTTGTCAATTTTTTTAAAATGCAGGATACAATATGTGGGGACACGCACGAAATATATAATTTTATATACTTATTATATGTTAAATGTATGAATACACATCATTCAAAGAAAAAAAAAATGTAATATAACACTTATAAATTTACATGATTTTTTCTTTCATTATTGTATCCTAAGTTATTTAGTTCAAAATTTTAATTAATTTCATATGCCTAATCGGTGGACACTTGTGTTTAAGCAAAGGACATGAGTGTCCGAAGAGTGTCTAGATCTAATTTTAAAAAAAATAATAAGACACGTTTTGACGAGTATCGGACAGGTGTCGGGGTTGGTGACACAACATGGATACGCCACCTTCTTAGAAGAGTCTGTGCTTCTTAGTATGCATCATATTTATACACATTTATTGTCACATTATTAACATATCCGAATCCTACTTTTTTAGAAATTTTTGTGTCCAGGTATCCATATCGTGTTGTACCCATGATTCATAGGTTGGAAGGCATTTGATGAATGGACCTGCATTATGGCTTTTGTTAAGCTTTTTCATTTTACCATTCTTCTTTCAGTCTCGTGGTTTTACAATAGATACACCATCTATTGTTGGTTGTTGATCCATAGGCTCAACAACATTGCTGATGTAGGACAGCTTGTTGGATTTTTAAGCAAAGGCTAGTTAAAGGCCCAAATAATGAGTAATTTAGGGTTTTAATGGTTAAATTGAAGGTTAATGGGTAGGGGCAAGAATTAGTGTTGATTTGGAGGTGATAGGATAGGGTTTTGGGGTTGAAAAGTGCACTTTTAGTGGGCTTGGGTATATGTGCAAAGAAGAAGAAAGAGAAGTAGAGGAAAAGGTGCTTCACCCTCTATTGATTTTCGATTCTTAAGCCTAAACAAAAAAGCAAAGGTGTTGGGGCTGTGTGCAATTTTTGTTTTTTTCTAGATTATATGGTTGGAAAGGAATGCAAGGTTCTTTGAGGACAAAAATACTGACGTCTCTTTCATGTGGGAGAAAATTAGATTTCTTGCATCTTTTTGGGCTTCAGTGGCATTTAGGGGAATTCCATTTTTTTTATTGGGGCATTTACACACAAGTCATAATTTATGAACTTATACTTGATTAAGTCCTAACTAAAATTTTTTGGACCTTCAAGTCCTACTAAATTTTTAATAGTCAAATTTGTTCTTCAAACAATGATTATTCATCATTTATGATTATTTATAAAGGAACATGATAATTTGACATTTATTTTGATTTTCAAAACTTTAAAACATCAACTTTCAAATTGAAAAGACTAAAAAAAATTATACTCCATTATGTTTTTTTTTTTTTGGAAAAATTAAAAAAACAAAATTATTTTTTTATGCAAAATTGAAAATTTTGTGTCTATATAGGAACATCATGATGGAACATTGATGTGCAAAATTGGAAAAAAAAAATTAAAAATAAAAAAATTGATAAGGTTTTCAGTTTTAAAACTGGAAAAAACTGATAATGTTCTCGATTTTATTGGATAGTTGAATCAAACCAATAAGTGGAAGGGCAAAACCGTTTAATCTCATGCTCTGTTTTTTTTTCCAATCAGTTAGTGAAATAATTATTTGGAACATTACTATACAAAATCGATAATGTTCTTAGTTTTAAAAATTAGGAAAAACTGATAATATTCTTAGTTTTACTAAATAGGTTTTATTGGTTCAAAAAAACTTAGATAGGACCTGAGTTATCATAACAATTGTAAATAAGACTTTTAGATAACTAACTCTTTTTTATTTCTAGTGATTGGAAGTCCGTGTGATTTTTAGATTTTTTGGTTTTCACTTTTGAGGACTTCTTATGCTCCTTTGTACCTCTTTTTTCTCCATTTTAATAAAATTCTTCTTTTGTTGCTGATCAAATTAAAAAGAAAGAAAAGAAAAAAAGTGCTTCGCCCTCGCAAGGAATAGGCCAATCACACACAAACACAATTTCTGTTGAATCATTAAGATTACACATGTTTACAGGTTAAAAGACTTTCCTATTTCTATTGACTTAATTTTAGAAACTAAGAATATTTGGAAACTACTAATACTCTAGACCAACTAGGACTCTAAATAAAATTCAAATAACATTACTGGACTTGTAAGACAACCCATGGACTATGACTACTAATCATGTACATCAATTATTGAATTTACCATAATACCCATAAGTATTGAAACTTACTATAATAATATAAATCTATCTAGCAACATAAATTTTAATAAATACAAATAAAGAATCAAAATTATTCCAAAACTTCAATCCTTGATGCCCTAAACATGCTTCATATGAAATTTCAAATTTGCCCAATTTTCTTCTTTCCATGATCTTCATCAATTTCCCTAAGCCTAACTCCTAGAGAGTTCACTGTTGTATGTTGTATGAGAGTGTTTAGTTTATAGGAGATTTAAGGTTAATTAGTTTATATCAGATTTGACAAATATTTTAGAACTACCTATTATAGTCGGATTTCATTTGAGTTCAATCTTGAGACCATTTAGATACCTCTCCACGGTGCAATTTCAGGTGCCTAATGTTCTAACTTGTTATCAGAGTAGTAGAGTCTACATTCACTTCAACAGTTTATACTCAAGGCTGTCGGAAACATTCTTTACAGACAGCTGGACCAGTCTTAATTTCTCTAGGATTTGAATCAGTTGGCATCTTATTGAACTGGTTTGTATCCTTCCTTGTTGGTTCTTTCATTCATTTAATTCCAAAACTACCAAATTAGGCTTCATATCTGTCTGTTCACATGAATTTGATGCAACTCGTCTCCGTAGGTGTTGAAGTTACACTAATTTGATTTGCCTGTATCTGCTACATGGACAACATCATTTGAAAGGGGTTGTATCTCCGTAGATCATACGATTCTTTGCATTTAAGTTCACCTTTGGAGTTTTCTAAAACTGTCTACTTGTATCCCTTGAATTTTTGTTTACATTCAACCTAGAATATGCACATGAGGTTTGCTTAAAATACGATTTACCCCCTTGTGGTTTTGCAAATTACATCCCGCCCCTTAAAGTTTTCAATTTCATAATAAATGACCACTTTTATTAATAAATCATCAAGCCGATTAATACTTTTTAATGATATCAGAAATTTATTTCAATCAATAATTTAGGTAATTTTATTATTGTGTAAGAGAGCAGTTAGGAATTTCATTTTTTCAGTTCATTCTATTAAATAAAATATTTTGATAAGGGGTAATTTGTAATTTTTCAAAACACAAGGGACAATTCATATTTTAAGCAAACCTCAAGAAGTATATTAGTAATTTACCCAATCTTTTTTCTGTGAAGTTATTTGGATGTAACTTTAATGTTATTATTGCTTCACTGACATCAATTTCCTAATGTGCCAATACACCAAATATACAGATGAGAAAGGAAAGTTCGATGAGTTGGTTGAGCAAAATGGTGTGAAGATATTGATTGATCCAAAGGCTCTCATGCATGTCATAGGAACCAAGATGGATTTTGTTGATGACAAACTCAGGTATATCCAAATATCAATCATGGTTGTTTTTAGAGATAAATTTAATAGCTGCTTACACATCTATGAGAGATATTGTGTTTGATGTAATCTGTCCACATGGTCACTAAAATGAATGTACCTGATGTTAGATTCTATGTCATATCACTTAGAACTTTGATTTATTCCAAGGTGTATTATCTGCTTTGTCAAAAGTGAAGACTTCCATGTCCTATTTTCCTTTAGGCTGTGTTTGGATTTAGGATTTGGGGAGATATTTGCAGAGGGAAAGGAAAAGGGACAGAAAAAGTGACTGAAATATAAACTAGTTTCTTTTCAATTTTCCCTTACATTTTTCTTTTCCTTTACAAATCCCTTCCCAAATCTTATATCAAAACACAGCTTTAAATTGAGAGAATCAACCATTTTAGCACTGCTCAGCTGACAAACCAGTTGAGAAGTTGAATTTTAGTATTCAGTTAAACTTCGATAAGGTTGATTGAGAAAAACCTTTTTTTACCCTCTTGCTTCTTTTCATCACTTCTGACACATCCCTATTTGGGTTTTGAGCAGATCCGAGTTCATATTTATCAATCCAAACTCTAAAGGGCAGTGTGGCTGTGGAGAATCTTTTCTGACAAGCAGTGCAGAAGCTGCGAAGACTGGTGGTAGCTTAGGATCATAAATTGTGACAAATTTGCAATAAGCTAAAATATAAATGTCTAAGAATCTGTAAATATACGTATCGAAAGTTCAGATTACTTGGGTCCTATTTGTTTGTATGGTGAATTTCGTAGCCTAAAAATGGTAGGACTAGGCTTTTGAAAACATTGTGTTGCTTACATTTTCAGTACATTCAAGGTGACTACTGTAATAACCATGGCGGAGTCAGGAATTCAGTAAAGAGAAGATACAAATTAATGACAACATTGATTTTTTTTTTCTTCATAATAAATGATAATGAGATATTACTAAACTTAAATATGAAGAGTTCATTTGGATAAATGTGAATTTTAATTTAAAGGATTTGAGTCTAAATTTTATACAAATATTGGGGAGTAACTATTTTAGGTGGACTGAAAAATTAAAAAAGAAGATAAGTTGAGATAGAAATGATATATTTAAATAGAGAAATTTTATAAAACACATTGTAAAAAAAATGTCTGTCATATGTTATAGTTATGATCTTTGTGGTATTTAGTTATAATATATTGTAATGTTAGATATAACTTAGTTATAATTTTTTGTGGTTATTATTTTGGTTGTGAGAGATTTTTGATTATGCATCAAGTAATGATTAATGATGACTCATTCTGATGTTAGTTATAACTTAGGCCTCGTTTGGCAAGTGATTTTTTTAGTCAAAAAGTCAAAAAGTTATTAAAAAAGTCAAAAACTTATTAAAAATTTTAAAAAGTCAACAATCTTTACTAAAAAGTCAAAGATTTCATTTTATTTTTACTTTTTGCACATCTTTTCGTAAAAGTTAAAAAATCATTCTAAAAATACTAATTTTTTTACATCATATTTTAGCCAAAAGGCAAAAAGTTATTAAAAAAATCTATTCCCAAACAAGGCCTTATTGTGATTTTTTATTTATTTATATATATATATATATATATTTTTTGTTATGATTGAAGATGTGTTGCTTGGTTATAATTTATATAGTAGTCATTTTAGTTATAAATAGAAATAATTTGGTTATGAAAATTTATGATATAAATACTACAAAGTCATAACTTGTATATGATACACCCTTAGTAGGTTCTTTGTAATTAGAAGAAAAAATTATAATAGAGGGCACTACTACAATTTTAAGAAGAGATAATATTATAATTTTATAGAGAATATATTTGATATAATCTATATATCAATATATCTATGTGTATATATATATATATATATAATTACTCCCTCTGTCCCAAAATATTAGTCCCTTATTCTATTTTTCGTTGTTCCAAAATATTAGTCCTTTTTTAAAAATCAAGTACAAAAATAATATACATTTTCCATTTTGTCATTCTTTTAAATTCATTAACAACATAAAAAGTATAATTATGACATTGATATTCTCCAAAAAAATGTACTATCAAAAGGTAATTTTGAAAAATTAATTTTTTTAAAGTGCAATAATTGTAGTATTAAAAAAAGTTGAATTCCCCAAAAGGAACTATTATTTTAGGACGGAGAGAGTATCAAAACTTCAGAGGCTTGTGCCCCTTACTTCCATGCTGGCTCCGTCCCTGTTAATGACAAGGTATGAGTATGTATTGTACATCAGAGAAATAAATTGCGTTGAGTAGAGTTTTAGAATTATGATTTGAAAATAGAATTGTATTTTGAGTTTGTGAGTTTTAGAATTATGATTTAAAAAGAGAAAAGTTGTTTAGTTATGAGTTTTGAAAAGATTTTTTAATTGAGTTTTGAATTTTTAATGTGACATGAATTGAGAAAATTTGTTTGGTTATGAGTTTTGAAAAGAGTTTTTAGAACTTAATTCAAAAAATTATAGCTCATAACCAAATGCACAACTCAAAACTCTATTTCAAATTATATTCAAAATTCATAACCAAACTCTTTTTAACATTCAATTCAAAAAAATACGTTGTCATTTTGGTGTTAAAAAAAAATTATATATTTAAAAATATCAAAAACAAATATATATATATTTTTTCAAAAAACAGGTGGCGATTGACAATTGCAAAAAAAAATAATAATAATACTGTTTCGGTCAGTCGGCCGGACGTATGGGGAGACGTCCGGGAGGTTGACCAAGTAGACACAAAATTCAAAACCTCCCCTGCTTTTCAGAATGGAGAAGATGAAAGAGAGAGATATGCCAAACGTGAAAGAGAAATATATTTTGAAATGTATGGTAGAATCACATTTTCAAAACTCTATCCAAACCGGTGGTGCAAATAGAAGGATGGAATTATGATTTGAGAGTTTCACCAAACACAGAAATGTATTTCCATTCAGTTCTATGATCCGTTTGATGTTGTATTGCAGAAAACATTAAAAATCAAATCGAAGTACTTCCCCTCTAATAAAAAATTTTCTTCCATGCTTGATAATGCATAATTAGAAACTACCACATCTCCTGCAAATGCTTCAGCGTTTCAGAAACTTCTCTGATGGGTATTTGCTCGGATTTGAGTTTTAACCGTTTGGCAGATGGTTCGAGGAAAAAGGATGGTAGCTCATGTTCATTTGGGTTTTGCTCAAATAGGCTGAATTCACTGAACAGTTATCAATTTCATATTATTTTTATTTTTGTTCAAAAACAGAATAAAAAAAAAATTCATAAACAACTTTTTGATGTTTTCTAAAATGTGGGCTTGTTTTGAATTTTTTTTTTTTAAATCTAGAAAAAAATAAAAATAAAAAAATGAAAACACAACTAAACGGAATAAATTTTGATTTTTCCAGGCTTCTCTGAAGCTTTCCAACATTGCCAATTTTTTGGATAATTTTGGTATAGAAAAATCCGACACCCTTCTGATCTTGAAATCATCCAGTTCAGATGTCCAAATTTTTGCTGTGGATCTACGATATTAAGCTTTATTTCTAAGAAATTAACAAAATTCGCGGTTCATGGAAATTGGAAGATTGCTCATTCAAGTGCCAGTAATATTCACTTTGGTAATGCTACGGTCTCCTGGTTCATGTGCTGAATCAAATAGTAAGAGACGAAATACAATCCTCTGAGATGTGAGAAGAACTGTGCTCCATGTATTTTTGCAGCACCTTTATACAAGCATGGAAGTCAAACCTCTTTATAGACATTCAAATGCAAACCCAATTTACTCTAGAGGCATTGTGGAAGAATAACAACCAACAGATCTAGCTAAGGAGAAGAGCTTATTCCTTTTGTTGTTCTTGTTCATGCCAATGTCCATTTAGAGTCTTCCCAAACACACCGAAACCAGCAAAAAGCAGCTAAATTTTTAAGATTCTACTCATCAATTTTAAAAATAAAATGGTTATAATTCACAACCACAAAATAAGGGAAGGAAAAAAGAAAGCTCCTCCCTCCAAGCCTTCAACCTTGGGAGGCTGAAGAAACGATCAAAAGCGAAAAGAAAGAAGACCTTTCCCAGAACCCGCAGTATTGGGATAAGGCTACATACATCTAACATTCCCACAATGGTGAGAGCCTTGTGCACTGAGCTGCTCTTTTTTCTTCCTCCCAAAGACAATCTTGCATCCACTTCCTCCACCTCAAACCAAATGCTCATCCTCAAGAAAATCCAGAAAGACTAGAGGTTTTCTAATGAGAAATCATCAGTGTACTCAATAAAGTTATCATTTTTTATGCCGACATCCAACAAACAAGCTTCTTATGGGCGGCATCCAACAAAAAGACTCTTCATTATTTAATGCTACATCGACAGCAACATCCTATTCATATATAACAACTGCATCTGGAACATACATATGCTCTTAATTTAGACAATAAGGTTTATTTATTTATTTTTTATAATAAGCAAAAATAATAATTTTTTTTTTTTTTTTCCTGACAGGAAAAAGATTATGATGATTTCGTAACGATAGTAATAGTGACAGTGACAATGACAGTGACGGTGACGATAACTAGCTGACATTATTTTTCTAATTTCACTCATACACTGGAAAGCATCTCTGCCGCATATATTTGAAGCAATCAAGTAGTATCTCAATATATGACTCGAGAGATCTTATCTATGTAAATGATGGTATCGGACAACAATAAAAATGTATGCCCACTTTAACCCTTATTTCATGGAGGTCCGGAAAAGATAAGTTAGGTATAGAACTGATCTTTGGCATTATTTACAAAAAGTGACAAACCTAGGTTCAAAACCATAATCTCAAAGATGCTAGGCCAGGTTTCAATCACTGAACCAGTTGCCCCTTGTTGGTATCAAACTACAGCAGAACATTGCATCAATTATCAAATATAAAAGCTTGACAACAAACAGAATGAGACGATAAAAGAACAACAATGTCATAATATAACTGAGTTATAACAAAGGTAACACCAATAATACAGTCATTCCCAACCAACAGATGAGGGATAAGTATTCATAGTGAATGAAAGTAGAGAATAGGCAATCAACTTTGCCATCTGGCCTATCTAATTGAGATCATCCAGAAGCATTAGACAAAATTCCAGAACTTACGCAGATTTCTTCATCCTTTTTTTGCAGCAGATAGCTTGTGCATTGACCATTCATCCAAGGCTTTACGGTGGAGAGCATTCATACTAATATGAGGCCGTTTTTCTTTAATTAACTTCTCAGCATTTTTCCAATCATCAGCCACACCTAGAGCTACCAACAGTGCACACATCACCGCAACGCTTCGTCCATGACCTAGAGCAAGCATTTCATGAGTTAGGAAAGAAAATTGATCACAAGCCTCAAAATTTTCCAAGCATTAGAACAATTAATGTAGTTCAAATATCAAACATTTCATTTAAACACTTTGTGTTCGAATATCAAATATTTCATTTAAAAAATTTGTACTTGGTAGAAGTCTATGTTGTCAAAAGGTACGAATATTAAACACAAAATAATAGTACGAAATCTAGGAATCTGTGATTGCTTTCAACATCAATAACCTTCTAGCCCCTCTAGTCAATCAAACACTTTTCATGCATGCCATTTTCTCTTTAGCTAAAATTTCATGGAGCTTTTTAACTTAAAAATTTACGCCTAGAGGTTTTAAAAATGAATTCAATAGTGTTCATGATTTTTAAGGCTGAAGGTTTTAAAAATTAATTCAATGGTGTTCGTCTACATTACACGGACTCGGGTGCGAGTATCGGGTGTGGGTGCATATCTAAGAGTCAAACACCTCAAAACTAAAAATGAAGAATACGTGGATACGGATACGGGGATCCGTCAAATAATTATTTATTAAATATATATTTTATATAAACATGAGTTAAAAAGTTGACACCCAATAATTTTTTTTATATATAATTTATGGACCAAACATATAAATTAGCCATATAACAGCCCATGATATTAAAAAATTTGTTGGCCCAAATTTTAATAGGCCCAAATTTTTATTTTTCTTATTTGATTCATCCCAATTTTTAAAAAAAAATATTTTTATAAAAAAAATAAAATAGAGGGATGGAATATAAAGAATAAAAGAGAGAGAGAGAGGCAGATCAAGAGGCAAATCGATGTCGGTGAGACGGAAGAGAGAGCAAGAGCGAGAGAGAGGGGCTTATGGTCATGCTCGTCGAAGACGAAGAGCGCTAGACGAAGTTGAAGTTGACGAAGACAAAGTTGAAGGACGTGACCAGAGGGATCGAAGTCGGCGATAGAGGGATCGATGTCTTCACCCTTCAAAGTCGGCGACCAAGTTCTCTCCTTGCTCTCTCATCTTTCGTTTCTTCTCCTGTATCCATTTGTAAAGAGCTGTATCCTGCACCCGTACCCATGTCGACCCGTACCCGTGTTGTGTCGTGTCGTGTCAACACGGGTATCTCCCAAAAAACAAAAAGTTCATGTGACGTAGGTGTTCGTGATTGTGCAACTAAGAAGTGAAATCCAACCGTACCAAACTTCTTCAAAATTTTGTTAGGATAGCATAAAATTTACTCCTTCCGATCCAAAATATTAGTCTCTTTTGGGGAATCCAACTTTTTCTTTTTTATAGTACAATTATTACACTTCAAAAATATTAACTTTCCAAAACTACCCTTTGGTAGTACAATTATTACACTTCAAAAATATTAATGTTAATGAATTTAAAAGAAGGACAAAATAAGAAATTCAGTTGAATTTTGTAATAGGGCAATAAGGTTGAATACGGAGAGATAATAAAGATAGAAAAGAGAAAAGAAAGAACACAAAGGTTTGACGTGCTTCAGCCAATTGGCCTACATCCACACACAAAGCCCTAAACGGCTTCATCTTTCATTCACTCAACTTCATACTCTTATTTACATGATACACCATATATATAGGATGAGAGCTACAATCAAATCCATTCAATTAAGGAATTAAAATAAATCAAAGATACAAAAAATCACGAGAAGCACAAATCACGAGATCTCTATATCTTCTAATAACTTCTATATCTTATGATATCTTTGATAATTATCTCCAACACCCCCCTCAAGTTGGAACACGGAATGGTTGAAGTGAAGTGTCCATCTTGAACTTGAAAATATGATGATCATCACAAACAACTACAATTGAGTTGTTGAAAGCCGACAACAATTGAAATAACTCCCTTCAATGACAATTTCGAAGAACATATGCAAGGAATTAACATCTTGCAACTGAGAAATGTTCATAGAATCAGTCATGATGGCAACAAGAGAAACCAACTGAGAGAGAGAAAGCAACAACGCCGAAAGAACGATGTATCACAACGAATGCTACCAAATACACCAGTGGCCCAAAAACAAAAAAGAACCAAATATGTGTTTACCATATAAGCACAGGGACCCCAAAAGGGTAGAGAAGTAGCCGAAAAACTTGACGTATCATGGAATAATGCTACCAAATACACCGGCAGCCCCGAACCAAGTAAAAATATCAAAGTTTGCTTGCCACATTAGCAAACCAGTGATCAACACAAGGAAAAGGGGAAAACACCTTGATAACAAAAAAAAATATGGAGTAAGAAAGAACTCTAGAGGGAAATATGGCTAGGGTTTGGTAGGCTCTGATATCAACTTGAATTTTGTAATAAGGCAATAAGGTTGAATATGAAAAGATAATCAAGACAGAAAAGAGAAAAGAAGAACACAAAGATTTAATATGCTTCAGCCAATATTGGCCTTCATTCACACACACAAAGCCCTAAACAGCTACATCTTTTATCCTCTTGTTTACGTGATACACTATCTATATAGGGTGAGAGATACAATTAAATCCATTCAATTAAGGAATTAAAAAAAATCAAAGATAAAAAAAAAATCATAAGCACAAATCATGAGATCTCCATATCTTATAATATCTTTGACAATATAATCTTATCTCCAACAAATTCATGTTATTTTAGTCCTTGATTTTTGAAAAGGGACTAATATTTTGGGACAATGAAAAATGAAATAAGGGACTAATATTTTGAGACGGAGGGAGTACACTAATAAGATGCTGAAACTGAAATAAGTTTTAAAATGTAAAACTTTTTGAATAAGCCCAAACCCAAATGGAAAGTGAAGGTCAAAATTTTAGAAAATTGATGAAATTCGTTGCGGCTTATGCCTTTGCAAAGAAGGCAATCCTATCTAAGCATGTTTTGGTTCTCAGTGAGTTAACCAGTTGAGCTCAAGCTCTGTCCATTCTGCTACTGTCAGGATGAGCCAGTTCCACTGCTATACCTTGAAACACCCGTCCATCTCTCCTACATGATATGACTTATTACTTCATTAAAACACTAACTACTAGAACAAATCATAGCTTTGGCAGCAGTAGTAACATACATATCCTTGATGGAAGGCCAGTAGCAAATTCTTCCAATTATACCAATCTGCGTTGAAAATGTTCCAGTACACCACATTTTGGGACTTTGCATGAAAAGAATTATCGGTACAAGGTCTATGTAATCAGTGATTCGCCGCGCTATAATGCAGAAGCTGAGCCAAAGAAGTTGGCAATACCCAAAAAAAAAAAGAAAAAAAAGACACATTCCTAACTACAACCTTTATTTCAGTTGGCCCCATGTAAACCTTTCACATCATTTGATTCCTCACTTAAAATGAAGAGAAAATACGATAGTCAAAAGCTTGAAATGTATAATCAGATTGGTTATAGACAAGAATTGGGTATGAAGGAAGAAGCACACTTAAGTCCTCTTTTGATTATACCTTCTCCTGAATTTGTACTTGTCTCCAATCACTCATAATCACTTCAATATTATAGTTTTTGTAGGCCCACAGAGAGAGAATTGTTTTCCAGATTTCTACATTTCTCTTCTTTCTTCTTGAAATAAAATAAAAAAAATGGTGGAGAAGGGAAGAACTTTAAAGCTTTCCCTTCCCTCAAACCTATATATAAGACATACAAGATAATCTAAATATAAGTTAAAAGGCACCATTTTCTTATGATTTGAACCTTGATAGTATTAAAAAAAAACATTAAGCTTCTTCTTCTTTTTTCTTTTCTTTTATTTATTTATTTATTTTTTAAAAGGAAGTATTTCATTAAATAGCACCAAGAAAACAGGGTGTGACCCATGTACTCACAAGACATACCAAAAAGAAGACTACCCAATTTATCAATATGAAATTACAGCCCGTACCAAACGTACAAAAGAGAGAAGTTGAAAATGACCCCCGATGGCAATAATATAAAAGACAAACAATAATGAGTATGTCAATCTATAGACAGGAACTTCATTTTTTTCAAAAGACCAACCATTATGCTCAAGACAAATCAACCACATCAAGCGTAAGGAGCCAAATGGCAAGTCTTCCTACCTCTTTGTGAACACCTACCAGCCTAACCATCCAATTAGCCCAAAAAGAAACCAGGGACGAGCCATCTACTCCAAAACTAAGAATAACAAGTGCCAAAACTCCAAAGTG
The DNA here is from genome assembly GCA_030407325.1 of Camellia japonica. Taxonomy (NCBI): domain Eukaryota; kingdom Viridiplantae; phylum Streptophyta; class Magnoliopsida; order Ericales; family Theaceae; genus Camellia; species Camellia japonica. Next base: position 107,525,599 of record JAPPVO010000013.1, on the reverse strand, counting down.
AATAAGCAGGAGATTAAAAGTTTTCTCTTGTTGGCACATACAAAAGCAATCAGTAATGTTTTAGATTAATAAGTCAAACTGGCTTCTAATACAGTAGTCAAAACAATGAACATCACTTTCAAAGGGGCCTTTGTACGCCTGACCCCTTCCCGAGGAAGTAAAGAAACTACCTCCTGAAAATCAAAGTAACTACTTTCCTTATAAAGGCTAATATAGAAAGAGATCCCATTTTGAAATTGGTAGGCCCTTAAAAATGAGATCATCTGAAAAAAATTCTGATGGAGAAGCAATCAAATCAAGCAGGAGGCTTCCTTGCAAATATTGTGGAAAATTGAAAATCATGTGTCCAAGCATTTTAGTCTATTATGATATAAGAAGCAGGAAGCAATTTGATAAAGCATCACCATCAAGCCAAGGTTCCTTTCCTTAAGAGAGTGCCACAAAATTGAAGTTAAGGCTTTTCTTCTTCTTGGAAGGACAGTGAATGAATGTTATCCTTGATGCTCTTATATGGGATTTGGTCACTAGTTGCATAATCATTAGGAGATCAAGAGTTTGCATCAATGTTCTCTACCATAGTTTGGGGTCGATTTTGATCTATGGAAATGAGGTTTTTTGCTTGGTCAATTGCTCAAAACACAAACTATTGATTGGTTGGTGAAAATCACACTAGCAAAGATGAAATTTCACCCCCTATTTGTGTAAGGATGAGTCTGGGTGTTTAATTTAGCATGGAAATGAAAATCATTCAGAAACGTTTTAAATCGACAAAAAGAAACTGAATATACATAGAAATGCTTCGTAACATAAATTGAAATTTGCATAAATGTATGAAAACCTAATGATTGATTAATTAAACATATTGAGATGTATATATCACATAAAAGAACAATTTTAATATATATACCAAAAATTATTAAGTATTGTCAAACAACTCAATTTTATTAAAACTCAAATGTAGATGATTCTAAAAATGTGTAAGATCCAACAAAATAAGCTCTAAAACTTTACTTAGTAATAATAACAGTATTACAATATTACAAGAGTCTTTTATATATTTCCTAAAGGAAATGACTTCTTGTTTGCGTCAACACAACTTATTGTTTCAGTATATTGCACAGTTTGTGGCGTGTGTTTTGCTATATTCTGCTGTGTTTTTATGCAAACAAAAAATTCATAATTCCACAAGCATTTCTTTTCGGTCAATTAGAACATGAAAATGTTTCTGCCATTCCATTGAAAACAAATGGAACTTATGTTCCTTGCCAATCGACAACTACTTAAAGAGACACTTATTCAAGAAACTAGAAAGAAGTTTTCATGGACAGTTTATCAATATAAAACCAGACAAGAATCAAGCAATTTTGTAAGAACATAAAAACATCAAGGATTAGAAACAAGTACTTCATAAACCAAGTTTGCTTCAATACTAGAACATGGAACTCACAGGAAGTTCAAATCATACCATATGCACAGTGAATGAAGATTGGTATTTTCTGAGCTCTCTTCCTACAAGCCCACTGAATTGCGGATTCCATTTCACTCGGCTGAGGTGACCTCGTATCCCAAGTGGGTATGCACAAATATCCATGTCCTGGTAATTCTAAATTCCTTGGCAATTCACAAGTACAATCAATAATAGCAGGATTTCCAGGAGGCAGTTTTTCAGGTGAACAAGGCCACCCCCCAACATACAAACCCTCACTAATTTGACTATAAGGAGCCTCCCCACTGCTGAATCTTCGCAACGCCGAGAAACCACGGACAAAATACAAGTATGGACTGAACATAATTAATGACCAAATGGGGAAAGTCCCATCTGGGTTTTTCCCCAAAAGAATGGGAAGATTAATATATGGGTGAGAAGCAATTGAGACCAACATGGAAATCAAAGATGCGTACAACACGGGTAGTGACAACAATTTGAAACCAAGGACTCTAAGGTAAGCAAATACCAAGAATATAACAGTTGCCTTCAACCCTATCAGCACAGATAAACCAAAACCCATGTTTTTTCTTGACCCAAAATACAAAGATTGAGGCAAAAGATGAAGTTCAAAGGTATTAATTGTTAAAAGGGTTCCTTCTAGTTTCTACAGTTTGATGAAATTTGAAGGAATCTTGATTTGGGTATCTCTAAATTAGTTCTATTGTGCCTATCAAGTACAGAAAAAGGTGATTACAGATGATAGAATAAGCAGCTTCAGTAGAACATAGACACAGCAAAAACTAGAAGAATCAGAAGAATGACAGAACCAAGTGTGCTGAGGAGAAGGAAAATAGCATGGAGGCGCTGATTGGAAGAGTCCCGACTCTGAGAGCACCTAGACTCTGATCGGTGCTGACAGAGGCAATGACTTTTTTTAGTTTTTTTTTTTACTTTTATTTTTTTGAATTTTTTTTTTTTTGGCCTGGGACTTTTTTAATTGTTTGGTATTCTTGTATAACTTTTTAATTTTGGAATGACAAATTTTTTTGTTCTTTTTGTGATTTTTGTCCTTTTGTGATTTTTAAAATTTTTTTTTGTCATTTTGTGATTTTTTAGTCCCAACTCAAAAACCAAACAACACCTAAAATTGTTCCTTCGAAATTCTAATGCAAAAAATAAAATGAAGGTAGCGTTTAGTAGAGTTGTATAATTATGATTTAATAATAGAGTTTTATTTTAAATTTGTGAGTTTTAAAATTATGATTTGAAAATAAAAAATTTGTTTAGTTTTGAGTTTTGAATTAAATTTTGAATTGAGTATTGAATTTTTTAAATGAGTTTTAAAATATGAAAAGTTGTTTGATTATGAGTTTTAAAAATGGTTTTCAAAACTTAATTAAAAATCTTGTAACTCATAACCAAATATACAATTCAAAACTTTATTGAAAATTTCATTCAAAACTCATAATCAAACTTTTTTTTAAAATTCAATTCTAAAAAATAACTATTAAAAAAAATTATTGGAATTTTTTTTTCACATAACAACTAAAAAAAAACTGTTCCCGTCAATCGGCCGGACGTCTAGGAGGACGATCGGACACACCCAAAAATTCAAAAACCGTCCGGAGGATATCCGAGCGAACGACCAGTAAACCAAATTTCAAAATTCAAAATTCAAGTACTGGAAAGAGTTTTCAAACATGGGTGTAAAATTAATTTTTGAGAATTATATTCAAACTCAACACTCAAATATGGGTGTAAAATCATGATTAGAACTCTACACCAAACACAACCAAAGTCTTCTTCTCTATGGATCTAGGATATGTTGTGCCCAAATATACAATAGACTACTGTGTTCTCTTGTGGAATGTCGTCTCGAGTTTCTTTTGATAATCTGAGCCATTCATATTGTAGAGTTCGTCGATTAGTTTATTCATGCAAAAAATCAAGTTAATTGGATATCTATAGCCCTATAACCAAAGCACATTTATTTTTATAAAAATTAACGGTTAACATAATTTTCATAAATTTTTAAAAACAATTAAGATCTAATCATTAGGTTATAAATATCCGATTAACTTGATTTTTTACATGAATAATATTCTTGATGAACCTTACAATATGATGGTTCAGATTATCGAAAAACATTCGGGACGAACTCTCACAAATGGACATAAGGCTGCTATGCCTTGAAAGCACCGCAGCACCTCCAAATCCTTCTCCATGCACTTTTTAAGTGCGATGGAATAAGTTCATACGCGCACAGACATGACCTTATGGTTTAATTTAAGCATGTTTGGGAGGTAAGGTTTTTTTTTTTGTAGAAAAAACTAGTTAATATAAAAGGTTAGGAAGATTTACTTATAAATTTTATCTTGAGAAATGGTAATTCGTTTAGTTTTAAATTTTTTTTTATAAATTAATTAGTCTTATTGATTTTAAAAAGATAAATTTAATATATTATTTAAAAATTAAATTTATAGTTATACTGTTATTTCTATTATTTTTTTATTTTTTTATTTTTTGGTAGAAAGGTAATGTACATAATCTATGAGAATCAAATTTGAAATAAAATTTTATATGAGAATTTTTTTATTTGAAAAACTGTCATGACTCGAACCCACTCCTAAAGGTTTGGATCATAACCGCCCAGTAATCATGAGATTACTTATGGCCTCAGACAGAAATCAATCACATTTAATATTAATAGGGGGCCAGATGCAGAAGCAGAATTAAAAATTTTGTCCAATGAGTTATGCATATATGGCATTACAAAAACTTTTCACATTATATTAATAACTCACACTATACAATCAATACAGATATACATATATCCAAGATCATTCAAAAACAATCTTAATAGAAACTAAGTTATATGCTTAGATACAGACTTGGTCCTGTGGGACTACAAAAGTAAACAAAAGGAAAATCATAAACAATGCCTCGCACGTGAGGTGTTCAAAGCTGACTTCACGGTATTTGATATCTTTAACGGGTTTACTAGGGCTAAGGTTGTACATCCCGCTGCTCATCTACATACATATAAATAAATAGTGAGCTAACGCCCAGTGAATAATACCAAAGTAATAGGATTGAGTGAATGAGCCCCTTTTAATAGATAAACATATCTAATCAATAAGTATATACAATCAATAAGCATTTTATATCAAAACGACCTCGGGTCCAACATGCGACGGAACGACTTTAGGTCCAAGAGATAGCAGAATATACGGTACGAGTTCAATTATTCCTCAACAGAACGACCTTGGGCCCAACAATGTACATAGTGACCTTAGGTCCAACAGTTAACAAACTCACCGATCGGATTCAGTCATCTCTTATCAGAATGACCTTGAGTCCAATCATTTACAGTAGTATAATAGCCATTCAATTATTGCAATTGCATATCAGTTATTCAGACCATTTAGAGATTCAATCATATCATATCAGTCAATCAATCTTATCAGAAAGATCTAGAATGACCTTGGATCCACTTTATCAAATACACAAAACGACCTTAGGCTCAATTCAGATATATCGAGCGACTTCGCTTCATAGTTCAAATATATACAGAATGACCTTAGGTCCACTGTTCATGTTTATGTCATGTCACTCACTTGTACAAATAATACTCTCATTAATATCACATTGTCATCATATCGTTCAAACAGAAGATAGTAACTTATTCACACTTATCAAATCATAGTTTCAGAAAAAGCTTACCACATGTGAATAGTCAAAAAAATAGAGTATAGGTAAAATATCTTTACTAAGATATTACTCATAGTATTTAGTTTGTTGATTCGTCCTTAGAGTTAACCCTTCACAATTCATAACAGATACAAAAATTTGGTCACAATACCATTCAATCTGTTATTTAATTTGTTTATCTTTCTTAGGCTTCTTATTAACTCTTTAGTTCATTTAGAATGCTCAATGTATGCCTAAGAATGCTTAGAAATGAAAGAGAACGAAATTTGGAACATAAAACAACTTTAAAAGTTTCTTGAAATAGGGCACTTCGCTCGAGCGCAACATTTGTAGCTTGAGCGAACCCTTCAGTCTGCAAAAATACTGGATGCTCTCATTTTATGCTCGAGCCCAGACTGAAAATAAAAGGTGGTTGTTGGAGCGGTCTTTTGGTCGCTCAAGCCAACCTTCAATGTTTGAAAAAATACTAGATGCTCAAAATATGTGTTCAAGCCACCTTTTGGTCGCTCAAGCCGTTTGTCAAATTTTTGGAATTTCTAGAAATCTGGTTTGAGTTTGAAACTCATATCCAAAGTTCCAAATTCAAACATGGCATACTTTTGACTTCATATGCTCATGAATAAACATAAATATTAGCTCAAACTACAAAAATCATAGCCCAAACTTGTGGAATTCACCATGTGTGTCCCAATTTGGTCCAATTTCTTTTCTAAGGCTTTATATACATGAAATTCAAGTTCATAGCCTCATGAATTATGCATGCATGACCAAAATGACTTTTCTTTTGACTTAGACAACATAGATTATACTCTAAAATGAGATTTCACAGTAATTTCTTTCATGTATGGATGAATTAATCTTCAACTCTTCATTCTAGACTCAATTCATGCAATTCATTTCATTATTTTCTTGAATCCATTTAATTATGAACTTAAACTCATGAATTGAGGTTCAATCTCTTACCTTTGAACTTCAATGAGCCTAGGTGTAGCAAATTCCTGTGTCTAGCTTCACAATCCTTCAATTTCTTGAGCAATTCTCAAAGTTCTCCTCTTTTCTCCTTTGAATTCTCACTTCTCTCTCTCTATAGTGTATATTTTTAGCCAAATATTGAAGATGAGCTCAAGTTATGAGCCTAGGCAATAATTTAACACATATATATAGTGAGTGATTAGCTTAAGCTAATTAACTAAGGGTTAGTCTAATTAATTAAGACTCATTATTTAATTTAATTTAATTAATTTGATCCGAATCAGTTTTTCATTAGATTTCACCGTAGGCTCTAAAAATTATGCTAATCACAATGGTGCAATCAATTTTGCTTTATGTTATCTCTACGTACCTCAATTTTAGTTTATTACAGAATACAGATTTTTCCTACAATGAACATATATGGATTCAAAAATATACATAATCACATGATTAGCATCCAAGATCACATAAAGCATATAATCATAAGTATAACTACGACTTAATAGTATAATACGGGATGGGGTTGTCACAAAAATATTTTAAAAAGAATACAAAAATGACTTGAAATATGAAATTCTTCAAATATTTCAAAAAGATGTGGGATTCTTCAAACATTTCAAAAAGAGTATAAAAACTCTTTAGTAAGTTTTGGACAAATGTATGACTTCAAATGGTAACACTCCAATGTAACATTCAAACGTAACACTCTAAAAAAAAATCTTTAATATATTTTTCCCAAATGTAACATTCCAAAAAAAAAAAAAACTCCTTAGTGTAACACTCTAATATAACAAAAAAAAAAAAAAACTCTGTAATATATTTTCTCAAACGTAACACTCCAAAAAAACTTTAGTATAACCCTCTAATGTAACACATAAAAAAAACTCCTTAGTGTACTTTTCTCAAACATAGCACTCAAAAAAAAAACTCCTTAGTATAACACTCTAATGTAACACATAAAAAAAACTCTTTAGTGTACTTTTCTCAAACGTAACACTCCAATATAACACTCCAAAAAAACTTCTTAGTGTAGCACTCTAATGTAACACACAAAAAAACTCCTTAGTGTATTTCTCAAATGTAAAACTCCAATATAATATTCCAAAAAAATGATGTGGGATTCTTCAAACCATTCCAAAAGGAGTATAAAAATTTCTTAGTAAATTTTGGGTAAATATATGATTTCAAACTATGAATTACGTTTGGAAAAAAGAACACTAAGGAGTTTTTTTAGTTTTTTTGTATATTACATTGGAGTATGTGACATTGAAGTGTTACGTTTGGAATTACATTAATTGGAGTGTTACGTTTGAAAAAAGTAAACTAAGGAGTTATTTATTTATTTATTTATTATATATATATATATATATTACATTGGAGCGTTATGTTTGAGAAAAGTACACTAAGGAGTTATTTTTAGTGTTATATTGTTAAATTTGAGAAAAATACACCATAGAGTTTTTTGGTGTGTTATATTGGAACGCTACATTAGAGTGTTGAGTTTTTATTAGTAATGTGGGATTTGTTCCAAAATGAGGAAAAATCCAAAACTTTTATAGTGCGAATTGCCCAAATATGCAATTTTACATTTAAAGAAACTCACTTTTATTCTTAAAAAATTAAACCCAACTATGTTAATGACTACCCTTTTGTGTAATTTCACTTTAATGGGACCTTTGAGTTCATAAGAAGAAAAAAAAAAGACTAAATAGTTCACAAGATCATATTTTGAGATTAATTAGTGCTTCACCCAAAAAGTTAATTTTTTTTTTATTTCTTTATATATTTCTTTGTAAAAATTAAAATATTATTTTAAAAAGTCAATTTTCAATGAACTTTTAATTGTATTCACTAGGTTCTTATAATTGAGGGTTGGTTTGGAAGGTATTTTTTAGTGGTTTTTTGGTTATGATTTTTTTGACTAAAATATGAGATGAAAAAAAATTAAATTGTTTGATTTTTTTTTTCTTTTTCAAAAAAATAAAAATAAAAATAAAAATAAAAAGAGTGCAAAAAGTAAAGAGAATTTTTATATGACTTTTTTACCATTTAACTAATTGCCAAACAGAGTCTGAATGTGTTTTGTATTTATTAAATATGGTACATTACTCTAACATTCATGAGATAGCCCAACAACAACATAATACAAAGGATATTAAACTCCTTTTCATAAGAGTTGAACTCAATACCTCACATTACAAAGTAATACTACACAATCACCTACTACAAAACTACAAAGAACCTGTTGGTGCCATATTTAAACCTACCAATTAGAAGGTAACATGTGGTAAGCAAGGGGCGATACACAAATACAACAAATCATTGGAGAATCCCTATCTTCGAAGTTGCTCACGTGAGCTGCAAGTGTAAGATTTCAATCGGTGGAGCTCTTTAACCACACGTGGAAGGTACATAAGGAAGAAGTTATTCAAGGAGTAGTTACAAGCAATTATGCACACTCTAATAAAGGAATGACCCTAAGAAGTAGCTAAAGAGAAAGAGATCATGATAAGAAGAATTAGTCCAACTGATTCGAAGGTGCCAAATAGAGATTATAAATAGATGGAAGCAAAGACTAAAAAGCCATCAGACCAAATCTAGACTCTACGTTATTGTCAATTTCATTTATCTTTAAATTTTAGTACTTTACTTTCCAGCACTTTACTTTATGCACTGCACTTATATTTCATATGAATAGATTAACTCTGTAATTCCAGAACTCGACCAATTTAAATTTTCGAAATTGCCCTTACTAAAGGCAACATTTTTTAATTTTTGTTCAATTAATCAATTACATTTTTTGCCCAGTCTCTTCCTTTCATTATGCTACTAATTCAAGTTAAAAGTATTGGTTCATCTTTTAACACAAACATAGAGAAAGTCCTCTTCATTGAGATTAAGAGAACCTTAACACAATCGTCTGATAAATTTGGAATTTATTATCTGTAAGGACTTTTCAAATCCTTACTGGCATGCTATAATTACATTTCTAACTTTTGAAGTGTTAAAATAGCCAACATATATTTTTTGATACGTCCAGTGGGACCATTTTTGTGTTGAAAATATAGTATGGATAAGGCACCAAAGAGAATAAATCTAGATGATGATGATGTTGAGATATGAGAAGAGGGTATGCAAAACCCTCCTTATACTTCTGGCCAACCATTAGATGGTTATATCCTAGTGAAAGAAGATTTTTTCCCACAAATGGATGATCCTCAACATTTTGTCGAAGTACAAGGCCAGATTTATGAGCAAGCACCCTTGCAAGGCCAAGCACTTTACCATAGTAGTCGAGTAAGAAGTGAACCATCATTACATAATACTACCGTGTCACATGATCAATGGAATGGAATGATGTCTATGATGAGCCAAATAATGGCTACAACCCTTAAGAATTGGCCAGATTCATTTGGTGCTTCATTAATACAAAGGATTGATAATAGGTTGAAAAATGTAGGTCCTAATCCAACAAGTGGTAGACATAGGAACCCTGTTCAAACATCAATTCGATCTAGACCATCCCCTAGTACTAGCCAAAATAATGGTGAAAATAGAGAAGCTCCTCTTCATTGAGACTAAGAGAACCTTAACACAATCGTTTGATAAATTTGTCATTTATTATCTATAAGGACCACGTTCTAATTACATTTCTAACTTTTGAAGTATAGCAGCTTGGGTTAAGACCCCACTCTTTTATATTCTTTGATTTGGATCCGGTATTCATTTTTATGTTTGTACTCCTTGTTGTCTTTTTGTAATGTGGGATTGGTTGTTTGGAGTGGTTTGTAGTGTTTTGAATAGGTTGGGAATTAGATTTTCAAAATGGTTTCTATCTGCTTGTTGTTGAGTTCGCTCGAGCGGTATTTCTTTCAATTGAGCGTTCTTTGGTTTCTCCTAGTATCTGTGTTTACAATATGAACTTCTAGAAGTGGGGTGTTCTTATTCTAGGTCTAAAGCTCGAGCGGTATTTCTTTCGCTTGAGCAGTTTTTTTGCAGGTCTGAACTTCTAGGAGGGGGTCATTGTGCGCTCGAGCCATGATTTAGTTACTCGAGCGGTTCTTTGTGTCTGACGCTTGAGCAGTGTTTTGGTTGCTCGAGCGGTCTGTGTGCATATTAGTACAGGAAAAAAATATTTTCTTTCACTTTTTGATTTCTCTCTTTCTAAAAGGTAACTTTATTAGATTTCTTCACACACTCTCTCTCTAATTCTTATCTAAACACCCCTATACACTCAAATCGATTGGTCTCGCCGCCGTAGTGCTTTAGGAAAAAGTGTAAAGCTCATAGAGGTGAACATTCTAATCGAAAAAAATTTAGTTTTTGGTTCTGTCAAATTTTGGGTCTTGTTCTTCTATCCTTTTAATCTTGAGGTAGGGATTTCTTCAACATCTTTGTATGATTCTTGGCCTTGTTACGTGTTCCTTGAAAGTGTAGTGATTTGGGAGTCGTGTGTTTGATTTAGGGTTTGATTTGGGTTTGGTTTTGGGAGTATAAAAGAGGGGTTTTCAAATGGGTTTATGAAAAATGTTATGGAGATGAGTATATTGTTAAGTTGGGTTGAAATATTGAAAATCTCTTCTTTAAATGTGTTTTGAAAGGCATAGATGTTTTGTTGGAAATATTGGAAATCATTGGTTTTGAATTAAGGGAAAAAGAGAAAGATGTTGAGTGTTTGAAATAATAACATGAATATACCTGTTGATGATGAGAGTGAAGTTGAATATATATTATTACTCATATATTGAGATTTTGAAATTATATTTGTTACTGGGAGATTTATCTTTTGTATAGAGATATTTGTTTTGGGCTATCGGTGGAGGGTAGCTTTGATTGTTGTAGAAATTGCATGAAAATTAGGTTAATTGAAACCAATTACTTATATATCTTGTATTGAACATTATTTCATATTTATACATTAAAAATGTATCATTTTGAGAAAAAATGAGTGAATACATTAGTGAATCTGGTTAGGATGCACGGTTGTGGTATTATCTATGTTAGCATGTGTGTCCTTGGTAAAAGTATAGAAATCTGCTCAGTTAGGTGTTGATCCTTCCGGTTAGTACCTGTAAAATGGCTTTGGTAGTGCTTGTATAACTTACTAGCAGAAACGTACCTAGAGATTCCCAATGTTGTGTATCTACTACCCTATTTTATGATTTAAAAAGTATTGTTTTACAAATTGATTTATAATTACCGCATTGCATTGTTTTGAAAGAGAAAAGTGTAATGTTTTGGTAAATGGCATGCATTTGCATTCACCAAATGACTATGTTAAGCCTCCTACAGTGTGTTAGGGTATTCTCTAGTAGGTTTTAGCTCACCTTATGCGAAAACCAACTTTTAGGTGCTAATGGTATACCTCCACCAAGGACTTAGCTTGAGAGGATCTTGGAGCTAAAGGCTCATTTGTTTTTGTATTGTAAATATTTTTTGTATAAGTCTCGGGCTTTTTATTTGTTTTGGGCTTGACCCACTTTTGTTGTAATCAAGTATCGTCTGGGAAATATGTAGCCATTAAGACATGAACTTATCTATATTCCTTTTCATTTTTATTTTGCGTTGTGTTACATGCTATAAATTCAAAATTTAGTGTTTATGAATGTATAATCCACGTGGCACCTTTTGTAATGTTTACCAGAGAATTAATGAAAGACTGTCATCTTTTGTAATGTTGCTCGACTTTTCGTGCCCCATTTCGGAAGACGAATAAGCCCTACAATATCGGACTCTCGCGGTTTTGAATCTGATTCCCCAAGTGTAATGCAAAATAGATAAACACCAAAGAGTCCAAATCCGACAAATCTTTTGGAAAATCGATTTTGAATCAAATTGCAAAAAATGGACTGCTTTGCTAAATACAGAGTCACTACCTAAATATTTTTTTGAAAAATTTAGGAAACTCATGGCTCGTGCCAAAGGCCACGTGTCCATCATCACCAAGATTGTCTCGGCTCGGGAACTTGGGTACGAGAGGGGAAGGTCATGAATTGAGCACCCCCGCTCGCCTGATCAAAGATCGGCCTCTACTAATCATGATATGAATCTTATCTACATCATATGCTCTTGTTCCGATTATTAGGCTAGCATTACTATGTGATACGCACGCGAAATATAGACTATTTTGCAAGAATTGGAACACTTGATTCATGTTTGTTTTTGAAAATTGTTTCGAATATGTACCACTTGAAAAAGTGATCGCATATGAACATTACTCAAATTATTTCAATTCAAGCAATTAGCCTTCATCCACAAGCATTTAGGAAATTTATCAATTAAGCATTTAGCCTCATGGCAAGCATGTTAATCATGACAACAATCACACACATGCGATATGCTAAAACAATAAAATGCTCACCTAGTACTCCAAGGCAAACCAAAAGAAAAGAGTTAGAAAAATACATGATCCTAACTAATGCAACATGACTAATGCAACACATGCGATATGCAATTACCAGGCTCAACTACTAATATGACATATGAATCAATCAAACAGCATACGGTTTAAGCACGTATTCAAAGAATGTTTAATTAACAATGCAAGTTAGAATGATAAACCGAGCCTTAATGTATGCAATACAAATGGATGCAAGGCATGAGAGATGGTAAACGAAACATGATGCCCTAAACTAACCAACATAAGCAGTTAAATAAAAGCGAAAAAGACGTAGGGTTGGAAAACACACACATTATTACAACATTTGTGCCCTTACATAGAAGGGTTCGAATGAATAAACTAGCTAACTAATTAAAGCTTAAGCTAATTAATTAACTATTACAAACCCAAATAAATAATTTAGCTAAACTACTTAACTAATTATTATAAGACAAAATTAAATAACTAGTTTAGCTAACTAATTAATTACAATCATGAAGTAACCAAATTAACTACTCTAATTACTCCTCCTCAGGAAACGAGGAATGCTCATGCATGAGCGGGCTTTCCACCTGAAAAAGTCACTTTTTCTACTACCAAATGCCTCTGTTGCACAGGAGAACATTTGCATTGTTTTTCACCTTAAGACCAATTATGTTCTGCTTTAAAAGTACATTGCTGGATTTTGCACAGGTGACCTGCCGGCTATTGATGACTGGATTTTCCTGTCGCAACAAAGAGCAAACAAAGCAGGAACAGGGTATTTTCAAGGGTTGTTTGCACAACTTACCCCTCTTTATCATTTGAACAGCTCAAAGGAGTAGTAAACTTGGTTCACAAACCATCAATGAATGCAATTTCATTGCATGATGGTCTTTAAATCAAAAGTGTACAAGTTTCAATGAATGCAACAAAACAAGACTCTCAAAACTACCTCCCCATCATGAATGTTCAAGGGAAGTAGTTGACAATGAATCTTGAGCCGTTTGCATCACTTATGAGTATGAAACGACTCAAGAATCAAGGGTTCAATTAACGTCCAATTGAACCTGAACCAAATTATTATCTTGCATCACTTTTAGTCCTCAATTTTATTACTCTATTTTAATTACCTCCCCATTTTTTAGTTCATTAAGTCCAAGGGTGAGCTTTAAGTCATCTAATGGAAAGAAGTATCAAACCAAGTATTGTTTTAGGCATGAGAGAGATGTCATGCCGTTGGTAATGAACCCTTAAAAGGGATTAAATCATTAAGCACAAAACCTTAATCTCATGCTTTAAACAAGCAACTAGTTTGAACCAACTTTCAAAGCAAATGAAAAGCTAAGAAAGGAGGGAGGTTGCAGAGGTGATTAAATGTGATCACAAGTATAGAAAACCATAAATAAACACTATCAACTCAAATAGGATGGTGGCTAAGGCTTAGACCACCAAGCCTATGAAGACAATCACATTACAAGCATGCAATACAAAACTCAAATGCAACAAACAGCTAAAAACAGTCCTAAAACTGTGCTAAATAAGTCCTAAAACATGCTGGAATTAAGCTAACAAAAGCTAAAATAATAAGCTAAAGCATAGATCATGCTAGGCTAGTAAGCAAGACACAAGGAGGGGAGGTTAACCCCTCCAATTTTGGACTTCAAAATAACATTTCAGCCACTGAAATAATCTGAAAGTTAGTGTTTAAAAGCTATAAAAAAAAAAGATAGTGTAAAGATAAGAAACACAAGGGTAAAGGCCTTGAAAGCAAAGTGTAAAAAAGGGTGAACCACTCTTCAACCCTTATTAGCCTTAAATCACAAGTTTCAGCCAAAAAATACAGAGTTTATACAGCCTCAAAACAAAGGAAAAACAGTAGGAAAAAGAGTAAATGAGGCAAGAAGAGAAGCAAAGCTTTATACCTCTAGAAGGGAGAACCAATTCTAGGCAACAAATCAAGGCAAACACACTCTCAAGAGCTCAAACAAGGCTTAAAGGTACCTCAGCTCAAAGATGGAGAGGTTTGATTAAGAGTGTATAGGCAAAAGCTTGTAAGAAGCTAAGAAATTGTAAGAGAGAGAGAGAGTTTTTGCTCTAAAAATTCCAACCTTGAAAATGGAAAGAGATGCCTCCTATATATAAAAAACCATGTAACTCCCTCAGAAATATCAATACATACACGTATAAGGAGGTGCATACATCTGTGCTAACAGCTAGCATAGCTGGCAGAAAAAATATCTGCAAAATGCACTTGTGGCCGGCAACCAGAAGTAGTGGTCGATAGTCAATAAAAGGGACCAGCAGGCTACAAGGGGTTGCAAGCTTGAAAAATTCTGGTTTTGGTCCAAAAATAAGGCAAAAGGCGTGTAAGGTTTGAAAAGCTCAAAGCTGTGGCATTCTGCTAAGGACCCTAAGCACTTACCAAGCATACACATTCATTATTGGATGTGCAAGCGATGACGTCCAAGTCGTGACGGCGGTCAAAAATGAATTGTCTACAATATGGTATATATTATAGGTTATTCTGTTGTTACACGAAGTGTCAAAATAGCTAACATATAGAACCCAAGACCTAAAAAGTAGTTAAATTCAAGATCTTACACCACAAAGTTATGAGGTCCTTATCGCAAATAACACGTGAGATACATGATGAGTCTTGTTTTAATAAATCGTTTATTTTGTACAACTTTCAATATATGAAAAAATTAAATTGATTCAATAATCGTAACTTTTTTATTTTATTTTATTATATTTATCTCCCAAAAAATGACTAATCTATTTTCAACAACGTATTTGTCGTCTTTTTTTTTTTGATAAAAAATAAAATGAAATTAAAATATTACGATTATCGAATTAACTTATTTTTTTAATTATAAATGATATATATAGAGTGCGCTACAAAATGGTTTCAATCATTAAAACGGGACCATTGATAAACCCCAGAGGCCTCCAAATTTTCTCAAATTCAAATTTAAATTTTAGAAAAGCCAATCAGCTTGTTTGGTTTTAATTTTCTTAATTCTATTTTTTAAAAATTATTTTTTTATATATTTTTTTATTTTTACTGAATTTTTTCAATATTTTAATTTTTTTAAAATTTTTTTAGATGCACCTAATCTAAATATATCTAAAAGGTAAAATATTAGTAAAAAAAATATTTTTAAAAAAACAATAAATACAGAAGACTACAAAGGATGTACTGAATATATATATATATATATATTTGGCATTTAGTAAAATGTTTAAGGATTTTTTTCACAAACATTATGTTTTTTAATTATATTTATATTAAGTATCTAAAAGTAAACAAATTTACATGAAATATTTAAAAAATTAACTAAAATAAAAAAATACGAAAATAAAAAATTTAATTTTCAAAAATTTAGAATCAAATAAGGTGAATTCATTTTTTCAAAAAGCTAAATTCAAACTAAATAAAAAAAAAAATTATTAAAAAATAACACGTTTGAAAAAGCCAGATCATTCTTAACTTGAGTAAAAGTGAGTTGGACAATGCGACTACAGAGCCAAAATCAGTATGGTCCACTCTCACCACACGCCCTCCACAAGCTTTCGCCTTCCTAGTCCACTCCTCCAAAACACCCTCCCTTTTCCCAAAATTTACACCACTTGCTACCAACAAAACCCAACTCAATCTCAATTCCACCAACCCTATTTCCGTCATTTCACCTCCCCACATTTGACTCAGCCATTTTTTCCCACACATATATAACACATAAGACACCATTCAAGTTCAAATAGCACACTATCACAACAACCATGGCTAACAAATCTCTAAAACTCACCACACTCTCTCTCCTCCTCCTACTCCTCCTCATCTCCGCCGTCTCTGCCGCCGCTCCCACCACCGCTCCGCCACCGGAATGTTCCCTCAAATCAGTCATTGGTTGCTACGACAAAGCCAAGTCCCTAAAACTCAAACTAATAGCCATAGGTGCAATCCTAATAACGAGCATGATCGGCGTGTGCCTCCCGATCTTCTCACGCGCCGTCCCGGCCCTCCAGCCGGATCGCAACGCGTTTGTGATCGTGAAGGCATTCGCGTCGGGAGTCATACTCGCCACGGGGTACATGCACGTGCTGCCCGACTCGTTTGACTGCTTGACGTCGGAGTGCTTGCCGGAGAACCCTTGGAAGAAGTTTCCTTTTACGACGTTCGTGGCAATGCTCTCGGCGGTGATGACTCTCATGGTGGACTCGTTCGCTTTGAGTTATTATAAGAAGCGGTATTCGAAGGTGGCCATTGAAGAGTCTATGAAGAAAAGAGAGAGTGATGGAACTGTGGTGGAGTTGGAAAATGTTGGGCATGGTCATGGAAATGTTGTTGTGGAAGGGGGTGATGGCAGTGCATCACAGTTGGTTCGGTATCGGGTTGTAGCTCAGGTACCAAACTATATTTTTTTTTTGTTTTGTCCCTTGCCCGTAGCATTACTATTTTTATTTGTATATAGTTGGTTTTGATCCATAGTTCAGAATTTATTGCATGTAAATGGTTACTCTTTGCTATCTTACATGCAATTTTGATATTTCTTGACGTATAACACAACTGATTTAGCATCCACATGACTAAGAAGGAATAATTTTAGGAACACAAAAACCGATTACAGAATCAAATACAAATATATTATTGTATTGGGTTGTGGTTACGGTACAAATTACATTTAGTTTGCTAATGCATCTAATGTTTTTGAATAGTAACACTTTTGTGATGTATATTTTGTGATCAGTTTCAGTATTCCTAACAAAACTAATAACCAAAACTACATTACATGTGCAGGTACTAGAACTTGGAATTGTGGTGCACTCAGTGGTGATTGGGCTGTCATTGGGGGCATCTAACAATCCCTGCACCATCAGACCGCTGGTCGCTGCTCTTTGCTTCCATCAATTCTTTGAAGGAATGGGTCTTGGGGGATGTATACTACAAGTAATTATCAATCTCTCATCCTCAAAACACAATTCACCAAGACATTCATTGATTCATATGCATTTCTGATTCATATTTATCATTTTCTAATAATATGGTTTAATTGTTTTAGGCTGAATATGGGGCCAAAGTCAAGGCAACAATGGCGTTCTTTTTCTCAGCCACCACTCCATTTGGGATTGCGCTCGGGATTGGCTTGTCGAACGTGTACAGTGATAACAGTCCGACAGCGCTGATTGTGGTGGGAATACTAGATGCAGCATCAGCAGGGCTGCTGAACTATATGGCGTTGGTGGATCTGCTAGCGTCTGATTTCATGGGAACGAAGCTGCAGGGAAGCATGAAGCTTCAGGGGTGGGCTTATGTTGCTGTTATATTAGGAGCTGGAGGCATGTCTATAATGGCCCTGTGGGCATAGTTAGATCCTCAAAATATGCCCTGGATCAGTCTATTTTTTTATTTTTTTAGGTTTATTTATTTATTTTTTTCTTTCTAGAGTTGCATTTTGTGTTTGTTCTTTTATTTTCATTTTCCAATGATATGAAGAGGAAAAAAAAAAAATGGTGCCTTCCACTTTCAACTAGTTTGACGTATGTCCAAGAGTGATTTGTCAAGGAGATTATAGTTGTGTGTGAGTTATCTTTGATGAGATTGCTTATTCAATTTTGCATACCAGTGCAGTATATATGTGCTTCCACACACACACACACTCACTCTCTCTCTCTCTCTCTCTCTCTCTCTCACACACACACACACACACACACACACACACGTGTGCATGCACAAAGAGGTTTAAAATTACACTATGGGACAATGGGTTATATTTTTCTATCTGTGTTGGCTAAAAAGTGGGTAATTATGGTATGAGCGAATGATGATCTTAGTATAAGTTATTAACAATGACACATGTATTGTCAAAGTCTGTTATTGATCAGTGATAGGCAATAAATGATCATTTAATTTGAAAATTGATTAGTATAAAATCCAATGTCCTGAAACCTTGTAATCACCCTACATATGGAAACTAATTAGGGTAAAGTGGGATGCTTTGGTACACTTGGTGCCATCAATACCAAGTTACTGGTAATTAATAGAAGTCTCGTACATTGAATTGTCATGTACCAGCACAGCTTTTACCAACTGAGCCAGTTGATAAAATTGAGATCTAAGTACTTTGACACATTGGTTGAAGGAAAAGTTTGGGATCCCAAACTTACCCATTTAGAATTGTTTCAGTGAGTGGTTGTGTGGTTGAGATTAAATTTATATATTGTAAGATTCATTTGTAGAATAAATCTGAACTACAAAAAGATAATTATAGATAATTTTTGAATAATTAAGTTCGAATTTGTGGTATTACTCGTGGCTGAAACTCTTCGTCTTTTCTTGTGCTTCCTTGCCCACAAACCCTCCTCCTGTTATATGTTGTCATGTGATATGATGAAAATTAGCATTGATCTCATTTGATGCTATATAAGTTAATTTATCACCCAAATACGGTGGTGCCATTTGAATATTAGAAAATTGTTTCACTATGCTCTTACATTTTCAGCTCAATATTGCACATGAACTGTTTGTTTTTATGCCAAACCTATTTCTAATTTTCTTCCTTTTTCCTACTTGGATGACAATTTTTGTGTTATATTTGGGTTGATTACTTTATGATGTAACGTTCTCTTGAGGTAGTTATAAATTTTTCTTAACTGTATGGGACTAGTTTCTGTTAAATGGTATTAGCCCCATTGTGATGAAGGAATTTCAGGATCTCTCTATCTCTGGGGAAAACACTTGATAAGAAAAAGGGGGAATAATTTTACCTTAAAATCAATTCTCAAATAATGTGTTTGTGTGTGTTCATTTGAAAGCCGAGTTCAATTGTCCACTCGTTTGATATCAGTAATATTACAAACTCATAAATTTTACCTAAAAATTACCAATGACATTAACATGTGATTCAAATTCATTCTCAACATAAACCCCACAATATATACTTTCAATCTCATCAGACATTCATTTTTAACACAAATATGGAATTGCAAGTTTGGGACCCAAACTTGGCCCCATTTGGAAAGTTGAGTTTTTAGCCAAAAAGCTATCTCTTTATTTTTTGCACATTTTTTCATAAAAATATAAAAAAATAACTAAAATAATCAATTCCCAAACAAGGCTTACTGTTGTCCTAACTTACATTTCGTCCCCTGTCAATATTGAGAATCTGACCAAATGAGTGTACATGAAAAACTGTAACATAGTAAACAGAGACCCAAGCAACAAACCACACACATCAATAGTTTTTTTGCCAGGAAAGGAAGCTATCTTGTAATCATATTCAACCATTTTGATTGTTTGACTGACAGCAATTTGAAGTTAACTAAAGCCAGTGTTATCATATTTAGCCATTCAGTTTTTTTGACCAACATCAATTCAAAATCACTGGTTGATGATCAATTCTGTTCTTCCATACTTGTTAAGTTTCACATTCAACTTATCCTTGGTTACATGAGTTCTCATTCTAATCACTATTTCTGTCATCTTCTTCAGCCAATTGCTCATCTTCTTCAGCCAATTGCTTCTCCTTTTCTTGTTCCTCTGTAAAATAAAAAATAAAAATACAAAGCAATTGTGTTATACAGTGTCATTTGTGGGACCATAAGACATGGCTGTGGAAGAATATGACATAAAAGACATGATGATACAAGCATATAATCTTAAACATGTTTAATCGTATCAATAGTGGATACGAAACAATCAGATTATATTAGCTGCACCAATTTATATTGAAAACTTCAAGATCAATGTGCTGTTCTAATTCACATAGGACTGTCTATGAAATAGTCAAAAGGAACATTGGGTCATTGAATCAATTTTGGAAAGCATATGCAAGTTTGTTGATTGGCAGTCTAACCAAAAACAATAGGCTCAGGAAAACCAAGAAAATCTTACCCAGGATAGACTTGTGCTGATGTCAACATGATTCTCAAAACTCGATCAAAACTCAAATATGCGCCAACGAATATTTGGAAATCAATCTCAATGTTGAGATATTTAATGTATGCCCAGTTTGCCCCCATTGAATGGGGTCTGGGAGGAGTAGATTGAGTACACGAAACCTTTGGCATAATTTGCACAAAGTGTCTGCCTCAAACTCAAACTCCCTCAAGGTTATTAAGTCAAATTTTAACCACCGGATTAGTGGCCCCCAGTTAAGATATCTTATGTAATGAAATATGCACAAATGATTGATATTTCTTTTCTTTTTTTTTAAAGTAACCAATGGAACTTCAGAAAATGTGAGGAGCTATTAAGTATATAACCAGACTTATCAAGTATATCGACATATTAAGATTTCAAACTAGTAAAAAACAATGTCCAATTAGTATGTGTTTGGGAGGGAAAAGATTTGGTACACACCTAACATTTGGCATAGTGCACAAAGTGGTTTCCCTAAGACTTAAACCCATAACCTCAAGGTTATTAGGCCAAGATTTTAGACTAGTGTCTGATGAAAATAAAATAAAGATACATTGTAAGGAGGAAGAATGGTTTCTAACTTTTTGGCTTTTGTGCTCTTTATCCATTTTAGCTCTGTATCCCGTTTTTGTTTCTGTGAAGTTTGTGGAGGAAGAGTTACAGCTAGATGTACTTATGTCACTATTTAAATAACACTTGCTCCCTTCTCTGTCTCATTAATTATCTCTCCACACATCTCTCTTCCCAAACAATTTAGTTGCCCACTTCTTTCAAATCTAAACAAAAGGACACTTTGAATTCAAATTATTTCAATAAACAATATAGCCCCAAACAACAGAGAGATTATAAGGACTTTTACATAAAGTTGTTGGTTTTTTGTTGGAAAGAATTCAATAAAAAAGGGAAACACCAAAATGATTTTTCCTTTTATAGAATACCACAGATAGCTCATAATAAGACCCATTCTTGTAAAATGATAAAAAATGGTTTACATATATTATTTGGGTGCATAAAACTTGTACAATTCTGTTTCAGCCCCACATCAAATTATTTACAAAAGCTGAGGAACCCTTTAGCGGTTCAGCCCATAAAAGCAATTCTCATTTCCTTTATTTATATTAGAACACATAGTTTCCTATAATTTTGTTGTGTGGCATCCTGTAGAACTGTCGTGTTCAGACCAGAACATGGAATGGTTGGTATTTTGAAACATGCCAACAAATTGGCCACAAAATCAATACAGTTTGAAATTTTGAAACAAAAACTGACACATGATAGGAAACCCGCCTTGCCCATTAAGTGACCCCATCCCACCCTGGCATGAGTTAGGGAAGGGGTCTATCCTCTTTGGGATGATCAGGAAAGGTCTGCCCCATAGTTGCACGAAGCAAAAGCAAGAGCTGGAGTGGGAGCAGGGACAGGGGAGTGAAGGCCCTATAGATATTCTACATATGAATCCATAATTTAATGTAACAACCATATATGACATAATAAACCTTGCTTATAAGAAATCTTGTTTTATACAGAAGTTTTCAACTAATGATTATCAGGTTCCGTATCTGATCCAAATAATAAACATTAGGATGGTCACCCAAATATCAATGACTACATTAAACCATCCAATAAATCTTTTCATGCTTCAGGAAGGATAAAGAGCAGTTTCCCTTGCCCCACTTCTCTATCTACCCTAGAAATTGACACAAGGCATATTGAGAATTTCACATGAAGCCCACTTGGACCTAATTTAATCGAGTTTAGGTTCAATTTAAATATCATATTCTGCAATTTTTGTGTTATCATGCAGTTGGTCAAATCCATTGTGTACTCAGAATCAAATTTATTATACCCCTCTAAGTAAGCTGATAATTGTTGTTCATGATTTCCAGCAACTAGTTTTCTTAACAACCAATAATTACTTTAAAAAAACCGACCCTACTCCAACCCTTTTAAATGCTAACAGCCTAGGACTGCAAAGAAATTGAGTTGTTCACGAACAACTCTGGCTTAAAATGAACCAAACCCCAGCTTTTTTTAAAGCTCATTTGATAAACAAGCCTAACCTGAAAAGGCCCGCACTTAGCTTGTTTGTGCTCGTAAACATGAGCCTAGAATGGTTGTTTTGTAATTCCCTCAAACTTAGATACCTATTTATCAACCTTAGATTTCAAATTTGACCATTGCATAAACAGAAACATAATATGATATAAAATGTAAAATGTGGCCGTACAACACACAGCGGTAGATAGGTTTTTCTCCCATCCAATAGAATGCAACACCTTTACTCAACCTATGAAGCACGAACACTTCAAATTAGTTGTAGTCGTGTCCGACACCAAGACACATGGCAGACACACCACATGACTCAAATTATCTATGAAGCACGAACACTTCAAATTATATATTTGAGTATTTTTTCATATTGAATTAGTTAGTTTTTCATTATTTTTGGTTGTTTGTCAGGGTAATATTTATATATATAGCAAATACAAATATATAAGTAACATATTTTTGATGTATCCCTGCTGTGACCGAGTTTATAGTTTTTGGAAATCATTGTGTCCATGTCTGTGATTCTTGGCTCAAAACCCATTAACAAAATTAAATGGAGTCAAGCTGGTCTCACAAGCTCAAAGTATTATCAGCTGAGTTTGATCAAGTGCAACTAGGCAAATGGCAAACACAAAACAAATTTTATCACACCCTTCAAGTGGACTAACCAAGCCCACAAACCTTACATTCCAGCTCTAGTCGACTAATTTGCAGCCTTACCAAGTGTCTAATCTTTCTTTTACCTTATTATAAACATATCATTTGATCATTTCTATAATTAAAACCAATTGGCAGCATTATTTTTAGTTTCACAGTGCAGCCCTACATCACTGTTCTAGCAAAATAATTGAACACTAAAGATCCCCAAGTTCAATTAAAACCAGGGAGAACTCCAATTGCTTTTAAGGTAGTGATTTGTCTCCCTAATGTTATTTAATCCCTATCGGATAAACAAATAGATAGTGATTTGTCTCCCTGATGTTACTTAATCCCTATCGGATAAACAAATACCAAGTCAACACAGCCTTCATTTTGACATAACTATTTGACCTAAATTCAATACAGGAGGGACTGAAAAAACAATGCCTGTACAGAGAGAAAGAATATTAGGTCTAGTAATTCCATCAAGAGTTGACATTGTCTTGTTCAAATAAGTATATATTAAAAAAAAGAAAGAACAATGTACCTACAAACAATTTGTTTCAATTTCTCTACAGCCATTTAATTTTATAAAAGTGGAGCATTGTAAACAAATTCACTACCATATGCAACAAGAACTACAGAATTGAGCATCAGATCATCAATTTTTGGCTATCAGATAAAAACAAATTATTAACCAATGATAATAACATACCCATTAGTTGAAATATTGCCTTCTGTGTGCGTCTTTCAAGCTTATCAAGCTTCTTTTGTACATCCCTTCGAAGATCCCAGTTTGGTTTTTTTGGAGCAATGTTTACAAATGGATCCTGAACATCCGTCTTAACTTAGAACATATAACAATGGAAGAAGATATGGGACTAGAAAACACAGAAATTTATAGTGAAGGTAATTGCTAACCTCTTTCTTCTCCTCTGGTACAGGTAGTGTTGCAACAGGGTCTTCAAACTTTGGTAGCACTGGTGGGGCAAGCTTACCCTCCTGAAGTTGCTTATCATGAGGAAGGTAATTTCGAAATTTCATATTCAGATTGCTGCAAAGAATTGACAATTCATCTTATGGTAAGCATTTTGAATTACTAAAGCAACCATACTGAATATATGCAGGCAAATACACATGCATACTGCACAATAAACCTGTATAGTTATTCAAAAAAAAAAAAAAAAACTGCACTAGTTTATTGAGCATTGCCAAGACTGTTAGGCATATCAAATAACTGGATCGATGTTAACTACAAAATCTAAATTATGCAATTCTTTCTCAATGTATACATCAAGATGCAACCAAAAAGTGAATGTGATGTGTCAAAGGGGAGCAGGGCCCTTCCTTGCAGAGGACATGGCTATATGAAAAGTATTTCATCAATTTCCATTAGACAGCAACTCAGCCTACCCCCATTAGAGAGCTTCAGGGAGGCAGTACAACGTGAGATTGAGGCAGAAGCAAGATCAGAATTCCTATAAAGCAAAAGGTAGACAAGATGGTGGTGTCGGAACTTGTAATTGCAAATTAAGAACAAAATTTGTGACACTTCAGGGTAACACAAAAGGTGATGAATAAGAGAAATCCAACAGCAAGGGTTTGTATTTCCAGCTAAGCATATGAATCCATTTAGGCACTAGCTATGCTCAAATCTCTAGAATGGAAGTGAACATGGAAGAAAACTCAAAAAGAAAGGGAATCTTAAAACTGAAAATTAAGTACTAAAAATATTAGTTCCTAAATAAAACTACTGAAAAAAATTCAGTAATAAAAGTCTCTTTGACATAAAAACAAAAAATAAGACTACTGCTCTAAGTGTTAGACTTCAGGGTAACACAAAAAGAGATGAATAAGAGAAATCCAATGGCGAGTGTTTGTATTTCCAGCTAAACATATGAATCCATTTAGGCACTGGCTATACTCAGATCTCTAGAATGGAAGTGAACATGGAAGAAAACTCAAAAAGAAAGGGAGTATCTTAAAACTGAAAATTAAGTACTAAAAATATTAGTTCCTAGATAGAACAACTGAAAAAAATTCAGTAATAAAAGTCTCTTTGACATAAAAACAAAAAATAAGACTATTATTCTAAGTGGATTTTCATTTTTAAGAAGTGCCTGACTCAGAGATCAAATGCAATAAATTGAAACTGCATCTCAAATATTCAGATTTAAGCATTTCATGGGTCATCCAACAAATCCTTAGGCCCCGTTTGGGGACTTACCTTTTTAGCCAATTAGCCAAAAAGTTAAATTAGCCAAAAAGCCAACAACTCATACCAAAAAATCAAAGATTCTCTTTTCTCTCTACTTTTTGCACATCTTTTCGTAATTAGCCAAAAAGTCATCCCAAACATACAAGTTTTTTTTACCTACCTTTTTAGCCAAATAGCCAAAAAATTACTAAATTAGCCTGTTCCCAAACGAGGCCTTAGTAAGCGCATGATTATTTTTAATAAATGAGAAAACTCAATAAAAATTGCATCAACTTTATTTTCTCATAAGCTGGTTTTAAGCCCATGATGTGCACTTGATGGACAACACAGTTTACAGCTGGCCAGAAGGATTGATGTAAACCAAAGACATTTAGCCAACAACATCTTTACTTGTTGGTGTTGACAGGAAAGCTTAATCCTCAATCCTAAATCATGGAAGCATGTTACATTATCAATGAACCTCGACAACTTTACAGTCTATCACCTACGACTATCTTCGTACAGCAACTCTAATGCATACTAATTTGATACAATGTCAAACCCATCCGATTGCAGAAATTATCCAACTCATGAAGTCAGTCAAGATGGAAATTTTCCCTATTGGAGAGATGGGAAAACAGGGGTTGGCTTTTTAACTGGGACAGTGGCGGCTCCAGAAATATTATTTAGGATATTCAAAATTTTGATTAAACTTTATGCCCCCCAAAAAATGTACATCTATAATTTACTTATTTTAATTTAAACTTCTTAAATTACTAATAAAGAAGAATTTTAATAGATTGATACTAGATTTCAACTATCATTATTTGTTTTTCTATGTATATTTCTTTTTAGTATTAAGAAAATAAGTGTATACACTTAATTCATTTTGGGTATGACCCATATCAATATATACCATACACTTTATTTTATGAAAGCTCTTTTTTAGGTACGTGAAGTTTAGGGTGTTACATTTAGGCCAAGTTTGGCATCTACTAAATAATACAAAAAGTCAAAAAGTCACTATCCTATTTAAGTCACATCATCTTATTTAAATCACATCACCTCTCTAACACATCATATCAAACCCAACCCAAACCCAACCCATATAAGCCAATAAGTCAAAAAATGCACTTTTTTAGAACATCCCAAACCAACCCTTATCGTAAGGTGGGTGTAAAATCTTTAGAGTGGGTGAGTTAGGTGTTCAAAATTTGTGAGACGAATATTCAAAAAATATGTGAATTTGGGTATTCAAATTATAAGGAGTGAATTGATTAAAACATATATTACCTATATATATGTACAAGGAAAAAAGAAAGGTTCGAATAGCCTAACATGGCTATGCCGTCGGTAGGACTAGTTCAACTGGCCTATGTCCAGTTTTGATTTCTCATATACATTACGCTTCATATATATCTATCTATCTTCTATATCTATATCTATATCAATATTCATCTATACTATTATAAAGAGAAGGCCCAATTTGAGAGTAATTTTATTTCCATACACCAATTTTTCTCAGTGCACACACTTAATGAATACATTCTCAATACACGTATCAAACAAACAAAAATTTCCAATATACATCTCTTTATTCTAATAACATCCTCATCTTCAATTTCAAAATCCTAATTTTTCTTCCTTCCATCCATCCACCCCTTATTTGCCGCCATTGCCACCACTCTCAACCCTTCATCGCCATCACCACCGCTATTCCCAACTCTCTTCCATCCTAAACCTCTACAGTTAACCTCGAAAGTGGGTGGTTCACGGTGGGGGGCTTGTGAGAGTGTATGGTTCATGGAGAAATGTGGTTGCAAGCGAAGGAAGAAAGAGGCGACGGGAGCGGATGGAGGATGAGAGAGGTGGCGATGGTGATGGAGGATGGTTGTGGTGTTTTAGAATTAGGGTTTGGGTGGAAAAAAAATACGATATTATGAATATTTTTATTTTAGGATAAAATTGTATTAAAAAAATTCATCAAGTGTGTAAATTGAGAGGAATTGGTGTGTAGAAATAGAATTATCCCAACTTGGTGTTTATGTTTCATTTATTTTCCCCCAAGTACCCCTATAGCAATTATGGTGGATAATTCTGCCCTAAATTCAAGTTTTGTTTTTCTCTTTTCCCCCTCAATGATTTTTCCAAATTCACTTCAATTTTTAATTTTCGAATTCAATCACATAGTTTACAATCTTATTTTTCTAAAACAAAATGATCATATGCACGCGCATCACATGCCGTCAGTTCTAGTATTTTGCAGTACTGAGACACAAGGATTGATTCAAAGTTAAGAAAATCAAAATCATGAAATAGACAGAACCATTATCAAGGACAAGTAATTTGTTTCTTGGTTTTTATTTATTTATTTAAACAAATAATTGTAAGGAAATAAGCAATAGAAAGAAAAAAGCTCACTTTTCATCATGATTAGTGTGAAGAGAGGAGTCGTCGTCATCGTCTGGGGTGTTAAGGAGTTCCTGAGCAGCTTTCAGAGCTCTCAGCCTCTCACGACGTGCTGCGGCTGCTTCCTCTATGGATTCTTCTTCACCACTCATTATTGCTGCTTCACTACTTTGAACCCTAATTCTACATCATACACAAATAATAACTATATTTATGTAAATATATCGCATATAACCTATACATACACATATACAGATGTAGAGAGAGAGAGAGAGAGAGAGAGAGATACCTGGGGAGGGGAGAGAGAGAGAGACAAAGAGAGAGTAATCGGTCAGCAACTGATGTTTATTCGTAATTACTCCGGCACTGTTGGGTAACTTAGGTTTTTATATTTATAAAAATTTAAAAAATTCAAAAATTTGTTTGATAAATTTTTAATTTATAAATTCAACAATGATAGAGACCCCCTTTTCCCATCACCCCTTTCACCCCCTCTCACTCTCATTGGTTGCTTTTCTTTTTCTTTTTTTTTTCCTGCACATCCAATCACCCCTGACACATGTCAAAGGGGGGTGAGGGGGTGCCCCTTTGAGGGGGTCTAAAGTATTATTCTTATAAATTAGTAGTCTTAATTTATAAATTTTGCTAAAAAAATATAAATTCAAAAAATATGTTTTCGTTTTGAATTTTGAATTTTTTTTTTTTCACCCAACATTAGTCATCACCTGTCACCATTTTCTACCACCGTCTTCCGCCACTACCACCTATCACCCACTTGCCACCCACTCGCCACCGCCGCTACTACCACCCATCCACCAACCACCTGCCATCCACCCGCTACCACCATCCACCGCCCGCTACCTACCCGCCACCACCGCTCCACCATTCCCCATTCGCCACCACCAGCCATCTGCCACCCACCCGCCACCACCACTACCACCATCACCCACCACCCACCTGCTACCACTACACCCACCACCACCACCACCCACCCACCCACCACCACCCATTTACCACCACCACCTACCACCACCACCACCACCACTCCCACCCGCTGACTACCACCCGCCACTGTCACCCACCCACCATCACCACTCGTTACCTACTCGTCACCACCACCACCCACCCACCACCACCCGCTATCCGCCACCCACCTGCCACCACCACCCGCCATCGTCACCGACCTACCCACCACCACCAGTCGCCACCTACCTGCCACCACCACCACCCACCATCCGCCACACACCTGCCACCACCGCCCACCACCCGCCACACGTCACCACCACCACCACCACCACCGTCACCACCCACCACCACACCCGCCACCACCTACCGTCACCACTTTCCACCACCGTTTTTCGCCGCCACTTGCCACCACTTGCCATTTCTCACTCTTTTTTATATTTTTAAATTTTTTAAAACATTTTGTTAATTACTAAACGCATTTGTAATTTATGTTTTTCTAAAAATAAACAAAAACCAGTTTATAAAATTTTTGTAAATATAAACTGAAAACGTAAATGTTACCAAATAGACCTTCAGCAATTGCAACGCCTGTTTATATTATCATATAGTAGTATTTATATATGTTTAATTACCGCATTTGAAATAAAAGATAATTTAAGTAATATTTCTAAATGGCATATGCTAAACTATTACGTGCTATTTTAACATATTATTATTTTTTAATCATAATTATTTTATTTGGATTACATTTATTTCTACTACATTATTTTAAATGTAACTTATATTTTACGTTTTTTCGTAAAAAGTCAAAAAGTATACTAATATAGTACTTCCCAAACAACCCTTAAATAAAGGAGAATTTTTTTAAGATTCCTGGTATTAAAATTTTATAAGATGACGTGGTTAGGCTCACAAAGGCCATAGCCCACTATGAATAACCCAAACCCATCACTTAGAGCCCAACACATAACCCAACTGATGAGATCCTGAACAGCTGGAAGCCAACATGGAACGAAGAACCAATGACACTCAGACATGTGGCAGATAAAGGACAAGCCACATCAGCAGACAAAGATCTGCAAAGTTATTGCCATGACACATCGCCATTAATGCAGCCCATCACAGCATTTATTACGACAACACCTCTCCGTCGGAACAGCACCCCCTCACCCTGAACAAGGTAAGCTACAGCATAGACTTTCGGCCAAGGTGGCAGGTCAGAAGAGACGGCAAAATGATTACCAAAGGATATAAGTAGACGTTGAAGACAAGAAGAAGGTTAAGCTTTCTATCTCCAATCTCTCTCTACATTCTACTTTTCTTTCTAACTTGTTCGTCGGAGGGTTCGTTGGGGGACTCCCTGTTCCCTATTGAACTTGTGTACAAGTTCTCTGGTAGGCTTGAACACTCAGTTACCGGTTGGAGAAGCGTGGATCAGTCTGACCCATCCCGCCTGGGACCCGTGATACCATAACTATATCATCAGTTGGCGCCGTCTGTGGGAAACGGCTTACTCCGTGCACCAGTTGTGCTCACTGTTGCCGGGGACCCTGTTCCAATAACCCTTTCCTGCTACCCATCAAAGTGTATGGTCACGACCAGATCCATGGCTTCTCACCAAAATGTTGCCGACCACCAGGTTGACCCCCCCAATTCGAACAACCCACCACAGTATTTCATCGAGCTTAGCAACAGTATTAACCGCATGGCCGAGCAAAACCAAGCCTTGATAAATGCTCTACTCCAAAGAAACCTCCATATACCTCCACCCCCACCTCAAGATATTCCGCCCAATCAAGAACGAGCCCCGAGCCATGACATCCCGCAGCCCTATCCACCCAACTTGGAAGGCTTGCAACCTCCACCCCCATATATAAATCCACCACCTCCACCCCCACATCCGTCGATCCTGGCACCAACCCCTGAAAGGGAAGCCAGTAGTGTCCAGCCCCCACTGCCCTTCGGTGGTGACAACATCCCTCTTTGGGACGCAGAACTCCGAGCCATGAAGCTCCAACTCCAAGGGGTCATGTAGAACATCCAGCATAAACCCTCTACCACGCCCAACTCACCATTTGTCGCCTCCATCCGGGACAAACCCCTACCCCCCAAGTTCAAAATGCCCATAATTGACTCTTTTGACGGTACGACGGACCCAGTTGACCATCTGGAGACCTACAGAACCCTCATGATCCTCCATGCATTCCCTAACGAGATCATGTGTCGAGCCTTTCCTGTGACACTGAAGGGGTCAGCTCGGCTGTGGTTTAGCCAGTTACTAGCAGACTCCGTCTCCACTTTCTAGCATCTCAGTGACTCCTTCCTCAGTCATTTCATTGGAGCCCAGCGCCAGCGCCGTTCGGCAACCCAACTCCTCAACATTTGCCAGACCGAGGGGGAATCCCTGCGTAGTTTCGTTACCCGCTTCAATACCGAAGCCCTGCAAGTAGCGAAAAATGATGACAGGGTCATCCTCACTGCTTTCATGGCCGGTCTGCAGTCGTCCGACTTCCTGTTCTCCCTTTCCAAAAACCCCCCAACCTCCATGGCAGTCCTACTCTCCAAAGCCCAAAAGTACATGAATGCTGAGGATTCCCTGGCAGCCCGACAAGATCCAATAACCAAAAACCCAACCCCTAGAGAAAAGAGAAAAGACTCAGAACCCAGAAATACCCAGTATAATAGCCAAACATCGCACTATACCGACCGACCCCCCCAAGCCGACTGGTCGGCACCAGCCCGACCGCCTGGTCGGTTCGAATGGTACACACCTCTTAATTTCCCCATGGAACAAGTCCTCAATCAGATCCAGCGAGACTACCCCCTCAAATGGCCCCAGCCTTCACGCACCCCATCCAATCGGAAAGACCAATCCAAATATTGCCGTTTTCACCAGGACCATGGCCATAACATCGATGAGTGCGTTAACCTCAAAGATCAGGTTGAGACCCTAATACGCCAGGGTCGTCTTAGCCGGTTCATGGACACCCGCCCCAAGCAGAGGCAAAGAACTGAGCCCCCCAGAAATAACCGCCGGCGCAGCCCCCTCGGCAGCCAGCCCCAACCTAACCAAGGCCATGATCGCCTTCCGCAGTAACCTCATCCACTAGGTAATCCCCCTCCACCTGTTGGAGAAATCAGAGTCATTTCAGGCGGCCTTACTTATGGGGGACTATCCCGCTTGGCTCAGAGGGTAGAACTCAGAAAGATAAGGCAGGGCTCAGACAAAGCAGTAGCCACGGTCGACCGACCCTCCAAACAACCCAAGCAGTGGATCGAGCCTATCACCTTCATGGACGCCGACTGTACAGGCATCCGTTATCCTCATGATGACCCTCTCGTCATTTCTGCCCTCCTCTTCAACTACAAGGTCAGACGAGTTCTTATCAACAACAGCAGTTCTTCAGACATCATCTTTCTCAACTGCTTTCGCCAGCTCAAAATTGGGGAGGAAAGTCTGTCTCCCCTCCAAACCCATTTGGTCGGTTTCACTGGTGACCGGGTGACCTCCATCGATCTCCCTATTACAATCGGCGAGTACCCACGACAGACTACAAAGTTACTCACCTTCTTTGTTGTCGACTGCCCGTCCGCCTACAACATCATCCTTGGCCGCACCGCCCTAAATGCCTTTCAAGCTATCACATCAACTTATCACCTTGCCATTAAGTTTCCCATCGATCTGGGGGTCGGGACTGTAAGGGGAAAGCAGACCGTGGCCAGGGAATGCTATGTCGCCTCACTTAAAGAAGTCAGGCTGAAGGAGACCATGATCATTGAAGGACTTGACGTCCGGGATGAGGACGAGCTGGTCAAAGGGGAACCCGTGGAGGAGGTCATTGAGGTTCCCATCGACCCCACAAACCCAGCCAAAACTGCCAAAATTGACAGCCAATTATCCCCCCAAGCTAAGGTTGACCTTACTGCCCTCCTGATCGAGCATAATGATGTATTTGCCTGGACCCATTTAGACATGCCGGGTATTGACCCCTCCTTCATAACCCATCGCTTCAGCATTGAACCCCATTTTCGACCTTACCGCCAGAAGTAGCGCATCTTTCAGCCGGAGCGCAATACTCTTATTGCTGCAGAGGTTGATAAGCTCCTAGAGGCCCAATTCATCAAAAACGTGGACTACCCTAGATGGTTATCAAATGTGGTCCTAGTCCGCAAGAACAATGGCAAATGGCGACTCTGTGTCGACTACTCCAACCTCAACCGAGCCTGCCCTAAAGATAGCTATCCTCTTCCCCGCATGGACCTGCTGGTCGACGCCACGGCCGGTCATCAAATGCTCAGCTTCATGGATGCTTTCTCTAGGTACAACCAAATTCTGATGCACCCGTCTGATTGAGAACACACCTCCTTCATTATCGACCGAGGTACCTACCACTATCATGTGATGCCATTTGGACTGAAAAATGTCGAGGCCACCTACCAACGGTTGGTCAATGCTGTTTTTCATTATCAGATAGGTCGGAATATGGAAGTATATGTTGACGACATGCTCGTCAAGAGCAAACTCTTTGCTGACCATCTGACCGACCAACGAGAGACCTTCGCCACCCTACGTAAGTACCAAATGAAGCTCAACCCGGAAAAGTGTGCCTTCGGCGTAGGATCTAGGAAGTTTTTGGGTTTCATGGTCAGTCAGCGCGACATTGAAGCTAACCCTGAAAAGATCAAGGCCTTGATTGAAATGCAGTCACCCAGAATGGTTAAGGAGGTTCAGAGACTCACTGGCCGAGTAGCCGCCCTCAACCGATTCATTTCCCGCGCAACGGATAAGTGCCTTCCCTTCTTCAAAGTTCTTCGACAAACTTTTGAATGGACGACCGAATCCGAAGAGGCCTTTCAGCAGTTGAAGCAGTGTATGGCCAACCTCCCCTCCTTTCTCAGGCAATCACGGGCAAACCCCTCTTCCTCTACTTAGCCGTTTCAAGCATCGCAGTCAGTGCAGCTCTTATCAGGGAAGACGGCTCTGTCCAGCGGCCGGTCTACTACATCAGTCGGGCTCTCAGGGGAGCAGAGCAGAATTACCCACTGTTAGAAAAACTGTCCTTGGCCCTGGGCACTGTCTCCAAACGACTTCGCCCTTACTTCCAAGCCCATTCCATAGTGGTCCTTACCGACTAAACTTTGAAGAAGGTCATACAGCAACCAGAACTTTCCGGCAGACTCATGCAGTGGTCAGTAGAACTCAGCCAGTTTGACATCTCCTACCGGTCTCGAACAGCAATTAAAGGGCAGGCTGTTGCCGATTTTATCTTGGAATTCACTGACCCTACCCTAACCCCAACCACAGCCCCTCCACCCCCGCCAATCCCCGCCGAGCCCGAGGACCCCCACTCTTGGACCCTCAACGTCAATGGATCATCCCACAGAGAAGGCAGTGAGGCTAGTCTCATCCTCACCGCCCTCGAGGGCGGTTATTTCAAATGTGCTCTCCGTTTCTTGTTCGAGGCTAGTAACAATGAAGCCGAATATGAGGCATTGATAGCAGGTCTCCGTTTAGCCCGGGATATTGGTGTCAGCCACATCCGAGTGTTCAACGACTCCCAGCTCATTGTCGGACAAATTACGGGGGAATTCGATGCCAAGGATGATATAATGTGGGCTTACAGGGATATTACACTCCCCCTTGTTCACCTCTTCAATACCTTCCTCATCAAGCACATCGCTCGGGCGGAAAACTCTACGGCAGATGAGATGGCTCAGCTAGCTTCTGCAAACCAATCCGACCTCAGCCATGGTGTCCGCCTCGATTACCTAGTCCACCCTACCATCTCCCCCGACCAGCAAGAAGTGCAGTTCCTCCAAAATGAACCCATCCCTTGGGCGTCCGACATCTTCCTATTTTTGACAATGGGGGACCTTCTAGATGACCAACAGCAGGCCACCAAACTCAGGGCCGTTCGTCCAATTACATCCTCGTCAGTGGCATCTTGTACAAACGTGATTTTTCACGCTCGTATTTGCGATGCCTCAATCCAGCTCAAGCAACCTATGTGATGCGGGAAATTCACGAGGGTATTTGTGGTAATCATTCGGGCGGCAGGTCCCTAGCCCACAAAATACTTCGCACTGGATATTTCTAGCCTACTTCAATCAGGATGCGTCTGACTTCGTGTTCAAATGTGATAAGTGTCAGCGTTTTGCCAACATCCCCCATGCTCCTCCTATCGAGTTGATCACACTTTACAGTCCCTATCCCTTCGCCAAATGGGGGATCGACTTAGTTGGTCCACTGCCCACCGGCCGAGGCCAGACCAAGTTCGCAATTGTCGCCATTGATTACTTCACCAAGTGGGTAGAGGCAGAACCCATTGCCACCATTACCGAGCGCAACACAACCTAATTCATCTGGCAATCGATCGTATGCAGGTTTGGCATCCCTCAAGCCATCGTCTCCAACAACGGCAAAAAATTCGATAACGCTAAGTACAGGAAGTTCTGTGCAGACCTCCAAATCCAACCATGTTTCTCCTCCCCAGGTCATTCCCAAGCCAATGGCCAAGTCGAGGTTACCAACCGTTCCCTTCTGAAGATCATCAAGACTAAGCTAGAAGTTACTAAGGGACTCTGGGCTGAGGAATTGCCAAATGTACTCTGGGCTTACTGTACTACCGCTCGGACTCCCACTGGGGAGACCCCTTTTCGCTTAACATACGGCGCTGAGGTTGTCATCCTAGTAGAAGTCGGTCTGCCTACCCCAAGGGTTTTACATCCGAATCCAGAACTAACCGAAGAGCTCCGTCGGGCAGACCTTGACCTTATCGAAGAACTCAGAGAAACCACTGCTGTCAGACTGGTCTCATACCAGCAGAAAATGAGGACACACTACAACCACAAAGTCCGATCAAGGGAGTTCGCTGTGGGGGACCTGGTTTTGCGCGAAACCACTCTTGCCACTAAAAATCCGGCTGAGGCCAAATTGGCAGCCAAATGGGAAGGACCTTACATTGTTAAAGCCAGACCTCGTCTGGGCACTTACCGACTTCAGGACATGGAAGGTCGAGACCTCCCCCATCCGTGGAACGTCGAACACTTGAAGCATTATTTTCAATAAATTTTTACTTTTGTATTGATCAGCTATTGTATTTTCTTTCTGGCAAAATTTACACACCTGAACGTTCTTGTTCTTCCCTCACAAGATGTAAACCTATGATTAAATGGGTAACACTTTTCATGACAACAACTTTGCATCTCAATTATCTGTGTGGTGTCCTCATGACGTTTTGATTGCAGCACTCATAAAAGCCTCAGCCAGACTGAGTGTACAAGCCTCGGCCAGACCGAGCAGATAAAGCCTCAGCCAGACTGAGCACGAAGAGCTCGGCCAGACCGAGTCACAAAAGCCTCATCCAGACTGAGCATAAAAGCCTCGGCCAGACCGAGCAGATGAAGCCTCAGCCAGACTGAGCATAAAAGTCCTGGCCAGACCGAGCAGAAGAAGCCTCAGCCAGACTGAGCATGAAGAGCCCAAGTATAAACACCTCGGTCGGCTCCAGACTGAGTGACTTCAAGCTACTGAATTACTTGCAAAGTCAGCAAATCATAGCTTAACCCCAACTGAGCACGCATACAGAGCTCGGTCAAAGCCATTCATGCAAACTTCACGCTTGCGGCATTAGTAGACACACTTAGTCAAAATTCCAGGTCCATGTTTTTACACCACTCCTTACTTAGTCAAATTCCAAGCTAATCTTTTATTTACCAACACTCTTGCAACATGATCTACAACTCCATTTTTGGGCATAATTTGAAACTTCCCATCTTGGACATTCTTATATGTTTCCTTTACAAATCACATTATTTTCTTATTCATCAGCATTGGCAAGTCATTTTAGCAGTGTGGCAAACACACACTTGGAATTTTATTACATTTTAAACTTCCCTCTGCACTGAGTTTTTAATACAAATTCAACTTCAATTTACATTGAGATTGTCACAACGATTTATACACAAGCTTTACACATAAGCCACCATTCCCATTCATTTCAGATGCACAAGCAACAACAATCGAATAAAAACATAACTGAAATTTTATTTATTCACAGATTTGTACATAAGTTCATTACAGCATTTCAAAAAAAAAAAAAAAAAAACAAACACGCAAAAACAACCCTAAGTACAAATTTGTTCACTTCAATTATTCCTTCTCCTTGGAAACAAGGTCTTCTTCTTCAATACCCTCATCCAAGGGGGTTTGGGCCATATCGTCCTCGTCAATTTTTACACTGCTGAGGTCTAAGTCTGGAAACAGCTCTTCAGCTTTAAGCTTGAACATCTTCCAACCACTGTCCCAGAACTCAGCCATTTTGTGTTTTTAGAAGTCTGACCGCTGGAAGTTCTCAATGACTTCTGCCTCAGTCTTGCCCCCAGCGGTCGTTCCCGACGGGCCCGCCCCACCATACACCTCCCTCACCAAGTTGCTAGCGACCGCAGCATCGATCGCCATCTGAAATTCAGCAGACCCCTTGAACTAATCCATCGCTTCAACACACAGATCGGGGTATGCTGCCTTTTCAGAGGCTGCTTTGGCCCTCTCTTCCTCCAACTCCTTCTGCAGGCTCGCCCTTTCAGCAGCTGCCTTGACCCTCTCTTCCCCCTACTCCTTCTGCAAGCTGGCCCTCTCCTCCACTGCCTTAGCACACTCGTCTTCCAGCTCCTTCTGCAGCCCATCAATCTTAGCGTCTGCTTCATCATTTTCTTTGATTTGCTAGACGCGCAGATCTTCATTGCTGGTCATAGCCTCTTCATGCCACTCAATGGCGACCGCGCAAGCCCTTTGAGCATCCACCAGCTTCTTCTGCTCGCCAGCTAGCTGGAACTCGAGCGACACAACCTGGCGGCGTTCGTCTTCTAGCTCCAACTTGATCGCGATCAACTCAGCTTGGGCTCGGTCGGCAACATTGTGATGCACAATGGTCAACACTTGCATCTTTTTAGCTTTTTTAGCTTCCTGCCAACCCCTGGAGCACGCGCTTCGCACAGCCTTCTGCCACCCTGCACTCTCCCTTTTAAAGTTGGCTAGTTGAGCCTTGGCCTCATCCGACTTGACCTTTGCAGCCGCCGCCTTTCTCAGCAGAGCCCCAGCTAAGGTGGTTACCTCAATTTGGGTAGAGCACAACCCCCTTAGCAGCTCATCCTCATTGAACCTGGC
Organism: Camellia japonica; assembly: GCA_030407325.1. Taxonomy (NCBI): domain Eukaryota; kingdom Viridiplantae; phylum Streptophyta; class Magnoliopsida; order Ericales; family Theaceae; genus Camellia; species Camellia japonica. The sequence continues at coordinate 107,487,782 of JAPPVO010000013.1, read as the reverse complement.
TGCTGAACGCACAGTTGCCTCGTCCACGATCCCAACAAGGCGATCTATAGCTGCTCTGGCTGGGCCTTCTTCTCCCTCCAGTCACCCAGACATCGCGCGGGCGTGGTAGATCGCAGTCATTAGCCTGACCCCATCTCCTCCTTAGGGCGCAAGACCCCTCTGGGGCTGTTCCTCTCCCCTTGGCTCAGGACCAGTTGCCCCACCTTCTACTTGAATTCCTTGGGCGATCGCCGCCACTACTAGGACGACTTCCATGACTTGTGAGGCAACCTCCACCACTTCTGGGGCAACCATCCTTCCTGGGATCTCCACCAACCCCTCCTCCCCTGCCTCTTGGGCCATGGGAGCTTTCTCTGCCGTCATCTCCTTCCTTTTCTTCAAGGCAGGCTCTTCTTCACTCCTCATCACTCTCCTCTTTTTCTTTACCACACCCTCCACCTCCATCTCCTTGTAGGCCCTCACCTTCAAGGGATCAACTGGGGGCAGTCGTGGCTCAAATCCACCTAAGTCTTTTCCTCCCAAGGGTTTGGGGCGAGGTTGGATCCTCTCCCTCGCGATCGGTTTTGTCGGTCGGTCTGCCTGGGACTCTTTGAACTTATTGGCTTGGGCGAGGATGGCCATATCCTCAGCCTCCTGCACTTTCCTCCTCGCCTCTAATTCAGCCCGTCCCAAATCTCCACCGCTCGACTGAGGACCTAATCCCACTGCAAACAAGGCTGAAGGTTGAACGAGTTCGTCCCATCTGACTCCCTCCTTCTTCCTCCATGCCTTCACATTCTTTATCTTTCCCCTGTTACCGCCCCCAGTTTTGGCTCCACAGATTTGGTGGGCACTCTCTACACCGTGCGCACCCCAACCCTTCCATTCGCGGACATGTAAAACCACCGCGGCCTCCAACCCTTAATGGATGACGGCAGCCCCGCCACCAGACCCCTCCCCATCGCCGCCTGCAACGTCACCCAAGTCTCTTGCTGTCTTGAGGCCTTGTAACACGCAAAAAATTCGTCCACCGTCATCGCCACCCCTTCAGTCGCCTTCGGCCACACGCTTGCACAGGCCACCATGATCTTTCACACATTGGGCATTAGTTGCCCCGGCGCTACCTCTAACCGGTTTAGGACATCAACCACCACTTGCGGAAGCGGCAGCCTCAGTCCTCCCTTCAATGCTTCCTCGTAAAGGGCAAACTCCCCCGACCGGGCATCAGATGGCCTCTCCGTTGACGACGGCAATAGTAACTCTATTTCGACGGAAACCTGGTATTTTTTGCGCATACCCTCCAAGTCCGCCGCGGTAATCGTTGATTTATCAGCCTTCGTATGCCAGTGATCTGGTTCTGCCTGGCTGATTGGTTTCGGAGCCGCCATCATGGTGGAAGAGTGAGATTGTACCACCGGCTCCCATCCCCCCCACTTGTCTCTCCGTCCGGTACTGCTCCGCCAGCTCCACTGCGTCGTCATCCCCAAACGGATCAACCCTAGCGGCTCCAGCTTCTTCTTGGGCCATCTCTGTGGTATGCTTGCGAATCACTTCGGATGCAGGTGCAAGAAAATTCTAAAAATGTCGCAGAGGTGTATCGTCAGCAACAAAAGAGTTAACACTTAGAATGTTTTGATTTCTTGCAAAGAAGTAGGTAAATCGAATAATGGGTCACAATTAATTTTCGCCAGTTTGAAAACTTTTCAAAACATCCGCCAAAACTGTCTTTTCAACACCCATCATGACCTATTGTTTCATTTCTGGCCCAACACCTAATCTCCCTCCCCACGAGATGTTGCCACGTGTACGGTTACGATTTACTGACACCTCCCCTTCCTTGTCTTTTCCACTTCAAGTCACCACGTGACACGCCGCCTCTTGAGCCCTGCGCCCCCTCCACCTCACCCTTCGAGGTCGGTCCTCCTCATGGTCGGCCCTCCTACTTGGCCACCCTTCGCGGTTGGTCCTCCTCATGGTCGGCCCTTCCATTCGGCCACCCTTCACGGTCGGTCCTCCTTATGGTTGGCCCCCCCACTCGACCACCCTTTGAGGTCGGTCCTCCTTATGGTTGGCCCTCCCACTTGGCCACCCTTCGCGGTCGTTCCTTCTCACGGTTGGCCCTCCCACTTAGCCACCCTTCGCGGTCGGTCCTCCTCATCTTCTCCATTAATATTCCCTTCGTTAGGTTAAAGCTACACTTGGGAATGGGGGACTACTGACGTGGTTAGGTCCACAAAGGCCATAGCCCACTATGAACAACCCAAGCCCATCATTTAGAGCCCAATACATAACCCAACTGATGAGATCCTGAACAGCTAGAAGCCAACGTGGAACGAAGAACCAATGACACTCAGACATGTGGCAGATAAAAGGCAAGCCACATCAGTAGACAAAGATCTGCAAAGTTATTGTCATGGCACATCGCCATTAATGCAGCCCATCACAGCATTTATTACGACAACACCTCTCCGTCGGAATAGCACCCCCTCACTCTGAACAAGGTAAGCTATAGCATAGACTTTCGGCCAAGGTGGTAGGTCGGAAGGGACGGGAAAATGATTACCAAAGGATATAAGCAGACGTTGAAGACAAGAAGAAGGTTAAGCTTTCTATCTCCAATCTCTCTCTACACTCTACTTTTGTTTTTAACTTGCTCGTCGGAGGATTCACTGGGGGACTCCCTGTTCTCTATTGAACTTGTGTGCAGGTTCTCTGGTGGGCTTGAACACTCAGTTACCGGTTGGAGAAGCGTGGATCAGTCCGACCCATCCCGCCCGGGACCTGTGATACCATAACTATATCATCATAAGATAAAGCATATATAATATTTTTATAATAGTTAAAGTCCCTCAATATTTTCACAAAGAAAATTCGACTCAAAAAAATTTTGCCCGACTTAGAGAAAAATTTCGACCTTGACTCAGAGAAATTTCAATTTTCATAGAGAAATGAAAATTGAAATTTCTCTAAGTCGGGGCAAAAATTTCTCTGAGTCAAATTTTTTTTGTGAAAATGTTTAGGACCTTAGCTAATAAAAAAAAAAGAAACATATTGGACCTCTCCTATTATACAAAGTTGAATAGGGATGTTTTACTAATTTTCTCTTAAATAAATAAATTTTTTTTTTGGCTATTACCTCGGGACAATCTATAATAAATTATAACGAAAGAATTGTTAGTATTAAAAATTAAATATCATTAGAAAAGGCAAGCGTAAATCATCGACGAAGACTTTTATAAGAGTTAATATTAAATTAGATCTGTTGCAAATCCGCAATTGAAATTGGTATCAGAGTCCTATTTCTCAATCTTGCTAATAACTTTTGTATGAGTATTAAATATAGTGAAAAAGTAAAATCTGATAACTTAAATAATAATACTTCTTTACAAATAATAATAAAACAAAATAATACCTTAATTAAGCTATCAAAATAAATTAACGAGAAACTTAGAACTAATAAATGAAATCAGGCATTTCATACAAAATCCAGAAAAACAAGTAGTCATTTTTGAAGAAAAACAAAAAGAATTAGATCTATATCATATATGTATAAAAGAAATAATCCGGAGGAACCCTTTGAATTAGTTTCACCCGTAACCAAAAAAATAATGGAGCTAGGTAACTATAGTCTAAAACAGTTAGAGGAAATGACTGAAAAAGAAAATGATAATGAAATAAAATACAAAATAATATTAGAATAGTTGAACAATTAGATATAGTAGATGCAGAAATAATAGAAGAAATAAATAATAAGAGATTAGAAATAGAAGAAGATATCTATAAACAATTAGGATTAATTAGCTTGAGAGAAATGGAACATATTCCCCTTGAAGATTTAAAACAGATAATGGAAAATGATGATGCGGAAAAAGAAAAAGAAAAAGAAAATAATGTTCTAGAAAACCTCAAAGACATAGAAAAAGAAAAAGATGATAACGCCCTAGAAGGGTTAGAAGAGACTAATAACGTTAATGATATTGATATGACAATGGTAAAACAAGAAGGAAATAGTTCGTCTGCCCTATCTAATCCAAATCATCCTGACTTTAGAAACTTTACCAGGAAATAACTGAAAGATGACACTAGAAACTATGACTATAGAAGAAGAACATGACTAAATAGCGGATCTTTTGCTAGAGGAACATCCAATTATACAGATTTTACCCCTAGAAATGAAGTATTTTTAAGGGAGATACCACTAAAACTAATAAGCAATACAGGATATTTATTAGATATTAATTGTGCTACAAATACAAGTGAGGTAATAAAATAATGGAAGAGAGGCATGCACCATGTCTTAAATATCTATAGCAGCACACGGCGCATGCAAAGTTTTCTAAATTATATCGAACATAGCTTTTACGGGTATAGTAGTAAGTTGGTATGATAATCTGAGAGAAAGTGACAAAAAAAATAAAAATAAATTAACAACAAAAACTACTCCGGAAGGTATGTTAAACCTATTTGTGAAATATATTGGATTAGGTATTGTAGACACCCCATTTTTGACCGCCCTTAAAACTTGGGCACCTTAGGTTGATCACTTGATGATGAAGGTTACACTGTATAAACGTTCAATTTCTTTAACAAGAAGAGCTTCTAAATCCCAACCTTACACCCCATTTTTGGACCAAAACTATTTTAGAGCTTAAAACCCTCTCTTGCAAAATATTTTTCCAAATGTTTCTACGATGTTCCGAAGCTCGCATTTCGTTTAAAATATTACACTTTTAGGTAAACCGAGTAAGGACAAAGTGGAAATAAATAGAAGGGATGTGAACTCTTTGAAAAAATCGTTAAAACATCTTATTTATAGGTTTGAAGTTGAAGAAAATATGAGGGGATGAAAGAAAACTAGTTGGGAAAGAAGTTGGGCATCAATCCGTTAGGACAGAAATGAGTAGTCTTTACTAAGATAGGCATATCTCTTTGCACACTTAGAATTTAGGTGTGGGGCTACCACCATTGAAAATTAGACTTCCAGGACTTTAATTTAGACTCAAGAATCACCTGAAACCGAGTCCCGATGAAAAAGATATGCCCATTTGAAGTCGGGCCTAGAAGCAGTTTTATGGCCGGCAACCTACTGTTGCTGGCCACCATTAGTGGCTTGCTGGCCAATTGTGTAAAACGCAGTTATTTATTCGCAGATACTTATTGCTAGCTGTCCTTTAAAAGCCCCAGCTGTTCCTATACAGATATTTTCGACCTGAGAGGCTGTTTTTCTATACATACTTGGCCAATCCTCTTGGTTTTAGGTTAGAAAAAATTCCTTAAGGACCAAAACTTAAAATTCTCTCTCTATCTCTATCTTGCAACACACACACCTTATCCAAACATTTTATAAACCAATATTGGAGCTCTCCTTGCTGAGATTATTGAGTCCAGATTTCAGCCCTTGAGAGTGTAAGCTTTGTGGTTTGTGAACAAAAGAGTTGTCTTGCTTCAAGAGGTATAATTTTAAACATCTCTACACTACTTCTGTCTTATCTTTTCTTGCTATTTTTGAACTATTTTTAGATTATTTTTATGGGCTGAAACTTGTGGTTTAAAGATACCAAAGGTGGAGGGGTTAACCACCTTTCTTTGAACCTTGTTCTTTAAGCTTTTGCCCTTGTGTTTCTCATTTTTTTCTCAACTTTTTTTGAGCTTTTTACCACTGATTTTTAGTGGTTTTCAGAGGTGAAAAAAGTGGTTTTGAAGTTCCAAAAATGGAGGGGTTAGCCACACCTCCTTTGGCTTGTTTACTAGCTTAATTTCTCCATTATTTTAGCTTACTCTTTTAGTTACTGGTCATGTCATTTAAGCTTTGTATAGTATGCTTGTAGTGTAATGGTCCTCATAGGTTTGGTGGTTTAAGCCTTAGCCACCAACCTATTTGAGTTGATAGCCTTTATTTCTTGCTTTTCATACTTGTGTTCACCTCTAAGAATCTTTGCAACCTTCTTTCTTTCTTGACTTTATCTCTTTGTTTTGAGAGTCGCTCCAAAAGGAGTGTTGTTTAAGCTTGAAGGGGAGATATTGTGCTTAATAGTTTAATCCCTTTAGGGGTTCATTACCAACGGCATGATCTCCCTCTCATGCCTAAAACAACGTTTGGTTTGGTACTTCTTTCCATTAGTGAACTTAAAGCTCATTATTGGACTCAATTGACTAAGGAATGGAAGGTAATTAAAAGAGGTAATTACAATTGGGATAAAATGGACCAAGATAATAAAATAATTTGGTGTTCAATCGGACGTTAATTGAACACATGAGACTTGAGTCATTTCATACTTGTTAGTAATGAAATGGTTCAAGTTTCCAAGGTCAACCATTTCCCTTGATCAATCCATGATAGGGAGGAGGTTTTGAGAGTCTTTTATTGTGCATTTATTGAAATTGTGTCCCTTGATTCATAAGTCATTATGCAATGCAATTGGACCGATTGATGGCTTGCGAATCAAGCCTACCCCTCCTTTGACCTGTTTGCTGATAAGGAGAGGCAGAGTGGACATACATCCGTTGAGAATACTCTGGTTTGTGCTCTATTTGTCCTCTATTGCTGCAAGAAAGAACCAATATCAATAGCCGGTAGGCCACTTTTACTGGATGGCAACCCATTATTAGTGGCCTGTCGGCCACTACTTCTGGGTTGCTAGCCACTTTTTCATACAGGCAGTGTCCTTTTTTCAGTAGAGTAGAGCAAAGGCTGAGGTGGAAAACATGTCCAATTTTCTAACTGTGCAACAGAGGCATTCTAATAACAAAACGAAGAGCATTATCAAGTGGAAATCCACATCTATGCATAAACCATCCCTCGATTCTTGGGATCCGTGAAGTGATGTTGTAATAGTAATATGTTCTACTTGGAGTAGTGGATTTGTAACTAATTAGTTAGAATAGCTAGTTAGTTTGGTGTTGTACTTATTTAATTAGCTAAAGTAGTTGGTTAAATTTGTTGTTGTAATAATTAACTAATTAGTTAACTTATTCAGTTGGTTTGTAATAATTAGGTAATTAGCTTAGCTAGTCCATTTATTCGGACCCTCCTGCGCGAGGGCAAAAATGTAATAATGCATATGACTTACAACCCCACGTCTTTCTCCCTTTTGTTTACTTGCTTATGATGGTTAGCTTAAACCATCATGTTTCGTTTAGCATTTCCTATGTTTGCATCTATGTGTCTTGCATGCATAAAGTTCGGCTCATCACTCCAACAAGCATTGTAGTATAAATACTTCCTTGAATATGTGTTTAAAACCGCATGCTATCAAATTGATTCACATGCCATGCTAGTAGCCAGACTTCTAAATTGCATGTGTTGCATTAGGATATTTATTAGTTAGGATTATGCATTTTTCTAACTATTTTATTTCTTTTGGCTCGCCTCGGGAATTAAACTTTAAATGCTTTAGCATATTGCATGAATGTGTGTGTTGCCATATCAAAAAATGAATACCATGAGGCTAAGTACTTAATTGATATAAACGCTTGAATGCCTGTGGATGAAGGCTAATTGCTTGAATTGGGATGATTTGAGTAATGTGCATATGCGATCACTTTTTTTAGTGGTACATATTCAAACTAATTTTCAAAAACAAACATGAAATAAAATGTTCCAAGTTTTGCAAATTAGTCTATACTTGTGTGCAACACATAGTAATGTTAGTCTAATAATCGGAACAAGAGCATATAATGTAGATAAAAATCACATCATGATTAGTAGATGCCGATCTTTGATGGGGCAAGTGGGTGCTCAATTCATGGCCTTCCCCTCTCGTACCTAAGTTCCCGAGCCGAGACAACTTTAGTGATGACGGATAAGTGGCCTTTGGCATGAGTCCCGATTTTCCTAAATTTTTTAAAAATATGTAGGTGGCGACTCTATATCTGGAAAAGCAGTCCATTTTTGGCATTTTGATTCAAAATCGATTTTCCAAAAGATTTGTCGGATTTGGACTCTTTTGTGTTTATCTATTTCACATTGCACTTTTGAGATCAAATTCAAAATCGTGGGAGTCCGAGTTGTAGGGCCTATCGTATTCTGAAAGGAGCACGAAAAGTTGAGCTGCATGTATGTTAAACCTACCTAATCCAAATCATCCTGACTTTAGAAACTTTACCAGGCAACAACTGAAAGATGACACTAGAAACTATGACTATAGAAGAACATGACTAAATAGAGTATCTTTTGCTAGAGGAACATCCAATTATGCAGATTTTACCCCCAGAAAGGAAATATTTTTAAGGGAGGTACCATTGAAACTAATAAGCAATACAGGGTATTTATTAGACATTGATTGTACTACAAATACAAGTGAGATAATAAAACAATGGAAGAGAGGCATCCACCATGTCTTAAATATCTATAGCAGCACTTGGAGCACGCAAAGTTTTCTAAATTATATCGAACATAGCTTTACGGGTATAGTAGTAAGCTGGTATGATAATCTGAGAGAAAGTGACAAAGCAAAATTAACAGCAGAAACTACTACGAAAGGTATGTTAAACCTATTTGTGAAATATACTGGAGAAGAATTCGTAGGGAAAGAGTGGGATGAAGGTAAATGAAAAAGAGAATGTGTCAAGAAATTAAGTAACATAAAAATATGTGATATGGAATATATAGGAAAATTATATATGTGAATACTCTTATTACTATTATCAAATAGTTAGAAATAAAATTCATTTAACTATATTTTTTCATAAATTACCATATCCTATAAATGTTAATATAGAAAAAAAATATGAAAAATGTTTAAAAGAATTAGGAGACACCACAAGCGACACATTTGGTTATAAAATTAGATATTTAAGAGAATGGGTGGAACAAGAATGTATGAAAATGAAATAAAGAAGAAAAATGAAAAAACAGTATTTACATTACTGGCAAGCATCCAATTCATGAGAATGTGTGCCTTCAAGAAGAAAAATATACAATAAAAAAAACATTTTATAAAATAAAAAGTTTTAATAAACAAAGAAGAGAAAAATATAAATATTATAAAAAAAAATCCTATAATTTCAACAAAAGAAAAAGATTTTTTTTAAAAAATAATTATTATCCAGAAGGAAAAAAGACTTATAAATGTTGGGAATATAGAGAAATAGACCACTTTGCTAACCAATATAGAAATAAGAAGAATAATAAAATAATAGAAGTTTTGGGAAGTTTGGATTATATAGAATTAGAGAGAAAAAAAACTTTAGAATTGGTTTTAGAAAATAATAAAAGAATAATAGAATGAATTGAAGAAGAAATAGAAGATTATAGTGATACTAAGGAAAAACTACATTTTATGATGATAGAAGAAATAAGTATAGAAAATTTAAGAGCAGAATAATTTGTCATAGAAAATTCTCAAGAAAAAAAAAAAGAAAAAAATTGATATTACCAATAATACGAAGAGCCGAAATATATCAAATTTAAATTAAAAAGTAAATATATATGTGAAAGAATTTAAAGAGCTATTGAAAGGATTGTGAATATGATGTATGATAAATAAATTTAATAAATTATGAAAATATATTAAAATATAATAAAGTTAATAAGTATAAATATATGCATATAGGGAATGTACAAATACAAATTACATTATTGTTTGATGAAGGATAAGATATATATATATATACATATGTATTTTTGGATGATATTAGATGTTAGAAATTGGACGCCCACGTAGCATGACCCATGACCCTTTTGAACCTTGTCCATGTAAGTTTTGAATGTGAATTCAAAACCTATTTGGATAACCCACTCTTGATATCTATATCTATCATATCAACTGATATGGATAGATTGATATATATAGTTATATATCTGATTATATATTTGAATAATATATTGATATCAAAATACGTTATGTAGTTTTTACCCATAACATTTTTTTATATACTCTCTCTAACTCTTTCCCATTAAAATAACGATCGAGCTTTGTGCACTGTGACTTGTGTGGGTGATACTCATATTGTGGTATCACTCCACTACTGGGTGTTCGTTGTTCGCATTTTTAAAGCACGTGATTTACCCACAAGATTCTTCGCTTCAGGTTTTATCACCTAAGGTATGACCAAATAATTTTACCCACTGCGTTATACTTGTTTTATATTGGTATCAGAGCTTTAATGGATATTTTAGTGCTTATTTTTATGCATTAAAATAGGTGTATAATTTTATATAAATATATACACGATATATGCATGAAAAAATTAATATTTTTCTGAACTTTCTCCGATCAACCTGAAATTTACATATGTTGTAGTATATTTTATGTAGAATATATCTGCCAAGTTTCATAAAAATCTAACGGTCAGATTTTGAGAAAAATGGAGATTTATATTTAATTTTTCGTAACTTTTACTGCATGCTGGTCTTACATGCTTTGTTTTTATGTTATAGAAATTACATATTTGGAATCCTTGTTTTGATACCTTCGAAACGGTATATTATGGGCCTGATTCCGACTTACGGTTGAGGAGAAAACTCAAACCCTAATTTGAGGCGAGACTTGAACAAAACAGGGATGAAGACAAAATTGCTACGCGCTGATGTCATCATGACACACAAGCTGCCAGCTGAGCCAAGCCGCGAAAGACAGCTGCGTTAAGGCCTTGTTTGTTTTGTTTTAATTTTAAAACTACGTTAATTGCTTCTAAATTATTCGTTATAATTTTGATTGAAGCATGGCTTATACCGTTGGGTTTGTAATTAATTTTTATACAAGATATTAAAGTTTCAGAATTTTATTAAAAATAAAATATTTTTCATTAATGAAAATTTCAATATTTTTACGTTAAATTGCTCTTGGGGGAGCATGACTTGGATTCTGGACTTGAAATGTTTACAGTAGACTACTGTTATGCAATCTTATTTACTAGAATAATTTTTGTATTTTTTCAAATTCTGTAATATTTATTTCTGATTTTCCATGTAATTATTAATTACTTGTAATTTTAGAAAATTTCATAAAATTGCAGAAATTATAGAAATATGTTATGTCATTATTTAAATATTGTATACATCATATTAAGTTCTTTTAAATGATTAGAACTTATAGTATATATTATATTGGTGAATTGTAATTCCATGATTAAATATTTTAACATATGTTCTTTTATGAACTACATTGAGATATTATCATGTGGATTTAAATATTTATCATAATTTAGACATGCCATAGTTAGTGGGAGGTTGTTCTGTTGAGAGAAATCTTTGTAGATTTACTCTCGAAAACTAATATTTTGCGCATGAATTAAATTAAATTTTGGATAATTGTCACCTGTGGTGGAATAGATGATTACGAGCATAGCGGATTTTCGATCTTGCGACTTGTGTAATATTGTCACTATTTAATTTAGATTTTTGCAGTAAAATTATATTATGCTAATCAAATTAATCCCAATGCGAATTTCTCTCTAAATTGACTTAGCTTATGGAAGTTAATTTGGTTGACTTAGACTTAGTAGAGATGTTCAAAAGTGAACAATGTAATCCTATTCTTTAGATGAGCAAAAGTCTTGGAGACTTTAGGTCAGACCTTAATTGAGCCAAAGTAAGGAAACACGACTCAAAGTCGTCCTGGATTTGTTGCCTTTTTTGGCACAATAAAAACTAATGTGTACGCTACGGTTAGCGGCACGCTACGTAGTTTTGGTTGGCGAGTTTTGGAGTTATGAAATTAATAAGCCCTCAATAGATCTGTATATGATCTTGACTATTGAGCTAAGCGGATTGACTTTGTAATTTGACTTGTAATGATGTTGCATCATTGGATAAAGTAACATTCAAGAGTCACGTCATCCAAGAAATGCGAGCTTAAATGAATTAGTCATTAAGTGTAAGATGAGTAACCAGTATGAGCAGTGTTTTGCTCTCTATCCAACCGTTGGGAGTGGATGGAGCAAAATTTCATGCACTATTATAGTGTGCATTAAAGTATCACTTTAAGTTAAAAGATTAGCGGTTAGTAGCAGAAAAATCTATTAACACTAAGTGAAGAGATTAGCGCCAAATGGCTGCAAAATCTATTAGCATTAATTGCCAACTTGTCTAAGTCTGGACACTTACTGTTTCCATACTTGAGTGTAAGACATGAGAATGTGCTTCTTTGTATGATTCCTTTACTAGGCTAACGTTTTTTTTAATAACGTTTACCACTAAGCGCAAACGTTGCAGCATGGTAAAGAAAAGGTCAAGGCCGACAAGGTTGTTATGACTCTAAGAATTTGACGCATGGCTCGTGAGAGCATTGTGTTGAATTAGACTCTTTAGCCTAATTCGCGCTTAAGTTACTTTGGGAGCTGTCATAGATTGATAGCTTATTCTCTCATTCTTGTGGATAGTAGAATTAATTGCAAGTAACTATGAAGCGAGAAATAGAGATGGCAAGAGGAGTATCGTCATCTTTCAAGTAGATGCAATAAAGTGTATGGAGAATAAAATTGACTTGAAGGTGCAAGGGATTAGCACTTACTAGTTAAATTTGTGACTTAGGCGCACTTGATATCTCCATGACATCCTTTTATGATCTAGTGAATATGAATTAGTCATGATTCACTACCTAGTTGGGCCTAAATCTTTAAAACTTGTCTTCAAGAACTCACACAAGGATGATTGGAATTAGTTTATGACATTGGTCATGAACCGGTGGCTTATTATACTTAATCACATTAATGAGAAGATGACATGAATGGTTTGAGTAGGCCCTCTAGGGCTCATTCGCTTGTGACATTCTGCTTTCATGTGAATGTGTAACTTTGTTCGCAATGGTTGCGCACAAAGTAGGAAAGCCGCAGAAGGGCATTTGTATTGGCGCATTTAGTCCACTATGATATTTGTGACTGGATATGTGTAAGGGTATGATAGCTAAATCTCAATCTTGACACATTTATAGATTACGATACACATCTTACTCAAGACTATTTGATCTCCCATAAGTCAAAATGTTTTGAAATGATTTTTGACATTGCACATATGAGATTGAGATCAATTAGATAAGAGCTTTCGTGCTTTTAGTTTTGACCAAGGTGGCGAGTATCTATTTGAGTTATTTTTTAGAAAGCTTTGTGAAGAGAAATGGATGCTTAGAAAATTGATTATTCCTAGTACTCAACAACACAAGAGTGTAGTAGAGATAAGGAATTAAGTATTGTTAATGTTAGGTGGATAATGGCACAAAATGTTTCCCAATTGGGAATTGCACTTTAGTTTGTTGCTTAAATCCCTAAGTGCCCTTCATATCAGATTTTACACTTCATTTGAGTAATGGGTTAGCGGAGATCCATCTATGGGCGATCTGTAACCGTTAAGCAGCTTATCTTTATTTTACTTCTCAAAAAGGTTACGAAGTTAAGACCTAGGGTTCTATAGCGCATTATTGTATGCTGTCTTGTAAATACATAGGGTCATGTGGCGTATTATTGTATGTTGTCATGTAAACCCTCCGGGTCATGTGCATATAGGTAAGCAGCTCTGTGGTAGTGTAACTAAGTCACATAAAGTTTTCTTAGTAAATGTGACGTGAATAGAGTTTTGGAACTTTATAAGATAGAGAATTCTAAGCATAGTGCTTTATGTAGCCTAGTTGAGAATGTAGAGAAATTTCCAATATCCTAGGGACAATGGGAGCGATGTGCCTACTAAAGGATTACTCCATTAGAGAAGAATACTCTACATTCTTAGTTGCGTAGTAGCGAATGTGAAAATTTTCCACATCATCACTGGGTGATTGAGAATGAAACATTCATGATTGCTTCGCAAGATGATAAATAGCCTAGCATAATGCCAAAGGCTCTAGTTCCCTGTTTTTAGAAAGTGGATCAATGTTGCACAGTTTAAGACAAAATCTTTGAGGATTAACCATTTCTATAATTTGGTTGACTTTCCATTATGACGCGAAACTGTTCTAAAGTTATGCGTAATTTGGATAGTCATTGTTGAGGCATAAGGCTCGCTAGATACTGAAAAGTCGCACCATTGAGAAAAGTGTAGACCATGAGAAGACTTCCTCCTGGGGAGTGAGGTTATTTCGACTTAGGCTATGATTCACATAAGTTCGGAACATTGATTTGTGGACGTTGTGAACCAACTTCTCGTTGGAGAATTGGATAAGTAGATCCGTAGGGATTTACCTTCTACTTTTATGGTGAAAAGTTAGGAGCGCAAAAAGGTTGCTAGTTCCAATAAATCTTTTACAGCCTAAAACAGTTATCCAAATAGTGGTTCTTAGATTTCGTCGAGCCATGATAGGCCAACGATGATCGATGAAGACCACTGAGGCATGATCAATGGTCCAAAAGAAGTTTTTCCTTACTTAGTCATTATGAGCCAGGAATTTATAAGGTTGTCGCCACCTAGGGTGGGCGGTCCTCTGTTTTAGATATGATGGACATGGGTGATGTAATTTATATGCTCAGATGTACGATCCTTAGGGATTGTTTTGGGAGAATTCCCGGTTTGTCTTTGATGACTTACATAAGGAATATCCTAGAATGATTCTAGATGCAAAATTGCAAACCCATTAACTTACCTATCAGTAAAAGCCAAAGTCTTAGCTATTGAGTGAATCCTCGGATTGTCTTTGGGAGAAACAGATGACCTATATTTCTTGATCTTTTTTGTTGTGGGAGCCTGAAGTATGCTATGTGGGCGTATTCTGCATGACGAGTGTTATCTTTGGTAAATGGTCAACTGAGTTGTTTAGACATTGACCTTGCTCATTAGACTGTGGATAGAATACTTTACTAGTAGTATATATATTTGCCCCTTGTAAGATTCAATGCGCTAGTTGGGCGCATCTTGTATGAATGCAAATTGGTCACCAAAATATCTTTAGAGAGGTTATTGCGCAAGAGATAGTGATCTTGAATTACTTCATGTGAGGTGCACATGGTGGATTCCGTTGTATATACTTATCACAAGAGGTGCTGATAAGACTTATGTTTGGAATTTAGAATTGCGCAAGCTGTGGTCATATTTGTTTTATAAAAATCGATCACTTATTTGTTGTGAGATGGTGAGATGTTGACACTATTATGGTTTGTGTCATAATGATTAGCAGATGATGATGTTAGTAGGCAAAATTGGCTCACTCACGCGAGCAATCGCCCTTGGCGCTTGGGAGCGAGCAAGGATGAGGCTAGTGGTTTATTTTTATTTGGAGCCAAGAGAGGCTTAAATTATCCGCTATGTATGTCGCCTTGGTTACAACCAAGATGAGGTCGTGATAAGGACTAAACATGGATGTTAGTACCAACGTTCCATGTTGTGCCTGTTATGATTAGCCAGATGCGAGATCTCATTTGATGCCTGGAAGGCGAGCAAATAGACAATTCGGGTTAGGCGCTAGAAAGCAACTAGACTAATATCTGTACGGTGTATCGAGTATGACGTCACTCTTTTTGGAAGAGTTACTCCACCGTAACATGTATTCATACTACATGTGCTTGGCGACCGAGTAATGAGGTGAGAGAATGGATCCCTGTTTCCTCACCGTGTGAGTTTTACGTGTCATTATTGATATGACTTTCATTTATGTACCCTTTTGTGACTTTTGACTATGTCATAAGGTAAGGGGTTGATGTTCTGCTACTTTGGTATGTTGCCTGCGGTCATGTATGATTCAGTCTTAAGGGACATCACTGGGAAAGTGGTCAATCCAAAACTAAATGGCATGAGGGCAAAGAGAAGATCATCTAATATTACACCACTGTTGTATATTCATTGTCGGTAACTCACACCGCTTTATATGAGAGGCTGATTGAGTGTGAATATGTTGCAAGAATTGAGAGGGTCAAACATGCTCTTTTGAGGGATTAGAGATGTTTTTTAGACCAGTGTAATTAGATCGGTTTGGGGTATATGAGACATTATTTTTATTTTTGGGTTGATGTCTCTATGTTGGCTCATTTTTGAGTTTCTAGTATAGAGCTCCCACATGCAGGTGTTCTCAGCAGTCGCACGGTGCATTGGCTAGTATGAGATTGTTCATTTTTTGGAGAGATTGAGATAGAGATATGGCAGTGTCATGCTAACTCATGTGCGAGTAGGAGATGTTAGAAATTGGGCGCCCATGTGACATGACCACGACCCTTTTGAACCTTATCCATGTAAGTTTTGAATGTGAATTCAAAACCTATTTGGATAACTCACTCTTGATATCTATATCTATCATATCAACTGATATGGATAGATTGATATATATGGTTATATATCTGATTATATATTTGAATAATTTATTGATATCAAAATACGTTATGTGGTTTTTACCCATAACATTTTTTTATATGCTCTCTCTCTAACTCTCTCCCATTAAAATAACAATCGAGTTTTTTGTACTGTGACTTGTCTGGGTGATACTCATATTGTGGTATCACTTCACTGTTGGGTGTTCGTTGTTCGCATTTTTAAAGCACGTGATTTACCCACAAGATTCTTCGCTTCAGGTTTTATCACCTAAGGTATGACCAAATAATTTTTACTCGTTGCATTATACTTGTTTCACATTAGACAATGAAATTTTGGAAGGTCCATAATTAGTGGAACAAAAGTAATCTATGTGGGGGATCATTAGGTCTTAATTGCAGACCAAGATATTATATTAGCTTAAAAGATGGATTCATAAATAGATTTTTAACTTTAAAAATAAAAATTGTAGGAATTGATATATATGAAACCACCTATTCATTAAGGATATTTTGGAAAATAACATATAATTTAGATAATACCATAGATCCTAAAAAGTAACATAAAATTATAGAATCAGATAAATTTGAACCTACTAAGGGAATACCAATAGATAGAATTACTCCTAAAAGAATAAATCCTAATGAGATCAAGTTAGATAATCGATGGATATCAAGTTTCAATAATATTAAAAATATTACAAAAAGAAAAAATATAATTAAAATTGATAATACCAGAAATATTAAAATAGAGACTCCTAGCACGATAGAAAATAATGATGAAAAAGATCATGTAAGTATATCATCAGGAAGATCTAGTATATATGCAATCCGATAGAAGTTTAGTTAGTAAAAGAATAGTAGGATATAGAACTACGAGTGTGCCAGTATATGAAGATGAGAAAAATCTTATGGCTTGGACAAAATAAGATGAAGGAGAGGTACAAAAGGAATATGACACATTTGTAAAAAGATACAACAAAAAGAATAAAATAAAATAAAATGTTATTATCCTATACTAATGTTAATAGTATATATGTACCCATAATAATACACAGAAAGATTTAATACTTACGAACTATGTGCTTACTTAGACAGTAGATGCTCGATATGTTTTGGGAAAAGGAAACTTTTTCATGAATATATGTGGAAAACGAAAAATTCACCATTAATAGCTCGAATAGCTAATAATAGTTCGATGATACATAATGACGTCATAGAAAATTTAGTTATAGAAATTAATTCCATCACCTTTATCATTCCTAAACTTTGGACAACCGATCAACCATCACATGATGTAATCATAGGGAATAACTTTCAAAGATTATATAGCCCTTATACTCAAACGTTACACTATGTTATATTTACAAATAATAATAAACTAGTTGAACTCCTACAACTAAAAACAACTGTTACACATCACAACATTGACTTCGTCTGCAACAAGCATGGTGAGGAGGTAATCTCTCCAACCGGACGCGAAACTACACTAAGTATTAAAGAAATTAGTATTCAGGAAGAAATTCAAAAAAAGCAATAAGAAATATGCAAAAATTTATATAGTGAAGATCCGTTAAAATTTTGGCATAAAGATAAAAGTATAGCTAAATTAGACTTGATCGATCCTAATAAAATAATTAGAATAAAACAAATGGTATATACTTATAATGATAAAGAGGAATTCAGAAAAGAGATAGAACATCTCAAACAAAAACGATTAATTAGAGATAGAAAAAGTCGGCATAATAGTCCAACATTTATGATTAGAAACCATGCTGAAATTAAACGAGAGAAAGCCAGAATGGTAAAAAATTACAAAAAATTAAATGATAATACCAAAAGAGTTGGTTATTTTATTCCAAATAAGTAAATCTTTTTTAACAAAATAGACTATAAAATAGACTGTAAAAGACTGTAAAAGTGGATACTGGCAAATAAAAATGAATAAAGAAAGTATCCCACTAATAGTCTTTAGTGCACCATAAGGACATTATGAATGACTTGTAATGCCATTTGGGTTATAAAATGCACCTCAAATATTTCAAAGAAGAATAAATAACATCTTTAAGGAATTGAATAATATTTGTCTTGTATATATATATATGATATTTTAAATTTTTTAGATCCATAGAACAACATAGAATAGATATCAAAATAATAACAGAAAAATGTGAAGAACATGGAATAGTGTTAGGTGAAAAGAAATGTGTGTATGCACAAAAGGAAATAGAATTTTTAGAACTTGATATCAAAGTAGGATCAATAAAAATGCAAAGTCATATTTTCGAAAAAATTAATAAATTTTTTGATAAAATCACGGATAGAAAACAATTAGAAAGATTTTTAGAATGTTTAACTTATGCCTCAGATTTTATAAAAGACTTAGTCAAAATAACAAAACTTTTTACCAAAAAAAAAAAAAACTAAAAAAAGATGGGAGTTGGAATTGGAATTCAGCCGACTCCACTTTTGTAAAATTCTTAAAAGAAAATGTAAAGATTTACCTTCCCTAAGTCTTCCTAATGAAAATGATGATCTAGTACTAGAAATCGATGTAAGTAACAATCATTGGAGTGCAGTGTTAAAAATAAAAGAAAATAATAAACTATATAGGTATTGTAATGGAAGTTTTAATCAAGCTGAATATAATTATCCCACCATGGAAAGAGAACTATTAGCCATAATAAAAGGAATAGAAAAGTTTTTAAATATTTTTGGCACCAAAACTGTTTTTAATAAGAACTTATTACAAAGGCCTACTAGATTTCGTAAATAAGAATTTATCTAACATGTAGGCACAAGGGAGACTTTTATGATGGCAACCCTGGTTAAAATAATTTACCTTTGATGTAGCACATATTAATAGTAATAAAAATAGTTTAGCAAATAATCTAACTTGAGAACTTGCAGATGGCATCCACATCCACAACACTCACACTGCTAGAGAAGAAAACACTCTTGGCAGAGACTCAAGAAGTGCTGGACTTGGTGACACAAGGCAATGCTAAAATTATCAGAAAAATGCAGGCAGTAGGAAAGAGCCGTTCTGTGAACAAGCTCATTAAGACAACCCATTTAGTTGCCAAAACGTTTTTATGAATAGAAGTTTTATATTTGTTTCTCCAACTCCCCTATGACATCCAAGAAAAAATAAGAAGATGTACTTTTATTAAGTTATTTCTGAGATGGTATGAAGATTGTGTCACCTATCTAGAATCTCAACGGTGCTACTTTAACTGACGGACGACCTTGTACAATTATAGAATGTTAAAAGTTTCATTCAATCTAGACAAAGTCATTAGTCCAAAAGATCCTTTGGTTCAAATGTGGAAATTGGAAATAGTGAATACATTCGACGTTCCACCTCACCCATAGAGTACTATGTTCTCTCAGCTCACCAAAGTCCAACAATTCATATTCGAAAGAATTTATGTAGTCTATAAAGAATCCAAGCATAGCACCCATCACATTTATAACTGCCCAAATAGAGATAAAGGATGAACGTCTAAATGTAGCTCATTATCTGATAAAAGTCAAAGACAAGAAAGACGTGATCTCCTATAAATATGTTTGGTTGAAAGATTGGAACGAACCTTTTATAATTGATCCAATAGAAGCAAGAGTAAGAGGGTTTTTCATAATATCTGACGAAACTACAGAATAAGCAAGAGTTTGGATCAAATTAGTTCATTATGGAAGAACCACATTTGCAATAACACCATCATTGGTGGAAAAAATAATTGTTCTAGGATTGCCTTATGAATTAGTATATGATTATTTGGAACATGTAGATTCGGGATATATTTATCTGAAAAATGATGTAAATTTTTGGAAAAATATCTGATGAAACAAGATCTAGAAGAATATGATGAAAACTATGACCTTAGTGATATCATAGGTGATGAGGGGGTATGAAATTTAGACAATGCAATGGATTGACAAAACCATAGGTAGTTTGGCAAAACCATGGGTTAAAGATTACACCTCCATATGACTACACCACAAGGTGTCTCTTGTTCATAAATAAATCAGCGTGTGGCCACACTACCTGCTTGTTTGTCTTTTGTTTGTCTTCTAGTAACAATAAATATAATACGTAAAATATTTTATATTTATAAATTAGGTTGAAATCTAGACTTTGAACTCTACAAGGTGCCTATATAAAGGCCTTGAGGGAGAGCAAAAGGGGACAAAGATTTCTTAGAGTACACTTGAAACTGATAAAGAAGTCTAGTTCTCAGGCCTTCTTAGAGCAAACAATACTTTAGCAATTGAATAGTCTACAGGCACGTCTTTTTTTTTTTTGTAAATCTTTGTTCGATAAATAAAAAAGTTTTTCATTTTCAAAAAAGAGTGTGTTACTACTGTATGTCAAGTTATTGATCTTAGATCTTCTACATAACCAAAGAAGTAGTTTCTAAAGTTACGGTCTGAGGTAAGAAATGAAACAGGTCTATACTAAGCCTGATCTAAGGAATGAAAGGTTGAGGTTAGCCACCTCTATAAACTGGAAGCTTGCCAACACCAACTACGTTCAGGTAACGGTTAAAATCTTTAGATACTGTTCTTATTTTGGAAGCATAGTGGGTCCACAATCAAAACATCTTAAAATTATAAGAAGTAATAAGTTTTTCATTTTTATGAGTGTTTATCATCATTTCTATATCAAAGATCTGTTACTAGATCGAAATCAAGTACTAGTATTAATCGCAAACTATCAACAACGTCGTACCTTTTTACAAAATCTACTAAATACTGATACTGCTAAGAATATAGAATTTACTAGAAAAAGAGTTGATAAAATATCTAAAGAAATCGTATATTATCAAGAACACCTAGGTTTAGTATCTTTAAATAAATAAATAAATAAATAATTATTTTCCACATCATCAAGCCACATCATTTGGGTAAAATTGGGCCACAAAAAATTCGAGCTATCAAGTAGCACCCTAGCCAATAAATATATAATAGGTTGGGTGTTTGGAAAGTTAGTTATTTTAGTAGACTAAAATAGTTGTGTTTGGAAAAAAGGGTTGATTTTTTTGTAATTGGATGTGATATTTGTGAGAAAAAAAGTAAAATAATTATGAGTTTGATGTGACATTTTATCTTATTTGACTAATTAATCTATTTTATCTTTTCGTGCTATTTTAGGCAAAAAAAAAAAAAAAAAACCAAACACTTTAGGCAAAAATAATCAATAAGACAAAATATCATATTCAACCCATAATCATTTCATTTTTATTTTCACAATCATCAAATCAATTAAAAAAAAAAAAACTATCATCTCATATATAACTTTTTAAACTAGACTAAAATAATTAAAAAAAATCAAATAGTCAATTAAAATTAAAATAATTTATTCCCAAACTTGGCTTAAATTTCCATTACATTTACATGCTAGTACTGCTGGGGCAAATTGGATGGAGGTTTCAATCTTCCGGGCTGTCAATGGATCTTCAAAATGGGACTCTGCACCGGTTTTCTAGTCCAAACGGTTTATAGTCTTTTGGTAGGTTGGTTAAAATATAGTTTTTTAACTTTTTAATTTTTTTAAGTCACATTATTTATATATTTTTTTATACATTTTTAAAAAAATTAAAAAAGATAAAAAAATTTGACTTTTAACGTACTTTCCAAAATAAGTCATATTTTGATGCTAACTAAAAGTAGTGCCTGAATTTTATACCTTTCTTCAATTAAGTCATTAAACTAAATTTTCATTCAAATAAACCCTCCAACATGTCAAAAAAATTTCTAATTTAAAAAGGGCGAATTGCACTAACGGTTTTGTATTTTGGTGTTTGTATCATTTTAATTGCTAACATTTTAATTGTGATACATTTTGACATGGGTAGACCCATAAAGGCTACAGCCCACTATGAACAATCCAAGCCCACCATTTAGGGCCCAATACATAATCCAATTAATGAAGCCCAGCACCGCTGAAGCCTCACATAGCAATAAGAACCAATGGCATCAAGACACATGGCAAGAGAAGGGCAAGCCACATCAGTAGACAAAGATCTGCAAAGTTATTGCTACGCCACATCACTATTAATGAGGCCCTTTACAACATTTATTGCGATAACTCCTCTCCGTCGGGACAGCACGCCCTCACCCTGAACAAGGTAAGCTACAGCATAGACTTTCGGCCAAGGTGACAGGTCGGAAGGGACAATGAAATGATTACCAGAGGATATAAGTAGACGTTGAAGAGAAGAAGAAGGTTAAGCTTTCTATCTCTAATCTCGCTATATACTCCACTCCTCTTTCTAACTTGCTCGTTTGAGGGTTTGCTGGGGGACTCCCCGTTTCCCGTTGAACTCGTGTACAGGTCTTCCGGTAGTCTTGGTCATTCGGACATAGGCATGAGGAGCGTGGATCAGTCCGATCCGGTTCATTGGAACGAACTGAACCATTACATTTGATCTTAAATTTTGAATATCATTTGAAATAATGACAATTAAAGATACCATTTCCTTTGTAAACGAAAAATGCTATATTTCAAGAATAAAGTCATCAATTTGATAAAATATAAAATAATTTGATAAAAATAAATGCTAAAAATTATTTTTGAATTTTTAAAAATTATTTTTACCCACCAAAGATAAAATTTTATAAAAATGATAAATCTTTTATATTTTTATTTTTTTAACAAATTAATTTATATTTTTTGATGATGATCATGTAATGGGTAGTTGTTTTTGTCGATATTTTTGGATGGTTATCATGTGATTAATGGTTATTAAGCTTTTAATGTGTAATCAATATGTGTAATATATGAAATGCTTTTAGTTTTGAATTTTTTGATTTAATGGATTGACTTAATAATGACATCAAAGTTGTTGTCATATTTGACTTTTGAAAAACTAGAAACTAATTTAACGAAAATAAATAAATATATATATATATATATAAATTTATCCTCTCAAAAGATAAAATTATATAAACAGGATGTTTTTTTTTTAAATTTTTTTTTACCAATTTAATTTTTAGTTTATTAAATTTTGGGGGCATTTACACACAAGTTTTAATTTATAAACTTATATTTCATTAGGTCTTAACTAAGATTTTTTGGACTTTCAAATCCCATTAATTTTTTAATAGTTGGAATTGCCTTTCAAACAATGATTGTTTATCATTTATGATTATCTATAAAAGAATATGATGATTTGACATTTATTTTGATTTTCAAAACTTTAAAAATCAACTTTCAAATTGATAAAAACTATAAATAAAAAAACATTATGTGCAAAAAAAAAAAAAAAAAACTACCATTTTTTTTTTGAAAAATTTGAAAAAATTGAATTATTTTTTGTGCAAAACTGAAAATTTTGTATCTACAAAGGAGCATGATTATGGAATATTGATGTGCAAAATTGAAAAAAAAAACTTTAATAACGAAAAAATTGGTAATGTTCTCAGTTTTGAAACTGAAAAGAACTGTTAATGTTTTCGGTTTTATTGAATAATTGAATCAAACCAATAAGCAGAACGGTAAAAACATTTAATCTGAACATTACTATGCAAAATTGATAATGTTCTTAGTTTTAAAAATTGGTTTTGGTTTACAGAAAATACTTTTTAGAAAATTCTACTTTTTTTATTTTTTTATTTTTCGTATATTTTTTTTTCGCTTTCAGTGAATTTTTAAAATATTTTAAGCACTTTTTATTTTTATTTTTTAATATTTAGACACGCTTAACATAAATACACTTAAAAAATATAATATTTGTGAACACAATCTTTAAAGAATTCACTAAATACCAAAAAATACAAAAAAAAAAAAATAAATTCAGTACATTGTTCGTATTTTTGTATATTTATTAATTTTTTTCACAAATATTTTACTGTGTAAATATATCCAAGTAAGGTGCATCTAAAAAAGAAAAAAAAAATTTAAAATTTTAAAAATAGTCACTAAAAAAAAATACGAAAAACAAAAAACTTAATTTTCAGAAAACTGAAACCAAACACACTAATTAATATTCTCAATTTTATTACATAGGACTTATTGGTTCAAAAAGTCTTAAATAGAATCTGAGCTATCATAACATTTATAAATATGACTTTTAGGTAATTAATTCTAAATTATTATTATTATTATTATTTTCTTTTGAAAATAGATTCTAGAAACTAAACCAAACAGAATTTTATAACCAAGAAGGTGTCAGCATTATTCATTAATAAAAATGCCATTACATTTCAAACAACATACAAGTTAACTAATACAAAATAAGTTGTATGGCAACTTTGCCCTTGAAATGGATTGTTTGCAGAGGAAACATCTTTGATTGTCCATATTTAGAACAAGATTCAAAATTTAGGATCAAATGTCACAATTGAAAAGTCAATGATCAAAGTGATACAAGTCCCCCAAACTACAGGGACTATTAGTATAATTTGCTCATTTAAAAAATATATATATAAGCTCGTATTATAAATAAGTAAAAGGCCATAGTTAAAATTTTATTTCAAAAAAAATTAAAATTTTTATTTTATTTTTGAAAAGTGAGTATCAGTTTTTATAGAGAATTTCCTTTATGAGGATAAGAGTAATTATTTATAGTATTTTTTTATTTATCTTTTTGCAATAGCTATGTGTTTACCTTTATCTAGTATTATATGTCAAATTTTGTTTTTCACTCACATTTGTATTCAGTTTTATATTTCAAATAACATTTGTTATTTATTTTTAGGGCAAGCTTCACTTTACCCTCTATGGTTTAGGTCATGTGTGGATTACCCTCCTAACATTCGAATATCACCATATAACCCCCCTGTAGTTGATGGAGTAAAGTGCACAATTAGCTTTTCTATCCAAATTAACAAGCTGTGAGATCTACGCGCCATGAAGAGAGTAAGTTATGTTTTATAACCAAAATACCCCTCTATATATAAGACTCTCTCTCTCTCTCTCTCTCTGTTGAAACCAAAAGTTCTTTGTCTCTCTCTATCTTCTCTTTTATCTCTAATTCTGCAGCGTCGTCCTCTCTCTCTCTGTTTTGCAGCTCCTTTGCCATTATGGTCTCACCTTCACCGTTATGGTCTCGCCGTAGCCATCAGTTTAGTTCTTGGGTCCCATCTGCAACTTCTCCAGTTGGGCCTGGAGATAATGCAAAGACCATCCCGAAAAAGCCTTCTATCTGGGGCCTTATTGGATCAAAGCATTGAACAACTCAATGATGTAACTATTGTCAGTGGAGTTAATCTTAGGGTGTGATATTTTGCCATCATCAACCTTATTGGATCAAAGCATTGAACAACTCAATGATGTATCTGTGACAGTAATATATGATTCATCAAATTGAGTCCAGTTTTTTTTTTTTCCTGGATAAAAGTTTATAGATCTGGATATTGATGGCATTGTTTAGAACTTCTGAATCAAACTTTATATACATATATATATATATATATATATACAATCCAATCAATTTTCTTTTTTTAGTTTTATAACCTGTATTACATGGACTCGGCACTTTGGGGCGAAGTACCCGTGTCGACACGACACGACACGGGTGCGGGTGTGGGATCTGAGTCGAATTCGCCTCTTTACTCTTGGACACGGCTCTTTACAGATAGCAAAAGAAATGAAAGAGGAGAAAGGAAGAGAGAACCTGGTCGCTGTTGGCTTTGATCATCGATTACGATTAGGGCTTTCATTATTGATCACGATCGTCTTCGTCTCTGAGGGCTTCGATCATCTTCGTCACTCTCTTCTCTCACTGTCGATCTCGATCTCGATCGTCTTCGTCTCTCTCTCTCTTCGTGCTTCTCTCTCTTCGTCTCATCTCTGCGCCTCTCTCTTTTCATCTCTCAATTTGTTCGTTCTCTCTTCGTCTCATCTCTACGCCTCTCTCTCTTCATCTCTCAATCTGTTCATTCTCTATTCGTCTTTGTTTTAATTGATCATATATAATATATATAATATAATTTATATAATTTATCATATATAATATAACAAAATATCTAATTATTATTTCTTAAAATATCATATATAATAATAATTTTTGTAAATTATTATTCATATTGCATTTACATTAACATATAATATTATAAATTACATTATTATAATAGTATATAATATTATTCATCCAAAAAAAATTATATAATATAATATATCATAAATAATATAATTTTTATGTCTAAAATAAAAATAGCTTATTTTATCATATATAACATAATTTATTTTATATCTAAAATAATTTTTATAATTTTTATTTGTTATTTATATAATATAACTCATCTACATATAATAAATATTATTTTAAAAAAAAATCTATTTAACGTATCCCCGTACCCGTATCTAAATTTGGATACATATCCACGTATGCTCAATTTTTAATTTTGAAGTGTCCAATCCCTAGATACGCATCCGCACCCGCACCCGCACCCGATACCCATATCCGAGTCTGTGTAACATAGTTTATAACTTCTGAATCAAACTATATATATATATATCTTGTTTTTAGTTGCATAACTTCTGAATCAAACTTTATATATATATGCTTATATATACAACCCAAGGGGGTGATCTGGGTATGTCCCTGAGCCTCTTCAGAGAGATGAAGGAAAGGAGTCAGGGCTTTGATGGTTCATTTGGTCCAGATTTGTGCACATACAACAGCCTGTTAGACGGGTTGCTTAAGGCTAGGAGACTTACAGAAGCATGCCAACTGTTCGAGAAAATGGTTGAGGATGGGTTTCCTCTAAATTATATATGAGGGTATAATTGTCAATTTACTTCTGTTAACAGAAGTTAGTGTGCGTTTTAGTCCATCAACCATAAAGGGGTTATGTGGTGATTTCCGAATGTCAATGGGATAAACCACACCCGGCCCAAACCATAAGGGGATACAGTGAAGTTTGCTCTTATTTTTTATAGATACAAATACAATTTGATGAAATGTTTAACGATATCCGATCAACTTAATTTTTTACAAGTATATTCTACTCAATGTATCCCAAAAAAATGAACAATTTGAATTATCGAAATGGGACCATATAACCGCACAACAATAGTTGTTGTGCCCCGTAACCATCCCATTTCCCTAACAATGCAATGCAAACTTCTACATATCACTGAAATTGACATTACTCAATTAATTAACCTTATTTACGCACAATGTTATCATACTAACTAATTTTTTTGAATACGATATCCAAAGCCACTATTTTGTATCATATTTAAACCTTTTGGTGTGGATCTCTTTCTTTGCCAAGTCAGTTGCTGAGGTATTTTGTTGCTTGGAATGAAAGGTTGTCTATTGAGATCTATTTCTATGATTGTTTGTTCAATTTAGCTTTAGTGTGAAGTCTATTGTACATGTAAATTAATAATAGTAAGATCTATTTCTATTTTGTATCATATTGTTAATGTCCCATATGACATTCCACACATACTAAAAAAAAGTTGGATTGGTGTTATTAGGAGTGTGCATGGTGTAGTTTGAGAATAAAATTAAAATTAAATCGTGAATGTTAGATTGACAAATTTGCTATCCATAATCAAATTGCTTTGTATTCATTATGACAACTCTTTTGATTGAAGAAAGGCCACTTTCAGCCTGACTAGTCTTAGGTTTGGGCGGTTTTTCAACCTATTAATTGATTGAAAAATAATATTAAGCAATCAAACATTTGTATAATATATTTTATATATACAACACTAATTTACACAAAATTTTACATTTTAAATCTTTCTCATACTTTTATTTCAATATTTTATTGAAAGTAAAAAAAATGTATTAACTATGGTGGGATGTGACGATTTCGAAAACGGATTATAAATTTCTACTACGGATCAAATCAACCGGCAATTAGTGGACTAATCGATGCGGATTGAGTGATTTTAACAGATTGTGTGGCATTTTACACAACCCTAGTGCTCCATTTGATTCATAGCAATGGAATGGAATGGAATGATCATTCCTTAAACTCATCTATTGGATGATCATTCCCTTATAATGATAAATAGCAATTCCATTTACAATGCATTGTTTATTATTATTTTTAACTAATCAAACATAGAAATAAATATTTTAATAAAATAATTATTCAATTTTATTTAATTTCAATAAATCAAACACTGCCTACGGATTGCCTTGGCCAAATTAGTGGATTAGGCTGTGCCACCTAGGCTATAGATAATTTTGTTAGCAATCAAGTTTTTAAATATTTTTATTTTTTTTGGTTCTTATGACAGAGAACTTTGCGTAACCATCCCTCGTTGGTGTAAAAAGTATATAGACCCAGCATGATAGCCGAGTTGGTTGTGGGATGATTATTAAGTAGTGCATGAATAGATCTATGGTTGATGAGATGCAAGTGTCATTGTGATTGTTGAACAACTTTTCAGCTTTAAATTTAATTTTAATTTGACTCTTTCCTCTAAATTGAAAACAAAATTACTAATAATTTAAATGGAATTGAACTTGAAATTTAATATTATTAGACTTAAAACAGTAAGAATCAAATCAAAATTTGAATCAAATATTAAAAGTGAAAAGTGTAATTTTAGTTAAACTCTACTTAGAATTGTGAGAGAGAAAGAGGGAGAGAGAGGGGGAATACATAGCCCTCGTTTGGCAATGGGCTAAAATGAGATTGGTGGCTTTTTTTAGTCACAAAAAGATAAAATAGATAAAAAAAATTAATAAGACAAAATGTTATATTTAAACTATAATCATTTCACTTTTTATCTCATAAAATTTTAAAAAGTCAAAAAACTCAATCCAAACGAACTTTTTACCCAGACTAAAACTAAAAAGTCAATCCATTTTCCAAACGAACTTTTGTTATATTTTAAATATGAGGAAAAGAAAATATACAAACAAGAATTTTAGAAACTTCCAAGAAATTGATTTTTCTTTTGGCAAATGTTATCCATACAAATTTTGTCATTAGAATAATGTAATTATGGCATTTTTATAATTAAATATCATTTATATTAAAATGATAAGTCTAATGTAATCATATCATTTTGTATAAAATTTTTACATAGTTTGTTGTTTTAAAAATGATATATCATTTTGTACAAAAATTTTACATACTTTTGTTGTTTATATCTCACTGCTTTTTCCCTTTATTCTTTTCAGAAAATATTAATTATTGCTTAATGAATGTTAATTTTATTCCATATACATGTAACAAGTGTATAAAAATTTGTAAAAAAATGTATAGAAAATATGTTAAAGTATGTAAGAATATATATAAGAAAAGTGCATCATGATTCTTATTATTTATATTAATTCCACATTATAAAAATAGTCCATAGAATTGCATGACCATAGGATTCGAGATCTAATGTTTTGAGTTCGTGTCAGGTAATGAGTCATTTTTTTTTTTTCAACTGAAATAGAAATTAGAAGTTATAAAAAGTTTGCATAATAGACATGGGATATTCTAATCCATTCTAGATTTGGCATTCACCATGTCAGCAATTAACAAGGTGTAGACACCTCATTTTTTACCATCCCGTAAAACTTAGGCGCTTGGTCCAGCGCACTCGATAATGAAAACTGCATTGTGTGATTCGAGTTCTCGGCGAAGGAATCCAAGGTCGAGCTCGAAATAATCCCAAAACCATCCTACTTGCCTTATTCTTACCTCAGAGGTTCATTTTTGAACATTGTGCCACCTTACATTGAGTTTGAAACAGGGGAAGAGGGCAGCACATTAAGGCCCGGCCCTGCCTTGCTGGCTATAAACACTGTTTTGGGTGAGAGCTTGCCAGCTGTCTTTTTTTGAAGATATTTTCGACATTTTTTGCTCAAATTCTATAAAAACGAGATTATATCTCTGTTTTGAGGGTTGAACAATTTCAAAAGAGCCCATACACACAAGAGAGAGCTCCTTCTTCCTATACAAGTCACCTTTGAGCAAACCTATCTATTTTGACTAATATCTATACACCATATACCACCTTAGATCATAACCTTAGAGCCTTGGTTGAGACTTGTGCATCACAATTCAAGTTTGAGAGTGTGCTTGAACCAAGTTTGTGTTACAAACAAGAGCTTACTTTTTTTGAGAGGTATAACCTTACCATCTTTTCTCTTACTTCTTTTTCTATCTCTTGTTAGCTACTTCTTTTGTTTTTGTGTTGTCTTGAGTCCTTTTCAAGTGTTTAAACTTGGGTTTGGATAGCTACCATAGAGTAGAGATGGTTAACACTTTCTCTTGCACCTTATTTCATAGCTCAAGCCCTTATTTTTACACTCTTTTCTTCAGTTCTCAAACTGATTTTCAGAGGTTAAAAAAGGCTGGAAAACTTGGTTTACGGTCTCAAAAAGTGGAAGAGTTGGCCACCTCTCCTTGTCTTTGTTTACTAGTTTGTGTCTTCTTGGTTTTGTCTATCTTTTTGTGTACTTTTAACACACTTTTAACCACTGCCTTTTTTTTTTTTTTTGTTTTTTTGTTTTTTTATGCTTTGGGGCTATTTAGGGCTGTCCTAATTTAGTAAATTAGTTTATGCTTTGAATATTTGCTTGTTGTATTGTAAGTCCTCATAGCTTCGGTTATTTAGGCCTTAGACACCGAGTTGTTTGAGTTGATAGCTTTCTTCATTTCAAAAGTCTCATTTTAATAATCAATTTAGCACTTATTTCTGCAACCTCCCTCTTTTCTTCTTTTCTTCTTTTGTTTGAGAGTCATTTCAACCGGTTGATGGTTATCCAAAGCATAAGCTAGAGACTTTTGCTCAATGGCTTAATCTCTACGGAGGTTCACCGTCAACGACATGGTCCCTCTTTCATGTTTAGGAGTAGTTGTATCTGAAAGGAGCACGAAAAACAAGCTATAGTTTCTGAGAACTTTGCTGGGGATTTAGAGAACTTGATTTGAAATTCATGATGTGAAATTTTATCTACCTATATATGTTTTTTGCATTGCATTTGGATTGTTACTTTAAGTTACTGTGTTTTTCTATCTGCTATTCCTGGACGATTTGCTGGAGGCTTGCCCAAAAACTTGCCAAAAGGCTGACTGGTCATGGGCTCTGCCATGTTGGATACACAACCCTTGGATCTAGATTACCGCTGTACCGTTTGATCCTGCTTTCACTTCTCGGTGTTAGGTTTAAGAGGTATATTAGGTAGTCTTGCTGAGGTACCCCTTTTGACAAATCGGCCTAACTGCATATAGTCAGCCTTAGTGACTTTTCAAACATAGGACATGATGCCCTCCTATTTACTAGGCTGTTGTGATACCGTTTGTTTTAATAGTAAAGCTGTAGATCATGCCAAAGTTAGGACAGGGAAACCCTAACCTCTCATAGGGGTGTTTTGAATGCTTTTATGCAAAATGTGAAATCTTTGGAAATGTGTGATGCAATCCTGAGAGAGTCTTAATCTTGAGGCGATTCCTTTCAAACTTGAGGGTCATATCAGAATCAGAATTTGTGAGTCTAGGGGTTTGTATTTGATATGGGTGAATTTTCAGCAAGAACTAGAACCAGGGCCAAAAAATTATATCTTGCTTTGTTTTGACCAGCATACCTAGTATCCCGATCTGATGGGGCATTTGTTTGTAATGTTAGATTTGTCTGAGCCAAAGAATGAGTAGTACCCAACTTAGCAAAGGCCAAGTCCAATCCGACCTGGAAAGCCTTAACCCATCACAGTCCATCCAAACCTAGAAAAAAACCTACTTAGCAAAGGTCCAGTGCATCTGATCCCTAAAGGCTAACTCAGAAAAGATCCGTCCAAATGCCAAAAGACCCATTCTAAAAAGCCCAATCTAGTTAAACCTGTCTAGGCTAATCCAGTTTAGATACATCAAGTATAATCGTGTCGAAATCCTTGTTAGTCAGCTCTCAACTTAAACCCATCAAACTTAGCAGACCTGTGATGACGCAGAGTCCAGAAGAAGTTGTGGCCATGATAACGATTTTAAACTAGGGAATTGCCTTGCAGGATGAAACCAATGCTGAAATACAACACCCATCTGGGGCATCTACCACACATCCAATCTCGGGTCTCCAATCGAACTTTGACCCACCTCTACCAGCTGAAGATTGGCAAGGTCTGGATCCTTGAGAAGGGTTGGCTCAGGCTCGGGTTTTTAGACCCTTGGTGCAGCTTAATGAGGGCCTTCTTTCCCTTGATATTACTAATCTTGACCTGGCCTTGCTAAAAATTGCTAACCTTAAGAAGCAATTCAAAAAGGCACAAGGAATTAACCCCATTCCCGACATTGAGGATGTGTACACCGAGGCTGTCGTAAGGCTCCCAAACAGGTTCAAAATGCCACATATTGACCGTTTCGATGGGTTGGGAGATCTGATGGTACATATTTGGCTTTTCTTGGACAACCATCAAGCCTGGGGTGATCATTGGAATGAAATCCAATCAAGAAGAAAAAAAAAAGAAGAAGAAGAAGAAGAGAAAAAAGAAAAAGAAAAAGAAAAAAAAGTCAACCATCAAGCCTAGGGTGCTCATTGGAATGAAATCCAATCAACCATGAGGAAATGAACTTTTGTCTAAATTTGGAGAGACCAATGTGAGGAAGTACCACATTGCGAGAACAACCAACCTTCAAAATGGAGTGAAAGTAAGGAAGAAGACATGCATAAGAGAATGGAGAACCAATCTCAAATTAAGGCGAAGTCAGTTCCAGTGTTTGGGCAAGGATGACTATCGATCAATTTCACTGCAAATGTTGTAGCGCTATCCTTGAGAGGCTCGCTAGGCCAAAAACCCGAAAGGGCGACCTAGGCAAAAGTTAGAGCATGAAAAATGAGAAATCAAACAAATAGAGCTTGCAAGGTTGAAAGCCCCGAAGGGGTGACTTTGGCAAAAGTTAGAGCGCAAAATGAGAGTGTCAATACCCGAGTGAACCTCAGCCATGAAAGCATAAACTAATTTACTAAATTAGGACTGCCCTAAACAACCCCAAAACATAAAAAAAACAGTGGCTAAAAGTGTGTTAGAAGTACACAAAAAGATAGACAAAAGCAAATAGACACAAACTAGTAAACAAAGACAAGGAGAGGTAGCCAACCCCTCCACTTTTTGAGACCTAAAACCATGTTTTCCAGC
This sequence comes from Camellia japonica, assembly GCA_030407325.1. Lineage (NCBI taxonomy): Eukaryota > Viridiplantae > Streptophyta > Magnoliopsida > Ericales > Theaceae > Camellia > Camellia japonica. Next base: position 107,454,597 of record JAPPVO010000013.1, on the reverse strand, counting down.
CCTTTTTAACCTCTGAAAATCAATTTGAGAACTAAAGAAAAGAGTGTAAAAAAAAAGGCTTGAGCTATGAAATAAGGTGCAAGAGAAGGTGTTAACCCTCTCTACCTTTTGGTAGCTATCTGTAGCTCGACTTTTTTGTGCCCCCTTTCGGAAGACGAATAAGCCCTATAGTATCGGATTTCCGCGGTTCTGAATCTAATTCCACAAGTGCAACGCGAAATAGATAAATACCAAAGAGTTCCAATCTGGCAAATCTTTTAGAAAATCGATTTTGAATCAAATTGCCAAAAATGGACTGCTTTGCCAGATATAGAGTTGTCACCTAAATATTTTTGGGAAATTTAGGAAATCCATGACTCATGCCAAAGGCCACGTGTTTGTCATCACCAAGATTGTCTCATCTCGAGAACTTAGGTAGGAGAGGGGAAGGTCATAAATTGAGCACCCCCGCTCGCCTGATCAAAGATCGGCCTTTACTAATCATGATGTGAATCTTATTTACATTATATGCTCTTGTTCTGGTTTATTAGGTTAGCATTACTATGTGATACGCACATACACACAAGTATAGACTAACTTGCAAGAATTGGAACACTTGATTTATGTTTGTTTTGAAAATTGTCTTGAATATGTACCACTTGAAAAAGTGATTGCATATAAACATTACTTAAATTATTCCAATTCAAGCAATTTAGCCTTCATCCACAGGCATTCAAAACAGTTTATCAATTAAGCGTTTAGCCTCATGGCAAGCATGCTAGACATAGCAATAATTACATTCGTGCAATATGCTAAACCATAAAAGAGCTCACCTAGTACTCTAAGCCAAAAAGATGAAAGAGTTAGGAAAAATGTGTGATCCTAACTTATGCAATATGACTAATGCAACACATTCAATATGTAACCTACTAATATGGCATATGAAGAAATTTGATAGCATGCGGTCTAAGCACGTATTCAAAGATTGTTAAACTAATCAATGCAGTTAGAATGATGCGTCGAGCCCAATGCATGCAAGACAATAGATGCAAGGCATGAGAGATGCTAAACGAAATATGATGTCCTAAACTAACCAACATAAGCTAGTAAATAAAAGGGAGAAAGACATGGGGTTGGAAGACATAAAAATTATTGCAATTGCTTGCCCTCGCACAGGAGAGTTCGAATGAACTAACTAACTAACTAGCTAATTAAAGCTAAGCTAATTAAGACAACAAATGAATAATTTAGCTAAACTACTTAACTAATTATTACAAACCGAATGAGTAATTAATTAACTAATCTAGCTAATTAAAATAATTACAACACGAAGCGAATTAGCTATTCTAACTAATTAATTACAAAGCCAATATGTTAAGCACAATACTAATATACTTATAACACGAATCCCGAGGATCAATGGAAGGCTCATGCATGAATGCGATTTCCACCCGAAAAAGTCATAGTTTCTGCTGCTGAATGCATTTGTTACACAGTAGAACATTTGCACTAATTTCTACCTCCAAACCAATTCTGTTCTGTTTTAGAAGGACACTGCTTGATTTTGCACTAGTGGCCAGCAGAGGGTCTGCTGGCCATTGATGATGGCCTGCCGGCCATAGAAGATGGCCTGCCCGCCACTGATGACTGAGCTTCCTTGCTGCAACAAAGAGCAAACAGAGTAGAGACAATGTACTCTTAAGGTTTGTTTGCACAATTTACCCCTCCATATCATTAAACAGCTCAAAGGAGTAGTAAGTTTGATTCAGAAACCACCAATGAATGCAATTTTAGTGCATGATGGCTTATAAATCAAGTGAGCAAGTTCAATGAATGCAACAAAATAAGACTCTTAAAACCATCTCCCTATCATGAAAGATCAAGGGAAATAGTTGACAATGAATCTTGAACCATTTTCATCACTAATGAGTATGAAACGACTCAAGACTCGAGGGTTCAATTAACGTCCGATTGAACCCAAAACCAAATTATTATCATGCACCTTTTTATTCATCAATTTTATTACTCCATTTTAATTACCTCTCAATATTTTAATCAATTAAATCCACAAGTGAATTTAAGTCCTCTAATGGAAAGAGAGCTCAAACCAAGTGTTGCTTTGGGCATGAAAGAGACATCATATCGTTGGTAATGAACCCCCAAAGGGATTAAACCATTAAGCATGACATTTCAATCTCATGCTTAAACAAATAAATAATTTGAAACCACTTTCAAAGCAAAGAAAAAGCTAAGAAAGGAGGGAGGTTGCAGAGGTGGTTAAAGGTGCGAACAAGTAAGAAAAGCACTAAATAAATGCAATCAACTCAAATAAGGTAGTGTCTAAGGCCTAAAACACCAAACTTATGAGGACAATTACAGTACAAGTATGCAATATAAGGCTCAAATGCAATGAACACTTAAAAATAGTCCTAAAGCAGTGCTAAATAAGTCCTAAAGCATGCTAGAATTAAGATAAAAATAGGTAGAATAATAAGCTAAAACATAGAGTTATGTAAGCTAGTAAGCAATACACAAGGAGGGGAGGTTAATCCCTCCATTTTGAACTTGAAAAAGTATTTTTAGCCACTGAAATAACTCTGAAATTTAGTATTTAAAAGCTCAAAAAAAGGTGACAACAAGGTGGGAAACACAAGGGTAAAGGTCTTAGAAGCTAGATAGAAGGAATGGTGAGCCATCCCTCCACCCTTATTGGCCTTAAACCACAAGTTTCAGCCCAAAATTTTAGAGTTTAGACAGTCCAAAAATAGCCCAAAAAATGTACAAAAATGTGCTGGAATGAAGACAAAAGTAGCTAAAATAATAAGCTAAAACATGGAGCAATTTAGGCTAGTAAACAAGCCAAAGGAGGGGTGGCTAACCCCTCCATTTTTGGGACTTCAAAACCACTTTTTTAGCCTCTGAAAACCTCTAAAAATCAGTGGTAAAAATCTCAAAAAAAGTTGATGAAGAGATGGGAAGCACAAATGTAAAGGCCTAAAGAACAAGGTTCAAAGAAGAGTGATTAACCCCTCTGCCTTTAATAGTCTCAAACCACAAGCTTCAGCCCATAAAAATAGTTGAAAAACAGTTCAAAAAAAGCAAAAAAAGATGGAAAAGAAGTAGTGCAAAGGAGTTAGTAGTTATACCTCTTGAAGAGGAATAACACTTTTGTTCATAAACCAACAAGTTCTCACTCTCAAGGGCTGAAATTTGGACTCAATAATCTCAGCAAGGAGATCTCCAATATTGGTTTAGGAAGTGTTTGGGTAAGGTGTGTGTGTTGCAAGATAGAGATAGAGAGAGAATTTCAAGAATTGGAACTTTTGGAATTTTTTTCAACCTTAAACCATGAAGGAAGGTCCCTTATATATAGAAAAATAGTCTCATAGGTCGGAAATATCATGCCTGGAACAGCTGGAGCTTTTGGGGGATAGCTGGCAAAAAATATCCGTGTTTTTCACCAGTGGCTGGCACGCTGGAAGTGTGAATTGCGGGGACAAATGGTGGCCTCTCGGCCACAGAAAATCTGCTTCCAGGCCTGACTTTAAATGGGTATATCTCCTTCATCCAGACTCAGTTTTAGGTTATTCTTGAGTCTAAATTGAAGCCCCGGAAGTCTACTTTCCAATGGTGGAATTATCACATATAAATTCTGAGTTTACAAAGAGACATGCCTATTTTAGTAAAGGTTGCTCATTTCTATCTTAACCTGATTGATACCCAACTTTAAACGGCCATATCTCCCTCATCCGGACTCGGATTTAGGAGATTCTTGAGTCTAAATTGAAGCCCCAGAAGTCTAATTTCCAATGGTGGTGGCTTCAGAACTAAAGTCTAAGTGCACAAAGAGATAGGCCTGATTTAGTGAAGGCTGCTCAGTTTTCTCTTAACAGTTTGATACCCAACTAGTTTTCTTTCCTCTCCTCCAATTTTCTTCAACTCTAAACCTATAAATAAGAGGGTTTTAAATATTTTTCAAAGAGTTCACCTCTCTTTCATTTATTTCCACTTTGACCTTGTTCGGTTTACCGAAAAGTGCAACATTTAACGAAATGCAAGCCTTAGAACATCGCAGAAACATTTGGAAAAATATTTTGAAAGAGAGGGTTTTAAGGTCTAAAATAGTTTTTGGTCAAAAATAGTTTTGGTAAAAAATGGGGTGGAAGGTTGGGATTTAGAAGCTCTTCTTGTTGAAGAAATCAAACATTGATACAACATAACTTTCATCATCAAGTGATCAACCTGAGGAGCCCAAGTCTTAAGAGCGGTAAAAAATGGGGTGTCTATACCATCCAAACCCAAGTTTAAACACTTGAAAAGGACTCAAGACAACACAAAAACACAAGAAGTAGCTAACAAGAGATAGAAAAAGAAGTAAGAAAGAATGTGGTAAGCTTATACCTCTAAAAAAAGCAAGCTCTTGTTTGTAACATAAACTTGGTTCAAGCACACTCTCAAGCTTGAATTGTGATGCACAAGCCTCAACCAAGGCTCTAAGGTTACGATCTAAGGTGGTATATGGTGTATTGATATTAGTCAAGAGAGATAGGTTTGCTCAAAGGTGACTTATATAGGAAGAAGGAGCTCTCTCTTGTGTGTATAGGCTCTTTTAATCTTGTTCAACCCTCAAAACAGAGATATAACCTCGTTTTTATAGAATTTAAGCAAAAAAGGTCAAAAATATCTTCAAAAAATGACAGCTGGCGGGCTCTCACCCAGAATAATGTTTATTGCTAGCAAGGCACAGTCGGGCCTAAATGGCCACGGCTAGCTCTCAATGGGTCACGACCGAGCCCTAATGTGCTGCCATGTTTCCCTGTTTCAAACTCAGTGTAAGGTGGCACAATGTTGAAAAATGAACCTCTGATGTAAGAATAAGGCGAGTAGGAAGGTTTGGGGATTATTTCGAGGCTCGACCTTGGATTTTTTAGTCGTGAAATCAAATCACACAATGAAGTTTTCATCATCGAGTGCGTTGGACCAAGCGCCTAAGTCTTATGGGTGGTCAAAAATGGGGTTTCTACAGTTGTTTCTCTTTGACAGAGCTCAAAGTCATAAAATGACGTGAGTGAATGTTAAAGTCCAAAGATGACCCATTTGACGGGGCCGTAAGACTTGGACAAGAAAATAAACCAAAATACAAATATCAAAGGTTAAACTTGAAGGTTGCCTACGTATCCCTTTTGCGAGGAATCCTATGTAGTTCAAGGGCAAAATGCAAACTGATATGCAGTAAACATAACTTATGATCATACAGTGAAACAATGTAATGAAATATTTACATATATGTATATAACGAAATCATCAAACCACAAGCAGTGCTTACCACACAAATATCATAAAGGAATGGAGATGCAAATCAAACTATGTTTTATATTGAAAAGAAGTGTGAGCATGAGCCAAACGACGCCTAACACAGGCTAAGTGCCTACATCCTCAATACTAGCCTCAGCTCAGCATGGATTCTTACACATAATAGAACCATGTTTTAACATGAAAGGGGTGCGAACACTTGCAAAACTATGTTTTTCATAGAAAAAGAAAGAGTACAAGTAATTGGGTGGTATGATATAAGTGAGGAATGATTTGCTGGGGAAAGATAATGATCCTAAATGCTAAATGCAACAAGACAATGTACGATGCCATGGATGCAGTGGATGAAGCAAGTATGGGGCACAAGCCGAACTACATCTTACCTAGAAAGGGCATGGACACAAAATAGACCACGTCTAACATAGAAAGGGTGTCGACACCCTCAATATTGGCCTCAGCGCAGTATGGGTACTTACACATAACAAAACCATGTTTCAACGAGAGAAAGATATGAGTATATGCTAAACTAAGCTTAACATGGAAATGATGCAGACGATAAAATGGTATGATGTAATGGATGTAATGGTCAATGGGGTAGATGCATGCAATAGATGCTATATGTAATAAAGGGAGGAGATGTGTTGCAATAGATAATAACTATGATGTAGGAGTTAGGAAGTGATGCCTTGAGAAAGTACCTTACAGGGGCAATCGGCGATGACTCACCTTATGCTGCTATGGATCTTTTTCTTCTTCTTGGTTTCAAGACTTCTTCCTTCATCTTGCACTTCTGAACCATAGGTATTACTTTTCTCCCTACTATGTTTGCAACTTTCTCTATTCTCTAACAGGGTGACAAACTAGGTTGGTTCAGTATCCAAAATTGAGGCGCATACAAGCTACCTCAACCTACGGGGCTACCATACAGATTTCAACCTGAGGATACACCCTTGGGTATTTAAACTAGACTCTAGTCTTGGAAATTTCAAACCTTTGCGTTCTAGGCATCGCCAATCGAACTTTAGTTTCCATCTTCTCAGTTGGTCTCCTAGGGACTCACTACAAACACAGTTAGGTGGCTATACCAGACCGCCTGAAGCTGTTTGGGCATAACAAACACCAAAGAAATTACACCTTTAGAGGATTTAAGGTCTCCTAGACCTAGTGAGTGCACAAGACAGTGCAGGTGAAGTGCACAAAATGGTGTGATGTGGGATGCACAAAACAGTGCGATCTCAAGGTGCACAAAACAGTGCTGTGGGTGCACAAAATAGTGTGATATAAGATGAATGCACAAAACAGTGCTATGTGGGTGCACCAAAAGAGTGCAATACAAGTTAAATGCACAAAAAAATGTGGTGCAAGGTGAATGCACAAGACAATGCCATGTGGGTGCACAAGACAGTGCGATACAGGGTGAATGAATGTGAATGCACAAAACAGTACGATGCAAGTGCACAAAACAGTGTGATACAAGGTGCACAAAATAGTGCGAACTCAAGGTACACAAAATAGTGCGATGCAAGGTGCACAAAACAGTGCGATACATGATGAATGCACAAAAAATTGCGATACAAAGTGCACAAAATAGTGTGATACAAAGTGTACAAAACAATGCGAACTCAAGGTGCACAATACAGTATGATGTAAAGTGCACAAATCAATGCAAGCTCAAGGTGCACAAAATAGTGCGATACAAAGTGCACAAAATAGTGTGAGATAGAGTGCACAAAACAGTGCGATACAAAGTGAAGATGTATGAATGTAGAGGGAAATGAATAGTACTCAGAGTAATGCGTCATGTACCTTATGAAATGAGTGTAGGGAAACTTGCCATAACTTATTGAAATGTAATTGAAAAACATTGCGGAAGGTAACTCGACGAAACAAGAGCAACCAATCATGCAATTCAAATCAACCAGAATGTATGAGCATGTATGCGTAATCCAAAGCATATGTATTTTTCAGAGGGGAAAATGGCAATCCCAAGAGAGTTTTGAAATTGTCGGAGACAACTTTCGAAAGCTGAATCATATCAGAATCATCATGGGGGCGAGCTCACCCTAACCTAGGGAAAAGCGCCCAACAAGTGGCTTTGAGCAGACCGACAAAAAGGTTAGGTTCATGCCCCTTGTTCAATTGATGACCCGATCAGATGCATTGAAAATTGTCCCTAGTGTCCAGTCACTAGCCACCTTTTTCAACATTATGCAGGCACATGTGCTAGGGATCATCAGATCCTGGAGTAGTTGCCAACCAATCAAATTGATGCTCCTCTTTTGTCTCGACATGTTTAGAACTTACTCCAGTCTCCTCCAAAGCAGTGATGGATTCCTCATATACACTTTCCAATTATCATGAGTGCAATGACCCTTGTATGGGCACTCTCAGTTTGTTTATGAATTCCACATATGGACTTTTTGAATTTGGAGTGAACATTTGTATATGGAATTTGGACCATGCCACTCTATTGAACTTGAGCGACAGATACGCTAGGATGACTCAATGAAGAGCGCAGACTGAGACAAACACGAGGCACGACACAACTGAATTCACAACTAACCTAAAAGCTAAAAAAGACTCAAGGTAACTGATCATTCATAGTGCCCCTAATATTACTTATGTTCCCTTTAGAACTCAATTTCGTAAAACCCGAGTTTTGATTCATTTTTTGTTTCTTAAGTTAGAGATTCCACTGATAAGTTCAAGTATTGAAAATTTTTCAACTTGTTGATTCAAGCTAGTTCTTTCTTACCCAACACAAGTATGATATACACAGCAGTCGGTGTAGCTCATGGATTGATGTGAAGCTGACGACGTGAATTAGGCCAGATGATTGGGTCGAGATGGATGAGATGGACATGGTTGAGGCCGAACTTCAGGACGAAGTTGCCTACGTATCTCAAGAATGGGAATTAGTAGGAGTACCTCTCGCTTGACATTCTTCTCATTTAGTAGACTTAATCATCATTTTGGATGAAGGGATTAAGGAATGGCAAGGACTATTAAAATTGGCTAAAAATTAGACCAACCAGCATAAAGAAAATAAATGAGGTCGCTTGGGTTCGGCCGGACGTTATGTCGAATCTATTGTGTCAACAGTCATCACACATCAATTCATGGTGTTTTGACGTCCCTTGAAGCGTCTTTACTTCCCTTTTTTGAGTTCACTCCATGATAAGAGGGAAGGGTGAGTGTTATTCATTGTATTCATTGATTTTTGTCCAAATCGTGGTCGAAATCATCAAGCAAGAAACTTGCTCATTGATGGTTATGGAAATAACTTCGTTCTTCTCTTGAGGCTTTCCATGATGGAGAAGTGTAAGAGGGACAAATAGAGCTCAAAAAAAACTCTGCCCGCATTGTTTTCACTTCAGAGCACAAAAACAGGGTTTTGCACAAAATTAGTGCACGACCGGCCTTATTTGGGCCCGGTCGGGCCTCCTTGGGGGCCAGTCGACCCTCAATGTTTGTTACATAGTGTGTTTTTGCAGAAACAGATGACAGTGGCTGAAGGTGAAACACAGGGCATATTCCAAGGAAGGCAGGCAGAGCTGCTTCTAAAACCGTCACGCGCATGCCATCCTTGTGCTTCCTTTGTAAATTGTAAATTAATGCTCTCATTGTTACTGTAATTATTGTTATAGTTACATAGCTAGTTAACTTAGATTACTAGCTTGTTGCTCATCCTAGAGATCCTTTGTGACGACCTCGACCTTCGAACTAGTGCATAATGATATTTTAGTAAGTCTAATTGCATGACTGTGTGTTTATTTATGCGAATACATGCTTAATTTTGTGATTATTTGTCATTACGTGGAATATTTGTTCGAATTGACAACTTAGATATAGAAATTGAGAACTTAGACGACTTCAAAAATTGAAATTGACTAGCCCAATAGGCAAATTAGAATATTTAGAATTTTATGGTAACTTTAATTGAAAATTTATTTAGATCAAAATAATTAGAATAAACTGATTGAGTTAATTAGAATTAAGCCTAACTAGTTAACCTTAATCATATGTGATTAAATCACACCATATAAATAGCTCTAAATAAGCTTATGAGCTCATATATACACACACTTGGCTGAGAATTGAGAGAGAAGGAAGGAGAGTTCAACATTTAGAGAGAAAAAGAGGAGATTGAAGTGAATTGCTAGAGTTTTGGTGAATTGAGCTAGTCCAACACTTGAACTCATACATTAGGTATGAAACTCAAGCCAATTCTTGGTAGCAAGTCATGTAGAAACTAAGTTCATGGAGTTAGGGGATCATTTGTTTGAATTTGAGTAGATTGAGCATGAATTACCATGGATATGATGAATTTGAGTTGAATTATGCACATGCATGCTTAATCTTTCATTTTTGAGCTAAGATTTCTTGAAATTCATACATACATGGAGCTTAGGAGGCATGAGCTTGAAGATCATCCATGAATTCATGCATTTCATATCACTTATTGGTGTTTTAACATGAAAGAGGCTCAATCCATAACATACATGGCTTCAACTTGAAAATTTACGATTGAACTTGGACAATTGAAGCATGATTTTGATCAAACGGTTTCAAATTGGAAGTATTTTCATGTGACATAATGATTTTCCAAGTTTTTGTACCACAAGCACAAGTTTTGAGGATTTGAATATCAACCTTGAAGCTCAAACACAGTTCTGGAAATTCTAGAATTCGTGCTGTCCGCTCAAGTGAGAAAAGCCTTGCTCGAGCATGAAAATTGAGCTCCCTGAAGATTTATAAAATTTTACAGGCAGCTCGAGTGACCAAAGTGGCACTCGAGCGAGGACCCTTTTTCTCAGTCTTCCGCTCGAGCGACCGTCAAGCGAGAATTTTATGTAACCAGTACTTTTGCAAACCGCTCGAGCGACAGAAGTTACGCTTGAGCGACCACTTTTGTTTGTGAAACCCTGCTCGAGCGAAGGAAGTTGTGCTCGAGCGGAGACCCTATTTTCAGCAAAATTTCACCAACTCTTTTAAGTGCATATTTGCATCCTCATGCCACTCCAAGTATTCTTAGGCTCCATTTAGACTCATATAATCATAGAATGAGTTAGAAACATACGAGTAGAATTGAATTAAAATGAATTGGTGTTTCAACTGTGTTTCTATTATGTGTTTTGTTTAGGTGGACGTCCGAGGCTTAGTGATAACTCAAACCACTGTGAGTAGCAACTTTATAAAGATATGTTCAAGTAATATTGTTTTAGAAATTGTTATTGCTTTGGAATCAATATGTGACTGATTGAATGGTTTATCGAAAAGTTATTTTGTAATGATGAAAGAAGTTCATTTTTGAAATATATTTGTGGCATCCATAGAACATAGGCCCATGCCTGGGGGTAACAATACCACGGCTATTGGTTGTAGGCCCTTGCCTGGGGGTAACAATATTACGGCCATTGGATGTAGGCCCTTGCATGGGGGTAACAATACCAAGGCTATTGGATTACACAAAGATCTCTAGTGTTGGCCCTTTGTGGTCCACTGGCTTGACCCTTTGTGGTCCATTGGTTTTGCTCCACTATGATTGGAATGTTATTGTTCATGGATGTACCACATATTTGACATTGAATGACGTCGATTATGAAATTTATTGGATACAAAGATTTGAAACAAGAATCTTGACAAGCATGTTATCGAACTTCATTCACATAACCTCTTTATTCTATTATTACTCACTGGGCTTTAGCTCACTATATATATATATGTAGGTGGGCAAGCTGAACATCAAAGTTAGAAAGCGTCGAGTCTACCCGAGTCAGCCCTTTTGAAGAGCTTTTAAGTGAAGTGATCAGGTTTAGGAGGAGCCATGCTAGTTGAACCCCCTTTTGTGTATTTCAATGGTTTTGTATTAGTTTATAGTTGGGGTTGTATATTTGCAGGACATGAATTTTGTACAATTGTGATAAATATACTTTTAAATCAAAACTTTGCTTATTATATTAGTTCTCCTCATACATGCACAGCTCAATGCATAATTTCTACGTTGTTTCAAATTTCCACTAAGCCCTGTACTTTATATTAAGAGGTTCATTTGTACAAGAGGCCGTACGTAATCTATGATTACTGGCTAATCATGATGCTAAACCTATAGGGGCGGGTTTGGGTTCTGACATCCTTGTTATAACAACTTAGTTAGTTAGTTATGTAATTCGTTCAGTCAAATTTGTAGTAGTTAGTTTATTTCGGACATTAGGACATCGATTCGGACCCTCTTGCACGAAGGTAAAGATGTAACAAGTGTGTGTGTCTTCCAATCCTTATTTTTTTCTCCCTTTTATTTCTTTGCTTGTGATGGTAGTATAGAGCATCATATTTTCTTAACATTTTCCATGCTTTGCATACACTTTCCTTGCACGCATCAAAGCTTGGTTCATTGTTCTAATAAAGCATTGTTATTGCTTAAAACTCACCACATGCTATCAAATTGTTTCAAATGTCATGTTAGTAGCCGAGCCCATTAGTTATAATTGTTTGTGTTGCATTAGTCATATTGCATTAGTTAGGATCATGCACTTTTTCTAACTCTTTTGTTTCTTTTGGCTTGCCTTGGAGTACGAGGTGAGCAATTATTGTTTTAGCATACCGCATGCCTGTGATTGTTGCCATATTAAGCATATTTTCCATGAGGCTAAGTGCTTAAGTGATATACCTGTTTTGAATGCCTGTGGATGAAGGCTAATTGCTTAAATTGGGATATTTGATGAATGTACATATGAGATCACTTTTTCAAGTGGTACATATTCGAAACAATTTTCAAACAAACACAAAGTCAAATGTTCCAACTTTTGCAAATTAGTCTATACTTGTTTGCTCTCACCTAGTAAAGATAGCCTAATAATTGGAATAAGAGCATATAATGTAAATAAAAAATAACATCATGATTAGTAGAGACCGATCTTTGATCGGGTGAGTGGGGTGCTCAATTCATGACCTTCCCTTCTCATATCTAAGTTCCAGAGTTGAGACACTTTGGTAATAACGGATAAGTGGCCTTTGGTGCAAGTCTCGGGTTTCCTAAATTTTTCAAAAATATTTAGATGGTGACTCTGAAATATGGTAAAGTAGTCCATTTTTTGGCATTTGATTCAAACATTGATTTTTCAAAAGAATTGCTGGATTTGAACTCCTTTTGTATTTTCATTGTTTCACATTGCACTAGTGAAATCAGATTCAGAACCACGAGAGTCCAAACTGTATCGCTAGTCGTATCTAAAAGGAGCACAAAAAGCAAGCTACACAAGAAAAATATGGAACTAGGTGGATCTTCTAAAATCACTAGATTATTGGAGATTTATCTGGTCGGTGACTTTAGAATATTCAGGGATTAGTTCACTTGACCCAATTAAGCAGAGACATCCTAAGTAATAAAATAATAATAATAATAATTATCTTGTTTTGGTTTTGAATTTTCAAAAATAATTTTTAAAATTTTTAATTTGTATTTTGTATTTTTAATATTTAAAATTGTTTTAAGGGTAAAACACCAATAAATTTCAAAATGTGATATTGTGAATTTTTTAGTCTTGTCTTTTTTCTTATGAATCCAAAGATCACATTAAAGTGGAAATTACATAAAAGGATAGTCACTCACATTGTTAGGTTTAATTTTTAAGGGATAAAAGTACGTTTCTCAAAATGTAAAATTACATATTTGGACAATTTGCACTATAGAAGTTTTGAATTTTCCCTAATTCTAGAACAAATCTCACATTATGAATAAAAACCTAACACTTTAACGTAACACTCCAATAATGTAATACTTCGATATAATATACTAAAAAACACCTTGGCATACTTTTCCCAAATGTAACAACGTAAAAAAAAAAAAAAAAACTTTAGTGTACCTTTTCCAAACGTAACACTCTAATGTAAAAAAAAAAATAATAATAATAAAAAAATCCTTAGTGTACTTTTCCCAAACGTAATACTCCAATCAGTGTAATCTCAAATATAACACTACAATATAACATACTCCAATGTAACACACAAAAACACTAAAAAAACTCCTTAGTGTACTTTTTCCAAACGTAACACTCACAGTTTGAAATTATACATTTGCCAAAAACTTACTAAGGAATATTAGTATTTCTTTTGGAATTGTTTGAAGAATCTCACATTTTTTTTTCTTTTTTTTAATGTTAAATTAGAGTATTACGTTTAGGAAAAATACATTAAGAAGTTTTTTTTTGTGTGTGTGTGTGTTACATTAAAGTGTTACACTAAAAATTTTTTTGGAGTGTTATATTGAAGTGTTACGTTTGAAAAAAGTACACTAAGGAATTTTTGTGTGTGTTACATTAGAATGTTGCACTAAGGAGTTTTAGTGTGTTACATTAGAGTGTTACACTAAGGAATTTTTTTAGAGTGTTATATTAGAGTGTTACGTTTGGGAAAAATACCCTAAGGAGTTTTTTTGTATGTTACATTAGAGTGTTACAATAAGAAATTTTTTTGTGTTACATTAGAGTGTTACATTAAGGAATTTTTTTGAAGTGTTATATTGGAATGTTATATTTGGAAAAAGTACAGTAAAAAGTTTTTTCATGTGTTACATCAAGGTATTACACTGAGATTTTTTTTTTTCGTGTTACATTGAAGTGTTACGTTTGAGTGTTACATTAGAGTATTACAGTTAGGCTCCATTATTCATATTAAAAAGTTGGAGCAAAGAGGAGAGAAGTCTCGATGAGCAGCAAGTAGGGATGAATGAGTTTAGATACCAGTCTTCCATCAGAAGCATAGGAGTAGTAAGGGAAACTTGAGCTTACAAACAATTTTTGTGGATAATCTCCCAGAGTCTATGGATCTAAAGGGCTTTATACCTTAGTCACAAAGTTTGGTGTGGTCAAAGATGTGTTCATTCCATTTAAAATAAGAAAAGCAACAAGATCAAGGTTTGGTTTTGTCCACTACGACTGTCCAGTTACTGCAAAGGTGGCTATCCAGAAGGCAAATGGAGTATGGTGCGGAAACAGATCCCTAGTAGTGAAGATTGCTGAGTTTGGAAGAGTGTAGAATGGAGAAATTCAAAACACAGATAAACAAAAGATGCAAGCAAAAGGACATGCTAGGGTTGGGAATTGTGTAAATAGAAGACCATCCTTTGCAGAGGTGGTGAGAGGTGGGCAGCAACACAAAGACCCTGAAAAAGTACTTATAGCTGAGGAATATGGAAATGGTTGGCTACACCAAAGTGTTGTAGTTAAACTTAAGAAACACTATCACTTTACAGACTTTAGAAAAGAGTGTATAAAAAGAGACCTACAGAATGTACGAGTTCGAGAAGGTGGAGGCAGAGTAGTAGTTCTGTCTTTCGAATCAATTAAGGTGTTAAGGAATAGGAGGGAGGTACTTGGGGACTGGACTGATGAATGGTGTGATACTATGGTGGAATAGAGGAATGGACTTGTTCTAGAGCAAGAGAGGGAGGTATGGCTACGATGCTATGGCATACCTATTAATCTTTGGAATACCACAAACTTTAGAAAAATTAGGGAACTATGGGGAGAGGTGTTAGAGGTTGAAGTGAACACCATGTCTATGACAACTTTGGCTTGTGGTAAACTGAGAATCTTGACAAAGAACATGGAGATGATCAATACGAGTATCAAGTTGATTAATAAAGGTGTTATAAGTACATTAGGGTGATTGAAGAGCTATGTTCGTGCCATTAACAACAAAGGTAAGATAACTCATCAAATTACCAGTACAGTGTAGCAGAGAAGGAATGTGGGAAGGGTGATGAGGATGATGGCATGGATGAATCAGAGGATGAAGTGGCCGGCAATGATGATGTGGCTTATGATCAATGGGGAGGGAACAACATGGCAATGGAGGGTAGCAAAAGCAGCTTAGCTGCTGTCTTAGTAATAAATGAAACATGCAATGTTGTGGAAGAACCAAGAAAAGTAGGTGTAGGTCTGGGAAATGAAGAAAGCCTGTCCAGGGTCATAATTTAGAGCACTAACATGGGAAGTCAAAGGGATACAGAGAGTGGGCCATTAGTGGGCCTTATGAAAAGTATAAACAGTCATGATTTACACAGGCCTAGCATTAATCTTAATGTGGTGTTGGACCAGGCCCAGTCCAAAGGACTCCTTGTGGGTCTGAATCACGGTAGGATTGAATGGCATAAAAAGGAACTCCAAAACACTAACCACCAGACAGTAGCTTAGCCATCTCTAGAGGTAGTATTAGGCCCAGTGGAAACACATGGGCAACCAAATCAAAAACTGAAAGAGTTATAGCAAAAAAGGGTGATTTCTAAAAGTCAAGTTGAGCAAAATAGAAACAAGGGTGAAAGTATTTTGAGTAGAATGGCAAAAAAGAGAAGAAGATTGGGGCAAAACAAATGGTGGTCAGAGCATGGAC
The DNA here is from genome assembly GCA_030407325.1 of Camellia japonica. Classification (NCBI taxonomy): domain Eukaryota; kingdom Viridiplantae; phylum Streptophyta; class Magnoliopsida; order Ericales; family Theaceae; genus Camellia; species Camellia japonica. Next base: position 107,438,913 of record JAPPVO010000013.1, on the reverse strand, counting down.
TATACAGAGGAGCTATTTTTAAAGCTGTAGCTGAGGCTATCTCATCATCTTTATCACATAATAGAAAGGCCAACAAAAGTAGTTATTTAAGAAATGAAGCAATAGCTACAATACGGATTGGGAAAACTCTGGGGGTAGATTTCAAAGGTAAGGAAAGAGAGTTGATTGAAAAAATTATCACAATGGAACAAGATGATTTGGCATAGGTATTAAAAAGGAAGGAAGGTATGGGTGCTTGAAGAAGCATCTTAGGAGAAAAAGGGCTTATAATAATTTTTTAATGAAGATAGTATCTTGGAATATAAGAGGGCTGGGTAGAATGGAGAAGATGAGGAAAGTAAAAGAGATCTTAAGGAAGAAAAGAGTAGACATGGTCCTATTTCAAGAAACAAAAAAAAAACAGAGATACCAGAGTAGTTTGTCAGAACTCTTTGGCCTGAAGATTTGGTTGATTTCATGGTAGTGGATGCTAATGGTAGTGCTGAAGGAATGCTCTATGTGTGGAAAACAGAGGTATTTGAGCTGATTGATTGCTACAGTAACAAGAATTGCACCATTCTATCAGGTAAAATTCATCTTGTAATTGAATGTGTGGTAGTTAATGTTTATGCACCTAATGATAGAATTATGAGAAGGAAACTTTGGGAAACTTTGGGCAATCTACAACCTAAATTTCCTAAACCTTGGTGCATCGTGGGTGATTTTAATGAAGTTAGAACAGTGGCTGAAACGAAATGATGTATCCGAAGAGATAGGGGGATGATTGAGTTTGATGAATTTATTAATAATTTGGAATTAATAGATGTTTCAATGATTGAGAGAAAGTATACATGGTGCAACTCATGGGTAAGAGAGAGGTGGAGTAGATTGGATAGATTCCTAGTTAGTCCAGAATGGTTAGAACGGTTTAGATTTAAACTATAGGGTCTGTCAAGGTTGTTATCAGACCACTGCCCATTAATCTTAATGAAAGATGATAGGGATTGGGGTCCTAAGCCGTTTAGGTTCCTAAATGCTTGGGTTCTTCATTCTACTTTCATGAACAAGGTAAATTTTGTATGGGAGAGAACTCATGTGGATGGATGGGCTGGATATAGGTTAAAGATCAAATTGAAGTCCTTGAAAGAAGCATTGAAAGTTTGGAACTATGAAGTGTTTGGAAATGTTGAGTTCAAGCTCAAAGAAGAAGAGGATGCAATGCATGCACTGGACTTGGCTAGTGAGGTTAGACCCTTGCAAGATCATGAAGTATTAAGTAGAAGAGAGATCAAAGGGGAGATATGGAAGTTGAGAAAAATGAAGGAATGGGTATGGATGTAGAAATCAAGGGTAAATTGGGCTCTAAAAGGTGATAGGAATACTAGGTATTTCCACATCATGGCTACACAGAGATAGAGTAGGAACCTGATGGACTCCATCACAATCAAGGGAAACATCTTTAACAAACCTGAAGATATGAAACAAGAAATTACCAAGTATTTTCGTGAGGCATTTGCTGAGAATTGGTCGATTAGACCTAAGATTGGTGGTGTATTTAAAACCATTGAACCCTCTTAAGCTGAGTTACTAGTAAAGGATTTTTCTGAATCAGAATTACGGGCTACAATCAAAGAGTGTGATAAGAATAAAGCACCTGGGCCAAATGGATTTAATTTGATTTGGATTCAAAAGGGTTAGAGGGTAATGAAAGATGATATAATGAAGTTTATGGCTGAGTTCCATGAGAATGGTAGGTTGGTGAAGGGACTGAACTGCTCTTTTGTAACATTAATTACCAAGAAGGAAAATCCAACCAGTATCCAAGACTTTAGACCAATCAGTCTCATAAACTCCATTTACAAGATTCTATCAAAGCTCCTAGCCTGCAGATTAAAAATGGTGCTACCAAGTATCATTAGCCCAACCCAATTTGCATTCCTGAGTGGCAGGAATATAGTTGATGGGATATTAGTTGCAAATAAGGTGGTAGATTGGTGGAAAAGATCCAAGAGAAGTGGGTTAATATTCAAGCTTGACTTTGAAAAGGCCTATGATATAGTAAATTGGGGATACTTGTTTGATATGTTGAGGAAGTTTGGTTTTGAGACAAAATGGGTGGAATGGATAAGGACATGCTTAATGTCAGCTAGAATTTCAATTCTTGCAAATGGTTCCCCATCTGAGGAAGTGGTTCCCTAAAATGGCTGGAGGCAAGGAGATCCAATTTCACAATTTTTGTTCAACATTGCAGCTGAAGGTCTTAACATGTTATTATCAAGAGCCAAAGAACTTGGACTGATAAGAGAGGTTAATATTGGGTCTGAAGGTCTGAATTTATCTCATTTACAGTTTGCTGATGATACAATCTTATTTTGTGAGGCTGATTGGGTGGAGGTTACAAATATGAAGAGGATTCTAAGATTCTTTGAAGTCGTGTCTGGACTAAAGATTAACTATCATAAAAGTGTTGTCAGTGGGGTGGGTATTGAAGAGGATACAGTTGCTGAATTTGATTCAAGATTAAATTGCACAAGCCAAAAGCTCCTCTTCAAGTACTTAGGTTTGCCCTTAGGGGCTAATCCTAGAAGAAAGCAAACTTGGAAACCTGTGGTGGACAAGTTCAAAAATAAATTAGCTGGATGGAAAAGAATAATGCTCTCTTTTGCTGGTAAGGTGACATTAATTAAATCAGTGCTTTCCAACCTTCCAGTCTACTACATGTCCTTATTTAGGATGCCTCAAGGAATTGTAAAGGAGCTAAATAAGATACAATCAACATTTCTATGGGGAGGCACTGATCTAAAAAGAATGATACATCTAGTGAAATGGAAGGATGCTTCAGTGAGTAAGAAACTTGGAGGATTGGGGATAAGGAACACTAAAACAGTGAATGAAAATTTATTAGCCAAATGGTGGTAGAGGTTTGGGTCTGAAGATATTGCTTTATGGAAGTTATTGATTTTGTGAAATTGATGGTAGAAGATTGTCTCATTTCCTCATGGTAGCTAATCCTTGCTCAAGGATTTGGGGTGATATTTTATCAGTGGCACAATCTAACCCCAGGCTTTTTAATTTTTTTAAGGAGAATATTGAAATCAAAGTTGGGAATAAGAGAATGATTATGTTTTGGAGGGATGCATGAAAGGGTAGCTGTTGTCTTAAAGTCAAATATCCGAGATTATTTAGTATTTCTATCGATAAAGGGGTAACATTGAAAGAGATGGTGGACAAAAAAGCTAGCTATGATGATTGGTTTTTCAGGTTTCGAAGGAATTTAAGGGTATGGGAAGAGAAGGAATTGAGAATTATGAAGGAGGGTTTAGGATCTGGTCCAACCCTGTATTTGGAAACTTTGGATAACATCAGATGGAAGGATGGAAATTCAGGGTCTTTCAATGTAAAGGCAGCCTATAATTGGTGTGATCTAAGTTATGGTTCTATAAAAAACTTATTTGGATTAGTCCGGAACAATGCTGCTTCTCCAAAATCCTAGTTTTTTGCATGGTTAGTATAGAAATGGAGAATAAAGACATTTGAATTTTTGCAAAAGATTAGGGTTGTTGATTCTAATGTGGGTCCAACCCGTGTTCTCTGCAGAATAGGGAAGGAATCTTTAAATCACATAATGCTACACTATCTCGTTGTTTGGAAAATCTGGTCTAGTATCATCAAATGGTGGGGAGTGCAATGGGTCATTCTTGGCATAGTGGAATGCTTGCTTCAGTGGTGGAATGGATGGAAGTTTTAAAAAGGGGAAATGCAGATTTGGAAAGCATTACCATTTGTAGTGTTTTGATTGGTATGGAAGCACAAAAATGATGTTATCTTCAATAAGGTACAACCCAATATGGAAGAGCTCTGTGATCTCATTAAGGTTAAAGTAGCCTTATGGATGAAGTCTATTTTGGGGGAAAGAAATCAATTTGTATCAAACTTGTAACAGATCAGGTTATGTATCAAGTGACTGGGCATTCGTGGTTTTGGTTCTGTTATCACCATGATGCTGGCTTGTTTCGATTGCTATCTTGGCTTGTATGGTTTAGGTTTTGATATCATCAGCATCCGTGGCTACTTTTGACTTGTATGGTTGGGCCGTTGTTACTGGTACCATCATCAAGATGCCGGCTTGTAGGCTGGGCTGATGGTACTGTTGTTAGTTGTTGTTGCTGTTGATGTTTTTGTGGTTTTTGTTCTGGTGTGGGTTGGTTGCTCACCAACTTGATGTGATGTTGATGATTGGGCTTGTTCTATGGTGCCAACTTAGGTGGGATCATTTTACTTACTATGATACTTGTGCATCCATCCTCATTTTATTGATGTATGGTATTTTCATTTTTGCATCAATAAAATTCCTTCTTTACTGATAAAAAATTAGAGTATTACAATTTGAAATTATATATTTGGCCAAAACTTTTCAAATAGGTTTTTGTACTCATTTTGAAATATTTGAAAAACCCCACATCCATTTGGAATGTTTGAAGAATTCCATATTTTAAGTCATTTTTGGATTCCTTTTGAAATGTTTTTCAAATAAACAAAATTTTATAGAAAAATTAATCCAAAATTTGATTCCCATATATTGTGTACCTTACCTTTCTAACACAAAAGAAAAAAAAGAGAAGGAACATAATAGAAATAAGGATATAACCATAAATCTAATTTTTAAATAATATATTAAATCTAACTTTCCAAAATCAATGAGACTAATTAGTCTATAAGAAAATGCTTAGGACTAAATGGGTCACCATTCCTCAAGATGGGATTTATAAGTAAATTTTCCTTGTTTTAATCTCTTATTATTATTATTTTTATTTTATAAATCTTTTAGATCCACTTAATCTTGAAAAACCTAAAAATCCCCTAGATGTTGATTTGTGATTATGTAACAATTTAAGCAGTATATAACAATCCCAATCAAACAATTAAGACAAATCGACACAACGATTTTACGTGAAAAAATCACAATTGGAGCACCTCCAATTGTGATAAAAAACCACGTGCAACAGCTATAAAACAATCCACTAAGAAGATATAAAGGAATTACACAAGTATACTCTCAATTACCTAGCGAATCCACGCCCGAATTGAACCAACCCCTACGTGCCTCTTCCAACCCCGTCTTTACCTCGGAATTGTCTTGACGATGAGCCACTCCAGAATCCACCAAAGCTTCAGGCTCGAATTCTTCAGAATCCACCGAAGAACAACTCTCTCTCTTATGTTGAATAACCAAACAAACCTTTGATGTATCCTTCTTAAACCATGAGTTGAATACTCAATTAAATATCAAAGAAAACTAACAAAATAGCCCCAGATATAAACCCTAGAACCCAAAAAGAAGATCTGGAGGCGTCATCCTAGATTTGGACTGAAACACGTATTTATAGAAATCTGTCCCGCGATCTCCGCTCGAGTGCCAGAATGGCCGCTCGAGCAGACCTACGCTCGAGTGCGGAAAGTTTTGCTCGAGCGGGAAAAAATAACATCCAGTATTTTTGCAGGCGAACGAACTTCTGAAACTCAGCATTCTCCACTCGCGCGGGGGAATGTCCGCTCGAGCGGACAGGCAACTTGGAATGCATTTTTGCATTTTGCTTCGGGGGCGCTGCCCCTTGACCCCACCGTGGCACTGCCCCAGACCCGCCAACGGGTGCTGCCCCCTGGACCCCCGCGAGCTGACCGGGCAGCTCAATCCCCGTCATAATCAGCGAAGTGGCAATCTTGAAAGCATTAACATCACAAACTTCTCTGCAAGGCACAATTTAGGTTAGAGTCGCATCTAAACACTCATAATCTCACTGAAATAAAAAGTACGAAAACAAGTACAATTGAAAGGAGTTTTGTCAAACGGGATTGCCAAGAATAAAAACCTAACAAATCTTAATATACTTAAAAATTAAAAAAATTGTAGAAATTTTTAAAAAAAGAATCATTAAATACAACAAAACACGAAAATGTATTGAATTTTCAATATATATATATATATATATTTTTGTATTTTGTATTTTGTGAATTTTAAAATTCTGTTTTTCACAAATATTACACTTTTTAAGCGTATTTAGACTGGGTGTATTTATAAAATAAAAAAGGGGAATTGACTAGTAAATCTCGTTTTGTAGACTTGTAATCCATAAGGTCCTAAATATTTTTTTTTTTGTGGGTGAGTGCTCCCTTTTTTGTTGACTATTTTGCCATTGTTAGTATAGTTGGGGGATAGGTCGCGTGGTTATGTATGAGAAAGATAGTGGGGTGTTTGTATGCCACGTTGTTCGAATAGCGCACTAGTACCTTTTTAAAGTTTGGCACGTGAATTCCTTACTAATTGTTTTTTGACGCGTGACGTGAAGACATATAGTAATTCAATCAAATTGGATCCGCCACGTTAGAGTGTCACATGTCACATTTATAAAAAGTACACTAAGGAGTTTTTAATTTTTTTAGAGTGTCACAACATACCCGCCACGTTGTCATATTTGAAAAAAGTATACTAAGAAACTTTTATTTTTTTGGAGCATCACATCATACTTACCACATTGTTACATTTGGAAAAAGTACACTATGAATGAGTAAAAATTTTGGAGTGTCATATCATACCTGTCACATTGTAAAATTTAGAAAAAGTACACTAACTAGTTTTTAATTTTTTTTAGAGTGTCTTATCATTGGAGTGCCACATTAGTATCTACCACATTGGAGTATCACACCATACATGCCACATATTCCAAAAAAAAAAAAAATACCCCAATTAACTAGTGACAGTATATCTGTTTAACTAATATCCATCCACGTTTGAAAAATGACTTACTAGTTACATATTATACCTAATAAGGACTCCTCAACCAACCATTTAAAACACGAGACCAAATGACACAGAAGTTCCTAAAATATGACTTTCTAATAAATTTTCCAATAAAAAAATACGTAAAATATTTGAAAAAATTCAATAAAAATAAATAATACAAAAAATAAAAAAAAAACTTAATTTTTTAAAATCAAACATGTGAATAATTTGCATGACAATTTCTTTAACAGACTCGGGCAAACCACGAGAAAAGGAAATTAATTTATTATTATTATTATTATTATTATTATTATCTTGTGTAAATGAGGGTTTTGCCTAGTCTTGTTTGGTTTACATTTTTTTTTTGAAAATTAATTTTTTTATTTTTCGTATTTTTGTCGTTATTGATTTTTTTTAAAAAATATTTTATGTAATTGTTTTAAGTTTTTAGATATATCTAATTTAGAGTATAATATTTGTTGAAAAAAATTCAAAAATTTTACTAAATACAAAATATAAAAAATTATGAAAATTCAATATATTTTCGCATTTTATTTTATCAAATAAAATTTTAAAATATTTTTGTACAAATTTTATACTTTTTAAATATATCCAGATTAAGTAGATATAAAAAATTAAAAAGAATGATTAAAATATTTATTAAAAATTACTAAAAATATAAAAATATGATTTAAAAATTATTAAAATTATTTTTAAAATTTCCAAACTGAACAGAGTATTATTATTTTTTGCACATATTTTCTAGGGCAAATTACACTAACAGTCCATATAGTTTGGGATTCGTGTCACTTTGGTCACTGACTTTTTAGTTGTGACATATTCAACCATGAATTTTGAATCTTGTTCAAAATAAAGACAATTGAAGATATCATTGTTTAATTTCAAGGGCATAATCGTTAATTAATTTATTTTTATCCACCAATGAGAAAATTATGTAAAATTGATAAAAATTACATGATTAATTTTTAAAAATTAATTTTACATGATCATTCCAAACACATAATAAAAATTAATTTAGTAAAAAAAATAAATATCTAAAAGATTTATCAATTTTACATAATTTTATTTTTAATGAGTAGAAATAATTTTTAAAAATTCAAAAATATTTGTTTGACATTTATTTTTGTCAAATTAATTTATATTTTATCAAATTAACGATTTTACACTTAGAAAATGTAATGATATTTTCAATTGTCTTAATTTAAAATAAAATTTAAAATTTAAAATCAAATATATCATAATTAAAAAATTAAAAATCAAAATAATATAAGTCTCAAACTATAAGTACGGAGTAATTCACCACATTTTCTACTTCCTCATTGTCTCCAATAAAACCAATGAAGCCTAAAATGAACCAATTCTTTTATTACACATAAATCACTACAATTTACTGTATCGATTTTTGTGTTTCTAATTTTTTTTTTTTTAAAAAAGCAGCACACCTAGTGGTCAAATTGATTGCTATAATCGTCTATGATCTGGGATGCTGCTGTGATTCTACTGAGTTCGTGTAGGCTTTTTTTCGAATATTTTTTATTATGTAAACTGTAATATTATAGAGTTTGTTGAATAAATTATTTATAAAAAAAAAAAATTAATTAGAAATCTATAACTTTATAACAAGAGCACATTTGTTTTTTAAAAAATAAATGGTTGACATGATCTTTATAATTTTTGTAAAACAATTTAAATCTGATCATGGGATTATGAATTTCTGATTAATTTAATTTTTTATATGAATGATATACTTGATGAATCTTACAACATAACGATTCGAATTATTAAAAAATATTAAAAAAAACCTCTACAAACTCACTATAGATTGTTGTTAAAAAAAAAACTCACTATAGATTACTGCTGTGATTAAATCACAGCAGCATTCCCCATGTCCGTGGTTTTAGTAGTGCCCTACTTGTTTATATATGCGGTAGTTGGGTATATGTCAGGTAGCCATTATTTACAATTGTCTTGAGATGCAAGAAATATTGGGAGTAATAATCAACTTCCATTCACACACAGATCTTACTTTATACCCCTTTTGTCAGTACAACACAGCAAAAGCAAACAAGCTATGATGGCTGAAACTATTTTTTAAACTAATCCTCCTCTCTCTTTGTTCCCAAGCAAAAGTATTTTATTTGTTGTGAAATATTGAGACTTTATCTAAAATGAAAATGGTAAGGAGTCTTTCTGGGATAATTTTATTTAGTATTGAGATTGTGGTGAAAAATATTTTGAAAATAGATTAAAAAAAAAAAAAAGGAAGTTAAAAGCAAGTGTTTTGAAACTGATGAAATGTGTTTATTTATTTATTTTTTATTTGTGTGCTAAGAGACACTTATTAGAAAGACTATATTTAAGATTAAAAACATATTTAAAGTAAACCACTAATGTATGTAATCAAATGTTTTTTGGGTGCACCTGTCTTTGCAGTCACGCCAATAAGGTTTGGTTCGGCGACTTCACATTATAATATAAAAGTTAAAAAGTTATTAAGAAAATTAAAAAATTAAAAAATACTAAAAAGTCAAATATTCATTTTCATTTATTCTATGTTTTTTTTTAATATATTTTTTCATAAAAAAAAAATAATAATAAAATTAAAAAGTCATCTAAAATACATTAGTCTTTTTCATCTCATATTTTTATTAAAAAATTAAAAATCACTATATAAAAAAAAAAAGTTTGTTCCCAAATAACCCCTAAGCTTTAGTTTGAAGCTTCAATGGCATTTACTATCATTTCAGCACATATCCAACTCTTTAAAAACCCTATAATTTCTCATCCTAGATCCAAATAACAAAGTGGTGTCCTACACTATGGCCCCAACAATGGTAGTTTTGTTAGTTATTTTCCTCCTCCACAACCATGCAGCCTTGGCCTCTGACCCCGATCCAGTACAAGATTTTTGCATACCCAACACTGAATTTTCACCTACCACATGCAAAAACTCATCATCAGCCACTGTGGAAGACTTCGTGTTCACCGGCATAAAAAACCCGGGAAAAGTAGGTAAGTCCGGGTTTTTAGTCATGCCGGTGACCTCAACAGTCTTCCCAGGGCTAAACACACTAGGCATGTCATTTGCACACGCTGATTTCGGTGTTGGCGGTGTCAATGTGCCCCATTTCCATCCGAGGGCGACAGAGACTGCATTCGTGCTAGAAGGGAAGGTTTATTCGGGATTTGTTGATTCAACCAACCGGGTTTTTGCTAAGGTGATTGAGAAAGGAGAGGTAATGGTGTTTCCAAGAGGTCTAGTCCATTTTGAAATGAATGTTGGAAAATCAACTGCTACTATTTTGGGAAGTTTTAATAGCCAAAATCCGGGATTGGTGAGAATCCCAAATGCGGTTTTTGGATCGGAGATCGAAGAAAAGCTTTTGGAGAAGGCCTTTGGATTGAGTTCTAAGGAGATTGGAAAGATGAGGAAGAGGTTTTTGGTACCCAAGAGTTGAGGTAGAGAATACAGATTTGAGGGCATTTTTGTCACTTTAAATCCTTTGATTAGTAATCTTTACTAAAAAATAAAAAAAATAAAAAAAATTGTTGGATTATATTGGGTTGAATGATAAAGCCTTCAGTATCAATTTTGTGGCTTGGCTAGAGTTAATTTTCTTGAGAGAACTCCTGTTTTTGTTTTGCAGTTCTAATTATCTTAGTTTCCCAAATGAAAACAGGAATGTTTTGGAGGAAAAGAAGGATTACCCTTTTGTTGTTGTTGTTGTTGTTGTTGTTTTTTTATTTTTATTTTTAATGGACTTGAGTATGTTGAAAATGAAGAAAACATTCAATAGTTTTATAAATAGACAGTTTTCATAATATTTCATCTAATTCATTTTTTTTTTTTATATACAATAAATAGGAAATGAGAGGGAAAGTTGTATCGCACAACCACAAAACTAGTGTATCATTGACCAAGCAAATCTTTGGAATTGTAATAATACCATGATAAAAGTAAATGAGAGTTAGGCATGAAATTTTCAATTTTTAAATTTATCGGTTTCTTTGTGTCAAAATATTTATATTTATTGGATCATATCTTAATATTATCACATTTTGAGATTTTTATAATTCAATAATTATGCGCATTTTGAGACGACAATTGTAAAATTTGAGAAATGAAAAATCCTTGTCCGAGAGCTAATTACAAAGCAAATATCTTTTAACCCCCCTCGGCTAATCCATTTTGCTAAAAGGTTTTTGAGTTATAACTCTTATACTTACACTATCATTTGCACATAAAAGTTAATTTTCACATAAATTAACCTTTATATCTATATAGATTATAGAGCATTGTTATTCAAATTTAAAAATTTAATTTAATTTAATTTTTAAGTTTAGTGATGTACCAATTAATTAAAATATTAAAGATAATATTCTTTCTCATATATTTTTTAATTATCAACTAATTATATCATTTATACATCATTAAATTTAAAAAGTAAACTTGTATATTATTTCTCATTTTCCATAAGACTATAGACACCATCATTTATAGAAGGTTGAGCCGTAAAGCTGGATGAAGAATCAATTACATGTCTTTCCCTTTTTCATCAATCTTTAATTTTTCCCTAATTGAGGAAATTTGGAATGTTGATTTTAAAAATCGAGTAAGGATACTACCACGTTTTGCAAATCGCAAATAAAAAATTAAATTACACCTCAATTTTGTAAAATAACGGCACGTTTAAGTATTGATTCACATAAAAGATTAAGTTGTGTATTAATTCCAGATTAATTCCTAAATTAATTCAAAATTAAAAAATGAGAATTTTATATGAGCTTAATTAAATTAAACAAATAAAATTAAAGTGGTATCAATCAAATATAAGATACCTAGGATTTCGAATCTGTCCTAACCTTGTAATCAGTGAATTGTATCAGTTTAGAAATATATTATTCAATTTACCTATGATCTGTTGGTGACTACAAGTCCCAACAGTATTGTCTGGAGAATATTTACATTTTAACAATTAGCATAGACTATTTAGTACTCGCACGACTCGTGTCACGACACGACTCGTCTCTCGACATGACTCGTCTCTCCTAGAATAAACTATCTTAATCGAGTAAAAGCAAATCAATGAAAACTGCTATATAAGTAAGCAATTAGAATCATAGAAACTAAGAACATGTGTTGAGTAGGAAGATTCAAAATAAATTAATAAAATGAAAAATCCTCAATTTTATACAACTGTTGAATCAATAATAAAAACTTCAAAACTAAATTCAAAATATTATTACTTATTAGAGTTTCATTCAAACCCTAAAAGAAAAGCTCATTACCCACACATATCTTTGTAGACTCCGCCTTTTCTTTCTAAAATCATGAACAACCCTAATAATGAATATGGTTTTCAATGTATAGACATTAGAAGCCTTCTAAGTAATATCCACTAGGTTAGAATTCCCCAAAATAAAAGGAAAATTTGCATACAATTATTTTCAACTTTTTAGGCTTATCTTTTGGGCCTATTTTGATCTAGTAAATGTCAAAATTAGAAAATTTCTATTTCACACAAAATTGTATCCCTTTAAGCTATCTTTCCAATTCCGCTTGAATCACTTCAATCCGATATTAGACGAGAGAGATATGTCTAAAATATTGAAGGCTATACAAAGTGACTTCTATAGTGGGATTACATAATTCTAACTTTTCTTTCTTCAAATCTCATGGATTGAACTTTTATTGTTTGATTCAATTATTTACATCTTCTATGCCTTTCAAATTGGATTGGATGTCTCTCAAGCTTCAAATACTTCCAATTAATGTCAATTTCATCTCACAAGTCTGAGTGACTTACACATATACAAACTCATTAAAACTGTCAAGTAACAATAATTCAAGTACTAACAATTGTATTTTAAAGGTGCCTAAATGTGTACATTTTTGGCACCTATCAGGTACACCTTGTGCCTTTCAGACTTGCTTTTAACATGAATTTTGTGCACTAAATCAACCTTTTGGAAGGACCTCTTGACCCAAAATGAGGGGTAATTCTATTTGCACACCATTAAAATTCTCAGTGCACATTATTTATGTTATTTGGATATCAACTTTGCTCGGTATACCTCCTTAGTGGAATATGGGACCCAATTAGTTTATTAAAAAATATTTAATTTGTAGGCCCAATGGATATTTAAAATATGTTTGGTGGCAGCTAGGCTTTAGGGTTTGGAAAGCCCAAGAATCAACAATATCTTTATGTGTTGTTTATTTCCTATTGTGCAGCATCTAATTCATCTTCAGTGGGTGTGTGCTTGGTGGACAAGCTAAGTGCTTTGTGTGAAAAATCAATTTGGGGGGTTGAACAATTGGTGTGTTGTGTGTATATGTTTTTGTGCTCTACTCACTTCGGCAAACGTTTCGAAGTCTTATCTTGGTTTTGTAATGCCCTACTTTTTATTATTCGGATAACATTATCAAATCATTATTATAACCAACTTCAGAGATAGCAGACATAAGTTCTAATGTCTTAATAAAGATAAGTAAATGAAGATTCTCTCATTTGTATACAAAATAAATGCAACATGTGACATAATTAAAATAAATTGCCCATAGGCTTTCATCAATACATAAAAGAGAAGGGTTTAACCCTTTTAGAACAATGACATTCAACCAATAGTTAAGAGGCAAAGAAGATCCTCGATCTTGAACCACTTCTCGACGTTCACCTGAAAAAGGATTAACAACGTCGGATGAACATAAAATTCAGTAGGGATTCCAACATGATCCTAAATAATAACAACTTACAGATAGCTATGATCATGAATGCTTTATGTCATATCATATACATATGTGCCGGTTTATACATGAAGATATACTTACATAGATATTTTTCTCAAAATCACTCAACTTGTCCAACAACAAAAACCATTCGCTTTTCTTTCTTCTTGTTATAAACTTTCCAGACATTAACAGGTATTTCAAAACAAATCCATGAAATCCAATTACTTTTCTTCAATTACCGAACTTACACTCAATTCCATATTACAATTTCCAAATAACAACATCCCAAACAAATACGATGACGATACATATAAAATGCTCCTTACATAGCCATATAAGACAACTAATATCTTCCACAAAATAATCACCACTATGCATTATACACATGAATATAACTGAGATGATAACGAGAGACCCAACAACGCTCTATCTGTCTCAAGCACGGTAAGCCAAGGATACACCTTTCCAATACTTTTGCCAATTTACCAGACACCCACTGGAAGGTAATGGTATCTCTGCCAAGTTCTCTAGGCTCTAGCTGGAAGGTACTAACACTCTACATTCTTAGCGCAACCAATTCTCCAAGCACTAGCAGGAAGGTAATGGTACTTCTTATGCTTAGCGCATGCACATGTCCAACCATCACATAATTCAACAAACATAAATAATTCGAGTGTACTACATACACATAATCGATTCAACATTACAATTTCATCCTCCACTGATGACCAAGGACAAAACATCTAAGCATAAATATTTAAACACACGTAATACGATGACCCAATGCTCACTTGACCTTAAGTCCTACAACAATGATAATAACAACAATATTCAACGATTTCAAAATCTAACTTCAAGCTCATTTCTAAATTTACAATACATCGTGGTTTCTTTCTCTTTTCAAAATCAACTCTTTTATGTTCCAAGTTAACATGCCCAAATCTTTTTCTTTCCAAAAACCAATTTTTACATTTCAATAAGACCACGTCCGTGGATTCCAAGCCATAACCCAACTCAACTTAACAAGTTTATCCAAGTAAATTCCAATACCAAAATCAATTCTCCCTTTGTACTAACAACACAATAACACAACTCAAATGATCAAAACACAAACATTATTCAACTTCACCCCTTTTTAATACATTAGGTCAAATTATTAAATTAGGGCTTTCTGTTTCTCTCAACATAAACATGTTAAACTACTCTCCAATTAACCCAACCAACCATCAATTTTACAATTCCAACCTAAACATTCAAACCCTAATTCATAATGAACATGCTTTTTATGCAATAAAATTTACCACATGTCTATCTATAGATGAGGTATTGAAGAGGAACAAATAAATCCCTATCTCTTGAAGTGACTAGTAGAAAGTCAAAAAACCTACAATGATGAAAACACGATCCATTCAGATTAAAATGAAGCCCTCTTGACCCTCTACGTTTTGGTCTAAAGGACTATAGGTCAAAGATGGGTAAAAGTAGATAAAAACCAAGTGTAAAGAGCTTGGAAGCTCAACAATGGAGGAATGAGAGAGAAAAGTGATCCCAAAGAGACCAAAAGTGACCTTTATAGAAGCTGAATTCGGACAGACCGCTCGAGCGACCAAACTTGCACTCGAGTGAATATTAATAACTCTTAGAATCACTAGCCTGTAAAAGTATTAGGAGACTCGTGAGATCGCTTGAGCAATGAAGAAAAACTCAAAGTGCTATAGGTTTATTTGCTTCGAAGGTCTACTGTGGTGACTATTTTGGTTTATTATTTTGAGTCTTTTACCACTTGTTTGGAGGACGTTTGTTTATCTATTTTGTTGAGGTATTTCCTCTATTTATTTGTGATTATTTTGAATTCACCTAAGGGTGGTTTGTGAGACCATTTGTGTCTCATTTGTAATTGTTTAAAAACTCTTGGTTGATAGTGGAATCACACTACGATCTCGTGGATGTACATCACATTGAGGGACCCACATAAAAGTCTTGGGTCGTTGCTGATTTAATTTTTCTATATTAGTTTTTATTTCCTTCGATTGATTTACTTGTGAAAAATCATCTATTTTTCGTAACAACTGATATCAGAGCTTACAATTTATTTGGCTTCATTTATTTGTGTTAATCAATAAAGGGGAATGTGGGTGGTATGACTAGCTTCAATGGAAGTAATTGGGTAACTTGAAAAACTAAAATGGAGGACCTATTATTTTATAAAATTTGTATGGGCCTATTGAGGGTGGTAGTGGCAAACCCGATGGTATGAAAGATGATGAATGGAAGAAGCTTAATCGAAAAGATGTTGGTGTTATCCATCAATGGATTGATGATAGTGTGTTTCATGATGTTGCTACTGAAACTTCGGGACACGATTAATGGAAAAAAAAATAGAAGGTCTTCATGATAGAAAATCAGCCACAAATAAAGCTTTTCTATTTCGAAAGTTGGTTAATTTAAAATATAAAGAGGGAAGCCCTATTCTAGAACATTTGAATGAAACGAAGAGTATTGTTAACCAACTTGCTTTTATGAGATTGTTTTTGATGATGAGTTGTAGGCTTTGATGCTACATAGTTCCTTGTTCGAAAGTCGAGAGACTTTGGTCGTGACGGTTAGTAATTTGTCTCCCGATGTAGTTGTCACAATAAGCCAAGTTACTAGTAGCTTGTTAAATGAAGAAACTAGAAGAAAATTAGCGGGTTTTTCTCATTCGAAGGCATTTGTTGTGAAAGGCCGAAGTAAAATAAGGGGGAGGAGTAAGACTCCTTATGGTCGTGATCAAAGCTGTGACAAATGAAAAGATGGTTCTTTTTCAAAGAAACACATTAAGTGCCATTATTGCCATGAGAAAGGGCACATAAAGCGGGAATGCCAAAAGCTCAAGAGCAAGGAGAAAATGCACAACGAAAGTGTGGAAAAGAAATAGGAAGACACAATGCTGGTTACTACTGATGGTGATCTCATGGTTATTTGTGAAGATGATTGTGTTAATTTTGTGGGCCAAGAGAGCAATTGAGTGATTGATTCTGGTGCTTCCTTTCATGTGATTTCTCAAGTTGATTTCTTCACATCTTACACCAAAGGAGATTGTGGTTATGTTCGAACGGGAAATGAAGGTTTGTCCAAGATTGTTGGCATAGGTGATGTTTGCTTGGAAACAAATTTGGCCTGCAAGTTGTTGCTTAAAGAATCAAGGCATGTTCCTGACATTCGACTCAATTTGATCTTTATCGAGAAGCGTGATGATGAAGGCTACAACAACAAATTTGGTGATGGAAAATGGAAGCTCACAAAGGGTTCTTTGGTGGTGGCCAAGTGCAAGAAGACTTGCACACTATTTGATGCAAGGAAAAATTTGCAAGGGTGTTGTCAATGGACTTGAGGATAATACTTCTACCGAATTGTGATACAGTTGTAAGTTTTGTTCAAGAAAGCGCTTCTACCCAGTTTAAAAGGTATGCATTGTAAAACTTGTGTTCATTGCTTGGCGGGTAAACAACATAGAGTATCTTTTCATAAAAATGTTGCTTCTAGAAAAGAAAATGTTTTGGAATTGATTCATTCAGATGTTTGTAGGCCTTTGAAAGTTAGAACACATAGTGATTCACTTTATTTTGTTGCTTTCATTGATGATTATTCAAGGAAAGTTTGAGCTTTTGCACTAAAAACAAAAGATCAAGTTCTAGATGTGTTTAAACATTTTCAGGCCATGGTTGAAAGAAAAAAAAGAGGCTGCAATTAAAGTGTATCCGGACGGACAATGATGGTGAATACATTGGATCATTTGATGAGTATTGTCACAACCAAGGAATTCGGCATCAAAGGACAGTTAAGAAAACTCTTCAACAAAATGGTGTTGTCGAGAGGATGAACTGCACCATTGTGAAAAGAAAAGGTGTTTTCTTTCACATAAAATTGCCAAGATCCTTTTGAGGTGAAGCAATGAGGACAATAGTTGCTGTGATCAATTTGTCTCATTCTTATCCTTTGAATAGTGATGTTTCCAAAAGAGTTTGGACTGGCAAAGATGTGTCTTATGAGCACTTGAGAGTGTTTGGTTGCTGAACTTTTGTTCACATTCCAAAGGATGAGAGGTCCAAGCTTGATAGCAAGTCATGACAATGCATTTTTCTTGGCTATGGACGTGATGAATTTGGTTATAGATTGTGGGATTTGATTGACAAGAAAGTTATTCGAAGCCATAAAGTTGTGTTCTTGAAGACCAAACAATTGAAGGCTTTGGCAAAAATGATCAACCGGAGCCAAAATCTAGTAATCTCATTGACATGGATCTATTTTCTTCATCTTCAGTGGATGATGAAAATGGGAGGAGATGTGCAGCCCTCTATTGAAGATGTGAAGGATGATGTTAATCCTAGTGAAGTTGAGCTCGAAATTGGGAAAGAACATCCAACTCAAGACCTGTCACCACAACATGAGTTGAGAAAATCTACAAGGGACCGGTAACCTTCGAAAAAAATATCCTCCCAATGAGTTTGTGTTGATATTCGATCAAGAGGAGCCTAAGAGGTACCAAGAAGCAATTGAGCATGCAAAGAAAGGTGATTAAAAAAAGGTCATGGAAGAGGAAATGAATTCCTTACTTGAAAACCACACTTATGATTTGGTGAAGTTGCCCAAGGAGAGGAAAATTCTAAAAAATAGGTGGGTCTTCAAATTGAAGAATGATGGCAAGAATCTAAGATACAAGACACGTCTTATTATTAAAGGCTTTGCAAGAGAAATGTGTTGATTTTGATGAGATTTTTTTGCCAGTTGTGAAGATGTCTTCTATTGAATTTGCACTTGGTATGACCGCAAGTATGAATCTTAAAGTTGGGCAACTTGATGTGAAGACCGCATTTTTTCATGGCGTCCTTGAAGGAGAAATTTACATGGAACAACCGGAGGGTTTTGTAGAGAAAGGGAAAGAGAATTTTTTTTTTTTGCAAATTGAAGAAAATTTTTTATGGCCTAAAGTAAGAGCCATGGCAATGGTACAAAAAATTTGATTCTTTCGTGATGAGTAATGGCTTTTCTAAAATGACTTCGGGCCATTGTGTGTTTGTGGAAAAAAAAATTTTGGATGGTAAATTTGTTATTCTTTTGCTTTTTGTTGATGACATGTTAATTGTAGGTCAAGATGCTACCATGATTAATAAATTGAAGTTAGAATTGAGCAAATTATTTTCTATGAAAGATTTGGGACTAGAAAAACAAATACTTGGTATGAAAATTGTTTGTGATCATAAAAATGGGCTGATTTGGTTGTCTCAAGAAAGCTAGAGTGAGAAAGTTTGAAAGTTTGCAGAACAAAAATTTTATTTGAAAAACAAATTTTCAAAGAAACACCACCTGATTACACAATCTAAAATATTTTGATCAAAGCGTGTTGTTGCTAATACCTCACCAAACGATCCAAGCGTCTCGCCTCGAAAGTGATTCACCATGCACATTTTTATTTTTCTTCTTCTGTGTATGTGTGTGTGTATTTTTCTATAGACCTTCAAAATTTTCATGGCCAATTTTTGTATCAAATATTTCTAATATATACACAATATATGATAAAGTTTGCATATAGGTGGGATCCTTAGGGATCTCTATCTTTTAGTTGTGGGGATAAAATAAAAGACGTATATTTTATTTTAAATATGCAGGATACAACTTATCCAATTTTTCATTAATTATCTTTTAAATAGATAATATAGAACTTCCACTAATTGTAATGATGTCCATCAACACATTACAATTAAACCCCTAAAAATAGAGAATTACAAGTGAGGCCCTTTCATACAATTGGTCACAAACTTCATTCCACCAAACTATATTCCACATGAGCTACTAGGTATGGACAAATTTATCACTATCAAAAAACCCTAACTCATGTAACCGAACTCTAAATTTTTCCTTCTTCTAATTGGAACCCAAAAGCATTTTTCAAAAATAATACTTTTGTAATTACATGTACAAATAAAAATATTGTTATGAAAAAGTTACTGGCCAATTTTCTTTTGATCCAATGTTAATAGAAAAAATTGCTTGAATATACTTTCTCACATTGAGAATAGTGGATTCCATGTTAAATACCTATATAAATCAATTACCACTCACCTAACTCAACATGTCTGTGTATAGCCTTTGGTTCTACATCCCCGATTGACAATATCAAAGTTAAATGAATAGTTAATTAATTTATATAAGCCTTTCAGGTCTAAGGAAAATAAGTGCATTGTAATAGAGTTACCTTTTAAACTGACAGTGATCATTCCATAAGTGTTCTTGATTGGTCGTTTTTCAATCAAAAATAAAGAACTAAACAAAGCACTAATTCAGTAGAACAATGGCTTGTCCAGGTAGCATACCACGAGGATATTGAGCTGAGTTATGTCAAATTGAGTGGTAATTTTTAATTAATTTGAAGAAGAGAGGATGATTTGATTTTTACTAAGGAGAATTTAAATTAAAACTAAAATAATTGCACAATAAAGAGAGTAATCTGAATATGGAGAGAGACTTAGGATTTTGAATCCACAACTAATCTCATATCGTGTAATTAAAATATCCAACTCTAGTAAATCAATGGCCTAGATAATACTGATGTATCGTGGCTACAAGCCCCAATATCATCGTCAAGAAGATGAGTATATTCAAAACATATGCACAAATCATCTCTGGTCAGTATGAATCGTCTACACTAAACTAAGGTTGCAACACGATGTGTCTCCCTTAAGCATGGCTCATCTCACGATTTGTATATACAAGAAAGTAAAACAGTTGTATGATTATGCATTCTCAATCACATAAATCGAATACATAAATCAAATGAAAAAGATTATTTGAATAAAAGATTTAAAAACAATCATACAATGATTATCCAATTCCAAAGACAAACTAAAATTAAAATACAAAATTAGATGATACATGATTAGAGTTTCATCTCAATATTAAGAAGAAAGCTTAACCGCTTATGGAGAGGTTGAACACTTTAGATGTTGAACAGAAAGCCATAGATTGATGATTTGCTCTTCTTCTCTAGCTTCTAGCCATCTTCTCTAGCGTTTCAGATCCCAAAACAGGTGCCCAAAATCTTTTTTTATATCCTTTAGTTAATTCTGAGTAAAAAACACACGCGCAAATATCGAGGCAAATTTGCTCATGTGGATTGGAAATTCTGCTTGTGCAGATTCGGTGAGAGGGAAATTTTGGTAGGGAAATCCGCTCGTGCGGATTTGTGAATTCCGCTAGTACGGATTCACTCAATCATGGATTTTTCACACTTCTTGCCTCTTGTTGCGATCCTTTTGTCTTCAGAGTGAAATTAACCTGAAAAGAAAGAAAAGCACTTTATTGTATCAAATATCATAAGCTAAAAGACTAAAAACATAAGATAGGGAGCCTCAAAGTGTAACATTTTGGCTTAGATCACACCTCCTAACTTGCATTTTACTAATCCTCGAGTAAAACAAAATCAAGCAAAATCAATCTAAGCCACTTTTGTAGGAATCACGATTGCATTTAAGATATGCAACAAGCGTTTTAAACCACAAGGTTACCCAAGTAAACAAGTGAAGTCTCGTGAGAGTTTCCAGAGATGATACCCACAAACATCGACTTGATCAAAGGCATTGAAACTTGGGACAAATTTATGTACAAATACTCGGTACCACCCTATTTTCATCAAAACTAGCCTCTTTCACTTATGAGAAATTTCGAGTAAGCAAGTCAGACAAATCTTCAAACTATCCATGAGCCTATAAATATGCAAACAAACAGTATAAAATCACAATCGAATGGAAGGTATCACATGTTGCTTTTGTGTAAAGTGAGATTCGGTGTGGTAGGAAAAACATCTCTTACTCATGTAATAACTTCCAACAACTAAGTGCCTTGAATATTTGAAATCAAACATGGGTTCAAACTTTATTTATTTATTTATTTATTATGAATGAATCTTTTAAGCTTTCCAATTAACCCATGTAACACGCGTTATGCTAGTGACTCCCAATCCAGACGGACTTAGGACACTAGGTATAGAGACAACCCAACGGGCTTAATAACTCGAGTTAACAAGGCAACAACCCAAAAATTTTATTTTTTAAATTTTTTTGTGACTATGCAATGTTTAAGTCCCTTAAGCATTCTAATTAACTCATGTAGCAAGTGTTAGGCTAATGACTCCCAATCCAGACAAACTTAGGGCACTAAGTGTATAGACACCCCAACGGGCTTAATAACTCGAGTTGAAAAGGCTACGAACTCAAACTCGTCCTTTTTCTTTCTTTTTTCTTTTTTTCAAGAACCCATGCTCATATCTCAAACCCCAATTTATCTTAAGTAGTTGGAAGCAACACAAGATCAAAACTATCAAATTCAACTACCACAACTAAATGTGAACATGTAACTGCACAAAGGCCCCGTTTGGTAGAGCTGCGAGAAAGTGATTATAGCTTATAGTTTAACAGCTTATAGCTTATAACTGTGAACATAAGCTGATTTTTGACTTATAAATTAAGCTTCTCCTCCCCCACTCAAAGAATAAGTTGATTTTTGACTTACAAAAAGCGATAAGCTGTATTGTTAAGTTGAACCAAACACATCAAAATAGCTTAAATTAAGCTAAAAGCTGAAATAAGTTGGAAATAAGCCCTACCAAACAGGGCCAAAGTGACAAGCGATACCACAATCCTCATGCAATAATACCGAAATAAATTCATATTTCATAAGTCATGAAATACCCAAAAATATCTAACTCACGCACTTTCAACTCAACACATTAGAACACTAGGATGGTCAACATGATAAAGAGTGTAGCACAACCATATTCACATATTCACTCTATACCAAGTAGAAATTCCATTAATCAAGCTAGAATGTAGAAATATGCCAACAAGTCAACATCTCCCCCAACTAAACATGACAGTGCCCTCACTGAAAAATATAAAGAAATAAAGTAGCCAGGTAAAAATAAGAGAGAGAAAGAATAGCACCAAAGCAGTCATCCATGATAGAAGAAGAGGTAAGAGAAACACCCCAAAGTTTGAGTATACTGACTGGCAATAGAGGACTTGATATGCCAAGACATAGTGGGAAAAAAAACTATACAAGAAAATAACAGGTCCAAAGTTAGGAGAGTTAGCCACACATATATATATATAGACCCAAAAAGAGAAAACTAAAAAGACAATAAAAGAAAATAAAAAGAAAAGGAAAAGATCAAAGTGGAGAGAGTAATAATAATAGAGCTCGAAAATAAAACAACACAAAAGAGCATGGTGTCACTGAGGGCCCGGTGGTGGTGGCGGTGATACTCTGCAAACAGGGAAGAGAGAGAGAGAGAGAGAGAGAGAGAGAAGAGAGAGAGAGAGGGAAATGATGAGAGGTAGGGTAGTCAGCGGCCAGTCGACAGTGCTCCGGTGACGACAGCAGCGGTGGGCATGGAATGGGGCAGATAAGTGGTAAGCTGGTAGTGTTGGGTTAGTGGGTGGCAATAGATGTGTAATGGAGAGAGAGAGAGAAATGGCAGTAACAAAATAATAATAGTAATAATAATAAAGGGTTAGGCTGGTCAAAGGGGGACCGAGGGTTTTGTGGTTAATTATTTTTATTTTTTTTTTAAAACCGAAAACAAAAACCTTCCCCTCCCCCCCAAACTTAAATGACAATGGCCTCAATAGCATATATCCAAAAGGACCAACAAGAACAATAAAAGGAAAGAAAATTAAAACACAATAAAATATATATCCCTGAAATGCTGGAGAAAGATGCCTCTCCCCCCCTCCCCCTTAACTAGAAGAAAACTATACTTGCAAAAGGGTTAGAAAATAAACACAAATATACAATTTTTTTTTATTTTTTTATTTTTCGGACCCAAGGCTTCATATTAATCTTCCTTTAAGTAATCTGCCTCAAACCAAATTTTGTTAGGTCTAACTCGGCAGTTCCCTTCAAAGGTGCACTTCTTTATTTTGTTCTAACACACGACACTAAAAACACACAAAAATAATAAATAAAGAAATAAAACTAAAATGCTTAGGTTTCCTTTCGAGAAGAGCTAAATTTATTGTCTTCAGTCAGATATCAACACAAACTTATTTTCGCATTTTCTTCCAATTTATGAGATATGGGTCCTTATAACCAAAATAAATCAACCTGTGCAACAGTGTCCGAATCCTCGAGAAAGGTTGACTCAAGCTCAGGTGCTCAGACCCCTGGTGCAGCCTAATGAGAGGCTTTATTCCCTTGATGTTAATGAGCTCAATCTGACTGCAGTGAAAATTGCGAACCTTGAGAAGCAATTCAAAAAGGCACAGGGCCTTAACTCCATTCCCGACATTGAGGACGGGCACACTGAGTCTGTCGTACGGCTCCCAAACGGATTCAAAATGCCACATATTGACCGTTTCGACGGGTCTGGAGATCCAATGGTACATATCCGACTTTTCTTGGATGTCCTGAAGCCGATGGGTCTGACTAAGCCACAAAAACTCTCTCTGTATGGAAGAACCCTGTCAGGAGTAGCAGCCACTTGGTACGCTAAGTTGGAGGACAAAGTGAAGCAAAACTGGGAAGAATTGGCTGAGGTCTTTGTCGATCAGTATTCCTACAATATCCAAGTTGAAATGACAATGCAAGAGCTTGAAACAACCTGCCAGAACCTAACAGAGCCTTTTGTGGAATCTGTTGCAAGGTGGAGGGCAAAGGCAGCACAGATGACAGATCTTCCTTCTGAGAGGGATCAAGTGCAAATGATGGTGCGAAACCTCGAGCATGATATGTTGCAAAAATTGATAGTCGCTCCACTATTCACTTTCAAAAGTTTGCATGAACTGGGGGTTTAGATCGAGAATGCGTTCAACAGTGGGATCATTCCCAGAACAAGTGAACCGACAAGAAGGGTGATTTCAGGAAGTACCAATGTTGGTAGTAGCGCTATTCCCAAACCCACCAAAATCAATACAGTTGCCACAACCAACCCTTTTGCCAAACCAAGCCTACAAACTGTCGGCCCAGTCCGAGCTCAGGGCAGAACTTTCACCCCTCTCTATATGAGCCTGACTAGCGCACTAAAAATCCTAATGGAAAGAGGGTATCTCAAACCCCTTGATCCTCAACCTCTTCCAGACCCACTCCCAACTAGACATAACCCCGCAAAGTACTGTATGTACCATCAGCAGCGCGGTCATGGCACCGACCGTTGCTACCGCCTTCGTCATGAGGTCCAAAATCTCATTGACAACCGGACGATAGCTCCACCTTCAGACCCCAATGACCAAACATCTCATGCCTACCTTAATCTCATCCATATATTGCCATCCACCTATGACCCCAGCATATACATCACCCCGGCCCATCTACCCAAGCCTGAGGTGTTTATCCCAGAAAGCATGGACTTATGCATGGTGGGTGCACCTGAACCCCAATCATCACAAACCCGCGAACCCATTACTTCTGAGTTGATGGGAATGATTAAAGATCTTCAAAGAACTGTGACAGATCTAGCCTCGAGGACATTGGCTCCATCATCGACCACAGCACATGCTAGGAGTTTCACGACAAAAGGCTCCCCAATCTTGGGACGGGCTACATTTGAAGAAGGCCGATCCCTTGACCAAGTGGAGGCGAGTGGTAAGAACAAGGTAGGGGTAGACATTAATCCCCATGAACACCTTATGTGGGCTGTTGAGGCTTTAAAAGTCGAAGGGCTGAACCAACAACAAGTGCTCGCAGTTGTTGCAAAGACTGTGGATGACACTTTCGCCACTCAAGTTGGGGGCAGTCTGAATCAAGGAAAAAACCGGGAAAAGGGCTGTCGTACCAGAAATGATCCTATTAGCTCTAATCCTCCACTCGGAAGAGATCAGCAAAGCAGGCCAGTACTTGCCAATCCCTTTGCTGGTGCGTCCAGCAAAAATCCACAAACCCAGAAGTACCAACCCCGAGGTCAGAGGGTCTTCCATGCCCTCTACATGCCTTTGTCCAAAGCTTTCCAAATCCTTGTTGAACAAGGGCATCTCAAACCCCTCGTGCCTCGGCCTCTCCCGAATCCCCTTCCAGCTAAGCATGATGCTACCCAATATTGTGCCTTTCATCAACAAACCGGTCATGGCACTAACAATTGCTTTCGTTTTCGCCACGAAGTGCAAGATTTGATTGACAACGGGGTCATTGTCGCGCCAAGCTCTGCAAAGTCTATCGGCACTAGATCGGTGAACTTGGGGGATAATGTGACCATGTGATCAGGGGATGAACCAGCTACGGATGGCGCTCAATTTACTCTAGACGTGGGAATGGCACGAACTATTTTGAGCATTTGCGAATGCTATCTTTTGTGTTTTCTGACCTGGGTATTGGGTCAGTCTTGTTGTTTTGTATTGAGTCAGTCTTTTCATACTGAGTCAATCGAGTCAGTCTTGTTGTATCGAGTCAGTCCTGTTATATTAGAGTCGTGTGATTTCGGGGGTGTTACCTCGGACATCACTGTCTTTTTTTGTTTGTCTTTTTGTGTTTGTCTTTTGCACTCTTTCTTTTGAGACTGTTTCTGCCTTGGAGCCAGTTACATAAGAAGATCTGAATGAAACAGCAGTGTTTTTTCATGCTTTTGTGCTTGCTTCAGCCTCGTGCCAGTTGTGCCAGAAAGTTTGAATGAAACGGCAGTACTTTTCGCCTACTTTTCTGTGCCTCGAACTCATTGCATTGACCTAAGTTTTTCAAAACTTTTTGAACACTGCGGCGAAAATGAAGAGGAAGGAATTCCTCAGGTTTTGCAAAATTTGATCAATTGAGAGAAAGAGAGGCATGCTAAGCCCTTAATGATTGAGATCATGCTTGTTAATGTGAGTACTGAGAAGGACCCTGGATTGATCCAGATTGGCTCCACACTGTCTTCAGTGCGGGCGATTTGTCGCTTTCTTAAAAACTTTCAAAAAAAAAAAAATGTTTTGCGCGGTCCTGCGAAGACCTGTGTGGAATCGCTCTTGAGATTGTGCAGGCTAGGATTGCTCTCAGCCTTAAGACTCAACCCTTTTGCTTTCAAACCTTGAACTTGGATTCAGAACGTTCAAAGGTCAATCATGATGTGAGGCCTGCGTGGCCAGATTTGAAGCAGCCCACAAACTAGGGGCAAGAAAAGATCAAAAAGATCAGATCTCATCAAAAGAAGCTTGTGAAGCTAGATCAGGAACACCCCTCGAACTAGGGGCAAAAATGTCAGATGTGCTCGAAGAGCTGAAGATGGATCATCCTACAAATCAATGAAGATCGGCAAGAATGCCAAGTCCGAGAAGGGAAGAAAGAAGAAAGTATTGCTGAAGAACAACGGAGTTCCTGTCCACAACACTAGGGGCAATTCAGCCCCCCATTAGATGGACTCCTGCATCGTCAGCAAACAGCAGCCATTCTCCTGGATTCAGATGACTTCAGGATCTCAAAACCATTTGACATGGACAAAGCTACATTTTTACCCTTGAGAGGCTCGCTGGGCCGAAAACCCGGAAGGGCGACCCAGGCAAAAGTTAGAGCAGGAAAAAAAAATAGAAAAAAAAAAGAAGAAGAAAAATGCAAAAAAAAAAGAAAAGAAGAAAAATGAAGAAAATGAAAAGAAAAGATGAAAAAGAGAAAAAGAAGAAAGAAGAAAAGAAATGAAAAAGAATTGAAGAACATAGCTGCAAGGTTGAAAACTTAGAAGGGCGGCCTTGGCAAAAGTTAGAGCTCAAAAGGAGAGGTTAATACCCGAGTGTACCTTACCCCGAACTACGTAAGGCTTGATTTCCATCTTTGGGATACGTAGGCAACTTCATTCTGAAGTCTAGCCGTAAAACACTTCAAATTCGACTGTGTCAATGTAATGGTTTTGACCATCCTTGCCTTCTCTGTGTCCGAGAGTTCGGTTGCAATCATCGCTCTGGGGACTGATTACAATGCGCTGTGGTGCCATTCAAACAAGGGGCAACTTTCCGTTGCAATACAGTTCTCTTCATGCAAAGGGCAATTTTCCTTCAAATCTGAGGTTGTGCATCTTAAGAGTAGATTCCGTGCTCGTTGAGCAGTGGCCATCTGCAAAAACAGTTTTTGAGAATTTTTACTGAGGTTGACTAATTCTCTAAAAAATTATTCCATTTTTTCCAAAACCGGACCATTTCTTGGACCTAAAAAAGGAAAATTTTCAGTGCTCATGACCTAACTTGCATGATTTTCAAAATCAAAAAGTTGAACAAGCATGTTAATCTAACTCTTATGTTGGTCAAAATTGTTTTAGTAAAAAGTAAAAATAAAAAATGGTCAAAATGATGAACTAGGGGCACAATTGAGTCAGGTGTTCTATCTTTTCCCCGTTATCAATGCATTTGCCAGAAAGGGCACCATACTTGCCGGAAAAGGGTACCACTAAAGCTAACCGCAAAAGGGCTGAAAGCGGGCTGAAAGCTCTCTCACATCCTCCAAGCAACGAGGTATCAAGCCAAGTGCGAAGCACGAACTGGAATGGATCAAGATATTCCACTCCCTTATCTAGACAGATCTGATTACGTCCAAACTCCCCGGCAGAGCATCATCAACCGATGTCAGTTGTAGGTTCGCTACACACTCATTTATAGCACAATCCCTCTATGGAAGGAACTCACTAGCTGCGTGCAGAAAAAGAAGAATCTAGCGGAATGCTAGGGGCAAAAGCCCACAACTTTCTGTTTATCCATCAACCACCCAGGAGAGGGATTAAAAAATGAGAAATTGAAGAATAGAGAGATGTGCGCTGAGAGAAAAAGGGCTTTTTTAGAAAAGTCGAGCCTGAGGGCCGAGTGATGTGAGAATCACCAAATAAGAAAGGATGGGAAACAATACCCGAAGAAATTGGCTCCTCGCAAACTGAGATATCTCTCATCTTTGGAACACGTCTGTGTGTCATGTCTTTTGTTTTGTTTGTCTCGATTCTTGTTTTGAGTCATTTGAGCGTCAATAGATGTGTTTAGGTCATTCTACCTTGTTTTTCCTTTGTTGAGTTGTGTTTAGGTTGTTCTACCTTTGTTTTCCATTGTTGAGTCGTTTTGGTTATGGTCAATTGTAGGCTCAATACCCGGTTGAGAACCCTTTTCTCATTCCAATTTCAAAAAATCGTTTTGTGCTCAGAGTGCCGTGTCGTTCTCCACATTTGTGCAAAACAGGATTGGTTCTTTCATAAAGCCGCAAGGTTCAACCTAAGTCATGTCAGAATAGTAAAACAAGGACCTATCTGAAGCTATTTAGGTTCCGGACTACAAAGCAAAAGAAAAGAGGGAAAATTTGGAGCACCTTAACATGTTTCAACTTTAGCAAAATCTGAGACTGCATTCCAGGTGCACCTTCTCAGGCCTCGCCGTTTCTCTGGAGTATGAGTGTATCTCGACCCCAAGTGTAAGCCTGCTTCAAGACAGAATGACAGTCCAAGCAACACCCGAGGGTTTCACATGCAGATGTTATCTCTTGCCAATATGAACAGGGGTGTGCCCTTTTTGAGATGAGTGTGTTGCGAAGTCCTCTAAGAGGCAAATCAAAGGCACCAAAGTACATATTTGATGCTCCTCTACTGCATAGAATGTGAACTTTCATATACACTGTTGTTGCATGCGTGCTGCGCATCGTTATGATTCATGCATAGAATATGCTTGCTTTCGATTCCGCATAGAATATGCTTAGCTTGTTTCATGCATAGAATATGCTTGCTTTCAATATTGCATAGAATGTGCTTCCATACTTGCATAGAAGTTGCATTTTATCGCACTGTTTTATGCAGTTTACATTCGCGCTATTTTGCGCATCGCACTGTTTTGTGCAGTTTACATTCGCGCTATTTTGCGCATCGCACTGTTCTGTGCAATTTATCATTCGCGCTATTTTGTGCATCGCACTATTCTATGCAATTTATCACTTGCACTATTTTGCGCACCATAATCGCACTGTTTTGAGCAGTTTATCATTCGCGCTTTTTTTGCGCACCTCCATCGCACTGTCTTGTGCTTTTCATATCACATTGCACTATCTTGTGCATTTCAAATCAATCGCGCTATTTAGCGTATCGCACTATTTTGTGCATTGTATCATTCACGCTATCTTGCGCATCCCACTTGCACTTGTTAGTGCATTACATTTCATTCGCACTATTTTGCACATTGCACTATTTTGTGCACCTTACTTGCATTGTGCATGCATTTTATCGTGCTATCTTGCGTACCTTACCTACACTTGTTAGTGAATTGCATCGCGCTATCTTGTGCACCTTATCTGTATCGCACTGTTTTGTGCATTCACCCTACTCGCATTGTTTTGTGCACCTTTAGCTCACACTGTCTTCTGCACTCACCTGGTCTAGGAGACCTTAAATCCTCCGGTCTAAGGAGACCTTAAACCCTGCATCATCATTCACGCTATTTTACGCATCATACTTGCATTTTACTTACATTTCTTCGCATTGTCTTGTGCACTCCCTGGTCTAGGAGACCTTAAATCCTCTAAAGGTGCAATTCCTTTGGTGTTTGTCATGCCCGAATGACTTCCAATGGTCTGGTATAGCCACCTGCCTGTGTTAACGGTGAGTTCTTAGGAGACCAACTGAGACGGTGAAAACTAGAGTTCGAATGGCTCATGTCTAGAACGCAAAAGTTCGGGATTTCCGAGACTAAAGTCTGGTTTAAATACCCAGGGGTGTATCCTCGGCTTGAAATCTGTATGGCAGCCCCATAGGTTGAGATAGCATGTGTATGCGCCTCAATTCTGGATACCGAATCAACCTAGTCTGTCACCCTGTTGGAGAATAGGAAAAGCTACGACCATAGTCAGGGAGAAAAGTAGTACCTGTGGTTCAATCAAGAAGAAACGAGAGATCTCCAGCAGCATGAGGTACATCATTGCCAAGTGCCCCCGTAAGGTACCTTCACTTCCTAGCTATTACATTGCATTTTAGTTATTACATTACAGTGCATTGCATGAATCCTCAATTTTTGAACCGGCTTCGCTTAGCGTATAAGTCCAATCTTCGAACCGGCTTCGCTTAGCGTATAAGTCCAACCTTCGAACCGGCTTCGCTTAGCGTATAAGTCCAACCTTCAAAACGGTTTCGCTTAGCGTATAAGTCCAATCTTCAAACCGGCTTCGCTTAGCGTATAAATCCAATCTTCAAACCGGCTTCGCTTAGCGTATAAGTCCAATTTTCAAACCGGCTTTGCTTAGGGTATAAGTCCAATCTTTAAACCGGCTTCGCTTAGCGTATAAGTCCAATCTTCAAACCGGCTTCGCGTAGCGTATAAGTCCAATTATCAAGCCGGCTTTGCGTAGCGTATAAGTCTAATTTTCAAACCGACTTCGCGTAGCGTATAAGTCCAATTATCAAAATCTTCTCGCATATCATTTTGCATTTTGCGCCCTGCCTGTAGGCATGCCTGCGGGAACATCTCTTTTTTATCTCGTCTGTTTGTTTAAGTCTTCGGCCTTGTGAAAAATGGGTCGTCTCTGGGCTTTAACATTCACTCCCGTCAATTATGACTTCCGAGTTCTGTCAAAGAGGAGCAACTGTAGACACCCCATTTTTGACCGACCTTAAGACTCAGACGTCATCGATTAAGCGCTTGGTGATGTTGCATATTGTGCTCGTTCTGAGGTTGCGGAGTCCCGGCCGCGAGCCTTGCCTCCAGACTTCTTGACTCTTTTGTGCTTTGACTTGGTTTGCGAACCGGGTCCTGTTTTCTCTATTTTCTCTTCCAAAAGGGAGGGAGAGGTCTCGTAGACCATCTCTCAATGGCCGTAGGCTACGTTTCATTTTTCCCATTTGGAGCCCGGTTTCCGATTTTTGGAGCCGTCGGCCGTGTGCCTCAGTTCGAGACCGCTTAACTACCTCCGTTTGCTCCGGTTTTTGGCACACACCTTGTTCCTTTCCTTTTGAGGGACACTGTGGTCCGGGAGACCACCTTCGTGGTCGCATGCCACTTCCGATGGTTTACATGGTAGAGAAAGGTGTGCAGGGCAAAGGTTCAACTTCTTCGGCAAGGAGAGAGAGTCAAATCTCAACTTCATACCCCTGTTTTGGACCAAAACAATCTTGATCAAAAGATTTTAGTCTTAAAACCATCTCTTTCAAAACGTTTTTGAAATAAAGTTCTTACGATGCTCTGAGGCTCGCATTTTGTCAAATATTGCGCTTTTCAGTAAACCGAGTAAGGGCAAAGTGGAAATGAATGAAAGAGAGATAAAATCTTTAAAAAATCTTTCAAAACACCTTGTTCAGGGGTTTGGAGTTGAAGAAAAGAGGAGAAGAGAGAAGAAAACTAGTTTAGGAGAAGTTCGGCATGAATCCGGGTAGGGCCAAAGCTGCGCGGCTTCACCGAAATGGGCATAACTCTTTGCACAGGAGGACTTTTTATGTGAGGTTGGTGCCATTGGAAAGCTAACTTCTGGGGCTTCAAAGTAGCCACATAGAAGGCCAGAAAATCAGATATCTGAGCAGCTTTTTTGTTCAAAAGTGGTTCAGCATGAATCCGAGAAGAAGAGAAAACATCTGCGCGGCTTCACCGAACAGGCATAACTATTTACACATGAGGAATTAAGATACGAGGCCACCACCATTGCAAATCTTACTTCTGGGGCTTCACTTTGAACTCAAGAATCTCCTAAAGCCAAGTCCAGGGGGAGGAGATATGGTTGGTTGAAGTCCGGTTGGACCGAATCTGCGCGGCTTCACCAAAACTGGCATAACTTTTTCCACAGGAGGAATTTTAATGCAAGGTTTGCAGCATTGGAAAGCTAACTTCAAGGGCTACATGGTTGGCCAGCTTTAGGGGTTGAACCTTTTGAACCTGGTCGGCCGGCCACCTTGCCTGGCCGGCCGGCCGGCCACCTGAACCTTTTGAACCTGGCCGGCCAGATTTTCCCTCCTAAGTGTGTTCCAGCTGTGCCAACTATTCTCCACTTGACCCTCTGTCCGAGGGGCTGTCTTTTGGGGGGGAGATTTGAATTTGTTTTTCCCCCCCTTTTCCTTACTCTTTCCCTCTATAAAACCAGCACTTAATCTCTCTTTTAAGGGTTAGAAAAAACCAGCTGGAGCATTGCATACAATCCTCCATATATCTATCTCATCCAAGCCTCCATACACCTTTGGTCCTTGGCCATTTACACACCAACTCATAGCCTATCATCTCCACACTCCATTCCAACATCTTGGGGCTGATTTTCAGAGGTTAGGAGCTCCTTTTCTTGGATCAAAAGCTGTTGGAAATTTGTGCTACAAGGGTGAGTCCCTATTCCCTCTTTTCTTGCTTATTTTGCATGATATTTTAGCTCCTTTTGCTTGCATTTTTAGGCTTCATCTTGAACTGAAAATAGCCTTATTTTGAGCTCATATTCATGTTTTATCAAGGACTTTTCTCTATTTGAGGTCCTCTACTCACCCTTTGTGCTTTATCTCTCTTTTAAGGCTTATCTTGCATGATATATTAGCCATGTTTTTGAGCATTTCTGGACTTTGTCATGAACTGAAAAAGATTATATTTTGAGCTTATCTTCATGTTTGATTAAGAACTTTTTTCTGTTTGGAGTCATCTACTACCTCTTGTTTCCTATTTCTCTTTGTAGGGCCATTTTTGCATGCTATTTTAGCCCTACTTGTGATCATTTTCGAGACTTTCTATAAACTGTAAAGTGTCTTTTTTCAAGCCGCTCTTCAACTTTGTTGAAGGGCTCTTTGTTGTTTGAGGTCATCTGCTGTCCCTTAGTGCTTTACTCCTTTTTTAGGGCCATTTTTGCATGCTATTTTAGCCCTACTTGTGAATGTTTTCGAGGTTTTCCATAAATTGAAAAAAATCTTGCTTCGACCTGATATTCAAGTTTGTTTAAGGTTCCATTTCTTTTTGGAGTCATCTCCTTCCTTGCATGCCTTATTTCTTCATGCTTTGAGCCATATTTGTGAGCATTTGCATTGGCCTTGTTTATTTCTAATTAGTGTACGATTGATTTGACAATTTCACATCGGAAAAAGTGAGTCATTTCACTTATATAAAGTGAATTGTATACTCCCATTTAATATTGTAGTATTATGCGTGTTTCAATTCAACATAGTTTAAATTTTAAAATAAAATTTTAAAGTTTTAGTTAATTAATTTTTGTGTAAGTTGGTTGATCTTTTGACCTAGCCGATTAGACTAAATCATTTTTTGTTTGATTGATTCGTTGGTTTTACAGCGATTTTAGCGGTTTTATCAAGACATATTGGTTAGATTTGTTTCATTCTAAATAAACTAAATATTGATTTGATTAAAGATTGAATGACTAAGATTGTTTGATTAGAAATAAATCGTTCGCCCAAACAATAATTAACTTTTATTTTATAATCCCACATTAAGAAAAGAAGAAAAAAGTGAGTTGTTTCATTTATATAAAGTGAACCTTATACTCCCATTTAATATTATAGTGTAACGCCCTCAAATAATTGACATACAATAGGCCGGGTTATTCTATCCAATGAACGATCGTAATTTGATTAATCAATTCTCTCAATTAGTATTTCATTCATAAGAGAGGTATGCAAAAGTGTCCACATACAATACACATTCAATCTTCTAAAAGGATGAATCCATAACATGTGTGACAATATAAAAGTAAAAGAAAATAACAACAAAGTAAATACCCAAAAGCTACAAGTTCCAAGGCTTAAGCCTGGTTACACAAAAATGATTGTCAAGCCTATACACATTAAACCCTTGGCTTGCCAAAGATCACAAAAGAAAGAGAGCATTGTGCTCTCAAGCGTTCCACACCTTCAATTAAGCGGGATCACCACATTCTTTCCTACACAAATCCACTAGGAGTGAACACAAGCCCAATAGAGATATCTTAGCAAAGCATATATGTTTAAGCAGTCTCATATACATTAATGCAAATGCCATGCCATGTTTCAATATCATAAGTTTTCAATTCTTTTGAAATACATGCAATGTTCCTTTCGAAAAGTTCATTATCTCCTTGAAATTCAAATAATGACAATGGGGTTGTAAATACAATTCAGGTAATCCATAAGCTAGTGTCTGCAAGTAGGCATAACAAGTACAATCAATTTCCCCACTTTACTGGCTCATAACTGGAAGGCATGTGTATGAAAGCACGTGGTACCTCCTCCGCACATGTTTTTAATCTTTCACTGTGGGCACTCAGGCCTACTTAAATAATACCAACTACACCCCCTATCTGGATTTACCAAACTTATTTACCTGAAAACATTTCAATAGCAATAGTTGTTTTCTCAAAACAACGAATTAATTTCCAAGGCATAGCCATAATGAACAATATTCAATGTGATGCAAATGAGTGAAGTGAGAGGTAATTACATATATGTATCTCATTTGTACAATATTTTCATAATTCTCAACACTTATTTGAAGTGAACTTCTATTGTTCAATAGTTCTCAAAGTCATGGCCAAATACAATTCCATGTGACATATGTTGCCATTCATATTCACAATCAATATTAATTGTACTATGAAATGAATATTTTCCAACAACAACATTTATTCATCCCATGGATATCTTAACTACACAACAACATAAGAAGGGTTCTATCAATTTCTTAAGGAATTTAACAACAATTTCATAGATATTTTACAAAATCCACTCTTTTTTTTTTCCCTTTCCAAATTTCTTAAAAAAAAAAAAAGTTTTTCTTTCATTTTTGTCCTCACAAGGTACTTACAAGAGTTTTATAAGTTCATAACATATTTTTAATTTGAACATCTTCACAATAAAAACCATTTCCTCAACATTTTCAAAACTCACATACATTCAAAACTATAGGAAAATAGACTAGACATGCTAAAATTATATATATAACTCACAGATTCTTCCTATCTCAAGATTTGGGAAGAAATATGAGATGAGTTTCAAAATCAGAGGTGTCGAAATTTGATCTTTACCGTACACAACATAGCCCTTGATGAGCTCTCCAATATTAATGAAGGCAATTGGGTAAAAAACCCAATGGATTTGTAAATATCAAGGAAATAAATGAGGTAGGTAAAGGGTTTCTATAGAGAGAGATGAGAGAGAGAGAGAGAGAGAGAGAGAGAGAGAGAGAGTGAAGTGAAAAGTGAAAGGAACGTATATAAGGACTTAACTTTTAAGTGATTGGACACATTTTTTGGAGCAGACTGTGGATAGACTGCTCGAGCGGTGAAACCTGTGCTTAAGCGATGAATTCAAATTCTCAGAATCTCTCTCCTTCCTAAACTTCGGATCGTAAAGGCATTCTTAAGTTGTTTCCAATCTTCAATGCGTCTATCTTAGATGAATCTACAATTACCCCTTTCCTGGGTATTACCGACGTTTTGTGAAACATTTCTCTAGACTGGCTTTACCGTTAACCAAATTGACTAGGAAAGGAATTAAATTCGTGTGGAGTGAGACTTGCGAAAAGTTGTTTTATGAGCTTAAGGATAGACTCACCACCACCACAGTTTTGATTATTCCAAAGAGAGGTTTGGGTTATTCGGTTTATTATGATGCGTCTTGGGAAGGCTTAGGATGTGTATTGATGCAAAAGGAAAATGTGGTAGCGTATGGATCACGACAATTAAAAACACATGAGAGAAACTATTTTACTCACAATCTAGAGTTAGCGGCGTTGATTTTTGCCTTAAAATCTGGAGGCATTACCTGTATGGGGAGAGATTTGAAGTGTTTTTCGATTGCAAGAGATTGAAATATCTGTTTTTACAAAAAGACTTAAATTTTCAGTAGAGGAGGTAGATGGATTTATGAAGGATTATGATTTCGAGTTACACTATTATTTGGGGAAGGCCAACGCAGTGGCCAATGCTTTAAGTAGGAAGTCTGTAAGTAGTGTAATTGCCATCTGGGAATGGGAGGTATTGGGCATAGTGGGCGAGTTTGACTTGCAACTTGGTAAGTCTGTCAAGTCGACTGTTTTGTTCATTGTAGTTATACAACCTACTCTAGTGAGCCAAGTTATAGAAGCACAATAGGAAGATCGCGAAGTAGAATCTATTCGAGGAAAGATATCTAGTGAGAAGGTAGAGAAGGGTTTGAATGTTTATTCTGACTCGAGTGTGAGGTATCTAGCTCATCTTTTTGTGCTAGAATCTTGTAGAGAGGAGGTATTTCGAGAGTTCTGTCATTCACGCCTTGCATTACACCCAAGAGGCACAAAAATGTACCATGACCTTAGTCGTCAGTTTTGGTGGAGAGAGATGAAGAGAGAGGTAGCCTTGTTTGTTTCGAGATGCTTTACTTGTCAACAAGTGAAGGTCGAGTATCAACGATCAGCGGGTTTGTTGTAACCCTTACCTATAGTCGAGTGGTGGAAGTGGGAGCATATCACAATGGATTTTTTTGTGGGTCTTTCGAGGACTCAATGGGGTAATGATGTGGTATGGGTGATAGTCGATCGATTAACCAAATCAACACATTTTGTACCTATGTGCATGAGTGACTCGGTAGATTATCTTACTGACCTATATGTTAGGAACATAGTTTGATTTCATGGGGTCCTTATGACTATCGTCTTGGATAGAGATCGACATTTCACGTCTCGATTATGGCAAAGCCTACAGAGTGCCATGGACACTAGGTTGACGTTTAGCACCGCCTATCATCATCAGACTGACGAGCAGTCCAAGAACACCATTCAAATTTTAGAGGACATGTTTCGGGCTTGCATTCTCGATTTTAAAGGGTCGTGGGGGAGACATTTATCCTTAGTGGAGTTTGCTTATAATAATAGTTTTTAGGAAAGTATTGGTATGGCGCCTTTTGAGGCCTTGTTTGGTAGACCATGTAGATCTCCATTGTGTTGGGCCAAGGCGGGTGGGCACCTATGTTAGGCCTTGAACTAGTCTGAGAAATGATGGAGAAGATTGTGCTTATTAGTAAGAGGTTAGTTTTGGCTCAGAGTCGTTAGAAGAGCTATGTCGACCGTAGGAGGAGACCTTTATCTTTTGAGGTAGGAGGAGATCACGTGTTTATGAAAATATCGTCGAGACGGGGTTTGATGAGATTCGAAAAGTGTGGGAAGTTGTCTTCTAGATTTATTGGGCTTTTTGAGATTCTTGAGTGAATTGGGGAGGTAGCTTATCGTTTGGCCTTGCCGCCTCAACTTTTCATGACCTATTTCATATTTGTATGCTTTGGAAGTATGAACCTGATCCTTCATACGTGTTAGATTAGACTGAGTTAAAGGTAGATGAGGATGCTTCGTATGAAAAGAAACCAGTTCGAGTGTTAGATACTCGGAAGCAAGTTTTGAGAGGCAAGACTATTCCATTGGTTAAGGTGTTATGGTGACACCACGGGGTTGAGGAGGCAACTTGGGAACATGAGGTGGAAGTCTATGAAAAATATCCAGACTTGTTTGTTAGTGTTTAGGTCCTTGTGACTTTTCATGTTTTGTTGTAATATGTAAGTGTTATGAATGTAATGGAGATATGATTTGTAATATCTTGTACAGAATGACATTGTTTCATTATTCTTTCTAGTGTGAATTGTCAATGGGATTAAATCCAGTGATTGTTGATTAATTTAAATTTTGGGAAAGAAATTTCTTAAGGGGAGAAGATTACAACAGTTTCAGTTTAGGCTCGACCCTTTTCATACTCTTAGATCCATGATTCCATTCCTTTAACTGATGTTCATTCCCTTCATCATCTTGTCGATATTTGAGTTGCGTTGTTGGTTGTGTAGGAAATAGGTTGGGAGTTAGCTTTTCAAAAGAGTTATTGTCCGTTTCACTTTAGGTTCGCTCAAGCGATGATTTGGTCGCTCGAGCGATCTTTGAGATCTCTCAGTGTTTTTACTAACCTATTAAACTTTTGGGATTGGGTGATCTTCGCTCGAGCAGTCTTTTTTTCGTTCAAGTAGTCTTTTGTAGGTCTGAACTTCTGGGAGGGGTCATTGTGCGTTGGAGTGGTTTTTTTGGTCACTCAAGCAGTGGTTTGGTTGCTCAACCAGTCTACGCATATATCAGTTCGAGAAAAAAATGAGTTTTTGTCACTTTTTCACTTCCCCTCTCTCTAAAATACTCTAAACCCTAATTTCTTCACTCTCTCTCTAGTACTTGCCTTAAAACCCCAAATACTTCTAATCCATCGATTTCTCTACCATAGTTCCTTGGAGAAAAAGGCAGAGATCATCGAAAGTTTCATTTTAATTAAAGAGGATCTCGTTTTTGGCTTTGTCAAACTTCCACCCTTACTCTCTTCCTCTTCTACTCTTCAGGTAGGAATTTCTTTAACCTTTGGTATAATTCTTAACTTAGTTATTTGCTCATTGAAAAGGGTTAGTGATTTGGGGATTTTGGGTTAAACTTAGGGTTTGATTTTGAAATGTAAAAGAGGGGTTCTTCAAATAAATTCTTGAGAAAGGTTGTGGAAGTGTATATTATATTGGGTTGTGTTGAAAGGTTAGAATTTCGTTACTTGAATGTGATTTTGAAAGTCAATGAGGCTTTGTTTGAAATTCATTGCTATTTGATTTATGAAAGAAAATGAAAAGATGTTGGTTTTTAAAAAGATATGAAGAATGTATAGTGGAGTTGGATATGTATTATCGCTCCTATTTTGAAAATTTTGAGATTATATCTGTTGTTGGAAAATTATCTATTGAGTAAAAATATTTGTTTTGGGCTATTGATGGGGGATAACTTTGATTGTTGTAGAAATTATATGAAAAATTAGGTGAATTAAAACTAATTACTCATACATCTTGCATTGAGCATTGTTTGTAACGCCCTACAAATTTACACATGAATACACCACAACAAGCATAGCAATATATAAAAGGATAAACCCAAGAATCATTTGATCCGGAGCACCAAGAAGATCAAAAGCACTACTGATCTTGATGATGCAGTCATGGGTGAAACCGTGTCTCTGGAATCCAACCACGGAGATCGCAGCCTAATCCTCAGAGCCCTAAAAGCATAGCGATGGACAATGAATCTCAAATAGGGGCACCTACTATCGCTAATATTCAGGTGACTGCTGAGGTTGTTGAAGGCTCGAAATCTTTCAAACAAGCTCTCATGCGTTCAAGATTCAACGAATCTGTAAATGAAAAGAACTTCAATTGCGATGTGGAGTCTTTCTCATCTGATGAGGATGAACCCAGAAGCACAGACCGAACTAGAACACAGGTTGAGGAAATGGAGGAGGAGAGAGATGGAATCCCCAAAGTTACAATCCCATCCAACCTGCTGAGGAAGTCTGAGAACCATGGAGGAAATGTCTAATTGTAAGTCTTTTGGGGAAGA
Source organism: Camellia japonica (assembly GCA_030407325.1). Classification (NCBI taxonomy): domain Eukaryota; kingdom Viridiplantae; phylum Streptophyta; class Magnoliopsida; order Ericales; family Theaceae; genus Camellia; species Camellia japonica. The sequence continues at coordinate 107,399,138 of JAPPVO010000013.1, read as the reverse complement.
TTGTTGGTTATAAGTTGTTTACGGCCAAAGTCACTAAGATCTGGGGTCTTCAAGGTGACTTTGAAGCACTAGATATTGGCTATGGCTTCTTTATTGGTAAGTTTGATATGGTGGAAGATTACATTAAGGTATTTATGGGAGGCCCATGGGCAGCCCTAGATCATTATGTAACTGTTAGAAGATGGCAACAGGACTTTAAATCGGATGAGGCCGAGGAGGATACTACAGCAATGTGGGTGAGGTTCCCTAATCTTCCCATTGAATACTATAATGAGAAAGTCCTATTTCGCATTGCGAAGGTGTTAGGAACTCTACTAAAGATTGACATCAACACAGCCATGGCTGCAAGAGGTTGTTATGCTCGGGTCTGCATGGAAATGGACCTCCGAAAGCCCTTAATATCCCAAATTGCAATAGGTAAATACACCTACCATGTTGAATATGAACATTTGCACTTATTCTGTTTTTCCTGTGGCAGGGTCGGTCACCGAAGGGATAGCTGCAATGCTGGAAGCATGCCGGAGGCATCATCACAGGGACCAGCTGCTACTGGGCAGAAAGAACAACTACAGGCCTCATCAAACCTTGATCCCCACCCATCCCAATTTGGGCCATGAATGACAGTTTCCAAGTCTGCTAGATACTACAAAAACCCACACCCAAGAAGAGATAACACTCAACAAAGGAATAGGTTTGAAATACTATAAGATGAGGGGAGTATCCCAAAGGCAATAAAGCTCAAGTGGGGAATGACATGGGCCGAAGAGGAAAGGCCCAAATAGAAGGGGGATTCAAATATAGATCACAACCATATGAGAGGAAGACTGAGTCCAACCACTCTGCTATGACTAAAGCTAAAAAGCTAGAAGAGATTAGACTGGGAAAGGAAAAGGATATTGACATGGAGACTACAAATCAAGAGGCAGAGCTGGGAATAGGTGAGACTTCAATCCCCCAGAACTTTTCAAAGCATACATCAATTCCCTTGCAGGTTGTAGAGAGCAACCAAGCTCCCAATATGATTACAGGACCATTACCTTCTTCCCATCTCAATCAAGCTGTAGTGCACACCACTGAACCCAGAGTAAGAGAACCTCCAGATAAGCATGGAAGAGGCAGAAGAGAATTACCCCACGGAGGTGCACAAGATGATCCAAGACAGAGTGCTAATGTGCTTAACACCAGGCAAAGAAGTGTTTCACCTCATCACCTCTAAATGGTGGAACGAAGGAACAAAGTTGAGAATCCTCCCTTGGAGGCAAGTGGATGCAAGCCAGGAGCACCACTACCTCTCAATGTCTCCACTCAAGTTGATGGAGGCAAACTTCCAAGCCATCAGGGGCTATCTGAAGTTTCATGATCAGAACCTGTTACCCTCTCAGTTTATACCTTCCATGGATCTGCTTATTTGGAATTGTAGGGGCCAGGTAACAAAAAATTCAAGCTAACATTGAGAGAGTTAGTCTCAATCCATAAACTTCAAATTATTGTGCTTATGGAGACTAAAGTAGAGTTTGCAACTACGAGGATGTTCTTCTACTGTATGGGGTTTACTGCTTCAACTCATGTTGACCCTGTTCGCCGAAGTGGAGGCATTTGGATGATTTGGAATCCCAATGTGGTAAATATGAGAGTTGTTGAGGCTAGTTCACAACAAATCACAGCTACAATCTCTAGACAAGACTATCAAGATTGTAACGCCCTCAAAATAATACATAAAACTCATTACTTTAAACATGCATTGATATAAGAGAAATCATCCATTTATATTCATCAGAGTAGTTCTCACAAAGTATTACATGTTAACATCAAAAGCAAAAGCCCTATGGGCTTACAGCTTTCCAAGTCAACACTTGCTTACATAAAAGGAGAGTACTAACTCTATACAAAGAAGCCCTTGGCTAGATATACATGTAATACAAGCCAAATAAACAAAAAGAGTCTTCAACTCTCATCATCATCCAAGCTATGTCCTTGGAGGTGGCATGCTATATGTACCTGAAAATAATGTCCCACATAGGGTGAGCCAACGCCCAGTAGAGGTATGCTAAACACAGTATGAGCATTAACTAAGACATTAGCAATTGATAAATGTTTAATTCTCATAAACCAATTCATATCTCATTACCATTACATGACCATTATGTCCATGATTCATTCCATTTTCCATTAGATAAGCATACTGGCTATATCAACATCTCAACAGATAAGCATACAAGCTGTATCCACATTTCAACAGATAAGCATACAAGCTATATCAATACTACCATAGATAAGCATATGAGCTATATCAACACGTTAACTGACAAGAATATGAGCTGTATCAGTGGAGTCCATCCCCTATCTCCTCCCCAAACAACATCCGGTTTAGAGGTCCATCCCCTATCTTTCCCTAAACCATGGAGTACATCCCCTATCTCCTCCCACACACACAACGTATATACACCAAGTTCATATACACAATCAATCAATACATAACGTTAATGTATTCTATCAACCGTCATACTTTATGACACATCCAATTGATTAGTTTTAGTTTGCCTAATCATCATGCATTGTCTACAACAATTAAAACTACCCTCCACCGGTAGCCCAAGCAATTATTTCTAAACAGATAATAAAAGCTCCAACAGATAAAATTATCAACATTTTCAAAAGTGGGTGATTAACAAATCCAACTCCACCAATTCACAATATAATGAGTCTATTTCATTATTCCCAACTCAATTCCATATAGTCACAACCTTCCCAAACTAAGTATGACAATTAATTCACACCACAAATTAGGGCTTTTTCCCAAATTACCAATATTAACTCAAAGGTTCAAATATCAACCACCAACAACTATATCCTTATTTTGAAACCCAAAATACACATTTTAGAATCAAAATAACAAACCCCCTTTTATACATTTTGAAACCCTAGATCCCAAGATCAAACCATTTAACAAAATGCTCAAAAATCTAGGTTAAAACCCATAGTTGTGAGTAGGAATCCCTACCTCAAATTCGGAGCTACAAAGGAAGAAGATGAAGACGACCAAAATGCTCCAAACTCCAAGATCCACGGATCAAAACGAAGCCCTCGACGATCAACCCAACTTTTACAAAGGCCAAAGAAAAGGAAAACACTCTAACTAGATCGAACCCTAGAGAGAAGGGAGTTTCTAGAGAGAGAGGCTCTCAAAAACGCTTTTGGGAAAGTAAGAGAGAGAGAGGAAGTGTAGAAAATGATTAAAAAATGCCCAGCTGCCCTCTGTTATACGACATTCCCGCTTGAGCGGAAAACACAATGCTCGAGCGTCAAGAACAAAAGACTAGGTCCGCTCGAGCACAATAATGCCCGCTCAAGCGCCAAGACACAAGAATAAAGTACATCCGTTCGAGCGCGAAAACCAGTCCGCTTGAGCGTAGATTTCCCCCTCCCATAACTTACACCAAAGATGTACTACCCGCTCGAGCGCCAACAAGCCTGCTCGAGCGCGACCTGCTCGAGCACAGGAAATCCGCTCGATCGTAAAAATCACACTTGCAAAGTTTTGCAGAGGCACGAGATACTGGGAGTGTGTAAAACTCGCTCGAGCGCAAGAAGGCCCGCTCGAGCGTACAACTAAAGCCAAACTTCGCTCAAGCGCATAATTACCCGCTTGAGTGCAACACCAAAAACCTGGGCAACAAGATTTGAGATTTAGGCTCAACCAACCTGTAACACACTTGCCTAAAACATTCTAAAACTCACACATGTGGAATTAAAGGATAACAACAGGGTATACAACCACCGACTCCACGGAACCAACGTCCGGAATACAACAAATAAAGAAAGGGAAAACCGGGATCGCTATAACCTCCCCTCCTTAAAGAATTTCGTCCCCAAAATTAAACATAAGTTTTTTTCAAAAAAAAAAAAACAGGTTTTCTCCATTCTCAACAATATTACTACATAATATTAATCATTCCGACCCGTTACTGGTCAATTCCATCTCTTTTAAAGAGACATTTCTCATTATACATAACATCCTGCATTATCAACATGCATTACTTTGAAATCTACTAATTTCAACTCATTTTTCACAATTCCGTAACACATGCAACACTAATATCATGCCTGCATTCCCACAATTTACTTAACATACACAATGTTAAAACAACTTCCATTTCCCAAAACATTCACAATGTTTTACAACTTAAGACATATACAATGCTCTTAAAGTTCAATATTATTACAAAATTTTAACACATGATTACACATCAACAAACATGTCCGGATACTTCTCATGGACTTCCAATTCACGTTCCCAAGTGGCTTCCTCCACTCCGTGATGCTTCCACAAAACCTTTACCAAGGGAATGGTCTTGCCTCGCAAGACTTGACCCCGCCTATCCAGGGCCTGAACCGGTCTCTCCTCATACGAGGCATCCTCATCTACCTCCAAATCGGTCCAATCCAACACATCGGATGGATCCGGCTCGTACTTCCGAAGCATACTGACATGAAATACGTCATGCACCCCGGACAACTGCGGTGGCAAAGCCAAACGATAAGCAACCTCCCCAATCCTCTCAAGGATCTCAAAGGGACCAATAAACCGAGGGGATAACTTCTCACTCTTCCCAAACCTCATCAAACCTCGCCTAGGTGATATTTTCAAGAAAACATGATCACCTATCTCAAACGCCAAAGGCCTCCTCCTACGGTCGGCATAACTCTTTTGGCGACTCTGGGCTGTAGAAAGCCTCCTACGAATAAGCTCAACTTTCTCCGTCGTCTCCCTAACCAACTCCGGACCCAACAAAGGTGCATCACTCACCTCGGCCCAACAAACTGGAGGCCTACACGGTAGGCCATACAAGGCCTCAAACGGTGCCATACTGATGCTAGACTGAAAACTGTTGTTGTAGGCAAACTCCACCAAGGGTAAGTGCCTCTCCCACGTCCCACTAAAGTCTAGGACACAACCTCGAAGCATATCCTCAAGGATCTGAATAGTATGCTTGGACTGCCCGTCAGTCTGGGGATGATAAGCCGTACTAAAGGTCAATTTAGTGCCTAAGGCACTCTGCAAACTCTGCCACAACTTAGCAGTAAAACGAGGATCTCTATCTGAGACGATTGTCACTAGGACCCCGTGCAATCTCACTATGTCTCGAATATACAAGTCGGTGAGATGATCTACCGAATCTTTCACGCGCATAGGAATAAAGTGCGCTGACTTAGTCAACCGGTCCACAACCACCGAAATAGCATCACTACCCCGCTGAGTCCTCGGAAGACCTACAACGAAGTCCATAGTGACATGCTCCCACTTCCACTCGGCAATAGGCAAGGGTTGCAACAAACCCGCTGGCCTCTGATGTTCGGCCTTCACTTGCTGGCAAGTAAGGCACTTTGCTACGAAAACAGCCACATCTCTCTTCATACCCCCGCCACCAAAACTAGCGACCCAAATCCCGATACATCTTGCTGCCTCCCGGATGCACCGCAAAACGTGAATGGTGAAACTCTCGGAGTACTTCCTCTCGGCAAGACTCCGGCACAAACAAACGGTCTCGGTATCTCACACTCAAGTCGGGATACACCATCAAACCTTTCTCAACCTTCCCACTGGAGATCTTCTCTCGGAGGGATTCTACTTCAAGGTCACCTCTCTGTGCCTCTAACACTCAAGTCATAAGTGTAGGCTGCGCAACAACAGAAAACAAGGCCGCAGCCTCAACAGATTCGCCCAGAAGCAAATCAAACTCGCCAAGTGCACCCAACATCTCCCATTCCCAGACGGCTATACTAGCTACATCGCTAATGGATTTCCTACTAAGAGCATCGGCCACAACATTGGCCTTTCCCGGGTGATAGTGCAACTCAAAGTCATAGTCCTCAAAGAACTCCATCCACCTTCTCTGCCTCAAATTCAAGTCTCTTTGTGTAAACAGATACTTCAAACTCTTGTGGTCCGAGAATACCTCGAACCTCTCACCATAAAGGTAATGCCTCCAAATCTTTAAGGCAAAGATCACTACCGCTAACTCTAGGTCATGTGTAGGTTAATTTTTCTCGTGTATTTTCAACTAACGTGAGCCATAAGCTACCATTTTTCCCTCTTGCATCAACACACAACCCAAACCCTCTCGTGAGGCATTACAATAAACCGCATAACCCAACCCTCTCTCCGGAATAATCAAAACCGGAGCGATGGTCAATCTAACCTTCAACTCTTGGAACGACTTTTCACAAGTCTCACTCCATACAAATTTGACTCCCTTCCGAGTCAATCTAGTCAACAGCGAAGCTAGTCTGGAGAAATCTTTCACAAACCGACGGTAGTACCCAGCTAATCCCAGAAAACTGCGGATCTCAAACACACTCTTAGGCTGTGCCCAATCCTGCACTACCTCAGTCTTGGATGTATCAACCGACACCCCTTCCCCGGATACCACATGGCCTAAGAACTTGACCTCTCCTAGCCAGAACTCACAATTCCCAAACTTGGCATACAGCCTATGGGCTCTAAGCAGCTCAAGTACCACTCTCAAGTGTACCTCGTGCTCCTCCTCAGAAGGTGAATAGATAAGAATGTCGTCCACGAAGACAACCACAAATCGATCTAGGAATTCCCGGAAGATCCGGTTCATCAAGTCCATAAAGACTGCCGGTGCATTGGTAAGCCCAAATGGCATCACCAGAAACTTATAATGGCCATACCGCATACGGAATGCCGTCTTCGGAATATCCTCCTCTCTGACCCTCAACTAATGGTAACCCGATCTCAAGTCTATCTTAGAGAAACAACGGGAACCCTTCCACTGGTCAAATAGATCATCTATACGGGGCATAGGATACTTATTCTTAACCGTAGCCCAATTCAACTTTCGGTAGTCGATACACAATCTCAAGGCACCATCTTTCTTTTTAGCAAAGAGGGTCGGTGCTCCTCACGGCGAAACACTAGGGCGAACAAAACCCTTATCTAGGAATTCCTGGAGCTGAATCTTCAACTCACTCAACTCAGCTGGGGCAAAACGATAAGGTGCCATAGAAATCGGTGCCGTGTCGGGCACTAAATCAATAGAGAACTCTATCTCTCGGTGAGGTGGCAAACTAACGAGATCCTCGGGAAAAACATCCGAATACTCACAAACCACCCTTGGCAATACAATCTAGGTCTCATCACACTCACCACTCATGAAACTAGCAAGTAGACCACTAAGCTCACCCCGCCCTCGCGGATCATACATCGGTGGCTACACACTACCAACCCGATCCCCCAAGAAATGGAAACACTCTCCGCTCAAGGTACAAACTATAACCCTCTGGCAGTAGCAGTCGATAATAGCCTGGTATGACGATAGCCAGTCCATACCCAAAATAACATCAAAACCCTTCATGTGCATAACAACAAAGGGAAAAGGAAGCCTACGGTCGGCGACCTCTATATCACAACCTCTACATCCGTGTTTCAAAATCAATTCACCCCCAACAGGTGATACTACACAAATAGGAGATGCCAATAGTGCTAACTCCAACTCCAACACAGATGCAAATGCAGCAGATACAAAAGAATGAGACGCACCCGTATCAATCAATACACTAGCAACTGAGTTGCAAAATAGAAAGGTACCTCTCACAACTAATGGAGCTGATACTAGGTCCTACGCGGTAATAGCATACACGTGCCCTGTAGGCCCCTAATCCACCTGCTCACCTCTAGGAACAAAAGACTGCTACACAGACTGGGATGACGAAGCTCCCAGATTGGCCCTCGAGGCCTGCACAGACTGAGCTGGTTGAAAACTCTGCGTCTGCCTAGAACCAAACGCTCCCAAAGTGGCACTCAATTGTGGGAAAAACCTCTTCAGGTGCCCAGGCTGACCACACTGATATCAAGACAAAGACTGACCCCTGCCCTGACTCTGGCCCTGAGGTCTAGCTGAAGAAGAAACAACTCGCTGACCCCCTCCCTTCTGTGGGAAAACCGAAGACTTGTGACCCAGCTGGCCACATGCAAAACAAGTCAAGCCTCCCTAACTACCTCTCCCAGATCCTGCACTCGGCACTGGAAAGGTCGATCTAGGCAAACCACCCTGAGACTGCTGAGGGTTGAAACCCCTCTGTCTCCTGCCATCTTCCTGGCCATCTTGGCTCCTCTTGGAGCCGCTATGCTTCTCCTCGTCCTTCTCCTGCATCATAATCTCCATATGAGCTGCAACATCCACCAAGCGTCTATACTCCCGAATAAACGACCCTCCAACCCTCAACTTGAGTCCACGCCTCAACTTCCGCTCAAACTCAAAGCAACGGCGTTCCTCGGACGCCACAAGTTCAGGTGCAAACCAGGATAGACTAGTAAAAGTAGCCTCAAACTCGGCCACCGACAAACCCTGCTGCTTAAGCCAGCAAAACTGATCCCTCAGCTTCTCCCTAGCAACTGAAGACAAGAACTTCTCCTGGAAGGCAGTCACAAAAGCCTCCCATGCACCACCAACATTGACCTTCTCGTACTTCTACCATTGGCCCGCATCTCCCTTCCATTGAAAGGATGCCAAGGTCACCTTTAAAGCCCCGTCCTCGATGCCAAGCATCTCGAACATCTTCTCTATCTGTTCTAACCACTCGTCAGCCTTAAGTGGCTCCTTCGGATCCCCAACAAATTCGTCCGGATTAGACCAGAAGAACTCCCTCTTCAAGAAGGAAGGCCCTGCCTCAGTAACATGGGCCTGATCCTGGTTCCCTCTCTGAGAATACCCAAAGCTCCTGCTATCTCTCGGGCCAAGGCATTCATAGCCTGCTGACCCGCTGGCTCGGCCACATTGGTTTGACCAACTCCCTCCTGCTGTGCTGGAATATCATCCGGTAAGGGCATTTCCTGCCTACCACGCCGACCACGTCCTCGTCCTGACATCCGAATAAAGGTAACCAAGACTATTAGCACATTCACAAATGTGCTGACGCTATAACACTCACGTCCTAATGCATGGACAACTGTAATTCACTCCACATAAGCACATAAACACATAAGCATTTACGAATTTCATTCCCAGATGGTGACAGTCCCGAAGCGTTACTAGAGTTCCGGTTAGAAACATTATTGATCAAGTGCTTTTCTAACAAGACTCACAAAAACCCAAGGATCCAATCAATATCCAAGAAATTAAATCCCATACCCAAATAGTCACATAAACATGTTATCATATAAACACGTAGCATATGACACTACATCTAAGTCTCTAACCAAGCGAGACAAACCCATTGTGATACTAATCACTTCCCACGTACCCAAAATATTCGAACCCAGTACGCTCTGATACCAAGTTGTAATGCCCTCAAAATAATACAAAAAACTCATTACTTTAAACATGCATTGATATAAGAGAAATCATCCATTTATATTCATCAGAGTAGTTCTCACAAAGTATTATATGTTAACATCAAAAGTAAATGCCCTATGGGCTTACAACTTTCCAAGTCAACACTTGCTTACACAAAAGGAGAGTACTAACTCTATACAAAAGAAGCCCTTGGCTAGATATACATGTAATACAAGCTAAATAAACAAAAAGAGTCTTCAACACTCATCATCATCTAAGCTATGTCCTTGGAGGTGGTTTGCTACCTGTACCTGAAAATAATGTCCCATATAGGGTGAGCCAATGCCCAGTAGAGATATGCTAAACACAGTATGAGCATTAACTAAGACATTAGCAATTGATAAATGTTTAATTTTCATAAACCAATTCATATCTCATTACCATTACATGACCATTATGTCCATGATTCATTCCATTTTCCATTAGATAGGCATACTAGCTATATCAACATCTCAACAGATAAGCATAACAGATAAGCATACAAGCTATATCAACACTACCATAGATAAGCATATGAGCTATATCAACACGTTAACTGACAAGCATATGAGCTGTATCAGTGGAGTCCATCCCCTATCTCCTCCCCAAACAACATCCGGTTTAGAGGTCCATCCACTTTCTTTCCCTAAACCGTGGAGTGCATCCCCTATCTCCTCCCACACACACAACGTATATACACCAAGGTCATATACACAATCAATCAATACATAACGTTTATGTATTCTATCAACCGCCATACTCTATGACATATCCAATTGATTAGTTTTAGTTTGCCTAATCATCATGCATTGTCTACAACAATCAAAACTACCCTCCACCGGTAGCCCAAGCAATTATTTCTAAACAGATAATAAAAGCTCCAACAGATAAAATTATCAACATTTCCAAAAGTGGGTGATTAACAAATCCAACTCCACCAATTCACAATATAATGAGTCTATTTCATTATTCCCAACTCAATTCCATATAGTCACAACCTTCCCAAATTAATTATGACAATTAATTCACACAACAAATTAGGGCTTTTTCCCAAATTACCAATATTAACCCAAAGGTTCAAATATCAACCACCAACAACCATATCCTTATTTTGAAACCCAAAATACACATTTTAGAATCAAAATAACAAACCCGCTTTTATATATTTTGAAACCCTAGATCCCAAGATCAAACCATTTAACAAAATGCTCAAAAATCTAGGTTAAAACCCATAGTTGTGAGTAGGAATCCCTACCTCAAATTCGGAGCTACAAAGGAAGAAGATGAAGATGACTAAAATGCTCAAAACTCCAAGATCCACGGATCAAAACGAAGCCCTCAACGATCAACCCAACTTTTACAAAGGCCAAAGAAAAGGAAAACACTCTAACTAGATCAAACCCTAGAGAGAAGGGAGTTTCTAGAGAGAGAGGCTCTCAAAAACGCTTTTGGGAAAGTAAGAGAGAGAGAGGAAGTGTAGAAAATGATTAAAAAATGCCCAGCTGCCCTCTGTTATACGACATTCTCGCTCGAGCGGAAAACACAATGCTCGAGCATCAAGAACAAAAGACTAGGTCCGCTCGAGCGCAATAATGCCCGCTCGAGCGCCAAGACACAAGAATAAAGTACATCCGCTCGAGCGCGAAAACCAGTCCGCTCGAGTGTAGATTTCTCCCTCCCAGAACTTACACCAAAGATGTACTACCCGCTCGAGCGCCAACAAGCCCGCTCGAGCGCGACCTGCTCAAGCGTAGGAAATCCGCTCGAGCGCAAAAATCACACTTGCAGAAGTTTTGCAGAGGCACGAGATACTGGGAGTGTGTAAAACTCGCTCGAGCGCAAGAAGGCCCACTTAAGCGTACAACTAAAAGTCAAACTCTGCTCGAGCGCATAATTACCCGCTCGAGCATAACACCAAAAACCTGGGCAACAAGATTTGAGACTTAGGCTCAACCAACATATAACACACCTGCCCAAAACATCCTAAAACTCACACATGTGGAATTAAAGGATAACAACAGGGTATACAACTACCGACTCCATGGAACCAACGTCTGGAATACAACCAATAAAGAAAGGGAAAACCAGAATCGCTATCCATAAACTTGAAATTATTGTGCTTATGGAGACTAAAGTAGAGTTTGCAACTACGAGGATGTTCTTCAACTGTATGGGGTTTATTGCTTCAGCTCATGTTGACCCTGTTGGCCGAACTGGAGGCATTTGGATGATTTGGAATCCCAATGTGGTAAATGTGAGAGTTGTGGAGGCTAGTTCACGACAAATCACAGTTACAATCTATAAACAAGACTATCAAGACTGGTTACTTTCAGCTGTCTATGCGAGTCCTAATGCCCAGAAGAGAGATGAGCTTTGGGATCACCTGGAGGACATTGCTTAATCTATGTAGGAACCTTGGCTAGTAGCTGGTGATTTTAATGATTTCACCTCTGCTAATGAAAAAAGAAGCCTATATCAATCCAACAGTCAAAGTGTAAGCCAAGATCAGAGAAGAAATGGGAAATTTAATGACAGACTGAACAATTGCAATCCCATGGACTTGGGTTGTACTGGTCCACGGCTGACTTGGAGCAATAACCGAAAAGACTGGGCCAACACAATGGTTAGACTGGATAGAGCAATGTGCAATACCAAATGGAGAGCCACCTTCCCTGATGGATCAGTTCGGAACCTTCATCGTACGTACTCAGACCATTCTTCCATGATGGTATTCACTCAAGGTAAGTCTCCTTTCAATCCCTCTTGTAAACCATTTAAATTCTTGGCAGCTTGGATTACTCATAAGGGTTTTAACTCTGTAGTGAGTAATAGCTGGTACAAACTAGCCTCCTCTCTTAGTCAAAAATTTGATATTCTAGCCCATGATGTTAGTGTTTGGAATAAAGAGGTCTTTGGAAACATTTTCAAAAAAAAAAGAGATGGTTGTTGGGGAGGATTGAAGGGATTCAAAATCCCAAGCCCATAACTATTCTCATAACCTCCACAACCTTGAAATTGACCTTGTGAATCAGCATAACAAAGTCCTTTATCAAGAGAGCTTCTTTGGTTCCAAAAATCTCGAGCCAAATGGATTACTCAAGGGGAGAGAAACACCAGATTTTTTCATCTAACTACTCTGGCTAAACGGAAGAGAAAGAAGATTGATATGCTTAAAAATGATAGTGGTGAGTGGGTGGATCAACTTGCCCAACTTAAAGATTTGATTCTTAGTTACTTTACAAATCTTGTTAACCAGTTCCCCAGCTGTTCTCTAGAACACTGGAACAATTTGGTGGCTTGTAAGCCGACTCTTGAGGACAATACTGAACTTACGAAAGCTATCACTGATGATGAGGTGTGGAGGGTTGTGAAGCACATTGGTTCTTTTAAAGCCCCTGGATGTGATGGGTTCCAAGCTATTTTCTATCATAAGTTTTGGTCTATTATTGGTTTATTTGTTTGTGCTTTTGTGAAAAACTGCTTTCAAACTAACCACATTCCTAGTGATGTCAACAAAACCTTAGTTGCTTTGATCCCTAAGATTGACAACCCTGAGAATATAAAATAGTTCAGGACTATTAGTTTATATAATGTTTTGTACAAAATCATCTCTAAAATTCTTGTTAGTAGGCTCAGACCTTTCCTTAATAAGATTGTGGGACCTAACCAAAGTAGTTTTATTCTAGGTAGAAATACCTGTGATAACATTATCATTCCCCAAGAAATTTTACATACTTTGAATCTTAAGAAAGGTAAGAAAGGGGGTATGATTTTAAAAATTGACTTGGAGAAAGCTTATGATAAAATTTCTTGGGACTTTATTAAGCATACCCTGGAAGATTTTAATCTAGACTCTAACTTCATTGAACTCATTATGTGTTGTGTTACTTCTACTAGCACTGCTATCCTTTGGGAAGGAGAACTTCTGAAAGAGTTTAAACCTTATAGAGGATTGAGGCAAGGAGACCCCCTCTTTCCCTACATGTTTGTTCTTTGCCTTGAAAAACTGTCCAATATGATCAGCCTTAAAGCTGAGGAGAAAAGTTGGAGAGGTGTGGAAATTACTAGAGGAGGGCCAGCCTTGACCCATCTCCTCTTTGCTGATGATCTTATGCTATTTGCGTAGGCTAATATGAAAACTTGTGAGACAATCAGAGAGGTGATGGATGAGCTTTGCAGTATCTCTAGCCTGAAAATTAACACACATAAGTCTAAGCTCTTTATTTCTCCTAATGTTGATGGAAGAAGAGCTAGAGAATTGAGTACTCTATGTGGGATTCCTCTTACCCATGATTTAGGGAAGTACTTGGGTGTGCCCCTGGTTCATGGTAGGCTTAATAGAGGGTTGTTCAATGACATTGTGAGTAAAATGCAAAAAAAATTGTCTGGTTGGAAAGCTACCACCCTATCCATGGCTGGTAGAGCTACTCTTATCACATCTGTGACATCTGCTATTCCTAGTTACACTATGCAAACTTTGCTCCTTCCTAAATCTGTTTGTAATGATATTGACAAGCTGAACATGAACTTTCTCTGGGGTGATACCATGGATAAACACAAAATACATTTGTGAATTGGGATGTGGTGTGCAATATTAAAAAGAATGGTGGTTTAGGGATCAAGAAAGCAAGGGATCAAAACCTTACTTTGCTCTCTAAACTGGGATGGAGTCTTATCAGTAATAAAGAAGGTCTATGGTGTGACCTCCTTCGTATGAAATACCTATCTAAATCTTCCTTCCATAACTGGAAAAAAGGTCGTAATGCATCCCATGTTTGGAGAGGAATTTGGACCTCTAGAACTTGTTTAAGGAGAGCTGTGAAATGGAAAGTGGGTGATGGTAATGCTGTCAATGTTTGGAAAGATTGGTGGTGTGGTGACTGTTCCTTTGAGAGGACTGTCCGAAGCACTCTTTCTCCCTCTCAGAACAATGTTGCAGTTTGTGGCACTATGAAAGATCTGATAGGGGAGGATGGTCATTGGGATGAGGCTATTATAAATAGCATTTTCGCACCCCACTTGGCCACTGCAATATTAGCATCTGGTCCTCCCAATAATCTCCACAGGGATTTACCTATGTGGAAGGGGACTCCAGATGGGATTTTTTTTTGTCTCCTCTGCTTATGAGGTTATTTTGCACAGAAATAAGAATGATGAGGATTGGAGTTAGTTGTGGAAGCTCAGACTTCCACAGAAACTTAAAGGTTTCTTGTGGATTATGAGGCATGGCAAATTAGTTACTAACCAAATGAGGCTACACAGGGACTTAACTCAAGATGACCACTGCCCCAGTGGTAATATGATTGAGGATTGCCAACATCTTTTTAGAGGATGCTATAAGGCCAAAGAAATTTGGCTTGCTCTTTTTCCCAAACCTTGGTTCCTTGAAATGCGAAGGAAAAGCTGGCTGGATTGGTTTATGAGTAATGTTAAAAATAAAAATCACTTTAATACTGATCTCCCTTGGTATCTAGTTTTTACTTTAACCTTGTGGAAAATTTGGAAAAACAGGAATTTGTATGTGTTTGATAGAAAACCCACTAGTTACCAAGAGAGTGTTGTTTACATTTTGGATTATGCTAGAGAGATCCATCTTGCTTTCCTTAATTCTTTACCTATTCCAAGACCAACTTATCAATTTGTTTCTTGGTTATTACCACCTGCAGGACAACTGAAGCTTAACACTGATGGCAGCAGAAAATCAGGAGGTGATGGAGGATTTGGAGGCCTGATTAGAGATGAAAGAGGAGCATGGGTATGTGGATATTATGGCAAACTTCAACCAGGAACCAGTCTGGAGGCAGAGTTGTGGGCAGTCTACAAAGGTTTGACAGTGGTTTTACAGCAAGGTTTAAATGAAGTGATCATAGAGACAGATGCAGCTCAGGTGGTGCAACTGCTGCATGAAGAGATACGAGACAAATGCCTTTTCAAGCATCTAGTGGAGGATTCAAAAATCTTACTTAAAGGATACAACTGCACTGTCCAGTATGTTTGGAAGGAAGCAAATCTGTGTGATGATGCTCTTGCCAAGCTTGGAGCAGCTTAACCGGAGGACATGTTGGGGCTAAAAGAACCCTCAATTGAGATTAGAAGTTTGCTTGTTGATGATATGCTAGGACGATCTATGGAAAGGGCTTTGTCCCTTGTTTTATTTCCGTTGTAACAAAAAAAAATATATATTCAAAATACCTTGAATTGTAATATCCTAACTTCCAGGTAGTTAATAAATCAAATCAACTTCAAATTTAAAATTTTAACTAATTAATAACCTCAAAAATACAAATTGGCTCCAAAATAATTACACAAATGTCTATAATTTATAATTTATACAAATCTCCAAAAACAATGTATAATGGTGGGCCCAAAAATCTCTAACTCAATAATTCTTTAAATGCTTCAACTCCAATCGCCACTAGATTTTCTCCACACCTGAAAAATAAATTAATTCGGAAAGTATACAATATGACATGAATAATAATGCTCGAATAGAGAATAAATCAATAGGGATCCAACAATTTACGACATGACACAAACGATTTGATTCGAGACACTAAGTAATTTACCAAATTGTACAAACAAGTCAACTCGACATATGATAATTTATCCAAGACCAAATACCCGGTTCTACTCAGTACATGACCAGTGGCTGGCCTCACCCAAGCACAACCGCTTATCCTGGGCTATTGGTCCAAGCTATTGGCAAGGTCCACTCGATCCATGTACAGAGCATTTCTACGTCATTTAGCCAGACAAATCAACAATAACTACGAAGAACAACTTCACAGAATTTATCAAATGACTAGAATAATCAAACATATCACCGAGAATAATTTCACAAAATTTAACATATGACCAGGATAATCAAGAGGAGTACAATTAAGAAGTAATTAAAATAAACACTCTTTGCAAAGAGATTTAGAGGAAGCATATTGTATACTACCCAAATTACCTTAAAACAATTCTATAACCACTTGATGCAAAATCCCTCCAACACCAATGCTTTAATCATCTGCTATATCACCATAAATTTCCAAAGGTTGTGGATCCAAAAGGTATGTAAAATTTAACAAAATCTACAATTCTCCTCTTGAATAAAATGCTAACTCTCACTCTAAATACTTTTAATCTAAACTCTAAATTTCTATAATTTAAGAGAGAACAATACGAGAGAGAGAGAGAGAGAGAGAGAGAGAGAGAGAGAGAGAGAGAGAGAGAAAGAGAGAGAGAGAGAGAGATGAATGTACCAAGAAGAAGAATGGAAAGAAGTTGAGAGGATGAGTTTCAATTTATAATCAAAACAAAGAGTAGCCTCCAAGTAAACTTGGAGAGAAAGAAAGATAATTGACTTGTAGGCAAAGAAAGGTTGCTTGGAGGGAAAGAAAAGAACTTTTGCTTGGAGCCTAAGCAAACTAAATAAATAAATAAATAAAAGAGATGAATAATGATAATAATGAAATGGAGTTAAAAAGAGATAAAACAAATAGAGAAAATAAGGTTCTCATCTAAAAATCTTACCACCAAACTACCACCAATATCTCTCACTAAAATATTAATACCTCAAAAATACGAGGTTTCACATGAACTCATCTCCAAGTTCAATGATCTAGACGACCTTACAAAAAGGGAAAAAGGCCCCCCAAAGGGCATACAACATTCCAAAATACTTGCCTGGTATAACAAAATAAGTTTTCAAAGTCTTAATACAAAATTCTAAGTCTTAACAACCAAAAAAAGTTCTTGCTCTATTAAGTCCAAACTGAACCACTGCTAAATCCGAGTCATTTCTGAAGTAGTATGTCATCATCTCCTGTAAAATAAATAGGGGTGAGTTATATGCCCAGTAGGAATACATTTAACCAAGTATTTAATCATTTGAATAAGCCCACGGCACCATTGAGATCAGACATGGTGAGTAATTAACATACATTTATAAACATAGTTAATTATGTAAACTAAAGCACATTTGAATAACCACATTTCCATCTCACACCAAGCATCATCGTACCAGAAAGGAAAACATACCATGAGTTCCCTGTAAGAGTCCGAATTAAAATTCAAATCACTTTTATTTATAAAAAAAACCCTTTCCACATTTACCGACTATTATACGGCTGGACGTGGGCACCCAAAATCATTTGTTTTTCCACTTTTACCGGCTATAATTCGGCAAGACCGTGGACACCCAAACATATTTTTCCTACATTCATTCGACGATAAGCTCAAGATAGGGCAATTGGGCACCTTAACTCCCTGCACAGGTATCAACACACACCACCACATCAAAACCGACTCTTTTCCTAGGACTCATGCTCAATTCGCCAAATTTTCATTCGTTCAACAAGTATTCGACACAATCCGAGGTGAAACACAACATCACACTCAAGAAAAATCAATCTCTAAGCCGTAATTTCATTGTCATCACAATATTCACATATTTTATTCTTTATTATTCACAAGATTCCAAGACTTTAAGGAAATTCCAATTAAAATACTACTCTATACTTAGTTAGAAATTATGGTTTTTAGTTAAATTTGGGGCTTTCCCTATATCTTTATACATATAAATTCTCAACATCAATCTTCATCTTTTATGTTGATTTAATTGACATTTTAATAACAAGTGAGTAGAATGTCAAAGTTTAATCCAACTCAATCATTCAATCAAGCTTTAAAATCACAACAATACCATATAAACTCCTTCAAATCAAAGAAATACTAGATTAAAAGTAACCCTACCTCAAGTTATGAGCACAAGAACCAAGCTTCTAGATGAACTTTTCACCAAACAAAATTCCAATCAATAAAGATGATGATCTTCAAGTGGTCTTACCCTTTGCAAGAGATTTAGGTTGGATCTTAAAAGAATGAGGAGTATTTTGGAGTGGAAACTTATGGTTTCTTGGGCTTAAGACAAGAAGGAGGAAGAGAGAAAAGAAAAGTGGAGAGAATGATCTAGAATTATGCTTTTTAAAGTGCAGAATTCCACAGACCGCTCGAGCGCAACTTCCTCCGCTCAAGCGGATAACATAATTACGAGAGGATCGCTCGAGCGATGACTTTATCGCTCAAACGAAAAGTGACAAGTCCCAAAAGTTTTTCAGAGCTACAGTGAAACTACTAGGAGCTCACATTCTACGCTCCAATGCAGTTTCTTACACTCATGCGGTCCTGCTTGTAAACTTGCGAGATACTGGGAACATTAATTCTCCGCTGGAGCACAACTTTCTTCGCTCGAGCGATCACCAGGAACGAAATGTCATATTGTTTCATACTTAAACATTGAAAATGTATTATTTTGAGAAAAATGGGTGTATACCTTGGTAAAGCTCGTTAGGGGGTGTAGTTGTGGTTTATTATATTGGCCTGTGTGTCCTTGGTGAAAGTCCAGAAACCCACGAGGTGAGGTGCTAATCATTCTGGTTAGTACCGGTAAAATGACTTTTGGTAGTACTTGTATAGCCTACTAGCAGACACATACCTAGAAATTCTCAGTATTTTGTATCCATTGCCCTATTTTCTTATATAAAAGGATTTTTTAATGAATTGATATATAATCCTGGCATTGCATTATTTTGAGATGAAAATGTAAAATGTTTGGCAAATGACATGTAGATGCATTCACCTTATAACTTCATTAAGTTTTATAGATTGTGTTAAAATATCTCTACTGGGCTTTAATATGCCTTCACCAAAGATATAGCTTGGGAGGACTTAGAACCGAGAGCTTCTTTGTTTTTTTTTCTTTTGTGTAATTATTTTGTACAAGCTTTGAGCTTTATTTGTATTGAGTTTAACTCACTTTTGTTGTACCCAAACATTGACTTGGAAAGATGTAGCCATTAGAGCATAATCTTATATGTACATTCTTTCATTTAGATTAATTTACAATTGGCATATGCTATAGATTCAAAATCTATAATTTATGAATGTATTTATACATATGTCATCTTTTGTATGATTGAGAAGTATCAATGAAACATTAAATATATCGCAAGTGTAGACACCCCATTTTTAACTACCCTCAAGACTTAGGCGCTTGGTTCGATACACTTGATGATGAAAGTTGGATTATGAATTCGCAGTGATTCAGATTCAATCAAGCTCTAGAAATAACTTCAAATCTTCAACATTTACCTTGTAAAAATCTGTGAGTTTCATTTTTGGACCTTTTTCCACTCTGAGTTGAGTTTGGACCAAAAAAACAGGGGAGGCCATCAAAGGCCCGGCTGTGCATCAGTGATGGTCAGCCGTGGCTATGAATGGCCGGTTGGCCCTCGATGGCGATAAACACTGTTTTGGGCAGGAGTCGCCAGCTGTCCATTTTTGAATATATTTATCACCTTTTAAGCTTGAATTTTATAAAAATGAAACTCTGGGATTGTTTTGAGGGTTGAACAAAAATTTAGAAACCATATATACACCTTGAGAGCTCCTCCCTCTTTCTTCTTCCATTGCAAGTAACCTTTGAGCTAACCTAGCTTCTTTGTATCATCTCTATACTCCATATACAACCTTGTCTTACCACCTTAGAGCCTTGGTTGATCTTGGAGAAGCATAATTCAAGCTTGAGAGTAAGTTGAGACCAAGTTTGGACCATCAACAACAAGCTTACCCCTTAAAAGGTATAAGCTTGTTTTCTTCTCTCTTGCTTTCATTTCTTACACTTGCTTCATAATTCTTACTATTTTATATTGTTTTGAGTCTATTTGAAGTGTTTAAGGTTGGGTTTGAAGAGTTACCAAAAGGGTAGAGAGAGCTTGCTCTTTCTACACCTTTACTTATAGCTCAAATCCTTCCTTTTCCGCTCTTTTTCTTTGATATTTACACTAATTTTTAGAGTTTTAGAAAGGCTAAAAATCATGTTTTGAGGTTTCAAAAGTGGAGGGGTTAGCCATCTCTCATTTTTCTTGCTTACTAGCCTTCATTTCTCTCTTTATTGTTTAGCTTTTCAAGCTCTTTTCATGCATGTTTAGCCTCTATTTTTCATGTATTAAGGATTGTTTTAGGGCTATCCAAGCCTTTTAAATTGGCTCATGCTTTGTTTAGTTCATTTGTGGTCTCACAAGCTAGCATATGCAACTTGTTACATGTTATTCCAAGCTTTCCTTTGCTCATTTCTATGTTTGAGAGTTTAATTTTAGCAATCAATCCACTATTCATCTCTTTCATGCTTAAGAATGATTTCAACCGATTGAGGTTGTTCAAAACATGTAAGAAAGATTCCTACTTAATGGCTTAATCTTTTCGAAGATTCATTGCCAACGGTGTGGTCTTTCTCTCATGCTTTAGAAGAACCTCTTGTTTGACATTACTTATTGTTTAGAGGACTTTAACATCACCATGGACAAATGGACTAAAGAATGGCAAGGCTTAATAAAATTGGTTTAAAACTTGGATCAACACACACAAAGAAAGTGGCTTAAATTGCTCCAACTTGGCCGGACGTTACGCCAAGTTCCTTGTGTCAAGAGTCATCACATGCTAATCCATAGCATTTTGATGATTCTTGAAGCGTTGCAACCTCCCTCTTTGACTTCATACTATGACAAGAGGGAGGGGTGGTCTTATTCATTGCATTTTATTGACTTTTGCCCAAAATTGCATTCGAGACCATCAAGAAATCATGTTTCTCATTGATGGCCTTTGAATCAATTTCAACCTTCTCTTGAGGCTTTCCTATGACAGAGAAGGAAAAAAGGACAAACAGGGCTTGAGAATGCTCTGTCTGCACTGGTTCACCTCAGAACACAAAAACAAAACTTTGCACCAAATTGATGCACAGCCGGCCATCTGTAGGCCCGGCCAGCCATCAGTGATACACGGCCGACCCTCGGTGTGTGGCCAATAGTGCAGTTTTGCAGAAAATAAAAGCAGTAGCTGAAGGTGAAACAGAGGCAGCTTGGGCAGACATAGTAGCTTTCAAGCGCTGTGCATGCAACCTTCATCCATCTTTTATTACGCTCTTATCAAATGCGATTAGTATTATTATTATCATTAGTTGTGAATAAATCTCGTTGTAATTAATTAGTGGTAGCTAGTCGATTTTATTCACATGTTGTATTTATTTTAATTAGTAGTTAACTAGTTCATTAATTCAAGTGTTGTAATAACTAGATAAGTAGTTTAGCTATTTATTCGGTTTGTAATAATTAGCTTAACTTAGTTAGCTAGTTAGCTTAATCTATTCGGACCCTTCTGCGTGAGGGCATCAATGTTATAATAATGTGTATCTCTTCCAACCCCATGTTTTTCTCCTTTTTATTTATCCACCTTTGATGGTTAGATTAGGGGCATTACGTCTCAATTAGCATATCGCATGTTTGCATTCATTCATTTGTCTTACATGTACCGAGGCTCAGTTCATCATTCCAACTGCATTTTCGTTTTAATACTTCTTTGAATACATGCTTAGACTGCGTGCTATTTTCGTATGCCATATTAGTAGCTGAGCCTACTAATTGCATATTACATGTGTTGCATTAGACATTTGGCATAGTTAGAAATCATGCATTTTTCTAACTCCTTTTGTTTTATCTTAGCATGGAGTACTATGTGAGTTTTTAGTGCTTTAGCATACTTACATGAGTGTGAGTGACTGTCATGATTAGCATGCTTGCCATGAGGCTAAATGCTTACTTGTTAAAATGTTTGAATGCCTATAAATGAAGGCTTATTGCTTGAATTGGAATGATTCAACAAATGTAAGTTTAAGCCTACTTTGTCAAGTGACAAATTTACAAACTTTAAGTTCACTTTGTTAAGTGGCAAAATCAAACCCTTTTCGAAAAACAAACATGAAATTGAATTGTACCAATTCTTGTAATTCAGTCTATACTTGCTTGTGTGTGCGCATCACATAGTAAATGCTAGCCTAATAAACCAAAACAAGCGCATATAATGTACATAAGATTCATATCGTGATTAGTAGATGTCGATCTTTGATCAGGTGAGCGACGGTGCTCAATTCATGACATTCTCCTCTCGTACCTAAGTTTCCGAGCTGAGATAATCTTGGTGATGACGGACCCGTGGCCTTTGGCACAAGTCATGGGTTTCCTAAATTTTTCAAAAATATTTAGGTGGTAACTCTGTATCTGGCAAAGCAGTCCAATTTTGGCTTTTTTTTATTCAAAATCGATTTTTCAAAAGATTTGTCAGATTTGGACTCTTTGGTGTTTATTAATTTCACATTGCACTTGTGAAATTAGATTCAGAATCGTGGGAATCCGAACTATAGGGCTTATTTCAAACTTCTGAAAGGGGGGCGTGAAAAAGTCGAGCACAACAAGTTACACATTCTACGGAATATTATGATATGGGTTGTTGTTATTGTTTTGGGGCTTTACATCTATTCACCATCTGCATTAGTTTTGATCACTTTAACCTAACTAAATAATAGGTCAATGTAATTATCGCAAACTTGTTGGGCTAATCTCAAGGAATGTGAGCGTATTTTACCCTTTAAAAAAATTGTACATTTAGTATTAAAGTAATTATAAAAAATGGTAAATTATATAAATGCATCATTTGAAATTTGTTTAAAATACAAATTGTTTCCTGTGACTTTAAAAATTATAAATACATTATTGTTAGAATTTGTTATTCAACACAATTGATAGAAAAAAATTAATTATTAATTTCCCTCTTATACAATAATTAAATTACTAGAATTTCTAATTAAAATATATTGTTGGTATCATTAAAAACTATTAATTGAATTAATAATTGATAAATATTACTATAAATTTTGTGAAACGGAATGTAATTTGCATAATCATAGAGAGTGAGTAATAATTTAAAGAGACATCAAAAAGAATTTTTATAATTTATTTTAATAAAAAGATGTAATATTTTTAAAATTTCTCAATATGTACTCTGAAAATATACGTGAACAAGATTCATTTATAATATAATATTTTATAATAATGATAAGGAGCGTGAAAATTTCACGCCCTAAACCTAAGATGGAGTAACATAGAACGGAGCTCATCACGAAAATCACAACATCAACCTCTGCAATTGAGAGGGGAGATTTGCACCGTTAGTACGGCCGAGCTGCGGGAGTGCGGGTCGTGACAAACTTCACGGTACCGCGCTATTTCCTCTACCTGTGGATCTGTTTTTGCACGGTCAAGGAGATCGGCCGATCAGGCATGAACTAAGGCCTAGCCGAGCTGTGACTTGGACATTTGGCAAGGCACGCAGTCAAGTGGCTAGATCGGGCTATGGGTAGACCGGGCTAAACTGAGGACGAGGCGAAGGCCGTCATGCCTTTGACCGGTTAGCCAAGATGGACAGACTCTAGATAACTTTGATGAAGGCAGAACAGGGGGAGGCCGGCGTGCTTTACAGCCGGTTAGCCAGAATGGCCCGGTCAAGAATAGCCCGTCCATGAGGCTCAGGCTTTCGCCTGATTTCAAGTTATAAGTCGGCGATGAATAGCCGACGGTGTCATTTGTGGTGGCAATTCTCCACGTGAGTTAAGCCGGTCATGGTACTCCGGTTTACTGTGCCACCTGGGCCAATAGCGTGAAGGAGAGGAAATCTGCTCCAAGCATGCGCCGATACCATTGGATAGTTCTGCATGAACTGGCGGGAGGACCAAACCTTTACACGCGTAAGGTAGTGAGAGGCGAGCACTGCCACCTGTCTAGGGAAGGACGACAGAGGTAGTGCGTGCACAATCTTGAGGCTGCATGGCCAGCCTAGAAAGGGGGGGGGGGAAGATGAACGTTAGAGGTACGCAACTTCAATCAATCAAAAACACTCTCTCTCTATAGCAGCCTCCTTCTTCCTCAAGTGATCTGACTTGATCGTCGGAGGGCCTATCCGGCGAACCACCGCCGGGCAGCTCACCGTTTCTGTGTTGCCAGGTTAGACGCCGTCACGAGAAGCTTGGAGTCCAAGAAGTACGGAAAGCATAGGATATTTCGCCTCTGTACAGCAATCTTACTCCTAGTGAAGCCAAAATTGGAAAAACATTAAAGTCACATCTAGCAATCAATCTAATCATGCTTTTTCGTTGTTGAAAAGTGAAAGCAAATTAAGGTAGATTACACTCTCTTTTTAAAAATATACAAATAATCCTATTAATCTTTCCTTTCAATAAGGTTAAATTGATTAAACTAATGTAAATGATGAATAAATCTTGAAATAATATATATATATATATATATTTTAATAAATAAGATGTGAGAACATCATTTTTTTTATTCAAACAACTAACGGATTATTTATAAAAATTACCTAATAATACAAATTATAACCTCAAGGAAAGGTCATCATAATTTTATAAAATAAAATAAAAATGTAGGACTACTTGTATTATTATTATTATTTTTTAAATCTCAAGGGAAGGTGAGTATAATTTACCCAACAAAATATATCATTAAAGAAGATAGACACATACACGATATCTTTGGTACAAAGGAATAGAATGATGTGGGAATGGGATGATAGTGAGGATGAAATATAAGGTTGAATGGCATGGAATATTCATTCTCATTAAATTGTTTGGTTGCTAATATGGAATGACATATGAATAGAATAATAATTCACATTCTTATGTTGGTTGTGCCTATTGAACTAATATAATAAAATAAATTTTTATTTATTATTATTATTTTTTAATAAGCTAGTAATAAATAAATTAAAAATTCATATTAATCATGATAGTGTTGATACTTGTGGAATTAATGGTCTGAGTGGTGGTGGTGGTGGCAGCGGTGGCGGCATAGGTGATGGTGATAGTGTTGATGGTAGTGGTAAGGTAGTGTTGTGGTGATAGTGGCAGACAATGGTAGTAGAGTGGCAGTTCTCGCAATAATAGTGTTGTGATTTTGTAAAAGTGGTAGTAATGGCAAGGTAACGGTTATGGTGGAGATGTCAGTGGTGGTGGTAGCATGGTAGCGGTTCTAACAATGGTGGTGATGGTGATTAATTTGGTGGTTGTAGAGATAGTCCTATATTTCTTTCTCACCGAGCAACTTTATTACTCATCATCTTTGTATCATTGTCCTCCCTTCGCTTGCTATCTCTCTGTCGTTTTATTCGAAACCCTAAGCCTAGATTTTCTAGAAAAAGGTATTAAGGTGCTGAAATTAGTAACAGGGGCAGTGACAGGAGAAGAAGATAGGCTACGTATAGTGGAGGCTAGGCTTGTGGTAGTAGTGGTGGTGGTAGTGGCAACCACGGTTGTAAGGTGGTTGTGGCGCCGATGGTGGTGGTGGTAGTGGTGGCGGCGGTGGTAATAGGGTGGCTGTGGTATGGTGGTGCGGCGCTTGTGGTAATGGTTGTGGTGGCAATAGTAATGGTAGTGGCAATGGCAGTGGTAGGGTGGTGGTGGTGGTGTGGTGGTTGTGGCAATGGTAGTTGTAAAGTGGTGTTAGTGTGGTGGTATGGTGGTATGGTGGCGTGGTGGCATGGAGATGATTGTGGATTTGGTGGCGGTGGTGGTAGTAGTGGTGAGGGATGGATCCAAGATTCAAATTTTGAAGGGACAAAAATACATGTATCTTTTCATCGAAAAAAATTATTATAAAATTTCAAATTTTAATTTATACAAACACAAAATAGTGAATAATATTACTATTAATTAGACAATCTTTGTCTACATGATTGAGAGTGAAAATATAGTCGAACATATATATATATATATATATATTTGTTTCCATTAACCTAACAATAATAATAACTCCCTGTCTAATAAAGTTAATTATCTAAAAATGTTATAATCATCACCTTTTATAATTAGATAAAATCATTTATAATAGGCTTGATATCAAAACCTTAAGTAATATATTTCTCTATAAATATAATCAAATAATTTGTTATAAAATTATCTTTCATCCTATTAGGTAGTTTAGTTTTGAAAATTTTCATAATTAAAAATAGGGTAAATTATACTGACACCCTCGAGATTTTTGTTTAATACAGATTCACACCCTCACGTTTGAAAAGTTACATTCCTCTCCCTGAGATTTGTAATCTTATTACAAATTGCCACATAATTGCTAATGTCATGCCCTAAAATTTTTTAAATGACTATTTTGTCCATTTTCTTATCATTTCTTCTTCGTATCATCATGATTATATTCTACAACTTTCCATTATTAAATTCTACTGAACATATTTTTATTGAGTGATGATATACAAACATAAATTTTATATAAAATTATCAAGCACAATAATATAGTTTAATGGTGATATTTTACTTTGAAACAAAACACCCATAAACATAATTTATATTTACAACATCACTATCACAACATTTTTATGATATTTTTTGTATAAATTTTTAAACATGATTAAAAATTTTCATTTTTATTTCTAATATTATTTTTCTTTTTTGTCTATTCACCCATATTTATTACAGTATTATATAATTTATTTATTTATTATTATTTTTTTGTATTTGGTGAATTTAGAAAAACAATCACAAAATATTATACTGCTTAAGTATATCTAGATTAGCTGTATTTAAAAAATAAAAAAAAATGTTTAAAATATTCTTAAAAATCCCGTAAAAATAAAAAAAAACACAAAAAATAAAAATAAAAATTATTTTTTTATGTGAGTTAAACCAAAGAAGATGATTGTTATTTCTCTAGAAATAATATGAACAAAATATCAGTATTATTTTATTATTTTATATGTATAAATGCTAACGAGCAAATATGTCATCTTAATTTGACAGGAGATAAGTGTAATTTTTCAAACATAAGGGGACAATCTGTATTAAATAGGAAGCCTCAAGAGGTATCAGTGTAATTTACCCTTAAAAATATATATTTTTATAAGTAAAATGATACTTCATTTTAAAATGGTATTAAATAAATCTTATGAACCCATTTTTAAGAATACCATGTTAAACGTAGATAATATTTTCACTTTCAGACACTATTTCTATTTATAGATAATGAACACACAAGAATGAATATAAAATAAGCTGCATAAGCAAATTAAAATGTGATTTATAGAAGATAAAAAAATATAAATGACATATGAACAAAAAATAAGAATCATAATAAATAAGAACAAATAGAAGAATATAAGTAATTCTAAACAATATAGAAATATAGCACATAAAATAAATAGAATATATCAATATTTAATAAAACTAGAGATTTAGGAACTATTTTTAAAATTTGTAATATAAATAATTTGAGAGTGCAAATTTTATAATTTTAAGAGCGCAAACTACTGAAATTTTGGATATGTGAAACACTCTAATTTAAAATTATCTTTCTAATTATTAGTATAATAATCATAGTTTTATGATTTTGGGGATGGCAATAAGGTGGCGGTCATGGCGTTGGTTATGAATAAATGGTGGTTGTAGTGGTGGTAAAAGGCGGTAGTAGTATAAGAGAATGTTGGTGGTAGCTAATTGGTAGCTATGGTGATTCTATGATAAAATAGAATGACTATTTTTTAAGTTGGAAAAAAGATTAGACATTTTTATATTTTGTTAAAATAATTATTCGTACTCGGATAAAGACCAAATAAACTAATTGGTAGCTATGGTGATTCTATGATAAAATAGAATGACTATTTTTTAGGTTCAAAAAAAGATTAGACATTTTTATATTTTGTTGAAATAACTATTCCTACTCGGATAAAGACCAAATAAGAGAAAGAAAATACAAAATTATAATGGCCAATCAATTCCATACTGCGAAGCATGCTGTTAAAAAAAAAAAAAAAAAAAAAAAAAAAAAAAAAAAGAAAAAGAAAGAACATGTTTTTTTTTTTTAGGTGAATAAGTCCTAAATAAAAACAAAGAACTTACACAACTACAAGAGGCATGCCCCAGGCCCTACACCACCACTATACAAAGGAATAGAGCCAGTGATGTAGCATGCACCCCATGAGCCACAGAGTAGCAGTTTTATACTAAGTTTTATTATTTTCTTCTCCACCATATTAAGATACCAGTTGTCAACCATAGTAGCAGTTTTCTTATTAGGAAATTTCCTTATATTTCCTTTCTATTTTTGGTAGTTGTTTTTACCTTTCCAAATCTAGTTGTTGCTTAGTATTATAAATATTGGGTGTAAGCCTTAGGGCTCTTCAGTTTTGATCATTAATATATTTTGAGTTCATATACTCTTTGTTCCAACTTTGGTTATTCTTTGTGAATCAACTATTGTTGAGTCTTTAGTCTCGGTATTCTTTGTGAATCAACAGGTCTAGAGAGTAATCTTACTTCCGGTATTCGTGTTGGAATCAACGGATTGTAAGAATGTTACTAATTCACGTTTTGCGCTACATCAGTTGGTATCAGAGCCTAGGCTACGATGGCACCAAGGAGGCGGCCCATGGACGACATTTATGAAGTTGACGCGGCGAGGATGCAACAACAAATTGATTCCTTGACCGAGCAACTTGCAGCGTTGCAACAATAGCAGCAACGTTAGCTACATCCAAACCCACAGTTTATGGAGGACGAAGAAAGTATGGAGGAGGCAAACGACAACCCTTTTGCTGGAGATTTCCGTAGAGAAAGGGTTCGACATGGTACGGAAGCGAGTTCACGTCGGTGGGAAGCAGGTCTGAAAATTGACATCCCTGAATTTCAAGGCAGTGTTCAACCCGAAGAATTCTTGGACTGGCTTTTTGCTGTCAAAGAGGTTCTTGACTTCAAGGAAGTTCCAAAAAACAAATGAGTCTCCTTGGTAGCCACACGCTTCAGGGGAAGAGCAGCCGCTTGGTGGCAACGAATAAAGCTAACTCGAACTAGATAGGAAAAAAGTAAAATTGTTTACCTTCACTTGTTGAAATTTGTAGCAATTTACAAGTTGAACTTAAGCCGAGATTATTGTTTACCTTCACTTGTTGAAATTTGTAGCAATTTACAAGTTGAACTTAAGCCGAGATTATTGTTTATCTTCACTTGTTGAAATTTGTAGCAATTTACAAGTTGAAGTTAAACTGAGATCATTGTTTAATACTTGTTGAAATTTGTAGCAATTTACAAGTTGAAGTTAAACCAAGATCATTATTTAACACTTGTTGAAATTTGTGGACAAGTTACAAGTTGAAGTTAAACTGAGATCATTGTTTAACACTTGTTGAAATTTGTAGCAATTTACAAGTTGAAGTTAAACCGAGATCATTGTTTAACACTTGTTGAAATTTGTGGACAAGTTACAAGTTGAAGTTAAGCCGATATATATTGTTTAACACTTGTGGAAATTTGTAGCAATTTACAAGTAGATCATTGTTTAGCACTTGTTATAAACTTAAGAAAAGTTTACAGAGTTGAGATTAAACCAGTATATGTTTATCCTTGTTAAAATTTATAAGCAACTTGCAGGACAGGAACTTGCCGAGGTAAATCATCAGTTGGTACAACCGAGGTGTGTCACCCCGAGAAGGTTGCACAAAGAAGGAAGAGTATATATATGCCGAATATTCTAAGTATAGAATCATGCAAAGACAATAAAGGGAAGACAAAGATACAAACATTCAAAGAAGGAAAGTTGTATTAAAGCATTCAGTTGAAACGAGGGCACATCGGCCAAGTGAAGAAGCTTGCATTGTTTCTAAAAACATAGATGTATAGAGTGCAAAAGAAATAAAAGAAAAACCATCAAAGCTAAGACTCCTCAACAGTAGCAGTTAGTTGAGTCTGAAGTTCAGATGATTGTTGGGTAGATGCCTCAGCAGCCTTTTCCACCTCGATCTCAGCGTCAATTTGAGCAAGGGTTTCATCAATGTTTTTGTCGGCTACAGGAACGTCGGGAGATGCCTACTCAGGGGTAGTTTCCTTGACAACCTCATCACCCTCTTCATCTTGAGTCAAGTCCAGGACTTGCTCAGTTGAAGGAAGGGACATGGACACAGTAGCCCCCTTTGCTTTTCTCACAAAGGCATCATCATCTTCGGATTGAGCTGGTGGAGAAGGTGGATGGAATGGAAGAGGAATGGCATCGGAATTCCGCAGAGGCGAATCATCAGGCATATTAAGTTTTTTGAGAAGAGACATCCAACCAAGGGCGAAACCCCTGTTGCATGCCTGCTTCACTTGTATTTCATAGGCATCCGTGACATCGGCCATGCCTTGATCGTATGCCTTCGCATCGGCTGCTTTGATTTCGGCTTCTTTGGTGGCCAGGGCCTCCTAAAGCTCCTTCTCGGCCTGGGCCATTTTCTCTCGGCTTCCTTCTTTTGAGATTCTGCAACCTTTCTAATGGCCTCGGCAGATTCAGCCTTTTCTTCGGCATTCTGTTGGGCTTTGATGGCAGCCTCGGCCTGGTCCTCCAATTTCTTCATTTTTGATTAAAGGCTTTTGTTGGCTTTTTGAAGGGCAGAGAACTCCCTCTTCATGTCAACCAACCTCTCTCGATTTTCAAAGGCTTGAATAGAGAGAGAATGGGCATGCTGAACTGCCTGAAAGAGCACAAGGAAAAAGTTATTGCAAAATATTACAAATTATAGAAAAGAGAAAGGAAGACAAGTTACCAAGTGAAGACACTTACTTGAACAGAACGTTGAAGCATCAAGGCGTAGTTCTCATACTCGCTTATCTTGGCATTGCGATCAAGATCGTCAGGAAGGAGCAGAGCAGTACTGAGGGCTACGCCGATGTTTATATCATCGGCACTATCATCAGTCATGACGGGCCTATCTTCCAGGGTGATTTTTGGTGCCCAGGGGATAACATGTTTTTTAGACCTTGAGGTCGTCGCAGACGATGACCTCGGCTTCTTTGACTTTGGGGATTCTGATGGCTGGGCTTCAGAGCACCTCTTCCCAGCGGAGGGTTGAGATTTGTCACACTCAGACAGCTTGGAGATAGGTAAAGTATCCTCAGATTCAACCTGAGTTACTTTAGCCTTTAGCTGAGCCTTTTTTACTCTTTTCGGCTTCGGTGGGGGCATGGTTTGTGTTGTCTGAGCGTCAACGTCGGAAGGGAGGTTGGCCAACAGATCCTTAACAACTGGTTTTGAGTGAGACATCTCGGCTCTAAGCACAAGTGGGCGACGACACTTTCGTTGGAATGGCGGGATCAGGTATGGAGCCGATGTTGATGGCTGATCAGCTGGATCAGATGTTGATCCTTGACTTGTTCGTGATATGGATGCAGTCAATGGAGTTGTGGCAGAGGGTGGAGAAAGGCTTTTCTTCTTCCTTTTAGGAACGTCGGGCAAAGTTGACTTGTATATTGAAATAAAATTGAGAAGCAGAGGTGTTTTCCTTTTATGGACAGGCAAGTCCAAAAGCTTCTTCAAATCTTTGCTGGGACAGAAAGACTCACGAAAGCCCTTTGGTGGCTTACGAACATCTACAATAAGAACAAGACGTCAGAAACAGATAAAGTATTTGGGACTTTGAAAGAAGACAGGTAAATCAGAATGCTGGGCTCTTACCCTTGCCCTCTAAAACTGAACGAGGAAGAGGGAAGAGATGGTGGTCCTTGTCTGGAGTAAACTCCCAATTTCCCGAGGTAATGAAGTAGTCGTCTCCAGCCCCCTTGTTGGAGTCTAGGAGGTCGGCTACGATTTTATACTCTGTGGACCTCGGCTTAAGATAATAGACATAGCATTTTTCTTTCAAATTGAGGGCACACATGGTATAGCAATACTAGATATCGGCTAAAGTGATCCTAGCATTTTCCTGTTTAGCTAAGGCTATGATACCATAGATCACTCGATAGGAATTTATGGTCAGTTGCATGGGGTTCAACTTGTAATAATGGAGAATCTCGCGAAAAAGGATGTTGAGTGGAAACCGAAGTCCACACTCAGTGAAACCTACAATGGGAAAAGGCATCGAATCATCTGTAGGCAAGATGGAGTCATTATCCCCAGCCAACCTTAGATGGACATCAGCAGGAATGGCGAACTCTTGCCTAAAGTACTCAAGTTTGGTCGGAGTATCTACCCTATGTCTCCACATACCCATGATGTCGGCCTGAATGGTCGGGGTTGGATTTCAGAAAAAGGTGTTTTGGGAGAGTTAATGAGACCTCGGCAAAAACCTAGGTAAGTACTGGTTTCAGTTTTTCCTAAATTATGGGTTCTACACAGCAAATCCCAAAACTAGATCTATGGAAGCAAGGGTTGAAAGCACGGATCTGGAAAACAGAAAAGCAAGAACGAAGTTTTCAGAATCAAGAACAAAGGTGGGGCTATCAAAAGCATAGAGAATACAAGGAGTATAAGGTCAAGAACAGTGACAAGAGTGCGAGAAAGTGGTGAATAGTGTATGGGCGAAGATCAAAACCATTTGAATACTTTCAGATATATGATTTGCAAGATTTGAAACAATAATGGCAACAAGTAATGAAGAATATCAATAGAATTGAAAACGAAAGGAACAATAGCTTACCAGAAGAAGTAAGGCCGGAATGAGGTTCGCCGAAGTCAGATGATGGTTACAGAAGTAACAGAATAGCGGGAGCTTCACCAGAAAGACGAATGAAGACGATTGCAGAGCTTGGAGCTTGAGCAATGGCGGATTCGAGAGAAAGGGTTTAGAGAGAGAGAAAGCAAGTGAATCGAATGCAAAAGTGAAGAAAAGAAGAAAGAAGGAAAAGTTTTGTCGAAAACTTGAAATGGCGGCAAAACAGAGCATTTAGTGCGCCTGGAACAGCGCATACGTCAGACGGCGCACACAGGCACCCGACAGATATTTGGCGCATCATTAGCATGGTCCAATGGGGTTAAAACGCGTAAATGAAACGGTTGAAAAGTGATGCGTGACAGCTCATGCGCGTAAAGGAGTTCATTGGAATTCTTGTTCTTGAAAGAAGACATGTCGGCCTGAAATGAATGATCTCGGCTGAGGAGTTCCATAGCCGATGTATAGAAAGAAAGTACCGATATAGGTTCCATCACCTCAGAATGCCGAGGTAATAGAACCTAGGGGGCAGTTGTGGAGATATATTTTCTGAGATACCAACACGTGGGAAGGTGACGCCGACGTGTCAGCCGAGGTTCTATGTGTCCTGGTCGTTGTGCCGAGGTGATCTCGGAGATGCCGAGGTTATCTCCGAAGATATCAGAATCCAAGATAAGCGGATAAGGGACAAAAGTCCAAGGATGAAGAAAGACTTCATGATGGATAAGAATAACACTCTTAGGGAGTCTATCCTTATCTCTTGGGGAGTCCAAAGTAAGTACTGAATTGGAGTCCATAGAAGTCAGGCTTCTAGTGGGACTGGGATTGAGTTTACTATAAAAGAGAGGCACCGCCTATGGGTCTAAGGTACGCAATTTTATGCTTTGAGCAGTGAGTTTAGCACTTGATTATCTTTGAGAGATATACTGACTTGATCGTCGGAGTTCCCCCGAGTGGAAGAACCACCGCTGGAGCCTTCTCTTTTTGTGTAGGACAGCAAGGTGCCATCTATTCTGCCAGTGTTCTACAGCTGAATTACTAAGCGGGCAGTGTGGTCAAAAAATCACTCACATAGTTCTCATATGGGAGAGAGTTAGAGAGAGAGAGTCTGGGAAAAAAGGTTATGGGTAAAAACCACATAACGTATCTGATATACGTATCTGATATATCAATATATTATCTAAAATATATAATCAGATATATAACCACCAATATCTATCTATCCATCTATCCATATCTATTGATATGATAGATATAGATATCCTGAATGGTTATCCAAATAAGTTTTGAATTAAAATTCAAACTTACATAGATAAGGTTGAAAAGGTTCAGGTTCAAAAGGTTCAAAAGGTCATGTCACATGAGTGCCCAATTTCTAACATCTCCCACTCCCACATGAGTTGGCATGACACTGCCACATCTCTATCTCAATCTCCCAAAAAATGAACAATCTCATACTAGCCAATGCACCGTGCGACTGCTAAGAACACCTGCATGTGGAAGCTCTATACTAGAAACTCAAAATGAGCCAGTATAGAGACGTCAATCCAAAAATAACAAAAATAGTGTCTCATACCGGTCCAAAAAACATCTCTAATCCCTCAAAAAGAGCATGTTTGACCCTCTCAATTCTTGCAATATATTCACACTCAATCCGCCTCTCATACAGAGCGATGTGAGTTGCCGGTAGTGAATATACAACAGTAATGAAATACTAGATGATCTTCCCTTTGCCCTCATGCCATTTAGTTTAGGATTGACCGCTTTCCCAGTGATGTCCCTTAAGGATGAATCATACATGACCGCAGGCAACATACCAAAGTAACAGAACATCAACCCCTTACCTTATGACATAGTCAAAAGTCACAAAAGGATACATAAATGAAAGTCATATCAATAATGACACGTAAGACTCACACGGTGAAGAAACAGGGATCCATTCTCTCACCTCATTACTCGGTCGCCAAGCACATATAGTATGAATACATGCTACGGCGGAGTAACTCTTCCAAAAGAGTGATGTCATACTCGATACACCGTACAGATATTAGTCTAGTCGCTTTCTAACGCCTAACCCGAATTCTCTATTTGCTCGCCTTCTAGGTGCCAAATGAGATCTCGCATCTGGCTGATCATAACAAGCACAACATGGAAAGTGGGTACTAACATCCATGTTTGGTCCTTAACGTAACCTCATATTGGTTGTAACCAAGGCGACATGCATAGTAGATAATTTAAGCCTCTCTTGGCTCCAAATAAAAAATGAACCACTAGTCTCATCCTTGCTCACTCCCAAGTGCCAATGGCGATTGCTCGTGTGAGTAAGCCAATCTTGCCTACTAATATCATCATCTGCTAATCATTATGACACAAACCATAATAGTGTCAACATCCCATCATCTCACAACAAATAAGTGATCGATCTAAAAAAAACATGACCACAGCTTGCGCAATTCTAGATTCCAAACATAAGCTTTATCAGCACCTCTTGCGATAAGCATATACAACGGAATCCTCCATGTGCGCCTCACATGAAGTGATTCAGGATCACTACCTCTTGCGCAATAACCTCTCTAAAGATATTTTGATGACCAATTTGCGTTCATTCTTGATACGCCCAACTAGCGCATTGAATCTTACAAGGAGCAAATTAATATACTACTAGTAAAGCATTCTATCCACAGTCTAATGAGCAAGGTCAATATCTAAACAACTCAGTTGACCATTTACCAAAGATAACACTTATCATGCCGAATACGCCCACATAGCGTACTTCAAGCTCCCACAACAAAGAAAAGATCAAGGAACATAGGTCATATGTTTCTCCCAAAAACAATCCGAGGATTCACTCAATAGCTAAGGCTCTGGCTTTTACCGATAGGTAAATCAATTGGTTTGCAATTTTGCATCTAGAATCGTTCTAGGATATTCCTTATGTAAGTCATCGAAGACAAAACAGGAATTCTCCCAAAACAATCCCTAAGGATCGTACATCCAAGCATATAAACTACATCACCCATGTCCATCATATCTAAAATAGAGGACTACCCACCCTAGGTGGTGATAACCTTATAAATTCCTGGCTCATAATGACTAAGTAAGGAAAAACTTCTTTTGGACCATTGATCATGCCTCAGTGGTCTTCATCGATCATCGTTGGCCTATCATGGCTTGACGAAATCTAAGAACCACTCTTTGGATAACTGTTTGAGGCTGTAAAAGATTTATTGGAACTAGCAACCTTTTTGCGCTCCTAACTTTTCACCATAAAAGCACAAGGTAAATCTCTACGGATTTACTTATCCAATTCTCCAACGAGAAAGTTGGGTCACAATGTCCACAAATCAATGTTCCGAACTTATGTCAATCGTAGCCTAAGTTGAAATAACCTCACTCCCCAGGAGGAAGTCTTCTCGTGGTCTACACTTTTCTCAATGGTGCAACTTTTCGGTATCTAGCGAGCCTTATGCCTCAACAATGACTATCTAAATTGCACATAACCTCAGAACAGTTTCACGTTATAATGGAAAGTCAACCAAATTATAGAAATTGTTAATCCTCAAAGACTTTGTCTTAAACTGCACAACATTGATCCACTTTCTAAAAACAGAGGACTAGAGCCTTTAGCATTATCCTAGGCTCTTTATCATCTTGCGGAGTAATCATGAATGTTTCCTTCTCAATCACCCAGTGATGACGTGAAAAATTTTCACATTCGCTACCAATCCAGCAGTGGAGTGATACTACAAAATGAGTACCACCCACACAAGTCACAGTGCAGAAGCTAGATCGTTCTCATATGGGAGAGAGTTAGAGAGAGAATCTGAGAAAAAAAGTTATGGGTAAAAATCACATAACGTATCTGATATACGCATCTGATATATCAATATATTATCTAAAATATATAATTAGATATATAACCATTGACATGGCTAGGCCCATGAAGGTTACAGCCCATATTAAGCAACCCTAGCCCCATCACTTGGAGCCCACAGCAAGACTCGGTTGGCCAGACCCAACACAGCTGGAGTCCAACTGGGAAAGGAGGGCCACTGATATGCAGACACATGGCAAAGCGAGGCATAGGCCACATCAGCAGACAAGGATCTGCAAAGTCATGGTCCACGGAACATCACAATTAATGCAATCCATCACAGCATTTATTGCGACAACACCCCTCAGCCGGAACAGGATCCCCTTACCCTGAACAAGGTAAGCCACGGCACAGGCTTTCGGCGGTGAGGGCAGGTCGGCAGAGACAGTGAAATGATTACCAGGAGATATAAGCAAAGACAAAAGGCAAGAAGAAGGTTAAGCTTTTCTAACTCCTCTCTCTCTCTCTCTCTGGCTTTCAATCTTGCAAACACTAACTTGCTCGTCGGAGGGTTCACTGGGGGACTACCCCGTTCCCCATTGAACTTGCTTGCAGGTTACTCCGGCGGGACTTCGACGCCCCCAACCCAGATCCAGGAAGCTTGGATCAGTCCGACCCATTCACCTAGACGAACTGCATCATCAGTTGGCGCCGTCTGTGGGAAGCTCCCGGTTTTTATCCGGACGTCAGTTGTGTTCATTGTCGCCGGAGACCCCGTCCCACCAACCTTTTTCCTTTCCCTGTCTAAGTGCATGGTCACGACTAGATCCATGGCTTCTCACCACAATGCCGCTGATCACCAGACCGACCCCCCCAATCCAAACAACCCACCACAATACATCATCGAACTCACCAACAGCATCAACCGCATGGCCGAACAGAACCAGGCCCTGATAAATGCCTTGCTCCAAAGAAACCTTCCAGCACCACCACCACCTCCGGAGGTTCCCCCCAACCCAGGACAACCACCGAACCAGGCTGGCCAGCAGTCCAACCCTCATAACATGGAAGGTTTCCAACCTCCTCATCCGCATGTACAACCACCACCACCTCCGCATCCGTTGGGCATACCACCAGCCCCGGAAGGGGAAGCCAGCAGTGTCCAACCCCCACTTCCCTCCGGAGGAGACCACATTCCCCTCTGGGACGCCGAACTCCGGGCCGTGAAGCTCCAGCTCCAAGGGGTCATGCAGAACATCCAACACAAACCCTCGACCACAGCAAACTCACCGTTTGTTGCCTCCATCCGAGACAGACCCCTACCCGCCAAATTCAAAATGCCCACCATCGACTCCTTCGACGGAACCACAGACCCAGTCGATCATCTGGAAACCTACCGCACCCTTATGATTCTCCATGCCTTCCCTGACGAGATCATGTGCCGAGCCTTCCCTGTGACATTGAAGGGGTCAGCTCGGCTCTGGTTCGGTCAGTTACCAGCAGACTCCGTCTCCACCTTCCAGCACCTCAGCGACTCCTTCCTTAGCCACTTCATCGGAGCTCAACGCCAACGCCGCCCCGCAACCCAACTCCTCAACATCCGCCAGACAGAGGGGGAATCACTGCGCAGCTTTGTTACTCGCTTCAATACAGAAGCTTTGCAGGTGGCTGAAAATGATGACAAGGTCATCCTCACCGCGTTCATGGCCGGACTACGGTCGTCTGATTTTCTCTTCTCCCTTTCCAAAAACCCCCCGACCTCCATGGCGACCCTACTCTCCAAAGCCCAGAAATATATGAATGCCGAAGACTCATTGGCCGCTCGGCAAGACCCGATCACTAAAAGCCCGACCCCCAGAGATAAGAGAAAAGACCCCGAACCCCGTACCACTCAGTACAACAACCAAGCCTCACACAACTATGCCGACCGACCACCACGCGCCGACCGGCTGGCACCGACCAAGCCACCTGGTCGGTTTGAGAGATACACGCCTCTTAACTCCCCTATGGAACAAGTTCTTCACCAAATACAAAGAGACTATCCTCTCAAGTGGCCTCAGCCTCCACGAAATCCGTCAGCACGAAAGGACCAGTCAAAGTACTGCCGTTTCCACCAAGACCATGGCCACAACACAGACGACTGTATTAACCTCAAGGACCAGGTTGAGGCCCTAATACGTCAAGGGCGCCTCAGCCGGTTCACAGACATCCGCCCCCAACAGAGACAAAGAGCCGAACCCCTCAGACATGATCGCCGGCGGACCCCACCCCGGCGAATAGCCCAGTCAAACCAAGGCCAAGACCGACCTCAACAACCTCAACCCCCAGGTCATCCCCCGCCACCAGTCGGCGAGATTCGGGTCATTTCAGGTGGCCTGGCCTGTGGAGGTCCCTCCAGATCCGCTCAAAGGGCTGAACTCAGAAAAATCAGACAAGGCTCAGACAGAAACATAACCGTCGTCGACCGACCAACGAAGCAACCCAAGCAGGGGACAGAGCCTATTACCTTTTCGGATACAGACTGCACAGGTGTCCACTATCCCCATGACGATCCTCTTGTCATCTCTGCCATCCTGTCAAACTACAAGGTCAGACGAATTCTGGTCGACAACGGCAGCTCCTCCGACCTCATATTCCTCAACTGTTTCCGCCAGCTCAAAATCGGAGAGGAGAGTCTGACCCCCCTCCGGACCCCATTGGTCGGTTTCACTGGCGACCGGGTCACTTCCATTGGCTCCATCGATCTCCCCATCACCATTGGGGAATACCCCAGACAGACCACAAGATTGCTCACCTTTCTGGTCGTCGATTGTCCTTCCGCCTGTAACATGATCCTGGGCCGCAGCGCCCTCAACGCCTTTCAAGCCATCACATCCACTTATCACCTCGCCATGAAGTTCCCTACCAACCTGGGGGTCGGCACCGTTAAGGGAGAACAGACCACAGCTAGGGAATGTTATGTTGCTTCGCTCAAAGACGTCAAGTTGAAGGAGGCCATGATCATAGAAGGGCTTGACGCTCGGGACGAGGACGAGCTGGTTAGAGGAGAGCCAGTAGAGGAGCTAGTTGAGGTCAGTATTGACCCCACCAACCCGCTCAAAACTGTTAAGATTGGAAGCCAACTATCCCCCCGAGCAAAATCCGACCTTACCGCTCTGCTGACCGAACACAAGGACGTCTTTGCTTGGACTCATGCAGATATGCCAGGCATTGACCCTTCTTTCATAACCCATCACCTCAGCATCGAACCTCATTTTCGACCTCACCGTCAAAAACAGCGAATCTTCCACCCAGAACGTAATAATCTCATCGCTGCAGAAGTTGACAAGCTCCTCGCCGCTCGATTCATCCAGAATGTAGATTATCCTAAGTGGTTGTCTAATGTGGTCCTCGTTCGCAAGAACAATGGCAAGTGGCGTCTCTGTGTCGATTACTCAGACCTGAATCGAGCTTGCCCCAAAGATAGCTATCCACTCCCCCGCATAGATCTTCTGGTCGACGCCACGGCCGGTCACCAGATGCTCAGCTTCATGGATGCCTTCTCTGGGTACAACCAAATCATGATGCACTCGTCCGATCGGGAGCACACTTCCTTCATCACCGACCGAGGTACCTACCACTACTGTGTCATGCCGTTCGGACTAAAGAATGCTGGGGCCACCTACCAACGGTTAGTCAACGCTGTCTTCCACCATCAGATCGGCCGGAATATGGAAGTATATGTGGACGATATGCTAGTCAAGAGCAAACTCTCTGCCGACCATCTGACCGACCTCAGAGAAACCTTCGCCACCCTTCGCAAGTATCAGATGAAACTTAACCCAGAGAAGTGTGCCTTTGGCGTGGGATCGGGAAAATTCTTGGGCTTCATGGTCAGTCAGCGCGGCATTGAAGCCAACCCGGAAAAGATCAAGGCTTTGATTGAGATGCAGTCCCCTAGAACCGTTAAAGAAGTCCAGAGACTCACTGGCAGAGTGGCCGCTCTAAACCGCTTCATTTCCCGTGCAACAGACAAGTGCCTACCATTCTTCAAAGTCCTCCGACAGACCTTCGAATGGACCACTGAATCTGAAGAGGCTTTCCAACAGTTAAAGCAATGCATGGCCAATCCCCCACTTCTCTCACAGGCAATCACAGGTGAGCCCCTCTTCCTTTACCTAGCGGTGTCCACCACTGCAGTCAGCGCAGCCCTCATCAGGGAAGATGGCTCAGTCCAACGACCTGTCTACTACATCAGTCGGGCTCTGAGGGGAGCAGAGCAGAATTACCCACTGTTGGAAAAATTATCCTTGGCCTTGGTCACCGCATCCAGACGACTTCGCCCCTATTTCCAAGCCCACCCCATAGTGGTCCTCACCGACCAGCCCCTGAAGAAGGTTATGCAATAGCCAGAACTTTCTGGCAGACTAATGCAGTGGTCAGTGGAACTTAGCCAATTCGACATCTCCTACCACCCTCGAACAGCAATCAAGGGGCAGGCTATAGCCGACTTCATCATGGAATTCACCAACCCTCCCTCAGCAGCTGCCCCTGCATACCACTCACCCCTTGCCGAGCAGGAAGACCCCCACTCCTGGACTCTCAACGTCGATGGGTCTTCCCGGAGGGAAGGTAGCGGGGCTGGCCTCATCCTTACCTCCCCTGAGGGTGGCTATTTCAAGTGTGCTCTTCGTTTCCTGTTTGCGGCTAGTAATAACGAGGCTGAGTACGAAGCAGTGATAGCAGGACTCCGCCTTGCCAAGGACATTGGTGTCAGCCACATTCAGGTATTCAGTGACTCCCAGCTCATCGTTGGCCAGATTACTGGGGAATTCGACGCCAAAGATGACACAATGAGGGCTTACAGGGACTTGGCACTACCCCTCGTCCGCCTTTTCAATACCTTCCACATCAGACACATACCTCGGACAGAAAATTCCAAGGCAGATGAGATGGCCCAGCTGGCCTCCGCTGACCATTCCAACCTCAGCCATGATGTCCGTCTCGAATATCTACCCCAACCAGCCATTTCACCCAACCTGCAAGATGTACAATTCATCCAGAACGAACCCATCCCCTGGGCATCCGACATTTCCCTCTTCTTGACCTCAGGAGCACTACCAGATGACCAGCAGCAGGCAGCCAAAGTTAGGGCCAGAGCATCCAATTACATCATCATCGAAGGCATATTATACAAGCGTAGATTCTCACGACCTTATCTGCGGTGCCTCAGCCCCACCCAAGCAACCTATGTAATGCAAGAAATCCATGAAGGAATCTGTGGCAATCACTCAGGTGGCAGATCTCTCGCCCACAAAGTACTCCGTACAGGTTATTTCTGGCCGACTCTCAACCAAGATGCAGCTGATTTCGTCCTTAAATGTGACAAGTGCCAGCGTTTCGCCAACATCCCCCATGCCCCCCCCACTGAGCTGATCACCCTTTGCAGCCCTTACCCATTCGCCAAATGGGGGATCGACCTGATCGGTCCGCTTCCCACAGGTCGAGGTCAGACCAAATTTGCCATTGTCGCCATTGACTACTTTACCAAGTGGGTAGAGGCAGAACCTCTAGCCACCATCACCGAACTGAATACGACGAAGTTCATCTGGCAGTCGGTCGTTTGTAGGTTTGGCATCCCTCAAGCAATTGTCACTGACAACGGCAAGCAATTCGACAACGCCAGGTACAGACAGTTTTGTGCAGACCTCCAGATTCAACCGTGTTTCTCCTCCCCCGGTCATCCCCAAGCAAACGGCCAAGTTGAGGTCACTAACCGCTCTCTTCTGAAGATCATCAAAACCAAACTCAAAGCAGCTAAAGGCCTTTGGGCGGAGGAACTACCGAATGTACTCTGGGCTTACCGAACCACGGCCCGGACTCCTACTGGGGAAACTCCTTTTCG
Source organism: Camellia japonica (assembly GCA_030407325.1). Taxonomy (NCBI): domain Eukaryota; kingdom Viridiplantae; phylum Streptophyta; class Magnoliopsida; order Ericales; family Theaceae; genus Camellia; species Camellia japonica. Next base: position 107,356,753 of record JAPPVO010000013.1, on the reverse strand, counting down.
CCTAACGTATGGCGCCGAGGCGGTTGTTCCAGTAGAAGTCGGTCTGCCCACCCCCAGGGTTCTGCATCCAGACCTCGCCTCCACCGAAGAGCTCCGACGAGCAGAGTTGGACCTCATTGAAGAACTCAGAGAGACTGCAGCCGTCAGGTTAGCTTCCTACCAGCAGAAAATGAGGACACACTACAACCGCAAGGTCCGACCACGTCAATTCTCCGTAGGGGACCTTGTCTTAAGAGAAGCAACCCTCGCCACAAAGAATCCAACTGAAGGAAAGCTGGCAGCCAAATGGGAGGGACCCTACATTGTGAAGGCCCGCCCACGACCAGGCACTTACCGACTCCAAGACATGGACGGTCAAGACCTTCCCCATCCCTGGAATGCTGAACATCTGAAGCGTTATTATCAATGAATTCCTACTTTTGTATCATCACAACTGCTGTACTTTCCTCTTTAATAAACAATACCAACTCTGATCTAAGCTCACAACTTTTCAGTTATGTATATATTGTTTTTATGACTCTCTCACTTGCAGCATCACTTTCAAAAGCCTCAGCCAGACCTGAGTACCTTCAAAAGCCTCAGCCAGACCTGAGCACTTTCAAAAGCCTCAGTCCGACCTGAGCACTTTCAAAAGCCTCAGCCAGACCTGAGCACTTTCAAAAGCCTCAGCCAAACCTGAGCACTTTCAAAAGCCTCATCCAGACCTGAGCACCTTCAAAAGCCTCAGCCAGACCTGAGCACTTTCAAAAGCCTCAGCCAGACCTGAGCACCTTCAAAAGCCTCAGCCAGACCTGAGCACTTTCAAAAGCCTCAGTCCGACCTGAGCACTTTCAAAAGCCTCAGCCAGACCTGAGCACTTTCAAAAGCCTCAGTCCGACCTGAGCACTTTCAAAAGCCTCAGCCAGACCTGAGCACCTTCAAAAGCCTCAGCCAGACCTGAGCACTTTCAAAAGCCTCAGTCCGACCTGAGCACTTTCAAAAGCCTCAGCCAGACCTGAGCACTTTCAAAAGCCTCAGTCCGACCTGAGCACTTTCAAAAGCCTCAGTCCGACCTGAGCACTTTCAAAAGCCTCAGAGCACTTTCAAAAGCCTCAGCCAGACCTGAGCACTTTCAAAAGCCTCAGCCAGACCTGAGCACTTTCAAAAGCCTCAGCCAGACCTGAGCACCTTCAAAAGCCTCAGCCAGACCTGAGCACTTTCAAAAGCCTCAGCCAGACCTGAGCACCTTCAAAAGAATCAGCCAGACCTGAGCACTTTCAAAAGCCTCAGTCCGACCTGAGCACTTTCAAAAGCCTCAGTCCGACCTGAGCACTTTCAAAAGCCTCAGCCCGACCTGAGCACTTTCAAAAGCCTCAGCCAGACCTGAGCACTTTCAAAAGCCTCAGCCAAACCTGAGCACTTTCAAAAGCCCCGGCCAGACCGTGCACTTCAAGCCCCAGTCAGACCAATGAATGCAAGCTCATAAGGCAAAACACTTAATCATGATCTCACACTTAACCCCAATTTCAACATAATTTGACACTTAGTCTTATTTCCACGATTTTAGTCATCCTTTGAAAATCACATCTTCAATGTTACATTTCAATCTGCTTTTTCAACGCAGTTTCACACTTAGTCATATTTTAAAGCATGTTCTCTCATATTTTATTTGAAAATTACATCTTCCACATTACATCTCAGTCTACTTTTTCCAGGTCATTCGACACTTAGTCATTTTTCAAGATGATTCTCCCATATTTCATTTGACAGTCACCTCTCCCACATTACATTTCAGTCTACTTTGTCAAGGTCATTCGACACTTAGGCATTTTTTTAAAAAAAAAAGATGTACTCCCATGTTTCATTCGAAAACTACACCTCCAACATTACATTTCACTTCATATTAGACAATTACTTATCCTACTCTGACTCGGATTTTGGCATAACTGTCTCGCCTCACTTTACTAACTAACACAAGCCTTTGCTGAGAACACCAGTGCACAAACTCATCACAACAAAAACAAACCAAGAACAAACCAACACAAGGGGGCATACACTGGCATCATCAATTAGAAGCATAAGAGCAATTTTATTCATTTAAAAATGTGTGTACACATCACTTACATCCCTTCCACAAAAAAAAAAAAAAAAAACACATAAACAACAAAACCAAAACTACTAAGCACACTCCCCCTGCAGCTTACTCCTCCCCTTCACTAGAGATGAGGTCACCCTCTTCAACTCCTTCGTCCAGTGGGGTCTGGGCCACGTCATCCTCACCAATCGTCACACTACTTAGGTCTAAGTCTGGGAACAGCTCCTCAGCCCTGCGCTTGAACATCTTCCAGCCGCTGTCCCAGTACTCATCCATTTCGTGCTTGTAAAAGTCAGATTGCTGGAAACTATTGATGATTTCAGACTCTGTCCTCACTCCAGCACCTGTCCCTGATGACCCAGCACCCCCAGACTCCACCCCAGCCAAGTTGGCAGCCACTGCAGCGTCTACTGCCACCTGAAATTCGGGAGACCCCTTGAATTGTGCCACTGCTGCGACGTACAGGTCAGGGTAGGCTGCCCTTTCTGAGGCCGCCCTTGCCTTCTCTCCGTCCAGCTCTTTTTGAAGGGCCTCCCTCTCAGAGGCTGCCCTCGTCCTTTCTCCCTCCAACTCCTTTTGCAACGCCTCAACTGCAGTGGCTGCCCTCCTCTTCTCCTCATCCAACTCTTTCTGCAAGCTCTCCTTCTCCGCCTGCGCTCTTCCCATTTCTACTTCTAACTCCCTCATCAATCTCCCTTTCTCCTCCTCCGCCTTGGCCAGTTCTTCCCCCAACTCCTTCTGCAGAGCTCCTACCTTAGCATCTGCATCATCTCGCTGCTTGACCAGCTCTTCAGCATGGACCATGGCCTCCTCATGCCGCTCGATCGCCACAGCACAAGCCCTCTCGGCCTCTCCCAACTTTTTTTGCTCACCAGCAAGTTGAAACTCGAGCGATACAGCCTGGCGGCGCATCCCCTCCAGCTCCAACTTGACTGACTGCAATTCGGTGTGGGCAGTTTTCCACTCCATACTCTCCTTCTTCAGTTTGGCCAGCTCGGCCTTGGCCTCCTCAGCTCTGATCCTGGCCCCTGCAGTCTTCCTTAGCAAGGCGCCTGCCAGGGTGGTTACCTCCATTTGGGCGGAGCATAACCCCCTGAACAGGTCGGCGTCATTGAACCCAGAGGTTGAACGCAGAGCTGGCTCCTCCACCATCTTTACCAGGCGATCTGCCACCGCCTTAGCTGGGCCCCCATCCCCTTCCAATCTCCCAGCCACAGCACGCGTGTGGTAAAGTGTTGCACCCAGCCCAGCCCCCCTTTCTTGAAGCATAGCCCCCCTTGGGGTCTGCTCTCTCCTGCCTGGTTCTACACCAACCAACTCTGCCCCCACTTGCACCACTGGGACCTGTTCCAACCTCCCACTTAGTTCATCCCCCACCAGCCCTGTTTCTCCTTGTCCTCCTGGGGTCTTCTCCACACCTTCCACCGTTGGGGTCTGCTCCACCCCTTCTCCTTCTACCCTTGCGACCAGATCGGCCTCTTCCGTGCCCACCTCCTTCCTTCTTTTCTGGGCTGGTTCTCCATCCCCTCGTCTCAACCTTTTCTTCTTCTTCCCTACACCCAGATCCTCCATCTCCTTCAGTGACCTCTCCTTTAGTGGATCCTTGGGGAGCGGTCGTGGCTCAAACTCGCTCAAGTTTTTCTCTCCCAGGGCCTTGGGACGAGGTCGAATCCTCTCCCTCGCCAGCGGTTGAGACGGCCGGTCAACTTGAGCCTCCTTGAATTTTTGAGCCCTCACCAGCATAGCCTGATCCTCAACCTCCTGCGCCTTTCTTCTGGTCTCCAACTCCGCCCGGTCGAGATCCCCCCCGCTCGGTTGTGGACCCAACCCCGCCGCAAACAACGCAGACGGCTGAACAAGCTCATCCCACCTAACTTTTTCCTTTTCCCTCCACTCCTTCACCTTCTTTACTCTCTCCTCCACCGCCGCACCCACCTTCGCCTCCACATACTTGGCTGGCACCTTCCACGTCGAACGTACCCCAACCCCTCCAGAGTTGGACACAAAGAACCACCTTGGTCTCCAACCTTTGATCGAAGTTGGCAGCCCCACCACCAAACTCTTCCCTGCCAAAGCCTGCAGGGTCACCCACGTCTCCTGTTGCCCTGACGCTTTATAGCAGCAAAAGAACTCATCTACGGTCATGGCCTGCCCCTCCATTGCCTTTGGCCAGGCGCTGGCGCACGACAGTAGAATCTTCCACGCGTTGGGCATCAGCTGCCCTGGTGCTATGTCCAAGTGGTTGAGCACATCCACCACGATCTGCGGCAGCGGCAATCTGAGCCCACCTTTCAACGCTTCCTCATAGAGGGAGAACTCCCCTGGCTTGACGTCCGCCGGCCTCTCCCGTGAGGTTGGCACCACCAACTCCACCTCCGCCGGAATCTGGTACTTTTCACGAACAGCCTCCAATTCCGCCGCCGTGATAATGGACCTGTCAGCCCTCGAATGCCAGTGCTCTGGTCCCACCTGGCTAATTGGTTGCGGTGCTGCTACCAAAGTCGAACCCTGGGGTTGCACCACTGTCTCCTCCACCGCCCCTGACCTGTACCGCTGAGCCAACTCCACCCCGTCATCTTCTCCAAGAGGGTCCACCCTTCCACTTCCTTCTTGAGCCATGTCTATGGCGTGTTTGCGTATTGCCTCTGATGCAGGTGCTAGCAAATTGCAAAAATGTTGTAAAGGAGTATCGTTGGCAACAAAAGAACTGATACTTCGAATACTTTGGGTTTTTGTAAAGAAGTAAGTGAATCGTATGATGCCAAACGCCCACGGTTTGCCCGTATTCCAAGGATCCAAATTAATCTTTGCCAGCTTGAAAACTTTTCAAATTACCTGCGAAGGCTGTCCTTTCAACACCCATCATCATAACCTAACGTCTCATTTTTAATCCAACGCCTGGGTACCTCCCCATGCCACGTGTACGATTGAGATGTACTGGCTCCTGCACTTATCCTGTCTTTTCCACTGACATCACGTGACACCCCACCTTCTCGAGCCCCGTGCTATCCCGCTCGGCCAGCCTTACGGTCGGCCTCTCCCACTCGGAGCGCCTCGCGGTCAGCCCTTCCCGCTCGGCCAGCCTCACGGTCCGCTCATTCCGCTCGGCTCGCCCCACGGTCGGCCTCTCTCGCTCAAACTCCTTGCGGTCAGCCTCTCCCGCTCGACCACCTCACGGTCGGCCCCTCCTACTCGGATCGCCTCGCGATCAGCCTCTCCCGCTCGGCCAACCTCACGGTCCGCCCATTCCGCTCGGCTCGCCCCACGGTCGGCCTCTCTCGCTCAGGGTCGGTCGTCCTTACGGTCGGCACAACCTACACTTCCCTTCGCCATTACTATTCCCTTCGTTGGTCTGAAGCTGCACTCGGGAATGGGGGACTACTGACATGGCTAGGCCCATGAAGGTTACAGCCCATATTAAGCAACCCTAGCCCCATCACTTGGAGCCCACAGCAAGACTCGGTTGGCCAGACCCAACACAGCTGGAGTCCAACTGGGAAAGGAGGGCCACTGATATGCAGACACATGGCAAAGCGAGGCATAGGCCACATCAGCAGACAAGGATCTGCAAAGTCATGGTCCACGGCACATCACAATTAATGCAATCCATCACAGCATTTATTGCGACAACACCCCTCAGCCGGAACAGGATCCCCTTACCCTGAACAAGGTAAGCCACGGCACAGGCTTTCGGCGGTGAGGGCAGGTCGGCAGAGACAGTGAAATGATTACCAGGAGATATAAGCAAAGACAAAAGGCAAGAAGAAGGTTAAGCTTTTCTAACTCCTCTCTCTCTCTCTCTCTGGCTTTCAATCTTGCAAACACTAACTTGCTCGTCGGAGGGTTCACTGGGGGACTACCCCGTTCCCCATTGAACTTGCTTGCAGGTTACTCCGGCGGGACTTCGACGCCTCCAACCCAGATCCAGGAAGCTTGGATCAGTCCGACCCATTCACCTAGACGAACTGCATCATCAACCATCAATATCTATCTATTTATCTATCAATATCTACTGATATGATAGATATAGATATCTTGAATGATTATCTAAATAAATTTTAAATTAAAATTTAAGCTTACATAAATAAAATTCAAAAATTTCAAAGTATCATGCTGCATGAGCATCCAACTTCTAACTATTATAATCTTCACAAGAATATTTACAAAAATGGGCGGCAAGCCACATTTGTCTAGCAATCAATCTAATCACGTTGTTCTCATGGGCGGCAAGTCACATTTTTCTCGCCGTCGGCAAGTAAAAACAAAATAATAAAAAATAAAGAAAAAAGTTAAGGTACTGATGATCGGTTTGACAAGTTTTAAAAAAGTTAAAAAATTAAAATAATAATTATTTTATTTAAATCATATCATTTTATTTAAATCATATCATTTTTTTAATACATTATTTCAAATTCAACTCAAATTTAATTCATATTTCAGAAAAAGTTAAAAAATACACTTATTTTGATCATCCCAAACAACTCCTAAAATTAAATTATTTAAAAATATACATCCACAGTAAAAATTAAATTAATAAAATGTGAGATTAATATAAGAAATAAATTTAAATTGTTAATGTAAAATTCTAAATAATTTTTGAATTTTTATATCTGAATCTATAGCCTTCCTAAAACCAAATATATTATCAAAAATGATAGACATATAGTGCCATTTTGGGAACATGGTAAAAAGCCACGTTTTTTGACATAATGTCCAAAAATATGGCTGCCAAAAAGGCCAGAAAAGTCATTTGGCAAGTGCAAAAAATACAGCCGTAAAATTACAAATTAGAGTTTATGAAAAAAAATAAAAAAATAAAATCTCTTATGTTGGGTAAGGGTATTTTGATCATTTTAATTTGATTTGACACCATAAATAAATATTAAACTAAAAAGCAAAAAGTCAATTTTTTACTAACTTTCCAAATTATTTTTAAAAAAGTCAAAAAGCTTGGTAAAAAGTCAAAAGCCAGCTTTTTACTAACTTGTCAAAAAAAATGCACTTTTTGACTTATTGACTTATATGGGTTGGGTTTGATGTGATGTGTTAGAAAAGTGGTGTGATTTAAATAAGATGATGTAACTTAAATAGGATAGTGACTTTTTGACTTTTTGTATTATTTAATGTACCCTAAACGAAGCCATAATTTTGAAGTGATATATATTAGTCAATTCTACTATGATCTCGATCTTACTAAAAAAAGTTTATTATTATTTATTTATTTCTTTTATATATATATGTATATGTATATATCTATATAAAAAATTTGATTATAAGTTTTTTTCTACAAACATCTCTTCTAACTTTTGATAGCATAAAAGATGCATTATATCAAATTAATCTATATAAAAAATTTGATTATAAGTTTTTTCTACAAACATCTCTTCTAACTTTTGATAACATAAAAGATGCATTATATGAAATTAATTATTTTTCTTTAATTATTTTTAAATTATTTAACATACGTTATTATTATAGATAATTTATCATTTCTTTTACATTAAAAGTAGAATCTTATGATTATCGATCCAATTTTATGATCCAATCCACAAATCCCTCCAAACAATCCGATTTTAACAACTTTGGCAAGAACTCCCTTATCACAGAATTTTGGGTAATTCTATTTCCACACACTAATTCCTCTCAATACACACACTTAATGAACATTTTCTCAATGCACACATTATAAAAATATAAAATCTTAGTACACATCTCTACATTCCAATATTACTCTCATTTTCAATTTTAAAACTCTAAGACTATGTTTGGTTTCAATGTTTAAATCAATTTCTTGAAATTTTTTTTTAGAAAATTATAAATAAACTTGACAAAAATAAATACCAAAAAAATAATTTTTAATTTTAAAATTTTTTCCTCATAGAAAGATAAAATCATATTGAATTATTTATTTATTTTTTAAAATATATTCTAAAACTAGATTAAACATGTCTCTTTTTTTTCTTTTCTTTTTTTTTTTTTTTTTTTTTTTTTTTTTTCACCCATTCCTCCTTTATTGTCGTTACAGCCACTTTCAACCCTCCATCGCCACCACTACTACCACTTCTAGTTCATCTCCGTCCGTTCATCCAAGACCTCCACAGTCAACCTTGAGTGATTCGCGGTGGAAGACTTGTTGGAGTGTATGGTTCATGGCAAAAAATGATCACAAGCGAAAAGGGAAAGAGGCGATGGAAGAGGATGACCGATGAGAGAGGTGGCGTTGACAATAAAAAATGGTTATGATGTTTTAGAATTAGGGATTGGCTATAAGAAGATGAACGTATTAAAGTATTTTTATTCTAGGACAATATTATATTAATGAAATTTTTTATTAAGTGTATGAACTGAGGAGAATTGGTGTGTAGAAATAGAATTACCCCAGAATTTTCTTGCAAAAAGGACATACAAGCAATTAACATGTTAACTAAATTGCCCTTTTAGTTTTACATTTTAAAACTCTATAACCTTTTTATCAAAATATCCATTTTTTCTATGAAATTCATATCCTTATAACTATCTTGTCAATATCTATCAAATAAAATTCAAATTGGCTATAATTTTTTTTTTAAAATTATAATAATATTTTACTGCTAATAGAATAAAATTTTACCATGTAACTAGTAAAATTTTACTATTCACTTTTAACATTTAGGTATTAAAACTCTATCATACCACACTCAATATCACCGCTAGAAATACTAATGTACAAAAAAAATAAAATAATAAATAAATAAAATAAATTTAAAATAGTAAAATACTAAATTATTTTTTGTTAAACAAATACAGTAACATTTTGCTATCTATAAATATAATTACACCCAAATTTTATTTTTATTTTTATTTTCTTCATAGCCAATCACACGAGTAAATATTGGGTACTAGCAGAGCACCATGTAGATTTGTCTACGTGATAATCTAAATCAATAGTATAGCAGAAAATTTTATAAATAAGATATAGTGACTCACATTTGTTAAACAATTAAGAGATAAAGAATGACTCATTTACATTGTATTTGGTTAGGGGATTCGAAGAATGATTTGAAAATAAAAGTGAAATATGAATAAAATATACTTACATTTCACTTTTTTTTTTTCTCTTCAAATCTCTTCCTAAATTTACTACTCCCTCCGTCCCATAATATTAGTCCCTTATTCCATTTTTCATTGTCCCAAAATATTAGTCCCTCTTTCAAAATCAAGTACAAAACTAATATAAATTTCCTATTTTACCATTCTTTTAAATTCATAAATAATATAAAAAGTACAATTATACATTGATATTCTCAAAAAAGTGTACTATCAAAGGATAGTTTTGGAAAATCAATTTTTTTAAAGTATAATAATTATACTATTAAAAAAAGTTAAATTCCCTAAAAGAGACCTTTATTTTGGGAGTGAGGGAGTAATCAAAACAGTATTAGTGTGAGTTAAGGTTTCTCACTGGCCGGAAGAGCCATATAAGCTACTCTACCCCTAAACTATTTAATATATATATATCTATATTTTCAATCACAACATGTGTGATTTACAAACAAGTCCATGGTACCATACGATTCACCTAGACATGGGTCATATATGATTACCTTTTTGACATGAAGCAATTGCTAATTTTCTATTAATGCTATCAATCATGGCACTGACAGAAAACAAAAAATGAGACAATCATGGTCCAAGCAATTCATTACCGGTATTATTAGAGTTTGAGAGAATCAATTCATGACTTAATTTTGGTTCAGTGTGTGAGAGGAGGACGAGGACGATGCATATAGACACAAAAACAAACATGTATGGCAAAAAAGTATGAACATCTCAATTTATGAGAAGACATAAAGGGAAAACTTGTCTAAATAAAAAGAGGTGGATGTTTTTGATGTCCTTAATGCATGAGAAATCAATGTTTAAGGACTTTATTACACTAAAAAAATATTTAATTATCCTTTTATCACTATAAAACTATATTGAAAGACTTTTGGCCAAATTTTCCAAATAATAAATCAGTGGATAAAAAAAATTCATATTAATGGTAAACTTTATAAATTTTAATGATTAAAGTCATAAAATTTTTCTATAATTATTTTTACAAAGTAGGGCTGATTTGTAATTTTCTCTCAAAAGAAACCAGCATAGACACATGACATTATATAAATATAGCCATAAGATAATTTAAAAAAAATAAAAGGCACAATATAAGAGAAACACACAAGATATATTTTATATATTCATTAGATTTTTTATATATAATATGTGAGTGATTTTCTGACCACACTACTGACTCAGTATTCAGTTGGAGAGCACTGGCAGAATAGATGGCTTCAGCTAACCTGTAACAGAAAGAGAAGGTTCCGACGGTGGTTCTTCCACCCGAGGGCACTCCGACGATCAAGTCAGTATATCTCTCAAAGATAATCAAGTGCTAAACTCACTGCTCAAAGTATAAATTGCGTACCTTAGACCCACGGGGTGTCTCTCTTTTATAGTAAACTCAATCATAGTCCCACTAGAAGCCTGACTTCTATGGACTCCAATTCAGTACTTACTTTGGACTCCCCAAGAGATAAGGATAGACTCCCTAAGAGTATTATCCTTATCCAACATGAAGTCTTTCTTCATCCTTGGACTCTTGTCCCTTATCCACTTATCTCGGATTTCGATATCTTCGGAGATAACCTCGACATCTCCGAGATCACCTCGGCACAACGACCAGGACACGTGGCACCTTGACTGACACGTCGGCGTCACCTTCCCACGTGTTGGTATCTCAGAAAATATATCCCCACAACTGCCCCCTAGGTTCTATTACCTTGGCATTCTGAGGTGATGGAACCTATATCGGTACTTTCTTCCTGTACATCGGCTGTGGAACTCCTCAGTCGAGATCATTCATTTCAGGCCGATATGTCTTCTTTCAAGAACAAGAATTCCAATGAACTCCTTTACGCGCATGAGTTGTCACGCATCACTTTTCAACCGTTTCATTTACGCGTTTTAACCCCATTAGACCGTGCTAATGACGCGCCAGATATCCATCGTGTGCCTGTGTGCGCCGTCTGACGTATGCGCTGTTTCAGGCGCATTAAATGCTCTGTTTTGCCGCCGTTTCAAGTTTTTCACAAAACTTTTACTTCTTTCTTCTTTTCTTCACTTTTGCATTCAATTCACTTGCTTTCTCTCTCTCTAAACCCTTTCTCTCGAATCCGTCATTGCTCAAGCTCCAAGCTCTGCAGTCGTCTTCATTCGTCTTTTTGGTAAAACTTCTGCTATTCTGTTACTTCTGTAACCATCGTCTGACTTCGGCGAACCTCATTCCGTCCTTACTTCTTCTGGTAAGCTACTGTTCCTTTTGTTTTCAATTTTGTTGATATTCTTCATTACTTGTTGCCATTATTGTTTCAAATCTTGCGAATCACATAGCTGAAAGTATTCAAATGGTTTTGATCTTCGCCCATACATTGTTCACCACTTTCTTGCACTCTTGTCACTGTTCTTGGCCTTATACTCCTTGTATTCTCTATGCTTTTGATAGCCCCATCTCTGTTCTTGATTCTGAAAACTTCATTCTTGCTTTTCTGTTTTCCAGATCTGTGCTTTCGATCGCTGCTTCCATAGATCTAGTTTTGGGATTTGCTGTGTAGAACCCATAATTTAGGAAAAACTGAAACCAGTACTTACCTAGGTTTTTGCCGAGGTCTCATTAACCCTCCCAAAACATCTTCTTTCTGAAATCCAACCCCGACCATTCAGGCCGACATCACGGGTATGTAGAGATATAGGGTAGATACTCCAACCAAACTTGAGTACTTTAGGCATGAGTTCTCCATTCCTGCCGATGTCCATCTGAGGCTAGCTGGGGATGATGACTCCATCATGCCCACAGATGATTCGATGACTTTTCCCATTGTAGCTTTCACTGAGTGTGGACTTCGGTTTCCACTCAACATCCTTTTTCGCAAGATTCTCCATTATTACAAGTTGAACCCTATGCAACTGACCATAAATTCCTATCGAGTGATCTATGGTATCATAGCCTTAGCTAAACAGGAAAATGCTAGGATCACTTTAGCTGATATCCAGTATTGCTATACCATGTGTGCCCTCAATTTGAAAAAAAAAAATGCTATGTCTATTATCTTAAGCCGAGGTCCACAGAGTATAAAATCGTAGCCAACCTCCCAGACTCCAACAAGGGGGCTGGAGACGACTACTTCATTACCTCGAGAAATTGGGAGTTTGCTCCAGACAAGGACCACCATCTCTTCCCTCTTCCTCGATCAGTTTTAGAGGGCAAGGGTAAGAGTCCAGCATTCTGATTTACCTGTCTTCTTTCGAAGTCCCAAATACTTTATATGTTTCTGAGGTCTTGTTCTTCTTGTAGATGTTCGTAAGCCACCAAAGGGCTTTCGTGAGTCTTTCTGTCCCAGCAAAGATTTGAAGAAGCTTTTGGACTTGCCTGTCCATAAAAGGAAAGCACCTCTGCTTCTCAATTTTATTCCAACATACAAGTCAACTTTGTCCGACGTTCCTAAAAGGAAAAAGAAAAGCGTTTCTCCACCCTCTGCCACAACTCCATTGACTGCATCCACATCACGAACAGATTAAGGATCAACATTTGATCTAGCTGATCAGCCATCAACTTCGGCTCCATACCTGATCCCGCCATCCGAACGAAAGCGTCATCGCCGACTTGTGCTTAGAGCCGGGATGTCTCACTCAAAACCAGTTGCTAGGGATCTGCAGGCCAACCTCCCTTCCGACCTTGACGCTCAGCCAACACAAACCATGCCCCTACCGAAGTCGAAAAGAGTAAAAAAGGCTCAGCCAAAGGCTAAAGTAACTCAGGTTGAATCTGAGGATACTTTACATATCTCCAAGCTGGCTAAGAGTGATAAATCTCAACCCTCCTCTAGGAAGAGGCACTCTAAAGCCCAGCCATCAGAATCTCCAAAGTCAAAGAAGCCGAGGTCATCGTCTGCGACGACCTCGGGGTTTAAAAACATGCTGTCCCCTGGGCACCAGAAATCACCCTGGAAGATAGGCCTGTTATGACTGACGATAGTGCCGATGATATAAACATCGGCGTAGCCCTCAATACTGCTCTGCTCCTTCCTGGTGATCTTGATCGCAACAACAAGATGAGCGAGTATGAGAACTACGCCTTGATGCTTCAACGTTCTATTCAAGTAAGTGTCTTCACTCGGTAACTTGTCTTCCTTTCTCTTTTCTATACTTTGTAATATTTTGCAATAACTTTTACCTTGTGCTCTTTCAGGCAGTTCAGCATGCCCATTCTCTCTCCATTCAAGCCTTTGAAAATTGAGAGAAGTTGGTTGACATGAAGAGGGAGTTCTCTGCCCTTCAAAAAGCCAACAAAAGCCTTCAATCAAAAATGAAGAAATTGGAGGACCAGGCCGAGGCTGCCATCAAAGCCCAACAGAATGCTGAAGAAAAGGCTGAATCTGCCGAGGCCATTAGAAAGGTTGCAGAATCTCAAAAGAATGAAGCCGAGGAGAAAACGGCCTAGGCCGAGAAGGAGCTTCAGGAGGCCCTGGCCACCAAAGAAGCCAAAATCAAACCAGCCGATGCGAAGGCGTACAATCAAGGCATGGCCGATGTCACGGATGCCTATGAAATACAAGTGAAGCAGGCATGCAACAGGGGTTTCGCCCTTGGTTGGATGTCTCTTCTCAAAAAACTTAATATGCCTGATGATTCGCCTCTGAGGAATACCGATGACATTCCTCTTCGATTCCTTCCACCTTCTCCACCAGCTCAATCCGAAGAAGATTCAGAATCTGAAGATGATGATGCCTTTGTGAGAAAAGCAAAGGGGGCTACTGTGTCCAAGTCCCTTCCTTCAACTGAGCAAGTCCTGGACTTGACTCAAGATGAAGAGGGTGATGAGGTTGTTAAGGAAACTACCCCTGAGTAGGCATCCTTCGACTTTCCTGTAGTCGACAAAAGCATTGATGAAACCCTTGCTCAAATTGACGCCGAGATCGAGGCGGAAAAGGCTGCTGAGGCATCTACCCAACAATCATCTGAACTTCAGACTCAACTAACTGCTACTGTTGAGGAGTCTTAGCTTTGATGGTTTTCCTTTTATTTCTTTTGCACTCTGTACATCTTTGTTTTTAGAAACAATGCAAGCTTCTTCACTTGGCCGATGTGCCCTCGTTTCAACTGAATGCTTTAATACAACTTTCCTTCTTTGAATGTTTGTACCTTTGTCTTCCCTTTATTGTCTTTGCATGATTCTATACTTAGAATATTCTGCATATATATACTCTTCCTTCTTTGTGCAACCTTCTCGGGGTGACACACCTCGGTTGTACCAACTGATGATTTACCTTGGCAAGTTCCTGTCCTGCAAGTTGCTTATAAATTTCAACAAGGATAAACATATACTGGTTTAATCTCAACTTTGTAAACTTTTCTTAAGTTATAACAAGTGCTAAACAATGATCTACTTGTAAATTGCTACAAATTTCCACAAGTGTTAAACAATATATATCGACTTAACTTCAACTTGTAAATTGCTACGAATTTCAAGAAGTGTTAAGCATCACTCCGGTTTAACTTCTACTTGTAAATTGCTACAAATTTCAATAAGTGAAGATAAACAATTATCTCGGCTTACGTTCAACTTGTAAATTGCTACAATTTCAACAAGTGAAGGTAAACAATATTCTCGGCTTAACTTCAACTTGTAAATTGCTACAAATTTCAACAAGTGAAGGTTAACAATAATCTCGGCTTACGTTCAACTTGTAAATTGCTACAAATTTCAACAAGTGAAGGTAAACAATAATCTCGGCTTACGTTCAACTTGTAAATTGCTACAAATTTCAACAAGTGAAGGTAAACAATAATCTCGGCTTAACTTCAACTTGTAAATTGCTACAAATTTCAACAAGTGTTTAAGCGTTTTTGTCTTCTCTCTGCCCCCAATGTGAACCTGAGTTCCACTTGGGTTCTCATTATTTAGAAACAACATTATGTATCTTTTATCAATTCATAAGTCTTGGAGAATTCTGCTAAGATTTTATTGATGACGTTGGCAAAAAATAACAAGGAACATCTAATGATAGAAAAATTTCAAATTACAAGTGTTCTAGGGTCTTGGCAATGCTTTGCCCTCATTATCTTCAAGCCGATATGCTCCATTGCCCAATACAGAAGTAATTCTATAGGGTCCTTCCTAGTTTGGGCCAAGCTTGCCCTCTCTAGGATCCTTCTTGTTGCCGACAACTTTTCTTAGGACTAAGTCGCCGACTTCAAAATTCCTTGGATTGACCTTCTTATTGTAAGCTCTAGCAAGCTGCTGCTGGTATGCTGCGAATTGAACTGCAGCTTTCTCCCGTCTTTCTTCTAAGAGATCCAAATCTCGGGCTAGAAGTATATCATTAATCCCATTCTCTACTCCCTGGGTTCTGATCCCTGGGATGCCGACCTCCAATGGGATGACTGCTTCTGTGCCGTAAGCCATGGCAAAGGGGGTTTTCCCTGTTGATCTTCTAGGCGTAGTCCGATATGCCAAGAGTACATTGCGCAACTCGTCTACCCACTTTCCTTTTGCTGCCTGTAGCCTCTTCTTTATCCCATCCAAAATTACTTTGTTGGATGCTTCTGCTTGCCCATTGCTTTGGGGAAAACTTGGTGTTGAAAAGTAATTCTTTATCTTGAATTTCGCACAGAAGTTCTTAATGAGTTTGCTGTCAAATTGCGTTCTGTTGTCGACAACTATTGCTCTTGGAATGCCAAATCTGGTGATGATATTTCTCCATATGAAGTTCTTGACATCCACATCTCGGATTTTGGCCAGAGGTTCTGCTTTTATCCACTTCGTAAAGTAATCTGTTGCTACCAGCAAGTACTTCCTTTGCCCAGTTGCTTGGGGCAACTGCCCAATGAGATCCATGCCCCATTGGGCAAATGGCCATGGTCTGGATACAGGGTTCAGGTCAGTAGCTGGCTGATGTATCAAAGGTGCAAACCTTTGGCATTGTTCACACTTCTTCACGTAGGCTTCAACATCTCTTTGCATGTAGGGCCACCAATACCCCTGGGTAATGGCCCTGTGAGCTAGTGATCTGCCTCCAGCGTGGCTTCCACAAATTCCTTCATGAATTTCATATAAAAAATCCTTAACCTGCAAAGGGTGTATGCATCTTAAAAGGGGTCCAGTGAAGGACCTTCTGTAGAGATGTCCGTCCGTTGTCAGACTGAATCTTGCCGACTTCAATTTGACCTTGTGTGCCTCCTTATGGTCTTCTAGCAGCTTTCCTTCTTTCAGGAATGCAACAATTGCATTCATCCAGCTTGGCCCCATGTCTACACACATTGCTTCTTGCTTTGTGACTGGCTGTTCTATGCTCGGGCCCGACAAAAAGTCAATCATTATTGTCCTTGTTTTTTCAGTTTGCATTGAACTTGCCAGATTGGCCAACGCGTCGGCGTGGCTGTTATCATCTCGGCTAACCTGAAGAAGTCGGCAGTTATGAAACAAGGCTGCCAACCTGATGACTTACTTTGCCTATGCCGACATTCTTTCATCTCTTGCTGCAAACTCTCATGTTGTTTGATTCACTATAAGTTGTGAGTCACAAAAAACTATTACCTCATCTGCCTCTGCTGTTACTGCTAGCTTCAGTCCTGCAATCAATGCTTCATATTCTGCCTCATTGTTCGAGGCCTTGAACCCCAATCAAATGGACTGTTCCAATATCTCTCCATCTGGAGATATTAACACTACTCCTGCCCCTGCTCCCTGCCAGTTTGATCTCCCATCAACAAACAGTCGAAAGGAGTCGCCGATGTAAATGCTGCAGGGTCTGAGTTTTTCCTTCCTTTGTTCTTTTGCCTTTGGCTGGGCTTTTCCTTGCTTGCTTGGACATTGTTCATCTTGGCTCAACGGAGCCTGATGTTCAATGGATTCTGGTGTGAACTCGGCCACGAAGTTGGCCAAAACTTGGCCCTTAATTGCTGTTCTCGGCTTGAACTCCAGGTCATACTGGCCTAAGGCCACTGCCCATCTTGCTATTCTTCTAGTCAAGTCTCCTTGTTGCAACAAGGACTTCAGCGGGTGTTCTGTTAGCACCACAATCTTGTGCGCCTAAAAGTAATGGTTCAGCTTCTTTGAAGCCATTACTAAGGCCAGCATTAATTTCTCTAGTGGTAGATACATTGTTTCTGCATCGGCCAAGGTCTTGTTTACATAATAAATAGCTTTTTGCTCCCCTTTTTCCTCTCGGATTAGCATTGCACTTACAGCGTGTTCTGAAGCTGCTAAATACAAAAACAGTTCTTCCCCAGGTTCAGGTGTTGAGAGGACTAGAGCCGTGGTCAGATATTTCTTTAGGTCGACCAAAGCGGCCTCACATTCCTCAGTCTATAAGAAGTCCATGGCCTTCTTCTCCAGGTTGAAGAAAGGTTTACATTTGTCTGAGCTTTGGCTTATGAACCTGTTTAGGGCTGCGGCCCTTCCAGTAAGCATCTGAACCTGTTTTGCCGACGTCAGGCTTTTCAGCTCTAGGATGGCCTTGATTTGATCTGGGCTGGCCTCAATGCCCCTTCTTGTTACCAGGTACCCCAAAAACTTACCTGATCTAACTCCAAACGAGCACTTCGATGCGTTGAGTCAGAGCCGGTATGTTTTAAGTATATCAAAGACCTCTTTTAGGTCGGCAAGATGACCCTTAGGTTCCTTGGTCTTCACGACCATGTCATCGATGTAGACCTCTACTATTTTGCCAATCAAGTGTCTGAACATCTTGGTTACTAACCTTTGGTAAGTTGCTCCTGCATTTTTCAGTCCAAAAGGCATTACTCTGTAACAGTATAGGCCCTTTGGAGTGATAAACGTTGTCTTCTCCTCATCTGGGGGGTACATGGCTATCTGGTGGTACCCCCTATAAGCATCCAGGAAGCTCATTCTTCTATGTCCAGATGTGGCGTCCACCAACTGGTCGATCTTGGGTAGAGGAAAGCTGTCCTTGGGACAAGCTTTGTTTAGGCTTGTAAAGTTTACGCAGACCCTCTACTTACCATTCTTTTTCTTTACTACCACTGTGTTTGATAGCCATGTCGGGTAATTGACTTCTCTGATGGCCCTGGCTTCCAGCAGTCTGTTTACCTCTTCCTCCACTGCTTTGACGTGCATTAACGTCAGTCTTCTTGCTCGTTGAATCACAGGTAGGCCGACCTGTCAACGTTCAGTTGATGGCAAATGACCTCGGGGTTAATGCCCGGCATCTCGTAAGGCGTCCAAGCGAACACCTCTATGTTTGCTCTCAGAAAAGTTTCCAATTCTCTTTCTTCTTCTTCGGCTAAGCCCGAGCCGAGGAGAAAGAAGCATTCCTCATCCCCCTCCTGGACGAGGATTTTCTTCAGTGCTTCTTCACACTTCTCGGCTGGCTCTTTGCCGACATCATCTAGGACCTTCATGTCCTCGTCTTCAATCTCTGCCTTCTTCAGTTCTCGAATGTTGCAGGTGGATTTCATTGCTGCCATGGAGCAATTCTTTGCCTGTAGTTGATCTCCTCTGACTTCTTCAATCCCATGCTCTGTTGGGAACCGTAGTAGTTGATGCAACGTTGAGGGAACTGCCCTCATTGTATGCAACCATAGCCTTCCCAAGATGATGTTGTATGGCGAGGGCGTGTCAATCACGATGAATTCTGTCTTGATCTTCTTAGTGCCGGCTTGTACTTCCAAGCTTGTTGCGCCCAGTGGCCACGTCGGCGTTCTATTGAAGCCGACCATCGGGCCATTGGATTGCTCCAAGTCATCAGGATGAAGGCCCAGCTCCTTGTAACATCTAACATACATGATGTCACAAGAGCTGCCTTGATTAATCAAAATGCGTTTCACTTGGCACTCCCCAACCTGGAGGGATACTACCAAGGCATCATTATGTGGATGTTGGACCATCTCTAGGTCGGCTTCAGTAAAGGCTATCGTCGGTCCCTAACATTCTTCAGGCTGAGGTCTTTTATGTCCGACCTGGTTCACGTGCTGTAGGTGTTTTACCTTCTGGGTCTCCCCTCGTATGTCGTTTTCGTTCACCTTTGAATGAATTACATCAACCACCCATGGTCCTCCTACCTGTGGTTGCTGTGCTGGGGGAGGCGGAGCTGCTGGTGCTTGAGGCAATCTTGCCTGTTCTTCCCTTGTCCTGGTCTCATCGACAAGGTCCCTCAGATGGCCTTGCCTCACCAAGTCTTCTAAGTGTGCTTTTAGGGCTCTACAACCCTGAGTTGGGTGCCCTTCTTCATTGTGGTAAGCACAACGCCTACCGACGTTTTTTTCCATAAATTCCCCTGGTGCTCTTGGCGGTGCTCTAAAATAGGGTTGGTTTCGTATTTGATCCAAGACTTTGTGGACCGGGATTCGAAACACAGTCGTCACTGCTTGTTTAGCCCTCAATTCCGTTTCTTGTTTGATCGATCCATTGTTACCTCGGTCTCGCTTCGGCGAGCCGTTTCCTTTCTCCTGCTTTGTCTCTTTGTTTCTCAACATAACCTCCTCGGCTCTGGCGTACTTCTCGATTCTCGCCATGAGTTCTTCCATGTTTTTTGGCAATGTCTTTGCCAAAGACTTCCGTAGTGGGCAGTCATCTTTCAGGCCGTTCTTGAAAGACACAACCGCTACCTCTTGGTTGCATTCGGGTATTCGATTGAACACCTTATAGTACCTTTTTGCGTAGGCCCTAAGGCCTTCATCCTTGGTGATTTTTAAAGCCATCTGTGCATCGACCCTCAAGGGCTGTAGTTTGTTCATCACAAACCTGGCCACAAATATCTCGGTCAGGCCCTCCCAAGTCTTTACGCTTTCCTTCGGTAGTTTATGGAACCAATCTGATGCAATCTCCCCAAAGGGTGAGGGGAATACTTTGCGGAGCAACGGCTTGTTCCTACTATATAATGCCATTGAATTCAGGTATAGTCCAACGTGGAAGTTGGGATCTGACTTACTACCATATATTTGGAACCTCGGCATACTGAATCTCTTTGGTGCTTCAAATTTGTCCAATTCCACCGAGAATGGTGTCCTCGGCTTAACCGGGGAAGTTACCTCGGCTTCATCATTCTATTGCTTCCTTTTGAGGTAATCTCTCAAGTCTTCTTTACTCCTCCCTGGAGTACGGCTATCTTTGGACTTCAATCTTTTCGGCACACTACTTTCGGTCACGTGGTGGGCCCGTTTTGATCTTTCTCCATGTGTTGTGTCAAAGCAGAGCGCCTGCCCTTGAACTTGCCGATGTTCTTTGGGCTCTGGGTCCTTCGTGTGATACGTCCTTGTAGACATCCCATTTTTGACCGTCCTCAAGACTTGGTTATGCTTGTAGGTACACCCAATAACTGGTTCGATTGCTCGCCCAGCTTTCGACTGTCGCGGCAGAACGTCACCGGTTCGAGTTTCCGGACCCTGTATCCTTTCTACCTCATTTTTGGACCCTGACTAGGTCCTGTCAGAGTGGCCCTCCTAGTGCACTGCCGGCCATAGTCATGGCACTGCCGGCCATGTCTTTGCCCTGCCGGCCACTGATGAGCACTTGCCGGCCATTAGTGTGGCACTGTCAGCCATTGCTGATGGACGGCACCCCCCCTATTTCAGCTGGTTTCCGGGAAGATATTTTGTACCAGCTAAATTCCTCATATTTGCCCTCCATACACGTGTATGGAGGGATCAAAGCCTTTGGAAGCTTCTTCAAGAAGCCTTAGCCTTGCATTCCTCTATATAAGCAAGGAGCTTCTTCCTTACACCAGGTTCTGAGTTTTAGGAAGGGAAAAGGGCTGCCTCTCTCTATATTGTGTGTATTTTGTGCTTAGAGTTGGATTTCTTTGCATTTTTGCACTACACCTCATAGCACAAGACCTCCATCCTCCATTCAAGCACCTTGAGGCTGATCTTCAGAGGCTAGAAGCTCAGATTTTTGGACCAAAAGGCTGCTAAAGGCTTGTTCTTCAAGGGTAAGTACACTTTTCCCTAAAACTAGCCTTTTTTGTTTCATTTATAAGCCTTGCTTGCAAGCATTTTTGGGCTCCGACCCTAACTACAAATAATCATATTTTGAGCCCCTTTTCATGTTTGATCAAGGGTCTTTCTCTATTTGAGGCTTCCTTCTATCACTTGCCTCTTTAACTCTCCTTTAGGCCTATTTTTGCATAGTATTTTAGGCTTATTGGTGAACTATTTTGAGCTTTGATGTAAATTGTAAAGTGGCTTGTTTTGAGCCCTTCTTCAACTTTGTTGAAGGGCTCTCCCTTGTTTGGGACTAGAATCTACCACTGGCCTCTTGACCTCTCTTTTAGGCCTTTTCTTGCATGATAGTTTAGGCCTACTTGTGTTTATTTTCGTGGCTTATTGTAAACTGCATAGTGCCTTATTTTGAGCCCCTCTTCAACATTATTGAAGGGCTCTTCATTGTTTGGGACCAGCATCTACCCCTTCTCTCTATTCTCCATTTTAGGGCCATTTTTGCATGATAAATTAGCCCTATTTATGCTTGTTGTTAAGAGTTGCCATAAATTGAAAAAAGTCTTCTTTTGACAAGCTTTTCAAGTTTTGTAAAGGTTCCATTTCTGTTTGGGATCTCCTTCCCCCTATGCATGCCTATTTCTTCATGTTTTGAGCCATATATGTGAACATTCGCATTGGCCTTGTTTTGGCCTTTTGGCCACTGAAATCCAGTGGATTTTCAGTGGCCAAGTTGCTATTTTGAGCCTTCAAATCAAAGGGGGGTGACCCTCTCTCACCTTGACTTGCTTGATGGCCTTTTTAGTCTTCTAAAGGGCCCCCATCTTGCATGCTTTGTTGACTGATTTTGGGGCCAATTTTGTGAGTTTTAGGACTACCATATTTGATTTTCAGAGTTGTATATGTCATGCCACTTGTCTATCTTGTATGTGCCTAATAACTCCTTGCGTGACCCTCTAAAGGAGCCCTTCATTTTGGTATGCATTGGTTGCATTTCCATGGTTATTTAAGCCTATTTTCACATAGTTTATTCACTGATTTTTGCTGGTTTGATGAGTTCTCACTTGCATCATATATTTTCCATGTAAACCATGTTTGCTAGTCAAATTCGCATGCTAATTTAGTCCATCTTCTTAGCGCTTTTGGCCTTGCTTTAAACTGGAAAAGTCCATATTTTGGGACTGTCTTGGTTCCGTCTTTAGACTTCATAGTCCAATAATGCATGCTTTGTATAGCTATAAGTCATTCTACGTGCCTAGTTTTGCATTTCGGGGTTCATCTCATGCATCGGGTGCCATGTTGCCATGTTTCGGGGCTGTTTAGCATCATGTTTGAGTGCTGAAATTTGCATGTTTGCATACCATATTCCATGCCTTACCATGCTTTGGTAGAGTGGCATTCGTGCCTTAGGTTCGGTCCTCGGTTTGCGTGCATGTGCGCACGCATTTCGAGCGTCTCATTTTCATCTAATGGCTACTAATTTGGACCTAGTTGAGAGCTGTCCATATTGGTGTAAGCCCATTTTACCATGTTGTCGCATGCTTGTTACACATAGTATGTCATTGCATACTTGCTTAGCTTTACATGCCTCGCATGCTCGCATGTTCACATTGCATTTTGCCATGATTATCCAAGGTTGTCGCCTCATATTATGTTCATATGCTTGTAGCATGTTTGGTTTAGTTGCATGTTTGGTTTAGTTGCATGTTTGCATACTTAGTCCATATTGCATGTTTGCCATGCTTATGTGTTGCATTGTTCGGGTTAAACGTTAATCCAAGCACGGGAAACGAGGGGTATTTCATACTTCAAGTGATGGGATGCGTCTCAATTCTCGGTCGCCAAACCTCTTGATGATTCATGATAGAGTTCTAGGCTTTAGTTGCTTTACATGTGCATTCATTTCACATCGAGTCGTGCAATTCGACTCCTCGGCCATCATGCATCGATATGCGTGATTGGTGGCACGAGGATCGAGGACTATACTCCTTGAAGAGTAGTCATGCATACATGTGTGAAAATACTTTGCCATGCCCCTTTGTTGCTCCCTGTTGCAGCAAATCAAGAATCAACAGCCTTCCGGAGCTTGGCACGCATTCCAAGAACAACTGCAAACAGAGGCTAATTGGGGCATCGCAGTGGATTTCCGCGCAAGGCAACCTAAATATGCATCATTCATCATCTGGATCAGAGCTGAGGCGGTCCCTGGCTTGCACGCCAATTTATTGCTTTCCTAGATTAATTTGTTAATTAAATAGGATTTTTTTTGTATTATTTATTCGGACTGTATTTATTTGGGACTGTATTATTCTTTCGGACCCTCCGAGTGAGGGCCAATTGTTGTAATAAGGGTGCGTGCGTGTGTGTATGTCTTCCAATCCCCTTTCTTTCTCCCTTTTATTTAACTGCTTATGATGGTTAGGTTAGGGCATATTTCAATTAGCATACAGTATGATCGCATGTTTGCATTCATTCATCTGTTTTGCATGCACCGGGCTCGGCGCATCATACTAACTGCATTTGAATTTCAATTTCAAATTGAATATGTGTTAGCTGTAGCATTTCACATGCCATGTTTAGAATAGCCGAGCCTGCTATAGTTGCATTTTGCATGTGTTGCATTAGGCATTTCTGTATAGTTAGGATCATGCATTGATTTCTAACTGATTTCTATTTTGGCTCGGAGTACAATGTAAGTGTTTATGCTTTAGCATCTCGCATGAGTGTGAATGTTAACATGACAGCATGCTTACCATGTGACTAAATGCTTAGTCGATATAACTGCCTGAGTGCCTGTGGGTGAAGGTTGGATTACTTGAATTGGGATAATTCATTGAAATCCGCGTTTTAGCCTACTTGCGAGTAGCAAATTTAAAACATTTTCCAAACAAACGGATATGCAATGCTTTGTTCCAAATTAGGCGATCTAGTCTATACTTGTTGTGCCGTGCGCATCACATAGTAATTCTAGCTAATTAACCGGAATAAGAACGCATGTGTTTTCAAAAATGAGATATCATGGTTAGTAGAGGCCGATCTTCGGATCGGGCGAGAAGGGGTGCATCATAGCTGACCTTCTCCAATCATACCCAAGTTCCCGAGCCGAGGCAACTTTGGTAATGACAGACACGTGGCCTTTGGCACTGAGTCAGGGTTTCCTAAATTTCCCCATTTAAAAAATATTTAAGTGGCGACTCTGTATCTGGCAAAGCAGTCCATGTTTGGCACTTCTTTAAAAAAAAATCTGTTTTCTCAAAACGATTTGCCGGATCTGGACTCTTTGGTTCAAGATTAAGAACCGTAACAATCTGAGTCCGAACTGTAGTAAACCCCAAAACGAACAGAACGGGACTCAACCTCCCGGGGCGTTCGGGGGACGTTTGCAGTCCTTCGAGACTCCTCTCGTCTCGGCTCCTCTCGTCCGACTTCCTTGGAAGGCTGGTGAGAGTGCCTTCCGCTCCTGGTGTTCTGAGGGGCTTCGGGGATTGTTTTCCTTCCTCCCTTCTGGGTATTAGTTGCTGGAATCGGCGTGTCCTGCAGCGGGTACGGTGGCTGCATGACATTGTTTTGCATCATGAAGTTGACGACCGACTGTAGGTCTGTCAACTTGTTTGCCAATTCTTTTACTTCTTCATCCCTCCGTAGGCACCTATCCCTCCATACCTAGAGGTTATCTTCGTTATAGTACTTGCTTTGGTCTGTCTTCTTCGAAGTGTCGCCCTCCTAGCCGACGTCTTTCTCTCCGTGGCCCTGGTTACGAGTTTCTGCATTGTGGTTGTCTCCTTCGATATCAAGGTCGATAGGTTTGCCACTCCCAGCAGGAGTGTCGTCCCCAATCTTTTCCTTCTATCCGTTACTGGCCATCTATTCTTCTTTCTTTCCACAGACGGCGCCAAATTGTGTGAGTGATTTTCTAACCACACTGCTGACTTAGTATTCAGCTGGAGAGCACTGGCAGAATAGATGGCTTCAGCTAACCTGTAACAGAAAGAGAAGGCTCTGGCGGTGGTTCTTCCACCCGGGGGCACTCCGACAATCAAGTCAGTATATCTCTCAAAGATAATCAAGTGCTAAACTCACTGCTCAAAGCATAAATTGCGTACCTTAGACCCACGGGGGTGCCTCTTTTTTATAGTAAACTCAATCCCAGTCCCACTAGAAGCCTGACTTCTATGGACTCCAATTCAGTACTTACTTTGGACTCCCCAAGAGATAAGGATAGACTCCCTAAGAGTGTTATCCTTATCCAATATGAAGTCTTTCTTCATCCTTGGACTCTTGTCCCTTATCCGCTTATCTCGGATTCCGATATCTTCGGAGATAACCTCGGCATCTCCGAGATCACCTCGGCACAACGACCAGGACACGTGGCATCTCAGCTGACATGTCGGCGTCACCTTCCCACATATTGGTATCTCAGAAAATATATCTCCACACATAAATTTGTCAAAGTTAATAAATGATAAATGGTATTTTTAATGAATATAATTTTTTTTCTATATGTCTTAGGCTTTATTTGAAAACAAATTTTTTTAATAATTATTTAATTTTTTAATTAAAATATAATATATAAAAAATTAATATATTTGAGATGAATTTTTTAATTTTTAATAAAAAAAAAAAGAAAATAAGTAATATAAATAATTAAAAGTGAATAAATTGACCGAAATGCCATAGTGCCCGTGACAATCTGATGGGACTGATGCGGCAGACGGCACACCTGCAACGCTTCACGTGATGTTTGTAAAATTTATTATTCAACACTGCTGCATACCCCCAGTGGGGGGTCGCACCCCCAGTGAGGTGTCGCGCCCCCACTGGCTGAAACCCAAAAAAAAAAAAAAGATAACAGCTTTTTTTTATCGAATTATGGAGTGCCACCTCACTGGGGGTCGACCCCCAGTGGGTGTATGAGGCATTTTTCTTTATTATTTTAGTATTTTTTATTTTCTTTTTTTGGATAATAGACTTAGACCGGAAAATATTTACAACAATAGATTAAAAAAATTTGATAAAATAGTCGTATGAATTGTAATTTGTGAAATGTAATAATATTCGTTTGGTAATATTTTATTTTAAAAGTTTAAGGCCTTATTTGGTTTGTTTTTAAGATACAAATTTTAGGAAAAAAATTTCAAAATCTTGTTTGGTTTAGTGATTTTGAAAAAAAAAAATCAAAATCATTTTCTCTCTTCTACATATCAGTCAATCAGTTTTTCTTTATTCTCTCTCATTCTCAATCACTTTTTTCTCTCACACACATCTACTCAATTATAGCAAAATATTAAATCATCTAAAACTCTCATACTCCAAAATTATTTCCAAAATATACAACTAAATAAACCAAAAAAAATTCTAAACTCTCTCCTCAAAATCTTTTTTGAAAATTTATCTCCCAAAACCAAACCAAACACACCCTGAAAGTTATTAAAAAATTTAAAATCCAGCAAATTATATAAAAAAGTTAAAGATTTTATTTTCTCTCTATTTTTTTACAGATTTTTTCATAAAAAATTAAAAAGTCATCACAAACATACTAATTTTTGTTACCTCATATTTTAATCAAAAAATCAAAAAACTACTGAAACAGGATGTTCCCAAATGAGGCCTAATCATATGGATTGTAATTTGTGTGATGTAATTGTTAATAGTTAAAAACTTTTGATAAAATAGTCAAACAATTTTTACAAGTCTCTATTCCAAAGTCATGAACAAATCATAACCAAACTCTCTACAAAACTCGATTATTTCAAAAAATAAATATAAAATCTATATGACTTCACGAAATTTATTTTGGAGAATATCAATTAGCATAATTGTTTTTTTTTTGGGGGGGGGAATGAAGTTGCTCAATTCTTCAGTTCTGTGTAGTACTCTGACGGCTGTGATAGCAGTCCATCAATGTTTGACATAAAGAAGGGGGTGTTTTCAAACACGAAATGAAGACACATAAAGAAGGGGCAAAATGGTCTTTTTATGATGACTCTGCCACAGTTCACGTGAAGGCACTGTGTATAGCTTTGTAGAATAAAAAGTGTAGACTTTTTGAATTTTTTGGTAATTTTTTAACTTTTAAGCTAAAATCACCACTTCTCAAACGAGGCTTTAATGACAAAATACAACTACACATATACAGGAAAAACATACAACCAACTAGGATGAATATGGAAGAATAATTATTTATAATTATGGAATAATTTGATCCTAATTGATTATTACTGAACATAGAGGATCAACCCCTGATTGTCGCTGATACTCCTCTGCAAAATGAAGCATAGAGGGATCTAATCCCAGCTTGGATGTCAGAAAACAAAATCGGTTGACACCTAAGGCCTTTGTGAAAATATCGGCTAATTGGTCTGTGGAGGCAATGTGATGACATTGAAGAATACCTTGTTAGACCCTTTCACGAACGAGGTGACAATCTATTTCAACGTGTTTGGAACGCTCATGAAAAACTAAATTTCGGGCAATATGCAAAGCGACCTGATTATCGCAATAGAGAGTGATTGGTGATGATAAAGGGATTGCTAAATCACAGAGTAGAGGACGAAGCCACAACAATTCACAAGTGGTCGAAGCCATGGCCCAATATTCAGCTTCGGTGGAAGACCGTGAGACGACACTCTGCTTTTTAGTGTGCCAAGAGATGAGGCTGCCACCAAGAGTAATAAAATAACATGTAGTCGAGCGACAAGTCATAGGACAACTGGCCTAATTCGAGTGAGTGTATCTAGTGAGTGTGAGATCCGAACTGGCAAGAAAGAGTAAGCCATGAGAGATGGAGCCCTTGAGGTAGCGAAGTATAGGATTAGCAACATCAAAGTAAGGAATGCGAGGGGTATGCATGAACTAGCTAAGCATATTGACGGCAAAAATGATGTCCGGCTGAGAAATGGTGAGATATATCAAGCGACCAACAAGCCGGCGGTAGAAACTGGGATCTGGGAAGGGATCACCTAAATCAACTAACAATTTAAAATGTTGCTTCATTGAGGATGAGGCTGGATGATAGCCTAATTAGCATGCATCTATGACAATGTTGAGAACATATTTCCACTGATTAATAAAAATACCGGCAGCGGATCGAGCTACTTCGATGCCTAAAAAATAATTGAGCTTGCCAAGATCTTTTAACTGAAATTTACTCAATAAGAATTCCTATAAGCAGTGGATAGAGGCTAAATTGTTGCTTGTAACAAGCAAATCATCAACATAAGCTCTAACAACAAGAATAGGAGAACCAATTTGCTGAGTAAAAAAAGACTGATAAGCTTGGGATTGTTGAAAACCATCGAAGAGAAGAACGTTGGATAGTTTAGAGTACCAATTGCGGGATGCTTGTTTTAGCCCATAGAGTGACTTTTGTAATTGACAAACATAAGTCTCCTCTGGTCGACCATAGCCTGGAGGAAGGGACATGTAAACATCCTCGTCAAGGTCACTGTGTAAGAAGGCATTGTTAATGTCTAATTGGTGTAAATGCCAATTGCGAGTAGCTGTGATAGCTAGCACACATCGGACAGTGACTAACTTTGTGTCAGGAACAAAAGTGTCATGGTAGTCCAATCCCTCGACTTGAGTGTAGCCTTTGGCAACCAAACATGCCTTGTAGCATTCTATGGATATATCTGCATTTAATTTAGTTTTAAAAACCCATTTACAACCGACTGTTTGTTTGCTAGGAAGGAGAGGAGCACGAATCCAGCTTTCATTTTTTTCCAAGTACATGGAGTTCAATAGAAATAACATCATGCTCATGGGTGTGCATGATGGCTTGACTATAAGAATAATTTTCATGAGAATGAGATAAAGCCAAGAGAAAACCAAAATAAGATGGTGAAATGGAAATATAAAATGAAATGACTTAGCGGATAGACCGTACTTGAAAACTGATGCGGAGTAGGAGAGGGGGCAATCGTGGCAGAGCGGAGGGTTGGACAGAGATAATCTTAAAGATAGCCCCGAGGACAATGAACTCGGGATGGCTGAGAGGGGATAGTTGAGGCTGGCGAGTCAGGTGGGGTGGTGTGTTGTTCGGGTGGCGGGTCAGGTAAGCTGGTGTTTTGGGCCAATGAGTGAGTTGGCTGAGTGGATAGTTCAATGGATGGAGTAGGGGAGGTATGTGGGTTGGTATTGGATAAATTAGAGGGAGTAGGAATATTGAATTTGGGTTTATGAAAATGGCTAAGAGATTCGGCCAGGTAGAAGTCAGCGAGACTAGGTGATGGGGCGGGATGGAATGTGATATGGGCTCTAAGTATGATAGGGAAAAATATTCTCAAAAAAAGTGACATCCCGAGAAAGAAAAAATGTGTTCATGTCGAGATTAAAAAGGCGGTAGCCGCAGTGGCGGGAAGGTGTAGACACCCCATTTTTGACCGTCCTCAAGACTTGGACGTCACCGCTTGAGCACTTGATGATTATCCATGATAGTGTTCGTTTTGAGTTCCCGGAAGTCCCAGCTGCGCGCCGTGCCTCAAGATCTCTCAACCGGTTTGTATTGTGCTTGGTTTTGCACCAAGGACTTGTGTGTTTTGTACCTAAGGGTAGGAGGAGGCTTATTGGCCATCCCTGAAACCCACCGGCTAGCCCTTCACTTCACCGGCCGTCCATTGGTGCCACCGGCACTAGTTTCTCAACATCTTTGGCCGATCGGCACTTTATACTGCCGGCCGGCAATCTTTTGTGTTGGTGACCTTTTTGGCTGGCCGGTGTGACCCCTTTGCATCCTCAGACTTGGTGCATGCCAGCTGTGCCAGCTGGAATGCACCATCACCACTCCCTATGCACGGGGATGGCCATGTTGGGCCCTTTGACCCCCTCTCTCTTCTAAGAGCTTGAACCTTTGACCAAGCTTCCTGGAGAAGCTTGGCCAGCTGTCTTAGCTTCTCCAAGAAGCCAAGACCCCTTTGCACCCCCCCTTGAACCTTTCTCTTTGCTTAGCCCTTAAGTTAAGAGCTTTCTTTGGCCTATAAAAGCTCATCTCCTCTCCCTTGAGCTAGGTTAGATTTTTGAGAGCAAAAACCAGAGATATATCTCTATATCTCTGATATATATCCATCTATATCTATATCTCCCTCTCTCTCATCCTTGTGTGTGTGTTTTAGGCCCAAATAGTGTGTTTTACCTCACTTTTGGACCATTACACACACTATTACACCTAGCTCTAAGATTAAGAGGCTTGGAGGGTTGTTTGTTGTGATTTTGGACTAATTTTGATCACTAGAGGAAGGCTACACCACCTGTTCTTCAAGGGTTCTTCAAGGGTAAGCATGTTGCTTTAGTTTCCCCAAACTTGCACTAGCTTTTTACCTATCTTGCTTTGTGTTTTGAGCTTTGTCTATAACATAAAAAAGTCTTGTTTTTCCTTGCTTAAGAACATTCATTAAGGGCACTTTGTGGTTTGAGTGAAAGCTCACCCCCTTAGGCCTTGTTTTGGCCATTTTGGTGCCTCTTTGGTAGAGCTTTATTTGTTTGTGTGTTTGGATCTTTTCACCACTGAAATCCAGTGGATTTTCAGTGGTGAGAAGGTGGTTTGGAGTCTTGAATAGGGGAGGGATACCCCTCTCCCCTTTGTCCCTCTTTTGCCTTTGTTCTTGGCTCACAAAGAAGCATGTATACTTGGTTTGTTTTGGCTTCATTTCAGAGCATATTTGGTGTTCATATGATATGTTATATCTCTGTTTTTGGTTGGATTTGTAGCCCTTAGCATGTATCTTATACTTGCTTTACAATGCTCTCCTTTGCTTAGAGATGTGCCATGTACTTAGCCTTGTATATCCTCATGTTTGTTGGCCTAGCCTATTGAAACATTTGATCATGATTTGCCATGTTCTAGGGCTGTTAGCCACTGTTTTTGCCATGTTTGGTATGCTCAATGAAGTTGCTTTGCATAATGGCTTGTTAGCCTTGAGTATGTGATCCATATATATATGCGTTGTTTAGGTTATTTAGGTGATTTGGAATCATTCAACATGCCATTTCAGTCCCTAATCCATGCTCACATGCTTGCATTCATTACTCTTTTCATGCTTTGAAGGTGTGTCCTTTCATGCCTTGAAATGTACATTGTATGTGCCTATGTGTTTGGAGCATTTTGGGGCTGCCATGAGGGGGGGTTTTGGGCGTATTTTTGCATGCTAGAAATCTGTTTTTGGTGGCCAAATACATGCGAGGAATGGCCATGTTGGTGGTAGTGAAAAGCCTCTTGTTTATGCCTTGGTTTTGGGCCCATTTGCTTGCATATTGGCATGTATATTGGTCACAATTTTGGGCATTTTTGCCACTGTTTTGGGTTGGTTTGAGGGCTGCCCCATTGTAGTTAAATCCACCATTGCATGCTTGCCTCATGTTCGTTGCTCAATTGATTCATTAAGTGTTGCTACATGTTAGTCCCATTGCCTAAATTGCCCATGTTTACATTGCATTTGCACCTTGCACGTTGCATTACATTTGGCATGTTGGCATTTTAGTATTAGGTTGCATCATGGAGCCATGTTTGCATAACATTCATTGCATTACTTGGTTTGGGGTGTCAAACCAAGTGTAAGGGTTGAGATGAGTTCATACTACAAGTGATGCAACTTGTCTCAACTCTTGGTCACTAAGGCCCTTGATCTTGCCATGATAGGAACTTAGTTCTCATTTGTGTGTTGCATACATATTGACATTGAAATGCAATCTTGGTTCCTTAGGCTATCATGCACCAAGGTGCACAATTGATGGCCCAAGAACCAAGGGCCATGCTTCCTTGAGTCCCACACATGATAGGAGGCATTGGTCATGCATAAATATGCTCAAAAATCCAATACCATGCACTGTCTGTCTGCTATTGCTGTCAAACTGTCTTCTGCAGGAATTTTATGCCGACCGGCAGTATAGAGTGCCGACCGGCACTATATGGGTGGCCGATAACCTCATAAGCAGCCGATGGAAATTTTAGCTGGCTGGTGGGCACTTCCTCCAGCCGGCGGTGTACAGCAGTATGCAAGGAAGGTGTTCTGGGACTTTGGAAAATTTTTGGAGAGACAGGGTAGTAAAAACAGAAGCGGCAGTGGCATGGTACGGGCTTTCTGGGCAAATTGGATCGAGCATGCATCATTCACGCATCCCGAGGCAGGGCTGAGGCCCCTCTCCCTCGTTACATTTGGTTTAATTTAGTAATTAGAATTTTGTAATAATTTATTCATTTATTCTTGGACTGTATTATTCTTTTGGTACCTCCGAGTGAGGGCATATCTGTAATAAGTGTGGGTGTGTGGGTATGTATGTCTTCCAACCCCCATTTCTTTCTCCCCTTTTATTTACCTACTTATGATGGTAGATTAGGGCATATTTAAATTAGCATACTTTATGCTATGCATGCGTGCATTCATGCATTTGTTTACATGCACCGGGCTCGGTACATCATACAAACTGCATTGTATTTTCAATTCCAAATTGAATACATGTATCGAATGATCGCATTTCACATGCCATTTTAGGGTTAGCCGAGCCTACTCTAAATTGCATTCTTGCCTGTGTTGCATTAGCCACTTGACATGAACTAGGGACATGCATGTCTACTAACTGGTTTATTGTTTTGGCACGGAGTACAATGTAAGTATTTATGCTTTAGCATCTCGCATGCGTGTGAATGTTAACATGACAGTATGCTTACCATGCGGCTAAGTGCTTATATGAGACAAACTGTTTGAATGCCTGTGGGTGGAGGTTGGATTGCTTGAGTTGGAAAAACTCATTGAAATCCGTATTTTAGCCTACTTTCGAGTAGCAAAAACCAACACGTTTTTTTTCAAACAAACGGATATGCAATGCTTGTTTCCAAATTAGGCGATCTAGTCTATACTTGTTTGTTGCGCGCATAACATAGTAATTCTAGGCTAATAACTGGAATAAGAACACATAACGTTTTCAAAAACGGATATCATGGTTAGTAGAGGCCGGTCTTCGGACCGGGCGAGAGGGGGTGCTCATAGCTGACCTTCCCCAATCGTACCCAAGCTCCCGAGCCAAGGCAACTTTGGTGATGACGGACACGTGGCCTTTGGCACCGAGTCAGGGTTTCCTAAATTCCCCCATTTTAAAAAATATTTAGGTGGCGACTCTGTATCTGGCAAAGCAGTCCATGTTTGGCACTTCTTTTCAAAGATCTGTTTTTCTCAAAATGATCTGCCAGAGTTGGACTCTTTGGTTCAGATTACGAATCGCAACAAACAAAATAGGAGAGTCCGAACTGTAGCGCGAGGCCCCTCGCGGGCGTGTTACAGTTTTTGGCGACTCTGCTGGGGATTTAGAGAGCTTGACTCGAACTCGTGATATCCTGTTTTTGATTTCATTTATGTGTTTCTTTGCATTGCATTTGCATTGGTGTGCCTAGGAACACAGTGTTTGCCATCTGCCATTCCTGAACGGTTTGCTGGAGGCTTGTCTTGTCAAGGCATGTCCATAAGGCTGACCAGTTGTGGGCTCTGACAGCATGGGAACACAAACCCCGGTTTTACCGGGGCACCCTTTTTGACCATTCGACCTAGTGCATATCGAAATCCGTAGTGACCATTCCAAATCAGGACAGGCTGCTTACCCGATCATAGGTTGTTTGAAACCGCTGCGTGCATAGTAAAACCCTAGCTCCTGACAAAATAGGACAGGAAAACCCTACCCCGACATAGGGGTGTTTTGGCTCTCACTTATCTGCTATGTGCTTTAGATTGTATCTCTGCAGGGAATGTACATGTCAGTTTGCAGATTTGAGTATCAGGCCTAAGAGCACCAGCATTAGTATTTTGGGAATCAGTTATCTGCGGG
Organism: Camellia japonica; assembly: GCA_030407325.1. Taxonomy (NCBI): domain Eukaryota; kingdom Viridiplantae; phylum Streptophyta; class Magnoliopsida; order Ericales; family Theaceae; genus Camellia; species Camellia japonica. The sequence continues at coordinate 107,322,894 of JAPPVO010000013.1, read as the reverse complement.
TATCAGATTCAGGCCTAGGGGCAGTGATTCAGAATCAGTGATAAGTGTTTGAGGAACAGTATATCCAGCTTTTGGCCGTATATTATAATACCCGACCGTGTGTTGTGTGTTTTTTTATTTTACGCCGTTACGCTGTCCGATTGTCTGTTTTATTTATATGCTTTATTTATCTTTTTACTAGGTAGTTGAGCACCATTGCTTCTAACCCGGTAGATATTCCCCAAGCACTCTGGATCAGAGGTCGTCGACTCTATCGATCTGAGGATCTGGTAGACGGACAACCAGTGCACCGCTCTCTACCCCCGGTTACTAGACGGAGGACAGTTAGGCAGAGGATATCAATTCAACAGTCAGTTCAGAGGGCTTTGTCTACCCCACCCGAGTACAGCAGGGATCAGGATTTTGCTTCCCCTACAGACAGGGAACGTATACCAGTAATTCAACCAAAACAGAATAGTATGGCCAGTTTGGAAGAGATGGTGCGCCACCTCCAAGAAAGCATGAAAACAATGCATCAGGATGCCGTCCGTCAGGCAGAATTCGCCAGGCAACAGGCCACAGTTATGAGGGAACAGGCCGAGACAATTGCCAGACTGGAGCATCAAACCGGAGCATCTACTTCGCATCAAGCTCCTCCCCCACGAGGAGGTCCAAACCTCGGGGAGACAGCCAATGTTCAGAATGATACAGAACTTCCCACAGGACCACCCCCACCTCTAATCCTACCTCAAATCCAACCTCAGCTATCAAAAACACCCACCAACCTACCGGACTCTCCCTTTGAGTTCGAGACCGATCCCACCGCACTAAAGTTGAGCAAGCTTGAAAAGCTATTCAAGAGATCCCAAGGGGTCAAGACTATCCCCGACATTGAAGATGGATATACCGACACAGCTGTGACGCTGCCCGACAGATTCAAAATGCCTCATATTGATCGATTTGATGGGTCCGGGGACCCCATGGTGCACTTGAGACTGTTTTCAGATGTTCTAAGGCCAATGGGCCTCAGTAGGCTTCAGAAGTTGTCTTTATTTGGTCGGACCCTATCGGGTGTGGAAGCCATATGGTATGCCAAGTTAGAAGATGATGTCAAGAGGAGTTGGGACGAAATGGCTGAGGCCTTTATAGCGCAATACTCGTACAATACACAGATTGAGATTACGACCCGTGATCTCGAGACAACCAGGCAGGAGCCTAAGGAGAGTTTCTCAGAATTTGTAACCAAATGGAGGGCCAAGGCTTCGATGATGGCCATTAGGCCAACGGATAAGGATCAGATACGGATGGTTGTGCGCAACCTCCAACCTAAGTTGATGCAGAGGATGATTGTGATCCCCTTTCCTACCTTTTTAGATCTGCATGAAATGGGGGTGCAGATTGAGGATGCACTGAAGCAGGGCTTAATCGATGGTGACCGGGAGCAACCCCGTCGAACTTTCAATCGTAACACTAATGCAGGCCCGAGTGGCACTACAACTACAAGAGCCTCCGAAGTAAGCATGGTCACCACCAACCACCCACCAAGAGCCATGGCAGCTACGCCATTCTCCGGTGCGTCCGGAAGCAAACCACAAACAACTAAATACCCGCCCAAAAACACCAGAACCTTCGCCCCACTATACATGCCTCTGTCCAAAGCTCTGGGGGTCTTAATCAAGAAAGGGCATCTGAAGCCCCTTGAGCCGCGGCCATTACCGGAACAACTTCCCCCTTCCCACAACCCAGCCAAGTATTGTGCATTTCACCAACAGCACGGTCATGACACCGATTTGTGCTATCAGCTACGTCATGAGATTCAGGATCTCATCGATAACGGGGTGATTTTGCCTCCGGAGAAACCCAATGTTTAAACCCCCTCCCCACACATAACCAAGCTCCACCGCCCAAAAGAATCAACTTCATTCAAACCGGGGTCATGCCATACGATCCTAGTGTCTATATTACTCCTTCCCACCTACCCAAGCCGGAGGTGTTCCTCCCTGATTGCACCGACTTGTGCATGATAGACATCTCCATGACCCAACCTAAGCCTATGGTGGTGACCATTAAGGATGCAAGAGGAGAGATTTCAGAGGAAAAGAGGATTGTTGAGCCAGTGTCTGTGGAGTCTGGAAATTGTGTTGAGAAGACATATAGTCCGAGCGACTATATTTCATCAATAGGCCAAGAAGGGCCAGGAGTAGAACTGCCAGCAGAGGGAGAGTCGTGTATGATTCAAGGAGGTAGCCTGGGACAGGGAACGGATGATGTAACGGCTGTGGGGGAGGACCTTGCCGATCTCCATTTTTACAGTGACCAAGACCCAGAGGATGCGGTTGTCGCATGGTTCAATTATGAGAATTCAACAGAAGTTATTGGGTGGTTGGACGATCAACCTGATGTGATAGGAGAATTTCAGTCGGAACAGGGCTCAGCAGGGTTGGGAATATCAGTGATGGCTGGAAGAGTCGAAGAGCAAGTGCATTGCCGGAGGGCGCCGGTGTCGAGAATTTCGCCCGAGATTGGAATATTTTGAGTGCGGAGACTGTTGAACAATCAGTTACGTCGGAACAAGCAAGTTTTGAAGATTCCAAGAGAATCAGGAAGGCGAAGGCCCATGTGGGAGTTGAAGTTGTTGCGTGCACAGAAATAGATGGCGCTGCAAGCATGAGGATGGAAGGTACCGTGAGTACAAGAACCGTCATGCCACAACCGGACAGATTTCTGTCGGCTGCTGATGGAATGTGGTGGGAGGACGAGGACTTGTATCTCGCCCACACAGATGAGGATTGGGGAAGCAACCAACCCGATGACACTTGGTATCTAGGAGAAATCGACCATATGACAAGAAGCGGGCAGTACTTCAAGCCCCCGCACCTAGATCAGCCCGAGACTTCTGGGAAGGATAGAGAGGCTGAGAAACGGAAGGAAAAGAAACTCGAAGACGAGGCTGTCCTAAGACAATTAAAAAAGATACAAGTAGACATCTCCATCTGGGGACTGCTTATGGCTTCTCGAGTGCATAGGCAGGCTGTTTTATCGGCCATGGATAAGGCCAAGCTGTCGATAGAAACCACGCCAGAATAGCTGGTGGGGTTTGTCTTTCCAGGAGGGGCTACCCCGATGCTGACTTTTGCTGACAAGGAATTACCACCCGAGGGGGCAGACCATAATAAGCCACTCTACATCTCTGTGGAGTGTACGAATAAGTGGATATCGATGGTTCTTGTTGACACAGGGTCTGCCATCAACGTCTGCCCGGCCAGAACAGCCTACGCGATTGGTTTGAAAATCACAGATTTTGTACCAACAGTCCAGGTGATTCAGGCATACGACAACACGAGCCGAGAGGTGATGGGAACCGTTAAAGTTCAGACAAAGGTTGGGCCAAGACAGCACGAGATAGATTTCCATGTTTTAGAGGTGCCTGCAACTTTCAACTTGCTTTTGGGGCGGCCGTGGCTGCATCAGGTGAAGGCAGTATCATCTACCTTGCATCAAATGGTGAAATACCCCTATGGGAAGGGAGTAGCCATTGTTTTCGGAAATTCGTCAATCCACCCACCGCCGGAGGTATCCACGCCTGTTCTAGAAATCGAGCATGGCATGGAAGATGTGTTCATATCGGGATTTACCTTGGCTGAGGCTCAGGTTGTACAAAGCATCATGGCAACTAACGAAGGGTTGTACACCAGCGCTCAAGCGGTGTACCTTATGAACAAACTCCAACACATCCTTGGGATGGGATTGGGAAAAAGTGGCCGGAAAGGCGTTGCAGCATTGGCCAAAGTGCCACATAACCCTCATACCTTTGGTTTGGGATATCTGCCCACCAAGGAGGATTGGATAAGAAAGGGAAAGGAAATGGCTGGAAGAGCCAAAGCAAAGCAACTGGGGAAACCTTTTGAGTTGATGCACCGGCCCATCTAGGGTACCCTAAACGGACGCTTCGTCCGGGAGGGGGAAGATTTTCCATTTTGTGGTTTTCCGGAGCCGTGGCTGAACGCGGAGAAGAAGCGCGTACCGGGATTTGAGATATTCTTCGACCTACAATTACCTGGGGATAATGTTGCTGAAGAGCAGACAGACCCGATAGCTGAGGCAGAACAGAGCAAAGAAATGGAGTCTGAGGACACAGAGCTTGAAATGGGGGTAGCATTGGCATGTCTACTTTCAGACCCTTTGATCGATCAGTTGTGCTTGGGAGATAACTCCTCGGCATTCGTGATCAGAGATGAAACGGCTGCGGGCCTACCAACAACCATTCTGGATGCATCCATCGCACCCTCTCTTGTTTGGCAGTACGAAGAGGGCTTTTTGTCAAGCAGCACCGGGTCAGGTAGTGAGCCGGAATCTGATTCCACCGAGTCTTGTGAGTCGGAATCAGGTTCCAGCTTGTCTGAGTCTGAGTCCAGTATTCCTGGGGGTGATAACCCGGATGCCACAGTCCTGTCTAGGTCGTCTTTTTCAGAAGAATCGGACGGCTTGGAAGCATATAATGAGAATGAGGTGAATGTGGTTTCTGAGTACTTTTCTGTGCCTTTGATTTATTGCTTAAATCAGGACTTTAAAAATTTTGATGAAAACGACGAGGAAGAAATTCCTCCGATTTTGCAACGATTAATTGAACAGGAGCAGGAGAGATTTGTTAAACCCTTAATGGATGAAATCACTACTGTGAATGTTGGTACTGAGAAGGACCCGCAGCTGGTCCAGATCGGGTCTACGTTGTCTTCGGAGGAACGCGAGCGCTTAGTCGCTTTATTAAAAAATTTCAAAGATGTTTTCGCGTGGTCCTACGAAGACATGCCTGGAATCGATCCTGAGATTGTACAGCATCGGATCCCTCTCGACCCCGAAGCCCGACCTATCAAACAGAAACTCAGGAGAATTCGCCCAGACTGGGCCATCAAGATTAAGGAAGAGGTCACCAAGCAAATAGACGCAGGCTTCCTGCTGGTATCAGAATACCCGACTTGGTTGGCCAATATTGTTCCCGTGCCGAAGAAAGATGGCAAGATTAGAGTATGCGTGGACTTCAGGGATTTGAACAGAGCCAGTCCAAAGGACGACTTTCCCCTACCACACATCGATGAGCTGGTGGATTTCACAGCGGGGCATGCCTTGCTTTCGTTCATGGATGGCTTCTCAGGCTACAATCAGATAGTAATGGCACCCGAGGACCGGGAGAAGACTGCTTTCACCACCCCGTGGGGGACATACTGTTACAGAGTTATGCCGTTTGGGCTGAAGAACGCTGGGGCTACATATCAACGGGCTGCAACCACAATATTGCATGACATGATCCATAAAGAGGTTGAGGTGTACGTGGACGACATGATTGTCAAGTCCAAAGAAAGAGAGGGCCACTACACCGCCTTGCAAAAGTTTTTCCAAAGGATCAGAGAATTCCGGTTGCGACTGAATCCTCAGAAATGTACATTTGGTGTTACAGCGGGAAAAATGCTGGGATTTCTGATTACACAAAGGGGCATCGAAGTCGACCCTTCCAAAATCAAGGCCATCTTAGAAATGCCACCACCAAGGACTGAAAAGGAGGTGCGAGGCTTTCTGGGTAAAGTGCAATTCATAAGACGGTTTATCTCAAAATTAACCTTGACTTGTGAACCACTTTTTGGTCTCCTGAAGAAGGGAATGAAGTTCCAGTGGGACGGCCGATGCCAAGCTGCGTTTGAGCAATCAAAGAATATCTACAGAACCCACCCGTGTTGTCACCACCAGAACCAGGGAAGCCGTTGGTATTGTACCTCTCAGTGACTGAGACCACAATGGGCTGTATGCTCGCACAGGAATTAGAAGACAAAGTGGAGAGAGCCATTTACTATCTGAGCAAGAAGATGCTAGAGTATGAGACTCGTTACAGACTGTTGGAAAAGGCTTGCTTAGCCTTGGTATGGGCTACCAGGAAGTTGCGGCACTACCTGTTAGCTCACTCTGTAATGTTGGTTTCACGACTTGATCCCATCAAATATCTTTTCGAGAAACCAGCACTTACGGGTAGGCTACCTCGCTGGTTGCTGTTGCTCTCCGAATTTGATCTGAAGTATGTGACGTGCAAGTCCGTCAAGGGAAGAGCAGTAGCAGAGTTCCTTGTCGACCACCCGGTTGAAGGGGATGAAGCAGTTGAGTACCTATTCCCAGATGAAGCTATTCTGCACATCGAAGATGAAACTTGGGCGATGTACTTTGACGGAGCATCAAACCAATACGGGTATGGGATAGGGGTGTTGCTGATAGCGCCTGACGATTCCCGTATCCCTTTAGCATTCAAGCTCCGGTTCAAGGTCTCGAACAATGAGGCAGAATATGAGTCATGTATCGCCGGTCTAGAAGCAGCCCTAGAACTAGGGGCAAGATGATTAGACGTTATCGGGGACTCGAACCTTGTTGTATCCCAAGCGAAAGGAGACTGAAAAGTAAAGGAGGAGAAGATGATGATGTATCACCAGACCCTGGATTTGCTAATTCCTCGGTTTGAAAAGCTAAGTTTTGCTCATCTACTAAGAGAGAACAACAGGTTCGCAGATTCACTAGCAACTCTATCTTCCATGATAGGCATCCCGTGTGGAGTCCGGAAGCATCCAGTCATTATCGACCAGAAGCTTGCACCTGCCTATGAGTCAATTTCTGCCATAGATGAAGTTCAGGATGAAAACCCTTGGTATTACGATATTTGGAATTTCTTGGAAAATGAGGCATATCCACTAGGGGCAAATGCCAAGGATAAAAGGGCGATCAGAAGAATAGCCGTTCAGTTCATCATCTGCGGGGGTAAACTGTATAAGAGGGGTCATCTGGGAATGCACAAGTTGTGCGTAGAAGCTGAAGAATCGAAGCGCCTGATGGAGGCCATCCATGGAAGAGAATGCGGTGCGCACATGAATGGGGTAATGCTAGCCAGGAAAATTCTCAGACAGGGTTACTACTGGTCCACCATGGAAGAGGATTGTATTGGGTTTGTTCGGCGATGCCACAAATGTCAGATCCATGCAAACCGCATGAATATCCCGCCGTCGAAGCTGTACAACATGACTTTCGCCATGGCCATTTTCAGTATGAGGAATTGATGTGATCGGAGCTGTTACTCCGAAGAGGTCCAATGGACATGAGTTCATCTTGGTTGCAATAGACTATTTCACCAAGTGGGTTGAGGCCCAGTCCTATGCGGTGTTGAAGGCTTCGTATGTTGCAAAGTTTATCAGGAACAACATCATTTGTCGTTACGGAGTCCCAAATGAGATAATTTCAGATAACGGTTCCCACTTCAAGAAAGAAGTGATTGATTTGTTGGAGAAGTACAACGTGGCGTTTCATAAGTCGTCTACATACCGGCCGCAGACCAATGGAGCAGTTGAGGCCGCCAACAAGAACATCAAACACATATTGCAGAAGATGGTGGAAACCTACCGGGACTGGCCAGATAAGTTGCCGTTTGCTCTGTGGGGCTACCGGACTTCAATTAGAACTTCAACTGGAGCGACTCCGTATTCATTAGTCTATGGGATGGAGGCCGTTCTGCCTATCGAGATTGAAGTCCCGTCGTTGCGAGTGCTGGCCGAGTGTCAGATAGCTGAAGCAGATTGGCAGCAGAGCAGATTCGAGGAACTCATGCTCTTTGATGAGAGAAGACTGAAAGCACTGTACCATGTTCAAGGTTATCAGCGTAGGATCGCCTGGGCTTTCAACAAGAAGGTTAAGTCCAGGAATTTGAAGGAAGGAGATTTGGTGCTCAAGGACAACCGAGCTCCTATTCACGACCCAAGGGGCAAGTTCAGACCCAATTGGACTGGTCCCTACATTATCAAAGCTATTTGGTCAGGTGGAGCTGTGGTTTTGATGGACCTAGATGGCCTAGAGTTCTCCTAACCGATCAATATGGACAAGTTGAAGACATACTACCCCTGAGAGGCTCGCTAGGCCGAAAACCCGAAAGGGCGACCTAGGCAAAAGTTAGAGCACAAAAAATTAGAAAATATAAAAACTGAGCTCGCAAGGTTGAAAACCCGTAAAGGTCGGCCTTGGCAAAAGTTAGAGCGCAAAAGGAGAGTAAAAATACTCGAGCGAACCCAAGCCTGAACTACGTAAGGCTTGATTCCCATCTTTGGGATACGTAGGCAGCTCCATTCCGAAGTTCAGCCATAAACTTTTCCCCGATCAACTTTGTCCATTTGATCATCTCAGTCATCTTTGTCCATCAGCATTCATCGTGGTCTCCAGTGCAGTGCTATTCAGACTAGGGGCAACTTTCCGTTGCCAGGAAGTGTCGCAGTGCCTTTCAGACTAGGGGCAACTTTCCAGTTGCAGGGATCTGGGGTTGTGCATCTCAGTGACAAATTTCAGGCGTGTCCAGTTCTGATCCATATCGAGAATGGTTTTTGAAAAATTTTGATAAAAGTTGACTTTGCTTAAATTAATCTTTTTATAACCAAGACCATTTTTGGACCAAAGCGAAAAATTTTCAGTACCACAACCTTCAATTTCATTGATTTCAGCACAAAGTTCTCCTGCTCTTGCATACAAATTGAAGTTGCTTTTTATTACATTCATAAAGAAAACTTGAAAGTACTAATAAAGCAATAAATTCGGGGCATAGTCAAGTCAGGTGTTCCTGCACCCCCTCCCAGAGCTAGTCGAAGCCTCTGACGCCAAACTGGGCCCGACCTGGGCCTCCTCATTAAGCCAGTCCCAGCACTCATCAGATAAAGTGCAACTGAAAGTAGAAGCGGGGGCCAGGAGTTCTCGTGTCTTCCATGCGGCAGCCTGCCGGGCGAGCTGTGCACCTCGGGCTGGGAATGCAGCAGGATACTCTGTCCCCTCTGGCGGGCAGGTCTGATCATGGCCAAATTGGCGCCGGAATCGGAATGGGAAATAGAACACACAGTGAGTCAGGCCGATCAGCTGAATCCCGAGCTGGCGGGTCATGCTATAACTCATTGCCGGTAAATTGAGCCAGGGGCACCGCCAAGCAATACGGTCTGCGGACAAGTTGCACATCCAAGCAAACCACCAACCCTCATCAAGGGCATTAACTAGACGATGCCGGAAAAAGTAACCGCGAGCGGAATATGCCGGACAAGGGTCCACGACCTGCAGTTTGTCCATCAACCATACCTGGGGAGGGATTGAAAATGAGAGAATAAAGAATAGAGAGATGTACGATGAGAGAAAAGTGAGGATATGGTTTTGTGAGAAAGATCGAGTTTGAGGGCCGAGTGACATGAGCAATATACATGCGAGATTGGGTGGGAAACATTACCTGTAATAGTAGTGGACTCCCTGCTAACCTGGTCGTCTCTCGGCGATAAAAGGCGTCTAAGCCCATCAACGTCTCAGCCAGAGTCATGGCAATACAGCTCTTGCCCTCCTTCAAGCCTTGGGCAACCCCAATCAACCGGACGTCAGATCCTCTGGAGCCCGAGATAAATAGAAAATGAGATAGCATGCACAAACAAAGGGCGTGTCGCCGAAAGCCTTACCAATGATGGTCGTTACGATCACCAGCATCAGAGAAACGATAGATCAAGCTCAGAATATCCAGCATTCCGTCGCAAAATCAAAGACCGAGCGTCACGCAATGTGAGTCCACACATTCGCCCTAAGGATTGGGCATGGCCAAAGTTAAGCTGGGGCAGAAGCTCCTCGTCACGCTCGGACTCCATCAAGGTTTGGAAATCTTCAAAGGTAGGACACATCTCTTGCCCGGCAAAGCTGAAGACGTGTGTCACCGAATTCCAAAATCTCACCGCGGCATGGAGGAACAGAAGATGCAATGGGGTGCGACCCAGAGTGAATAGTGCATTTATGCCAAAACTCCGAAAATTCAACTTTTCCGAGCCATCCAAGTTGTTAATCCAAGTTGTAAGATTTTGGGCAAGAAGCATCTCCATTTGGGGCAAATCAGTGTTGAAATGGAGAAAACCACGAAGCTGAGACTCTTTTGTAGAAGATAAGGTTGAGTGGAGGACAGGTGTCAGCATTCTGCTGGTGCGGACAATTTACAGTCGACCGGCCAAATAAAGTGCCAACCGGCCATCTTTTGTGCCGATGGATCAGGCCTCTGGCCGATGGCCATTCCTCACGGCCGATGGCCTTTGTGTTTGGCCGATGGCCTTTACCCCGGGTTCTCTGAGCTGTTTATGCTAAATATTGGGGAATCCCACCACTTCCAGTGCTCTCCGGTGATCGATTCTTGCCGAGTCACGCGTATTTGCTTATCGAGTTGTAGTACCTTTGCTTATAGAGTTGTACCTCACTCTCTTTTGACCATCGATGTGTTTATCGAGTTATACTCGCGCTTGGCTAGTTTGTCGAGTCTTTGTTTTGCTTATCGAGTTGTAATTGGTTCACTACCTGATTATTACGATGCGACGCTTTGTTTTTCAAAACACAGCTTCAATTTCATTCACATTGTTATGTGATGACAAGCGATGCGATGCATAGAGAACACAAACGCAACACCTTTTGAACAGAATGGCTGTTTCATTTTCGTCACATGTTTTGCAAAAACACTTTCTTTTGAAAAATAAAACATGCCCGAGGCAGTGCGATGTGCTTAAACTCCTAATAAAAAGGAAAGTAAAGCAAGCGAATAACAGGGTAGCAAAGTATCGGAAGAGATACCAGTAACCTCCCCTTGCGGTCAATGCGCGTCCCGCACCCTTGTTCGGGTTGATTGTGTGGTTTGGCGCCTTCATCATTCAAGACAATGCAGGAAAACGCACTTTTTGGAATATAGGTAGACCTTCGAGTTGGCCTCGAGCCATGATTTTTGAGAGCGATGCTCGGAACATGCGAAGGACGTCCCTTCCCGTATCCTTTTATATCTTGTGAATTCCATAAATCATTTCAATTATACTGTGTCGCAGTACGTTGCATTTTAGCATCATGTTTTACCATGTTCAATTTCAAGTTTCCTATTATACACATTGCATTGTTTGCGTGCTTTGCTTTACTTACATGTGTTCAAGTTTCCTATTATACACATTGCATTGTATGCGTGCTTTGCTTTACTGACATGTGTTCAAGTTTCCTAATATACACATTGCATTGTATGCGTGCTTTGCTTTACTTACATGTGTTCAAGTTTTCTATTATACACATTGCATTGTATGCGTGCTTTGCTTTACTTACATATGTTCAAGTTTCCTATTATACACATTGCATTGTATGCGTGCTTTGCTTTACTTAGATGTGTTCAAGTTTCCTATTATACACATTGCATTGTATGCGTGCTTTGCTTTACTGACATGTGTTCAAGTTTCCTATTATACACATTGCATTGTATGCGTGCTTTGCTTTACTGATATGTGTTCAAGTTCCTTTATACACATTGCATTGTATGCGTGCTTTGCTTTACTGGTGTATGTTCAAGTTCCTATCATACACATTGCATTGTATGCATGCATTGCTTTACTGATATGTGTTCAAGTCCCTTTCTATACACATTGCTTGCATGCGTGCACCGCTTTACTCACATATGTTCAATTACAACTGTCTATACACATTGCTTGTGTTGACCGCATGCTTTACTTACATGTGTCTGTACCTTCACAGCATTGTTATGCATCCCACTCGACCTTCGTTGTCACACACTTTCGATTGCATTGTCATGGCTAACAATATCGTATCTGTTAAAGTTGCTTTCTTTGCAGGCACGATATTGTATGTACGGTTCATTGGAGGCTGGTGCAACCAGACGAACCAGACAGGTATTGTACTCTCCGTGTGGAACGTATCAGGGATTTCATAATTCCCTTACACCTCCCTTTGCATTGTAGAGTAATTGGATTTGTATTTGCTAGCTTAAAACTATCGCATGCATGCTTCGTTACAGCTTTCTTTGCATAATCATAAGGTATGCTCGGCTTCTTGCATTTTCAGTTGCATTTTCGCCCCTGCCTTCGGGCGTGTATCTTGTTTGTTTGTATGTCTGTCTAAGTCTTCGGCCTTGTCAAAAATGGGTCGTCTCTGGGCTTTGACATTCACTCTCGTCATTGTTATGACTTCCGAGTTCTGTCAAAGAGGGGCAACTGTAGACACCCCATTTTTGACCGTCCTCAAGACTTGGACGTCACCGCTTGAGCACTTGGTGATTATCCATGATTGTGTTCGTTTTGAGTTCCCGGAAGTCCCGGCTGCGCGTCGTGCCTCAGGATCTCTCAACCGGTTTGTACTGTGCTTGGTTTTGCACCAAGGACTTGTGTGTTTTGTACCTAAGGGTAGGAGGAGGCTTATTAGCCATCCCTGAAACCCACCGGCTAGCCCCTCACTTCACCGGTCGTCCATTGGTGCCACCGGCACTAGTTTCTCAACATCTTTGGCCGATCGGCACTTTATACTGCCGGCCAGTAATCTTTTGTGCCGGTGACCTTTTTGGCTGGCTGGTGTGACCCCTTTGCATCCTCAGACTTGGTGCATGCCAGTTGTGCCAGCTGGAATGCACCATCACCACTCCCTATGCACGGGGATGGCCATGTTGGGCCCTTTGACCCCCTCTCTCTTCTAAGAGCTTGAACCTTTGACCAAGCTTCTTGGAGAAGCTTGGCCAGCTGTCTTAGCTTCTCCAAGAAGCCAAGACCCCTTTGCACCCCCCCTTTGAACCTTTCTCTTTGCTTAGCCCTTAAGTTAAGAGCTTTCTTTGGCCTATAAAAGCTCATCTCCTCTCCCTTGAGCTAGGTTAGATTTTTGAGAGCAAAAACCAAAGATATATCTCTATATCTCTGATATATATCCATCTATATATATATATCTCCCTCTCTCATCCTTGTGTGTGTGTTTTAGGCCCAAATAGTGTGTTTTACCTCACTTTTGCACCATTACACACACTATTACACCTAGCTCTGAGATTGAGAGGCCTGGAGGGTTGTTTGTTGTGATTTTGGACTGATTTTGATCACTAGAGGAGGGCTACACCACCTGTTCTTCAAGGGTTCTTCAAGGGTAAGCATATTGCTTTAGTTTCCCCAAACTTGCACTAGCTTTTTACCTATCTTGCTTTGTGTTTTGAGCTTTGTCTATAACATAAAAAAGTCTTGTTTTTCCTTGCTTAAGAACATTCATTAAGGGCACTTTGTGGTTTGAGTGAAAGCTCACCCCCTTAGGCCTTGTTTTGGCCATTTTGGTGCCTCTTTGGTAGAGCTTTATTTGTTTGTGTGTTTGGATCTTTTCACCACTGAAATCCAGTGGATTTTCAGTGGTGAGAAGGTGGTTTGGAGTCTTGAATAGGGGAGGGATACCCCTCTCCCCTTTGTCCCTCTTTTGCCTTTGTTCTTGGCTCACAAAGAAGCATGTATACTTGGTTTGTTTTGGCTTCATTTCAGAGCATATTTGGTGTTCATATGATATGTTATATCTCTGTTTTTGGTTGGATTTGTAGCCCTTAGCATGTATCTTATACTTGCTTTACAATGCTCTCCTTTGCTTAGAGATGTGCCATGTACTTAGCCTTGTATATCCTCATGTTTGTTGGCCTAGCCTATTGAAACATTTGATCATGATTTGCCATGTTCTAGGGCTGTTAGCCACTGTTTTTGCCATGTTTGGTATGCTCAATGAAGTTGCTTTGCATAATGGCTTGTTAGCCTTGAGTATGTGATCCATATATATATGCGTTGCTTAGGTTATTTAGGTGATTTGGAATCATTCAACATGCCATTTCAGTCCCTAATCCATGCTCACATGCTTGCATTCATTACTCTTTTCATGCTTTGAAGGTGTGTCCTTTCATGCCTTGAAATGTACAATGTATGTGCCTATGTGTTTGGAGCATTTTGGGGCTGCCATGAGGGGGGTTTTGGGCGTATTTTTGCATGCTAGAAATCTGTTTTTGGTGGCCAAATACATGCCAGGAATGGCCATGTTGGTGGTAGTGAAAAGCCTCTTGTTTATGCCTTGGTTTTGGGCCCATTTGCTTGCATATTGGCATGTATATTGGTCACAATTTTGGGCATTTTTGCCACTGTTTTGGGTTGGTTTGAGGGCTGCCCCATTGTAGTTAAATCCACCATTGCATGCTTGCCTCATGTTCGTTGCTCAATTGATTCATTAAGTGTTGCTACATGTTAGTCATATTGCCTAAATTGCCCATGTTTGCATTGCATTTGCACCTTGCATGTTGCATTACATTTGGCATGTTGGCATTTTAGTATTAGGTTGCATCATGGAGCCATGTTTGCATAACATGCATTGCATTACTTGGTTTGGGGTGTCAAACCAAGTGTAAGGGTTGAGATGAGTTCATACTACAAGTGATGCAACTTGTCTCAACTCTTGGTCACTAAGGCCCTTGATCTTGACATGATAGGGACTTAGTTCTCATTTGTGTGTTGCATACATATTGACATTGAAATGCAATCTTGGTTCCTTAGGCTATCATGCACCAAGGTGCATAATTGATGGCCCAAGAACCAAGGGCCATGCTTCCTTGAGTCCCACACATGATAGGAGGCATTGGTCATGCATAAATATGCTCAAAAATCCAATACCATGCACTGTCTGTCTGCTGTTGCTGTCAAACTGTCTTCTGCAGGAATTTTATCCCGACCGGCAGTATAGAGTGCCGACCGGCACTATATGGGTGGCCGATAACCTCATAAGCAGCCGATGGAAATTTTAGCTGGCCGGTGGGCACTTCCTCCAACCGGTGGTGTAGAGCAGCATGCAAGGAAGGTGTTCTGGGACTTTGGAAAATTTTTGGAGAGACAGGCAGTAAAAACAGAAGCTGCAGTGGCATGGTACGGGCTTTCCGGGCAAATTGGATCGAGTATCCATCATTTGCGCATCCCGAGGCAGGGCTGAGGCCCCTCTCCCTCGTTACATTTGGTTTAATTTAGTAATTAGAATTTTGTAATAATTTATTCATTTATTCTTGGACTGTATTATTCTTTTGGTCCCTCCGAGTGAGGGCATATCTGTAATAAGTGTGGGTGTGTGGGTATGTATGTCTTCCAACCCCCATTTCTTTCTCCCCTTTTATTTACCTGCTTATGATGGTAGATTAGGGCTTTTTTAAATTAGCATACCTTATGCTATGCATGCGTGCATTCTTGCATTTGTTTACATGCACCGGGCTCGGTACATCATACAAACTGCATTGTATTTTCAATTCCAAATTGAATACATGTATCGAATGATCGCATTTCACATGCCATTTTAGGGTTAGCCGAGCCTACTCTAAATTGCATTCTTGCCTGTGTTGCATTAGCCACTTGACATGAACTAGGGACATGCATGTCTACTAACTGGTTTATTGTTTTGGCACGGAGTACAATGTAAGTATTTATGCTTTAGCATCTCGCATGCGTGTGAATGTTAACATGACAGTATGCTTACCATGCGGCTAAGTGCTTATATGAGATAAACTGTTTGAATGCTTGTGGGTGGAGGTTGGATTGCTTGAGTTGGAAAAACTCATTGAAATCCGTATTTTAGCCTACTTACGAGTAGCAAAAACCAACACGTTTTTTTTCAAACAAACAGATATGCAATGCTTGTTTCCAAATTAGGCGATCTAGTCTATACTTGTTTGTTGCGCGCATAACATAGTAATTCTAGGCTAATAACAGGAATAAGAACACATAACGTTTTCAAAAACGGATATGATGGTTAGTAGAGGCCGGTCTTCGGACCGGACGAGAGGGGGTGCTCATAGCTGACCTTCCCCAATCGTACCCAAGCTCCCGAGCCAAGGTAACTTTGGTGATGACGGACACGTGGCCTTTGGGACCGAGTCAGGGTTTCCTAAATTCTCCCATTTTAAAAAATATTTAGGTGGCGACTCTGTATCTGGCAAAGCAGTCCATGTTTGGCACTTCTTTTCAAAGATCTGTTTTTCTCAAAACGATCTGCCAGAGTTGGACTCTTTGGTTCAGATTACGAACCGCAACAAACAAAATAGGAGAGTCCGAAATGTAACGCGAGGCCCCTCGCGGGCGTGTTACAGAAGGATATCCCAAAAACACACAAGGGACACCACGAGGTTGAAATTTATCATGGCTAACATGGCATGTCTAAGCATACCATAAGCATCCAAAAACACGTAAGTATTTGTAATTTAGGGTTCGATGAAAATGTCGTTCATATGGTGAGGCATTTTGTAAATTGTGGGAAGGGGTGCAGTTGATAACATAGACCGATGTTAAGATACACTCGCCCCAAAATTTGATAGGAAATTGGGCTTGAAAATGTAAGCATCGAGCCACATTCAATATATGGTGATATTTACGTTCAACAACACCATTTTGTTGAGGGGTATCAAATAAAGTTAATTCTTATAAAATGCCATTGACATGAAATAATTTTTGAATTGGTCGGGTGTAGACACCCCATTTTTGACCGACCTTGATGGGGTTGTTTACCCTCTCTTAGGCCTTGTTTGGCCTTGCTTTTGTGCCTTCTTTGTGAGCCATTGGGACCACCTTGTTTTGGCCTTCTCACCATTGAAACTCAGAGGAATTTCAGCGGTGGGAAGGGTGTTTTGAGGTCCCAAATAGAAGAGGGTCATCCCCTCTCCTTGTGTCTTCAATACTTGTCTTCATTAGCCTCATGTGTGAGCATGCTTGTTAAGCTTATGTTGGCCATATCTTAGCTTGTATTTGTGGTTATTTTGCTGTGGCATGCCACTGTTTTTGCTTGGTTTTGTCACTCCATGCATGCCTAATACACTTGTAGTGTAAATCACACAAACTAGTCTTGTATGCTTCATGAAGTAACATGTCATTCTAGCATGTTTTCTTTCCATTTTAACATGTTTTTGGTGATGTCTTGCCATGTCATACCTCTGTTAGGGTTTGGTTTGGTTAGCCTTTGCATGCTCCTTGCACTTGTAGTGCATTTCTATGAAATAGCCTAACATGCATCATACTTTGACATGTCATTCTAGCATGCTTTTGGCTTAACTTCAAAAAGCTTTTGTCCATGTTTTAACATGCTTTATCTCTGATTTAAGTTGTTTTGGCCATGCATGACTTGCTTTGTATAGCCATGGTTCAATCTAGCTTGTTAGCTTTGCGCATCAAGTCCACTAGCATGCATTATTTGGACTATTTGAATGATTTGGCATCGTTTATTATGTGATTTTAGTCCATGTTTCATGGTCTTGCACTTGCATTTTTGTGCTCTTTCAATGCATTGGAGGGTTGGCCCCTTTATTCCTTAACATGAGTCATTGTGTATGCCTTCATGCCTAAGCTTGCGAGCCATTATTTCAGTGTGTTTTGGGGGTTATTATGCCATGATATAACTCTAATTTTTGCTGGTTAAGTCATCACATGCTTGGTCTTAATAGGTGTAGTGTAATCCACCTTATTTACCTTGTATGCATCATGTCGTGTGCCCCTCACGCTAGCATGTTTTGGCTTCCTTCCATGCATGTTTTAGACTCATTTTAACATGTTCTAGGATTGTTTTGGGTTGCCTTAGCCATATGCTTCATGTTTTGTATAGCTATAGTACAAGTGCTCTTGCTTGCTTCAAGCTTTGAGCATCATAACATGCTTCATTTGTGTTGTATACATGATTTGGCATCACTTAACATGACATTTCAGAGCATTTAGGATTGCCATGTTCCCACTTCTTTCAAGCTTTGAATGCCTTTGAGTATTATGCATTGTTGGCTTACTTGTAGCTTAGCTTGTATGCTTGCATGCCTAGGTCTTTGAGCCTCCATCTTAGCATGTTTTGGTCCATGTTTTGACCTATTTCAGCTCTGTCCATGGTTGGTTCATGCATTTGTGCCATGTATTGCATGTCCCTAGAGTAATCCTCTTTGTTAACTTTCATGCTTTAGGATTCTTGCATGCTTCACTTGTTTTGTTTGAATGCTTTGGCATCATTTCTTACCTAATTTCAATGCATTTAGTGTTGCTACACTTCCACTTTTGTAATTCTTTGAGCACTCTTGAGAGTTGTGCCCTTTAGCCTAATTGGTGAGCCAATTGGCATGCATGCTTATATATGCCTTTGGTGCCTTCGTTTCATCATTATGGCCACTGATTTGGGCATGACTGAGGTCTACCCCTTTTGGTTTAAGTCCATTTAGCATGTTCACTTGCATGTTGCTTGCATGCTTATCTTACTTCACATTGTGTATGCTATGTAGTCCTTTGCATTGTGCATGCCAAGTTGTTCCTTGCATTGAGTATGCATGTTCCTAACATTGCTAAGTTACCCTTGTTGCATTGCATCGTGCATGTATGCTTTACATTGTGTTTAGAACCTCATGATTGCCTTGTATTGAGTATGCCATCTAGGTCCTAGCATTTAGCATTGTGTATGCCATGTCACCTTGCATTAAGAATGCTATCTTACATTAAACATTGAGCATGCCATGTAGTTCATAGCATTGAGTATGCCGTGATTATTTGCATGTAGTTCATAGCATTGTGTATGCCATGTTGTTTGCATGCTTAGGTTTCATCGCATTGTGTATGCTATGTTGTCCATTTGCATTGTGAATGCTAGTTGTTACATGCATTAGCATTGTGCATGTCATTAGCCTTGTTAGGTTGTTCATGTTGCATTGCACACTTGCATGCATGAGTCGCATTGTGTATGCCCTGTTTTGCATTGTTGTTTGGATTAAGTGTTAATCCGAGCACGGGAAAAGAGGGACGTTTCATACTTAAAGTGATGAAACGTGCCTCAATTCCCGGTCGCTGACGCTCTTGATCATACATGATAGAGTTCTAGGCACTTATGTGTTTACTTGTGCATTTATTTTCATATTGAATTGTGCAACTTTGCCTTTTGGCCATCATGCATTGAAATGCGCGATTGGTGGCCCGAGGGTCGAGAACCACACTCCTTTGAGCTCATGACATGATAGGGAGTGCACACATACCTTGCAAATACATTGCCATGCCCTTTCTTGCTCTCTGTTGCAGCAAACTGGAATCCAATAGCAACAACTAGTCGGCCAGCTAGAAAAACTAGCTGGCCGACCACTTTTCCTGGCTTTCAACAAAGATAGGTGGTCGACCATGGCTGCAGACACCAACAACTGGTCGGCCACCCTCCTACAGGTTCCCAAGATGTGTTAGAAGCTATCTGGAGCTTGGTGCAAGGTTCTGAGGACAAATGAAAACAGAGGCAAATCGGGGCATCGCATTGGATTTCCAAACGAGGCGACCGGGCATGCATGCATTCCTCTCCCTCTGAACCTCCTGTTTTATTGCTTTCCTTAGCTGCCATGCTTAGATAGCTAGCTTATGCTTTGGTTTGTACCTTTAATAGTTAATGCATTAGCTATTTCAATTTGTTTTGTAATAATTAGTTAACTAGGATTAGTTAATTAATTTGTTGTGCAATAATTAGTTTAATTAGCTTAGATTAGCTGGTTAGCTTCTTATTCGGTCCCTCCGTCGAGAGGGCGCATTGTTGTAATAAGCGTGCATGTGTGTGATGCATGTCTTCCAACCCCCATTTCTTTCTCCCTTTTACTTAACCGCTTACGATGGTTAGTTTTAGGGCATATTTTGTTTAGCATACCTTATGCTTGTATGCGTGCATTCATTCATATGTCTTGCATGCACCAGGCTTGGCGCATCATACTAACTGCATTGTATTTCAATTCCAATTTGAATACATGTACCAAGTTGCATTTCACATGACATCTTAGAATAGCCGAGCCTATTTCTAATTGCATTTTTGCATGTGCTGCATTAGCCATCTTAACATGAACTAGGATCATGCATGATTTCTAACTAGTTCTTTGTTTTGGCTCGGAGTACACTATGAGTGTTTACGCTTTAGCATACTGCATGTGTATTATTGATTTCCATGAAAGCATGCTTGCCATGAGGCTAACTGCTTATTTGATATAACTGCCTGAATGCCTGTGGGTGAAGGTTGGATTGCTTGAATTGAAACAATTAATCAAATCCCTGTTTTAGCCTACTTACGAGTAGCAAACTTCAAACCATTTTCACAAACGAACATGCAATGTTTTGTTCCAAATTAGGCGATCTAGTCTATACTTGTTTTCCGTGCGCATCACATAGTAATTCTAGGTTTAATAACCAGAATAAGAACACATGTGTTTTCAAAAACAAAATATCATGCTTAGTACAGGCCGATCTTTGATCGGGCGAGCGGGGGTGCTCATTGCATGACCTTTTCTCTCGTACCCAAGTTCTCGAGCCGAAGCAACTTTGGTGATGACGGACACGTGGCCTTAGGTACGAGTCAGGGTTTCCTAAATTCTCCCAAAATAAAATATTTAGGTGGCGACTCTGTATCTGGCAAAGCAGTCCATGTTTGGCACTTCTTTATAAAAATCAATTTTCCAAAACGATTTACCGGATTTGGACTCTTTGGTGATTTATCGATCTCACATCGCACATTGTGAGATTAGATTCAAAATCGTGACATTTGAGTCCGAACTGTAGTAGCTCAAAGAACAAGACAAGATTCGCGCCGCCCTCGCGAGCGTGGATGTCGGGGAGTTCCCGGGAGCAAGTCTACATCAGGATAAAAACTATAACAACCCATATTTTGCCTTAGTCATATTCATAACAATTTACATGATTTTGGTTCGTTAAGCTTGCATTTTGTAAACTGTGATATTTTATCAAACTATGGGATCCTGTCTTGTTTTGATGCTGTTATGTTTTGCCAAGTGTAAGATCCATGTCTTGTTCCATACCTTGCGTGCTGAACCTAGGCTATCTACCTTTGCTATCTCACACATAGGTCACACTTTTGAACCTCTTACACCTTTTTGCCGACTTGTGCACTTTAGCCAACACCTAGCAACCTTGTTCCCTCTCTTGTACAAACTACGCTGACATGTGTCACACCTAGGCCAAGTATTACCCCTCCTATAACGACCCCGGTCTTTTCCTTTCGATTGTTGTATCCGGACTTATGTTTCGTAGATCCCGTGTTACCAAATTGTTGTTATCGTTCTTTAATTTCTTATTTTTGAGTTATAGGAGGTGTTGGGCAGGTTTGTTACAGGTTGGTTGGGTTGGAACAAAGTGTTGCTGTCCAGATTTTTGGACCTTCGCTCGAGCGATGAGTTGGTCGCTCGAGCGAGCAGTTGTTTTTAGTCCTTCGCTCGAGCCAGGGTTTGGTCGCTCGAGCGAGAGTCTGAGTCTGGGCTTAAGACCTGAGAGCTGTGTTCCTTCGCTCGAGTGAGCGAGGTGTATGTTTTCGAGTTCTTCGCTCGAGCAAGCAGTTTGTCGCTCGAGCGAGCTTCTGGGTTGCAGACCTGAAGCATCGAGTTTTTGGCTCGAGCGAGCTTTTCTTCGCTCGAGCTAGAATTTCTTGTGTCTAGTCGCTCAAGCGACCAAGTCTTCACTCGAGCGAGCCTGTCCAGTTTAAATAGGCAGCAGCGGGTTTTAAAACAGTTTTTCATCCTCTTTTTGATTCCAAAACCCTAGGTCCGACTTCTCTCTCCCTCTACTCACTTTCTCCCTTAGGTTTGATCTACTTAGAGTGTGTTTCTACCCTAGATTCTTTATTAAAAAGCTAGAGTGGGTCGAGGGCTACATTTTAATCTGAACATTTAGCGGTTTGGAGCACTTTGGTTTGTGGGTCATCATCTCTGTCTCCTCTATTCGGGTTATCTTCTTCGAGGTAGGGATTTCCTACTCCATACTATAGGTTTTGTTCTAAGTTTTGGTATTTTGATATGTTGGGGGTAGTTTGGTAATTTTGAAAAAACCCTAATTGTTGTAATAAATTAATTTCTATAACTAATTTAGGGAAAATTGGGGAATTTAGTTTAATTCTTGAAATTGGGGAATTATGAGTTTAAACGGTGTAGTTTGATAGTTTTATCACTCACCTATGAAACTGTTGCGTTTATGCTTTCTATTACATTTAGTTCCTATTTAGAAATAACTGTTTTGGGCTATCGGTGGAGGATAGTCATGATTGTTGTAGACATTGCATGTGGATTAAGGATAACTGAAACTAATCACATTGGTTAAGTCATTGATTTTGACTGTTGAATTAATACAGAAAATACGTGTATTGATTGTGTGCTGTATATGATATGTGTTTATATACATTGTTTTGTGTGGGAGGAGATATGGGATGTACTCCACGGTTTAGGGGAAGATAGGGGATGGACCTCTTAACCGGATTTTGTTTGGGAGGAGATAGGGGATGGACTCCATTAGCATCACTTTTATGTGTGCTTATTGATATTGGAAGTGTTATTACATGTTGTTGATACAGCACTAAAATGTGTATCAAATTGGAAGTATGGAAGTGTTTTGGTATGAGCCTTAGTCTCATTTGTTTTGTTGATAATGGAAGTAACTTTAATGTGATTTATAATTCACTATTATAGTTTGGCCAGGTTCTGAGCCATATTGGTATAAATGAAGCTGGATATTGATGAAATGGACATTTGTGTTAACCATCTATTAAATGCTATTGCTTTATTCAATGCTTATATTTGGTTTAGTAAATTTCTGCTGGGCTGTGGCTCACCCTATAAGGGAACATTATTTTCAGGCCCAGGTGATTTGCTACCTCCAAGGACTTAGCTTGGAAGGATTTGGACTTTGAAGACTTGTCTTCAGTTATTTGCTTTATTTGATAATACATGTAAACATTCAAGCCGAGGGCTTAAGTTGTAATTGAGTTAGTACTCATCCTTTTGTGTCCAAGTGTTGGCTTGGAAAGATGTAAACCCGTAGGGCATTTACTTTTAATGTTACATGTATTGTTTTTCAATAATAATAATACTCTGATGGATAAGTTAATGATTGGTTTTTTGTTATCAGTGCATGTCAATGTTATATATATATAAGGGTTATTTTGAGGGCGTTACAGCCGAGGTCAGGGAGACCTTATCTGTTTGAAGCCTATATTTTGATCCAGGATCCTTGCCTTGTCGAAAGTACCCATGCCACCTTACTTGTTATATACACTTTGACCTATCGTTGTCCTTTCATTCGGATACCTTTTTTAGGAGTTTTGATCAGATGATTACCCGTGTCCTAGTAGTGGGTATTAGTATTAGTTAGTTAGTAATTGAGAACCCATATCGTTTGTCATATCTTTGTCTTGAAGAGAGAGAAACTCTAGGAAAAAGAAGAGGAAGTTCTTCGAGGAAGCTAGATTTTACCAAGCTTGATTTTTAGACTTTGAACCATTCAATTTGTGTTTTGAAGTTAGATTCTTGATCTACTTTTGTTGTTCTTTATGTTAATCTGATCACATTGCATGATCTAGCATGATTCATGAGCCATGCATTTATTTAAAGATTTGTTTTAGAGAGAGAAAGTGATGTTCATGTGTTTGTATCAAGTTCTATGTTTTTGTGTTTGTTTTCATGAAATCTTCAAGTATGGATACCCAAGTCCATGTTTTCGAACTCATGTCATGAAATCCTAGATTTTGAATAAGAAGTTATGATTTTAGCATTCATGTTCTCTATGATTTTCAAAGGAAACCCAGATTTCCAGACTTCATTATTTCCTAAGTGTGATCATCGAGACCCACTCTTGTCCAGCTTCCATACCTAAGCCAATCATTACATCTCACATTGGCCTACCTTGCATGATCACTTACACCTTGGCCTACCTGGCATGCACACCTAGGCCGACACAATGCATTTTTTCCGACACGTTATCACATCTTGGGCGAGCAACCCACATCTCGGCCAAGGAGACCACACCTTGGCCAAAAGGTGTAGAACCTCGGATAAGGCCTCCTGAGTTCATCCAACTTGGCCATTTCGGCCCAACTCATCTCTATGCATCCATTCCTAGACCTGGTTTGTAACAGACATACCTTCCAAGAAAAAAAAAACATTGATTTAACTTCTTGCTTTGCTTTGACTTGGTCTTGGAAAAAAATGTTAAGATCTATTTTACTTATTTGAAGTTTGTTTTGAGAGTGCTTTGCATAACCATCTTTGAGCATCTCTTATTGTCTTCTTGAAGTGTATTCAATGGGATCTACCATGTATTTGTAGGTCTTGGATCCTTGTGTTAATCTCCATAGCCGATGAGCCATTGTGAGTGGTATTTTTAATAAAGTTATGTTACAATGTTTTGGACAAAAGCTTCGCTTTGTTTTACAAATATATTTGATTAAGCATGAATGATTATCCCTTAGTTTTGTATCAAGTATTATGTTTGTTTTGATGATATTCTTGTAAGGTCCTTGTGTGCTAGGGGATTTTAAGACAACTAGTACCTTTGTTTGAGATATCTCATTTGCCACTGACATGTGAGCTTATCTAATCGATTCTGGGTCAGTTATTCCTTTCTTTTGTCAATGAATGTTCATCCTTTGTATTATGTAGATATTAGTAAACATCCTTTGAAGCTTTGAAAGCCTTTGATTGATGAACTTGGTTCATCCTTCGATTTTGTTACAAACTATGATATGTATTGTTTTGATAAAATCTCGGATATCATTCATTCAAACCTTTATTACTTATATTATGCACTGAGTTTTCAACTCACCTCTCTGCCTTATATATATGTAGGTGATGAACAAGAAGGCTATATCGCCTAAGCTTTGTGGAAGATGTGTTTTGTTTCATGTTTTGTATTCATCTTGAAGATCATGCTTCTTAGCTTTGTAGATCATTTCTTTTGTATTTTTTGGCTTGAGAAGCCTTTTGATCAAGATGTAATGTCAAGCTTTGTTTATTTTCGTATCTAAGTTATAAAACCATATTAATTTCTATGTCATCTAATTTAATCTCTGCACAACTCTTATGGAATAGTTAAATTTAAATTTATTGCTTCCGCACATAAATGTTGTATATTTATACTCTGTATGTGTGAATCTCTGTAAGTTAGCTTTCGGTAATCTAAGATTACTGAACATCACAACATCATTCTGTTGGAGGCGAAATGGGGTCGTGATAGATTGGTATCAAATCGCAAGTTCCTTTACTTGGTGACCAAATTTGGTGACTAAAAAAAATTTAGTAGCCAAAAGTTGTGGAATTGGCGACCAAAAATTATATTAGTCGGCAAAAGTACAAGATTTTGCTACTAAAGTTTTTTTTAGTCGGGGTATATTGATTATTGGCGACTAAAACAAATTTAGTCACTAATAATGTCACAAATGGAGACTAAAACAATTTTTAGTTGCTAAAAATGGCACAATTGGCGACAAAAAAACTTTTTAGTCGTTGTATAATTAGTTTTGGATACTAAAATTATTTAGTTGCCGAATGATAAACAAAAATTTACTTTTTAGCGACTAAATAAATATTTTAGTTGACGCCGGTTTATGCTATAGCTGCTAAATTTTTTTAATCAAGAAATATAGTTTTTTGGCAACCAAAAAATATTTTTGTCGCTAAATATTCCATCATAGGCTACTAACAACAATTTTAGTTAACTATAGTATATATTTTAGGTTGCTAAATTGTTTTTAGTCATCGTCTTATACCTTATGCCAACAAAATAATATTTAGTCGCCAAATGGCACCAGATGATATTGAAAACTTTTTAGCAACCAAAAAATTTGGTTGGCAATTATTTAGTTTTAGGGACTAAAAAAAACGTAATCGCTGTATAAAATTATTTACTCCTTATATATTAACATTTCCCAACAAATAAAACATTTAGTCACTAAAGCTCTAAATTTTATAGAGGGAATGATTTCATATTTGCACCTTTGTCTCACACATTTAACCTTTCTATGTATACACAACCACATAACCTCTCTCTCACACAGATCAATCACTAGCAAACCTCATGACCGTACATCCTCAACACCGTTGGTCCCCATACGCTGCAAATTGGCACCGCCATTGCCGCTAACAGGTTCGTTCTCTTTCTCACTCCCTTTCGCTCCCTTGCTCTCTCGCTCTCACTCTCACTCGCTCTATCTCTCTCTCGATGTCTCTCTTTGCCTCTCTCTCTCTCTCCCTCTCTCTACCCTTTCTTCTATTTCCCTAACTATGAACTATTGCTCTAGTGTTGTTTATTGTACCCATTCAGTTTAATTTTATCTTTATTTTTTAAATGGGTTTGTTTGAAGTGGTTTCATTACTAGTTTTATGGGTTTGATGTTGTAAATAGGTTTGATTTTAGGGTTTGATACATTTCCCCCTCTTTTTCCTTTCTCTCTTATTAGTTTCAAAGCCCTAATCCATTGATTATCTGTGTATTTGCATCTAAGCTACTCATTGATTGTGTATGTAATCTCATGTATTCTGATTATTTTCATTGAAATTTGTAACGCCCTCAAAATAATACATATAAACCCAACATTTATGGCATCCATAGACATAAGAGCATAAAACATATTTCCATTTATCAAAGTATTTATTACAAAAGTATCACATGTTGATGACAAAAGTAAATGTCCTATGGGCTTACAACTTTCCAAGTCAACACTTGGTTACAACAAAAGAGAGTTCTAAGTCTCAACATATTAAGCCCTTGGCTTGAATTACATGTAATACATAAGATAATCACAAAAGTAAACCTTCAGCTTCTATAACCTCCCAAGCTATATCCTTGGAGGCGGCATATCACATATACCTGAAAATGATGTCCCATGTAGAGTGAGCCAAAGCCCAGTAGAGATATGCTAAACATAATATGAGAATTAACTAAAATATCAGCATTCTACATATGGTTAACACCTTTAAACTACCATACATTCTGTTCATAGTCCAATAACACTTACATCCATAACTCAACGCACCTCCATTTAGTTATCCAAATCAGTTCATAGACATGATTCATTACTTGTCCAAACAATTCAAAATGAGACTATAACTCATACAACTCAATGGTTCCCAATTATCCTAAAACACATAAATACTCTAAACTGCCATTTCACGGAAATTTCGTTCGCGGGATCGACACTCATGTATATATAGTTTAAAACTGCCATTTTTCGAAAATTTCGTCCATGGGATCGGCACCCATGTATATATAGTTTAAAACTGCCATTTCACAGAAATTTTGTCTGAGGGATCGGCATCAGCACCCACGTATATATAGTTTAAAATTGCCATTTCACAGAAATTTCGTCCGCGGGATCGGCAGCCATGTATATATATAGTTTAAAACTGCCATTTTACGAAAATTTCGTCCGCGAGATCGGCACCCATGTATATATAGTTCTTTCAGGTCTTTCACCCAGGACACTCCGGCCAACTTGCTTTCAGCGGAGTCCATCACCTTTCTCCTCCCAAATAAATATGCATATGCAATGTATTTAAACACTTATCATATACAATGATCAACTTAAAGCACATATATAATGTGTTAATCCAACCGCCATATTCAATGACACATTTCAATTGACTAGTTTTAATTTACCTAATCATCATGCAATTCTACAACAATCATAACTATCCTCCACCGATAGCGCAACGCAGGTATTTCTAAACAGATAATATATTCATTTAACAGATAAATTATCAACATTTACATAGGTGAGTGATTAATCAATCCAACTACACCGTTCAACCTCAAAATTTCCCAATTTCATATTTCCACAATTAATTTCATTAATTACACAAATGACCCGATTAAACCCAACTAAGGCATTTTCTCCCATTTCTCAACATGGACCCAAAGGTCCAAATATCATCAATAAACATCAATAACTTCATTTAAGGAACCACACATACACTTGGAACCCCTAAAATAGAAAACCCCTCTTTTATAATTTCAATTTCAAAGCCCTAACTTTCCCAAGTTACCCAAACAACACCACCTATACAAAACATCCAACATTTAGGTCAAAACTCATAGAAAAGAGTAGGTTATCCCTACCTCAAATTTTGAAGCTCAAGAAGAAGAACAAAACTCAAGATGCTCCGATCACCAACTTTTTCGGATCAAAACAAAGGTCACGCCAAGCTCCACACTTTTTACAAAGGGACTAGGGTGGAAGATCACTAGAGCTAGATGATTTTGTAGAGAGAAGATGTATTCTAGAGAGTGGAGCTCTCAAATGATAGTTTTGGAATGTTTTTCAGAGAGAGAACCGAAAAAGTGATTTAAAATGACACAGTCGCGATCTGATATACGTATAGTCCGCTCGATCGGAGAATAGGACGCTCGAGCGTAAGACACAAAAAAACTAAACCCGCTCGAGCGCAAATATACCCGTTCGAGCGCCAAGGCACAACAGCAAAGCACTACCCATTCGAGAGCAAACAAACCCGCTCGAGCGTAGAATACACTCCTCCAGTACTTTTACAGACTTCGAACATCTGCTCGAGCGCAAGATACCCGCTCGAGCTCAGACCCGCTCGAGCGTAAAAAACACCTCTGCAGTATTTTTGCAGATGCACAAAATGTTGAAAGGATGCAAACTCCGCTCGAGAGCAATAAGACCCGCTCGAGCGGATCATCAAAAATCTGGGCAACAAGATTAGAGACCTAAACTCAACCAACTTGTTCAAAACACGCCCAAGACATTTCTAAACTCAAATTCAAAGAGTTAAAGGACGGAAATGAAGCATATACAACAACAGACATCTACAGAACTGAGTCCGGAATACAATAACCAATGGAGAAAAAACCAAGATCGCTATAAAATTTGATGCTTTGATTGCAATAGTAAATAATTTATTTGCTTCACTTTGATGATTATTTATTAGATTTTTGGCAATACCCATCAAGTCATAAATTAGGTTTTTTTTTTTTTTTTTTTCTTTTCTCACTTTCTAATTGCTCAGTGAAATAGTCTCTCGGCACTGTAAAAAAATGAAGGTCCAAAATTTAATTTTATTTCAAGGTTCAACTGGTTAGATGTTTGACAGAATTAGAATATAATTTCGTACAGCAGTGAGAAATTTCAAAACCAAAAATCTATTTCTAAATTGTATGCTGATGGATAAGCTGAAAGTCATCATACATCTATTTCTAAATCTGTTTGAAAAGCATAAATCTATTTTAAATAATATAATTTTGCTATTGATTTTTTTTTTTTTTGAAAGTATGTGTTAATGTTGGTCATATATTAATGAATCATTTGGCAGTCACTTAGTGAAATTATAAGAATATAATATGGACTCTAGAGTGTTTAGTAAGCTTTAACATGATTGTAACATGTATTCATTTCTGCGGGGTGTGCTCTTTCGTAGTACACTTGGCCTTCTTTTTTTCATATAGTGCTTGATTTGTGGTCATTTGTTAAGTATGAGCAAAAGAAAATAGAAAGGAAGAGGGGGATTGATGGGGGAGGGTTGTGGCTCAATCCCTAGGAGAGAGCCTGTAGATATCCTCTTCGTGTGGTCTTTGTTATGATTTCGAGCCTTTCTACCCTCCCTCTTTGGCTCTCTAATGTGGCTGATGTACTTCAGTTCAATTTAAATTGAGTTAGTTCAGTTAATCATTGTTGCACACATAAGATTACATTTTGTTAAATTAAAAAAAATTAACTACTCCTTTATTAAGAGGAGGTTGTTCTACACCATACGTAGCACCCACTGCTGTCCGACCAATTGATTTAAACACGTGTTCTCATTTGTTCCTCGGTCAATCTTTGCTTGAGTTGTAGGTGACAATAAATTGACAAGAGTTGGATGATGATAAATAATAGGTTGACAAGTAAAGAGCATCAAGAAAGGGTGAAGTCATTCCTCAACTTTGCTACAGAAAATTTAGGCCTAGAGGATGAAATTAGGTGTCCGTATGTCAATTGTATTAATGGCACAAAATATAGCAGACTAGTTGTGTGGATGCACTTGGTCTGAAGAGGAATGGAGTCTTTGTATATAATTTGGGTGCACCACGGGGAACACGTTCCCATGTCTCATCCTAGTGTATCAAATGACCATTGTGGAGGTAGTGGCGAATGTATGCCAGATATCGATCATTCGATGATGGGTAAATTGCCTATTATGTTAGAAGAAATTTACATGAGTAGTCTTATGGATGATCATACTAATGAGGAAGCTTCCCCATGCCAAATGTGACTTGTAGGGATAGACGGTATGTACATACGACACATAGGTTGGGAGTTAGAGTTGAAAATGTCATAAACTTAGTCGAAAAAAGGTGTTCAGGGGGCGAAAATGTGAACCAACCCCCCAACCACTGTTTTGACGTCACGGGAAGCTTCTCGATGCCAAATGTGACTTGTAAGGATAGGCAGTACATAAATAGGACACGTAGGTTGGGAGTCAGGGTTGAAAAAAGGCATTCGGGGGATGAAAATGCGAAACGGCCCCCCAACCATTGTTTTGAAATCACGGGAAGCTTCCTGATGCCAAATGTGACCTATAGGGATAGATGGTAAGTAAATAAGACACGTGGGTTGGGAGTTGAAGTTTAAAATGTCATAAACTTAGTCGAAAAAAGGCGTTCGAAGGGTGAAAATGCGAAACAGGTCCCCAACCACTATTTTGATGTAACGGGAAGCTTCCCGGTGCCAAATGTGACCTATAGGGACAGACGATATGTAAATAAGACATGTAGGTTGAGAGTTAGAGTTGAAAATATGTAAAGAAAATCCGTAGCCCATTGAACTCATAGAATCAAAAAGGTATGCAGTTATTTTATGCATTAGTATTGTGTTAACTTTCAACATTTCTTATGCTTGCAAAAAGTTTTGAAGTCTCATAATAGCCTTCCAATGTTGAAAACAATCTATCCAAAACTATTAAGTTCACCTCTATCTAGAATTACAAGAATATTGCACATGCTATTATTCAATTTAAAGGTAAAATCATTCCCTAAAGGCAAATTAAAAACCTAGAACTATTAATAGAGGATCTCTGAAAAATATATGAGGTTTGCAGTTCAATCATAGTTGAAGAGGTCACTGAACCAGAAATTCAATAGAGACAAACCCAAGTATAGAGTTTGAGCATAAAGTATTAAATGAGTGCATTCCCATGCCACACGACTCCTTTGAACGGTTGAAGAACACTTCAAAATGTTCTGCACTATGCCTCGGGGAATTTTTTTTTACATTTTGACTTGGTGTTAATTTTAAAAGACGACCACAAGACTTCCATAGACAAATCTAATATATATTTGACAAGGCATTGAAGATCTATGAATAGAATTGCTAGAATCAAGAAAACTATAGACCACAAATTCCACCATGTGCAAATGAAAAAAAAAAGAAACTTACATTCATAATTTTGCTTACACAACCACAAAATAAATTAATATGAATGTCATACACAAAACCACCTGGCTCTCATTAAACATCATTTCATACCTCTGAGCCGCTCTGTGAGGATCCATGACAAACAAGAATTATCCGATTACTGGTTTTTCTGCCTCCAAGACAAACAACAAAAATTATGTTTTGCGCTTCAAGGCAACCTACACTACAGGGAAACTAAAGCTTATGTTGAGTGCTTATAGTAAATGGGTTCTTTACCCTAGAGTTCAAAATTCAAGTTTTCAAAATTTTTATTTCTTATATATTCGAGTGTACAAAACTAATGATTAATTTGAAAAGATTAATTAAGTTCAAGTTTTATATGGTTTTTTTATAATTTTAAATTGACCAATATTTAGTCAATACTAATGATTAATTTTATTTTTGTAGATGGTTTTTGACATAGAAATGTGGATATGACTTTTTTTGACAACTACGAAAGGGCATTGTTTTTGTACCTTCGTCCTTATATATAATGGTTCGTACAAATTACTTTTTTGGCGTGGTAAATATCTAAAATTTAGCCTGGTAGAAATTAGCATTGGACGTGGTACAAATTAGTTTTTGGGGCTGTACAGATTAAATTTTTGGGTGTGGTATAGATTTCCTTTTGGATATTGAATTTGGTTAATCCTCTATTTTGTATGGAATTAAATTACTAAGGTTAGATTATACTTGGCTCGTATGGAATTTGTATTACATTTAGAATTGAACATTCAATATGAATTTTTTGGATGGTTAGAAGTGAAATGTGTGCATGCTGTTGAATGGTTGATAATATATTCAAGATTGATGGATTATATTGTTTATACAGGGTACAGGTTGCACTAATAATGGATACAAGTGGTTCACAAATTTTTTTTAAAAAAACAATTAATATAGTATTTTGCGACTAAATATGTTGGTAGCCAAAAATGCAAGCAAATGTTTTGCTACGTAATAATTTAGTAGAAAAAAATAACCAAATGGCTTTTTACAACCAAACAGTTAGTTGTCAACATAAATTTCAGAACATAAACCTTACACTTCGGATCATTTACCATGTGTATCATCAAGAAATTAAGACAAAATGACATACCTGAATCTATTGATGAACGGTTAAACGGAAGCGTGATTATCAATAAACTCTTTGTTATTGATTATGTTATTGCCTTCTAATCCTTTCCCCTTTGGTGCCTTATGTTTCTCCTTGAGAGGATTTAGAAAAATGGCAGTGTTCTTTTTCCACTTGGGAAGGAATAGGGACCATAACCTTTTAAATGTTGTAATTGGTTTTCAAAACTGAAAGGTTGTGGAAGTTCAAAAGGAATGAAAACCAACTTCAACCATTATTGGTTTTAATTTCTATTTATTGGTTTTCAAAACTGAAAGGTTGTGGAAGTTCAAAAGGAATGAAAACCAACTTTAACAAATATGTTTTAATTTCTATTTCTGTCCCTCATAGAAATAGAAATTATTCAACTAGTATCTACACATTAGGTCCATAACACATATACCCTTAAGCCTATTAACTAAATTGAATCACTTAAATTGTAGGCTTCTTATAAATGATAACACCACATTTAATTATGTGGTCCCATTGAGACATTATCTAACAATCTCCCACTGGACCACATATGTATCCTGAAAAATGTGCTTAACTTTAGTGAGCTTAGAAATTTGTTATCATAACTTGAGGGTATCCAAACAATCTTGTCCATTAATTATATTAATATAGGATCAAAGCGGTCTTCGTTACATCAATCGTAACTCGACCCACCAATGGTCACGTATACTAATACAGCTAAATGACATAGATCAATCATGGATGCGTAGCATGGAAATTACATGTGATGTGATCCATACATGCCTATTTCCAACTGGTCCTACTTAACTTTATTGAGATCAATACTTCACAATACGTAACAGAGCGTAATAAACTGAATATTTCATTTCTACAGAAATTAATCTAATTACATAGATAAAACTCAAGGCTGACATAAAGCAGTAATATAAATACAAACTCCCACTAAACCAGAATGTTCTCAAATAGAACAACACCCATCTGAGCAGTGTGCTCATGAAAGACCTTGGGTGGTAGTCCCTTCGTAAGTGGATCCGCTATCATGGAGTTTGTCCCAATGTGCTCTATGGAAATCTGTCCACTCTGCACTCTTTCTTTTACAACTAGGAACTTGATATCAATATGCTTTGATTTTGTCGAGCTCCTATTGTTATTGGAATATAAAACTGCAGACTTATTGTCACAATATAACTTAAGTGGTCTTTCAGTGCCTTCCAAAATACGCAACCCAGTGACAAAATTCCGCAGCCATATCCCTTGGTTTGATGCCTCATAACATGCTACAAATTCTGCGGCCATGGTGGATGAAGCTATGAGCGTCTGCTTTGCAGACCTCCAAGAAATTGCTCCGCCAGCTAACAGATAAATATAGCCTGATGTGGATTTCCTACTGTCTTGGCATCCAGCAAAATCGGAGTCAGAATATCCAATGACCTCTAACTTATCCGATCTCCTATATGTGAGCATATATTCCTTTGTTCTCTGTAAATATCGCATAACACGCTTGACTGCTTTCCAATGATCCATGCCAGGATTACTTAAATATCTGCCTAACATGCCAACTATAAACGCAATATCCGGACGCGTACATACTTGAGCATACATTAGACTCCCTACAGCCGAGGCATAAGGAATCTTCTGCA
This sequence comes from Camellia japonica, assembly GCA_030407325.1. Taxonomy (NCBI): domain Eukaryota; kingdom Viridiplantae; phylum Streptophyta; class Magnoliopsida; order Ericales; family Theaceae; genus Camellia; species Camellia japonica. Next base: position 107,289,117 of record JAPPVO010000013.1, on the reverse strand, counting down.
TTTCTTGAATTTCAAGACTGTTCTTCGGGCATTGGCTGAGACTAAACTTGTCTCCCTTAGCAACCGGGGTTTCACCTGATTTACAATTTTGCATGCCAAATCTATTGAGTACTTTTTCGATATAGCTCCTTTGTGATAATCCCAGAATACCCCGAGAACGATCTCGGTGTATTTCGATTCCTAATACAAAGGAAGCATCACCAAGATCTTTCATTTCAAAATTCTTAGATAGAAATCTCTTGGTGTCATGCAATAAGTTTATATCGTTTGTGGCAAGCAATATGTCGTCAACATATAAAACCAAAAATGTGTTTACTCCCACTGAACTTGTGATACACACATTCATCAACAACGTTAGTTTCAAAACCATACGAAGTGAGAACTTGATGAAATTTGAAGTACCACTGACGAGAAGCTTGTTTGAGTCCATAGATGGATTTAGTCAATTTGCAAACCATATTCTTTGGGTCTCCTGACACAAAGTTTTTGGCTGCACCATATAAATTGTTTCTTTAATGTCACCATTAAGAAAAGCTGTTTTGACATCCATCTGATGCAACTCAAGATCAAAATATGCAACAAGCGCCATAATTGTCCTAAAAGAATCTTTCGAAGAAACTGGAGAGAAAGTTTCTTTAAAGTCAATTCCTTCTTTTTGAGTAAAGCCTTTGGCTACAAGACGTGCCTTATACCTCTCCACATTACCATTTGAATCCCTTTTGGTTTTAAATATCCATTTACAACCTACGGGCTTCGCACCAACTGGTAATGAGACAAGTTCCCAAACTTTATTGTCTTGCATAGACTTATATTCTTCATTCATGGCTTCTATCCACTTATGAGAGTTGGAACTTTCCATGGCTTGACGAAAGTTGATTGGATCATCTTTCGACATTCCATTTTCTACCTCATGTTCCTGGAGATATACAATATAATCATCTGAAAGTGCAAATCTCCTTTCTCTTGTGGATCGCCTTAATGGCACAGATTCTTGAGGTTGAGGTTGTAGAGTTTGTTCCTCAGGAACAATTACCTCATCTTGAATGGGGGTTTGAACTATATTATCTTGAACAACATTGTCTGGTTGAGGATCCGAAATTACTTCTCGAGCAATGACAGGTATAGGAACCTGTAATTGGTCAAAAGTAGTAGTAGGAAGTGGGATTACTCCTGCTTCCTCCTCAAAGACAATGTCTCTAACTGGATATCTCCCCCCAAACTCAACATCCTCAAAAAATGTTGCAATTCCCGTCTCAAATATTGACCTATTTGTGGGATCATAAAACTTGTAACCCCGTGATCGTTCGGCATAGCCAATAAAGTAGCTGCTAATGGTTTTAGAGTCCAATTTTCGTTCATGAGGTTTATAAGGCCTCGCCTCAGCAGACACCCCCACACATGCAAATGTTTTAGACTAGGCTTTCGCCCAACCCAAAGCTCATAAGGTGTTTTTACAACTGCTTTAGTTGGCACCCGATTTAAGATATAAGTTGCTGTCTTTAAGCCTCACCCCAGAGGGACTCTGGTAAAGTAGAATGACTGATCATACTTCTTACCATATCCTTAAGAGTCCGGTTTCGTCTCTCAGATACACCATTCATGCTAGGTGATCCTGGCATGGTGTATTGTGGGACGATTCCACATTCCTCCAGGTATTTTGCAAACGGTCCTGGACGTTGTTCACCTGATCCATCATATCTGCCATAGTATTCACCACCACGGTCAGACCTGACACTTTTAATCCGTTTGTTGAGTTGTAACTCAACTTCGGCCTTAAATTTTTTGAATACGTCCAAAGACTGTGATTTCTCATGGATAAGAAATAGATACCCATATCTGGAATAGTCGTCTATGAATGTGATAAAATATTGTTGACCATTCCAAGACGCCATAGGGAATGGGCCACAAATGTCCGTATGAATTAATTCTAAGACATCTGTAGTCCTATGGGCACCATATTTCTTTATTTTGGTCTGTTTTCCCTTGATACACTCAACACAGACATCAAAATCTGAAAAATCAAGAGAGTCCAAAATTCCATCAGACACAAGGTGCTCAACTCTAGATTTAGAGATGTGACCTAGGCGTTTGTGCCATAATGAGGCTGAATTTTTCTTAGTTAATTTACGCTTTGTACCTCGTGATTCCACGTGCAAGGTTTCATTATAAGATGCAATAGTTTCGCGCAAATATAGATTATCAAACACATTAAGTAAACCAGTACCAACAACATTTGAATATTAGACATACTAAACTTCATATTTCCAAAAGAACAATAATATCCCAATTTGTCCAATACAGAAACAGAAATTAAATTCCGTCTAAAGGACGGTACAACAAAAGTGTCTAATAAATCCAAATAATAACCAGTTTTCAGTAATAATCTAAAGTGCGCTATTGCCTGCACTTCTATTGACTTGCCATCACCCACAAAGATGTATCTTTCAGCATCACTTGGCTTTCGGTAGTTCAGGCAACCCTGCATAGAAACACATATGTGAGTAGTAGCACCAGAATCTACCCACCAAGTGTTTCTTGGTACTGAAGCTAAATTTATTTCAGAACAGACCAAAACATGAAATGTACCTTTCTTTACACGCCAGGCGACGCATTTGGCACAATCCTTCTTTCTGTGTCCGGGCTTGCCACAAAAGAAACAACCATCCTGCACTTTCTGTTTCTTTGGTTCCGGACCCTGAGGAATAGCAACTTCCTTTCCCTTATGCTTTCTTTTGCCCGTATGCTTGGAGGTGCTTGCCAGATGAGCACTTTCAGTCCTTTCTTGCTTCAATCTCTCTTCCTCTTGCACACAAATGAAATGAGCTCATTGAGAGTCCATTTCTCCTTCTGGCAGTTATAACTGACCTTAAATTGGTTAAATTGTGCAAGAAGAGAGATGAGAACTAAATGCACGAGCAAATCATCAGATAGGTCGAGCTTTAGTGCCTTAAGTTTTGAAGCAAGATGAGACATTTCCATAATGTACTCGCGAACATTACCCTTGCCTTTATACTTTATGGAAATCAAGCTTGCTAAAAGCATGCTTGTTTCAGCCTTATCGTTTTTAGCAAAACACTTTTGAATTTCTGAAAGAAATTCACCGGCAACGGTAACATCCTCTGTTATTGCACCCCGAAAGACTTCTGGAATCCCACGCTTCATGATCATAAGACTTAGCCTGTTAGAACGATCCCACTTTTCAAAGTACATAATTTCCTCAGGAGTACTTTGTGCAGTGAGAGCATTCGGTTTTGGCATCCTTAATGCCAAGTCTATGTCCTTGCAGCCGAGAACAATCAATATGTTCTCTTTCCAGTCCTTAAAGTTTGTTCCATTTAACATTGGAACATTGTTCATGTTGGCAGAGATTGAAGTAGTCGACATTAAAGCTGAATAAAAAAGAAAATAAAAGGAATGAACAATTAAGCTCACATTAAGTTACCAAACAGATAATCTCTAAATAAATTAATTTAATGACAACATCTCAAGATACCTAGCACAACATTAATACCAAGCCTTTGGGTAGTGATATTAACTGTAAGTGGTATTCTTGTTGTAATGATCAAACATTGACAATAAGTTATGTCAAATAACAAATCTATCTTTTGATGGATTTATTATTCACATTAGGTTTCCTTTACAATTGGCACATGTTTATCACCACAAAATGTGTGTGTAATTCTGCCAAGTATTAATCATGTCTTTGGACCGATAAATACCCGCATGAGATACACAGACATGAACATCAAAACATTCCATATAAAACAATCTAGACAAGAGAGATCACTTTTGTGACATCTTGTTTGAATGGACTTATATTGAGAATGTTAGAAAATTAAATTTCTGTAGACGTTGTATGAAATTACATTAAATTTAAAGATTTCTAAATTTGTTACCCCGTATATGTGATATAATCTGCAGCAATCCCAATTATATACATACATATATAAATAGAATTGACGGGTCCAAAAACAAATAGTTTTTTTTTTTTTTATAATGTTCAAAATCAAACTGATCAAATCACAAGATATATCTATATATATAAATACATGATGTTCATCCATTTGAGAGAGAGAGAAAAAAAAAAAAAAAAAAAAAAAAAAAAAAAAAACTGCCCACCGAATCATTTTACAATTCCAAAAAACAGATTGCCATTTTCACAGAACAAAATAGGAAAAAGCAGAATTTACATCCATAAGAAAATTCAGAATCTGATTCCAGGAAACTAAATAGAATGAATAAAGCATATCAATTCTGACAAGACACATGATATGCTGGCTCTGATACCAATTGTCAACATAAATTTCAGAACATAAACCTTACACTTCGGATCATTTACCATGTGTATCATCAAGAAATCAAGACAAAATGACATACACGAATCCATTGATGAACGGTTAAACGGAAGCGTGATTATCAATAAACTCTTTGTTATTGATTATGTTATTGCCTTCTAATCCTTTCCCCTTTGGTGCCTTATGTTTCTCCTTGAGAGGATTTAGAAAAATGGCAGTGTTCTTTTTCCACTTGGGAAGGAATAGGGACCATAACCTTTTAAATGTTGTAATTGGTTTTCAAAACTGAAAGGTTGTGGAAGTTCAAAAGGAATGAAAACCAACTTCAACCATTATTGGTTTTAATTTCTATTTATTGGTTTTCAAAACTGAAAGGTTGTGGAAGTTCAAAAGGAATGAAAACCAACTTTAACCAATATGTTTTAATTTCTATTTCTGCCCCTCATAGAAATAGAAATTATTCAACTAGTATCTACACATTAGGTCCATAACACATATACCCTTAAGCCTATTAACTAAATTGAATCACTTAAATTGTAGGCTTCTTATAAATGATAACACCACATTTAATTATGTGGTCCCATTGAGACATTATCTAACAATAGTAGCTAAAACAAATCAGAATGAGGGAAGAAACTATTACTGACTAAATATTTTAGTCACGAAAAACACAGCATCCTTTGGCAACTAAAATGGTTCTTGGTAAAAAATAATGAAATGAAAATTAAGAGTCTTTTGGCAACTAAAGTCTGTAGTCGGTGAAAGTAACAATGACTAAACTATTTGGTCACTAAATGTACGAATTGTATTACTGACTAAAATGTGTAGTCACAAAATGTATTATTATCTGCGACGAAATTTCTATTAGCGACTAAAACTTTAGTCTCTGATAGTTGAATTCAGTTTTATGTGAGAACTTTCGATGACTAATATTTTAGTCGTCAAAAGATAACCTTTGTGTTAGGTTTTTATTCTCAACAATCTCGTTTGACAAAACACCTTTTAGTTGTAATTTTGTTCAACTTTTATTTCAATGAGACTATGAGTTTTTAGATGCGAATTCACCCCAAATTGTGCCTTGCAGAGATGTTTTAGAAGTTAATTCTTTCTTGTTTGCCACTTTGCTGACTACGTCAGGGATTGAGCTGCCCGATTAGCTCGTGGGGGTCCAGGGGGCAGCACCCCTGAAGCCAGAAGCAAAAATGCAGTCAAAATTGCTTGTCCGCTCGAGCGGCCATTTGTGCACTTGAGTGAAGAATCTTTGGTGCTAAAAGTTTGATCACCTGCAGGAATTTGATTGCCTTGCGCTCGAGTGGAATTCACAGATTAGTTTTCTATAAATATGTGTTTCAGTTCTATTTTAGGGTACGGCTTCCAGATCTTTTTCTTAGATATTAGGGTTTATATCTAGAGCTTCTTTACTAGTTTCTTTAATGTTTGTTTGAGTTTAAATCTGGATTGAAAAGTGCATGTGATAACCCAACCCATAATATACTTAATTATGCATATGATTATGTGTTTGATATGAAATTGTACGTTTAATTATGTGATTTATGTGATTATGAATTTCTATTTGTTGAGTGTAGAAAAATCTATTTAAATTTGGGGCTTTGAACTGAGAAGTTTTAGCCGTAGAGGTGCTAGAAACCAAAGCTGACTTTGCATCTGTGTTTAGCATTTTTTTTAGAGCATGTGGTGGAATTTGGCAAAAGTTCGATTTGTAATGAATTAATCGAGTTTAATTAGCATAAACCGTAGATTAAGCCAACCACATCATGTATATGATTTTATGTTTAATCGATTAAGGAGATTTGGATCCTAATTGGTTGTCACTCTAATGTAATTTGGGATTTATGAGAATTCTAGAGACTGATTCGTATTTGATTTTAATAATGATTTATTTTGGAATTAGAAATTAAGGGCCCAAATGGCTTAAGGACCCATTTGGGAGTTTAATTAATATTTGGTTCAGTTTAGTAAAATCAAGAATTGATTAATTGGGTTTAAATTGGAGTTAATTAAATTAATTATGTTATAAGGTTTGAGAAATTATGATTATTATGGATTAAATCTATTTATGAGGTATCTAATTTGAATATGTAATTTATTGACAGAAATTTTGAGTCTGATCAGAAATTGAAGGCGTAAATGACTGAGGAAGTAAAATTGAGGATAGTGATAAGTTCAATTTGATATTTGGAGCCTTTCGGGAGCTTGATTAAAAATCTGATTCAAATTGAGAAAAATGAAATATAATTAATTAGGCTCTAATGGAAGTCAATTAGACTAATTAAATTATGTGAGTTGTGATTAGTATGATTAATTAAGTTATGTGCTAATCATAATTAATTAAGACAAAACACAGTTTTGTTGAATTAATTGTGTGATCAAGAGACAAGCTAAATTTACCCATGTGGTATGATTAATTGTGAAGTTGTGAGTAGGGGATTATAATTCTTGTGGAAGTGTGTTGGCACATTGGTATGGCGCCTAGTGAAGTGTTATGCTAGAGCCTCAATATGTGAGGTGTGTGCACGTGTTGAAGGGAAAGATGTGTATATGTGTTATGTGTAAATGGGAGAGTGAGGTTGAACTCATTTTCTTTCTGCTGGAGAAGCTCAAAAAATGAGGAAAACCGAGAGGGAGAAAGAGAGAACAAGGAGGGAAGAAGAATCGTCTAAGTTCGTGCTGGAAAATTGAATGAAGAACTCAAGATATTCAACAAATTAAAGTTATAGGTAAGGAATCTAAGCTTAATTCTTGCAAGAAATTAATGTAAAAATTTAAATTAAGAAATAATTGAGTTCAATTTCATATAATTAAATGGAAATTAGCAAGAAGAATTAAATTAGATTCATGATTATGGAAATTAATTTAGAAAATAATTATTTTGAGGTTGATTTTTATAATCTTGCATGAAATCAAGTTCCATTGTTACATGCATGAGGGAATTCTATGAGTATTTGAGTCTATATTTACATGCATTATAGATTTCTTAGAATTGATTTCATGTTTTGATGAAATAAGAAATAAGCTTTGGCAAATTATGAATTTGTGAACAAATGAGTTTAATTTTTAAATTAAAGGAGTTTTGATATAAATGATTTAAAATTGATCATGTTTTCTTGATTATTTAAGAGTTTGTGTGTTTTTAGACAAGCCATATATGAACCCAAGTCTTGAAATTATTTTGAAAGTTGAATTCATGTTTTAGAATTTGTGAGTTTGGAATTGGGCTTGATATGAAAAACATAAATTAAATTTAAATTTGGACAAATATGGAAATAAATTATAATTTATATTTGAGAATCAAAAATTAGTCGGATTTTGAATTACATTTCATACATTCAAATATTTTTGAAAGGGCTTTATAGCTTCAATTTATGTTTCATAAAATAAAGAAAGAAGATTTTTGAAACATGGAGAATATGGCATCAAATCACACATGCATATATAATTTTGTTGAATCTCATGAATTTGAGTGTCATTTCTACCATTTGAGATGAAATTAGAGTCTACATTTCACATGCATGCACAATCCATGAAAATATAAAATTTATGTGCATGAATTTTGAAGTTATGGAAATGAATTTGAAATAATTTGGGCTTGTATGAGGAATCCTTAGAGATTTGAGTTTCAAATCTTGTAGAATTGGCATTATATCATGTTAGAAGTTGTATGGTTGACATATAGGACAAAACATGTAAGTTGTATCATTTAAAGTTATGTTTTGAAGCTCAAACAACATTTTAGAAAACCCATAAATCGACTTCATTGCTCGAGCGGAGAAGTTGCCGCTCAAGCGTAAAATGCAAGCAACCAGTATTTTTGCAGACCAAGGAGTCCGCTCGAGTAACCAATGTTACGCTCGAGCAAGGAACCCTATTTCAGAAAAGTTTGAAAGCCTGTTTCATGTCCCGATTTCCGTTCTCTTTTATTTCTAAGCACTCTTAGGCATACATTGAGCATTATAAATAAATTAAAAGAGTAGAAAAGAAGCCTAAGAGGATTAAACAAGTTAAGAAAGGAATAAACTGTATTGTGACCCGATTTCTATGTGTATTATGAATTGTGTAGGGTCAACTACAAGGGCGAACCAGGCATCTGAACACTGTGAGTAATACTTTAGTAAAGATATGTTCATATATGCTATTTTTAAATACTACTCATGTGTAAGTTTTTTGGATTTGTGAATTTGAATTATGAATGAGCATTCTATTTATCTGATTGTGCTAAACTCTATGATGAAATTGAATAGTACGAAATCATTTGATTACATGGACCAAAGGTCGTTCTAAGTCAATATGAAATGGGCCTAAAGGTCGTTTTGTATAGTTGATTATATGGACCAAAGGTTGTTCTGAATGAATATGGCATGGGCCTAAAGGCCGTTTTGTATATTTGATTACACGTACCAAAGGTCGTTCTGAATAAATATGAAATGGGCCTAAAGGTCGTTCTGTATATTTGACAAAGGACATGTTTGATAAGAAATGGGCCCAAGGCTATCTAATATGCGTGTCAAGGACACGAAATGGGCCTAAGGCCGTCTTAATATGAATGCGATCATGATCACGAGTGTAAATATGCACATAGATATGAATATGAAAATGATGAACCTGAGGTCATTTAGTATAAATATCCGCATAGTTATGAATATGGAAATGATAGACCTGAGGTCGTTCTGTATTATGATTGGGCCTGAGGCCGTTCTGTAATATCATTAGACAAGTATTTTGTACCCGATGTCGTTCAGTATGAATGAGTATTTTGGTTCCGAGGTTGTTTTGTATGAATGAGAACTTGGACCTGAGGTCGTTTTGCCCCTCTGATACACCTTGAACATGATGGATTGAACTTAAAGTCGTTATGACTTGGATTCACATGTATTACCCATAAATATGAATTACTTAATTAAGAATCTCATTCATATAACCTCTTTACTTAGATATTATTCACTGTACGTTAGCTCACTATTTATTTATATATATGTAGGTGTAGGTGAGCAAATGGAGGATCAACATTAGAGTTTTCCCAAGAGTCCGCCTCTTTGTCAAGCCACCCAAGAGTGCCTCTATGTAGAGGCTTTGTTCCGTTTTTCTTTGTCAAGCTTTGGATAATCTTTGTACTTGGTTAGAAGTCCTTCATGTAGTGTGTGAAATATGATATAAAATATGTCTTCATACATGTATATACGAAAGTGTGTTAAGAATGTTTTAATTACTGCAGTTGATCATGTATGCATAGCTCGATAGACATCATCATTTTTGTTTTGCTTCTGCTTCAGGCCCTCGATAAAATTAAATATTTTGAAATTTTGTCGTTGAGATCGTAGGTAATCTACGGATTACTGGCCAATTACAACGCTAAACCTATAAAGGCGGGTTTGGTCGTAACAGTATACATCAAAGGATTGTTTGTTTCGTTTAATAGAAAAAAGAGTGTTGTTCTTCAATGGATTCTGTGGAATTTGGGCCTGAAGCTTTGGAGGATTCTGGAGTGGCTCCTCATTGTGGATTCAATATCGGCGTTGTGGACTCAATGTTGGGCAAGACAATTTCGAGGTGAAGACGGGCTAGAAGAGGCACATAGGGTCAGTTCGATTCAGGCGTGGATTTGCTAGGTAATTGAGAGTACACTTGTGTAATTCTTTTATGTCTTCTTAGTGGATTGTTTTGTGCCTTTTTCCCGTGGTTTTTTAATCACAATTGGAGGCGCTCCACTTATGGTTTTTCCACGTTAAAATGGTTGTGTCAATTTGTCTTGATTGTTTGATTGGGATTGCTATTTACTAGTTAAAATTGATACATAATCACAAATTAATATCTAAAAGATTTCTAGTTTTTTCACTTTGCCGACTAACCAAAGTTTAGTAGCCAAACATTCACTTTTGGCGACCAAAAATAGTTTAGTCGCCAATACTATTGCCGACAAGGTATAAGTGACGACCTTGGCGACAAATAAACGAGTAGACAAACTATAAGCACTTATTTGTTCATCTTGTTTTAAAGTCACATTTTGTATACTCCTAGCATCATGAGAGAGGAAGACCTCCAATTAGACGGGATTATTTTGAGGGCAGGTTGGACAAACTAGAAATGATGGTAGAAGGTTTGACCTATGAGTTAAGGAAAGTAAGACAACAGAATACTAGCACCACATCTACTTAGGTTGAGCAGACAAACAACCCAAATGTAGCTCCACCTCCGCCTCCGCCTCTACCTCTGCCTCCACCTTCTCCAGTACCATAAGTGCCTCAATAGTCAGCATTATATAGGGACAGTACATTAGCTTTGATCAAAGAATTTAAGAAAATGAAGTTATCGAGATTTGAAGGAGGTATAAAGCCATTAAAGATAGAAGCAAGGGTTCTTCAAATAGAGAAGTTATTTGAAGTTTTTCCTAGTATCGACACCCAGAAAGTGTTATTGACAACATTTATATTGGACAACGACACTTGTAGGTGGTGGATGATGATCTGAGAAGGTAATATGGGTTTGACGTGGGCTAGATTTTTTGGAGTTATTCTATGAAAAACACTTTCCACTTAGTGTCCGAGATCGCAAGAGCATAGAATTCCATACTTTGACATGGGGTGACAAAATAGTAGCTGAATATGATCATCTTTTCACCGAGTTAGCTAGGTATACACCTCACACTATTGATACTAACTACAAAAAAGCTAGAAAGTTTAAGAGTGGGCTTCATGGACTGATACAAGATCGGGTTGATATGTTCAAAATACCGACTTACGCCAAAGTATTAGACAAAGCCATAATGGCAGAAGCTAACTTGAATAGATATCAGAGTTCAGGAGAGAGTCAAAAAAGAGGCAGAATTATGACAATCCCTATGCACCATTTAATGCAAAGAAAAAGGTAAATATAAGCAGTTCAAGCAACTCAAATCAGGAAAGTGGTACTAGGCCGACATGCACAAATTGGGGGAAGCAACACTGGGGAGTTTGTCATCGGGCATCTGGAGCATGCTTTGAGTGTGGTGAGATGGATCATCATGTTAAGAATTGTCCGAAGGCAAAGGCTAAGGATGGTAAGAAAAATGAGAGCACCTCAAGTTCTACACAAAAGGCAATGCCAGGAAATGACAAATGAGACAAGGTAGAGTCTCTTCATTAGTGTTAGAGGATTCTCAGAGTGTCGAGACCGTAGTGTCTAGTATACTTCATATTTGTGCTCAAGATGCATAAATATTGATTGATTCAGGTTTTACACATTCATTCGTGTCTACCAAATTTGCCAAGAAGTTAAATAGAGAATTAGAACCCTGATTATTCATTATTTGTCGTTACTCCATCTGGAAGAACTATTATTGTTGCATTAATTTATAGAGCATGTGTTATTGTAATTGAGAACGTTGAATTATTAGTTGATCTGATGCCGTTGAACGTGACTCATTTCGATGTTATATTGGAAATGGATTGATTAGTAGCAAATCATGCATCCATTAATTATGTTTCTAAAAGTGTCACTTTTAAACCCCCGAACCAAGCTGAGTTATATTTTAGGGTAAAGGAGTAGTATCCCCAGTTTACTTGATTTCATCCATGAAAGCTTATAAGTTGATCCAAAAAGGATGTTAAGGTTATTTGTGTAGTGTGCTAAGTAATCTGAATGGAAATGTCGAATTGCATGATATTCCAGTTGTTAATGAATTTCCCAATTTTTTTCTGAATGATTTACCTGCCATTTGGTTAATAAAGAGATAGAATTTACTGTTGATGTTATACCAAGAACACAGCCTATTTCCCAAATACTCTATAGGATGGCCCCAGCGGAGCTTAAGGAGTTAAAAGTTCAATTACAAGAGTTTTTGGATAAGGGTTTATTAGGCCGAGCACTTCACCTTGGGGTGTACCAACTCTATTTGTTAAGAAATATAATGGCACATTTTATATAATGGCACATTTTGTCTTTGTATTGATTACCAAGAATTGAATAAGGTAACCATTAAGAATAAATATCCATTGTCGATGATTGATGGTTTGTTTGATCAGTTACAGGGAGCATGAGTCTTTTCTAAAATTGATCTCAGGTTGGGCTACTATCAACTCTAGGTTAAGGTAGAGGATGCAAAGAAAACTGCTTTTCGGACAAGGTATGACTATTATGAATTTTTGGTAATGCCTTTTGGGGTAACCAATGCCCCTGCTACATTTATGGATTTAATGAATAGAGTTTTGAGCTATACTTAGATGAGTTTGTGGTTGTTTTCATTGATGATATATTGATCTATTCCAAGAGTAGAGATGAGCATGAGAATCATTTGAGACTTGCCTTACAAATTTTAAGAGATAGAAAATTATATGCTAAGCGTAGCAACTGTGAGTGTTGGCTCTCAAGCATTTCATTTTTTGGGTCATGTGATTGATAAAGAGGGTATTTCAATTGATCGTAGCAAAGTTGAAGCAATTATGAATTGGTTGATACCTATTAATGTGTCTGAGGTTTGTAATTTTCTGGGTTTGGCAGGTTACTACAAAATGTTTGTGTAGGACTTCTCAAAGGTTACAGTACCATTGACATAGTTGAAACAGAATGGAGTGGCATATGAATGGACTAAGGATAGAGAATCAACTTTCTAGGAGCTAAAGACGAGGTTGGTCACAACACCGATTCTTGTGCTACCACTAATTTCAAATTTATAGTGATGCTTCATAAAAGGGTTTAGGTTGTGTATTAATACAAGGGGCAAGGCCATAGCATAAGTATCTTGCCAGTTGAAACCTCATGAAAAGAATTATCCCATCCATGATTTAGAATTAGCAGCCGTGGTATTTACTTTGAAAATTTGGTGTCATTACTTGTATGGAGCTTCTTGTCAGGTTTTCACAAAGCACAAGAGCCTGAAGTATTTATTCACTCAAAAGGAATTGAATATGAGGTAGAGAAAATGGCTTAAGTTATTGAAAGACTATGACATGTAGATTCAATATCACCTGGTTAAAGCAAACTCAATGGCCAACGCGTTAACCATAAAATCTGTTGTGAGTTTGGCATGTTTACTCACCGAGCAGAAGAGCATACTTCGAGATTTTCAGTTTAGATGTCGAGATTGTATTTCACTGAGATGATGGAATTTTAGCGATGATTTTAGTAGAGCCAACTATTATTGAGAAAGTAAAGACAAGACAGATAGAGGATGAATTTTTCAGAAAGCTAGTTGATGAAATGACCATGAAGCTGAGACCAAGGTATACCATTGATAACCAAGTACTAAATTTTGAGGAAAGATTGTGCGTGGACAACATCCCAGAGTTAAAAATGAGAATTTTGCAAAAAATTTATAGTTCCAGATTTTCCGTTCATCCAGGAAATACCAAGATATACCAAGATGTGAAGCAAACTTTTTGTTGGCCGAATATGAAGACAGAAATATTCGAGTTTGTGTCGCAATGTGTGTATTGTTAACAAGTGAAAGCAGAACATCAGAGGCTAACCGGACTTCTTCAACCTTTGTCGATTCCCGAGTGGAAATGGGAACACATCTTCATGGATTTTGTTGTGCGTTTGCCAAGGATGCAAAAAGTTATGGATTTGATTTGGGTTATAGTTGATAGATTAAATAAGTTAGCATACTTTTTACCTGTTAAGACTACATTTATTGTCGACCGACTTGCCTTATTGTATATGAATGAGATTGTTAGACTTCGTGAGGTACCGATATCTATTGTTTCAAATTGATATCCAAAATTTGTTTCTAGATTTTGGCAGAGTTTAAAAAGAGCTTAAGGAACTAAGTTGAAATTTAGCACGACTTTTCATCCTCAAACCGATAGGCAAATAGGGAGAATGATTCAGACACTTGAAAACATGCTAAGGTTATGTGTGTCGGACTTTACAAAAAGTTAAGAGTTACATTTGCTGTTAGTAGAATTTGCTTACAACAATAGTTTTCAAGCTACCATTGGCATGGCGCCTTATGAAGCTTTATATGAGAGAAAGTGTAGGTCGCAGATTTGTTGGACCGAAGTAGGAGATAAAACATTGATTGGTCCGGAGATAGTTCAAGTGACAACCTAGAGGATTAAGCTTATTCAACAAAGGATCAAAACCGCTCAAAGTTGACAAAAGAGTTATGCCGACCAAAGAAGAAGAAAGTTAGAGTTTGAAGTTGGAGATCATGTATTCTTGAAAGTTTCACCCATGAAAGGAGTTTCAAGGCTTGGAAGGAAAGGTAAGTTAGCACCTCGTTACATCGGGCCATTTGAAATTCTTGAGACAGTTAACCCATTACCTATCGACTTGCATTGGCACTAGAATTAAGCCAAGTCCACAATATGTTTCATGTTTTGATGTTGAGAAAGTACATTCGGGATCTAACACATGAAATTGATCATCTTGGGATTGTGGTTAATTTACGAGAAGAAATCGATACGGATTATTGATAGGAAAGTGAAACAATTGAGGAATAAGTCGAAACAGATGGTGAAAATTGAATGGAAGGAGCATTATGGTAAAGATGCTACATGAGAAATGGAAGAGGAGATGAAAATCCGATATCTGGAGTTGTTTTTGGGGAAAAATAATTTAAGTTTGGGGGACCAAACTTCTTTAAGAGGTGTAGACAATAACAACCATCATTTTGACTTAGTCATATTTATGAGAATTTACATGATTTTAGTTTGTTAAGCTTGCTTTTGTACTATGATATTTTGTCTATGTGTGAGATCCTGTCTTGTTTTGATGCTATTATCCTTTGCCTAAGTGTAAGATCTATGTTTTCCTCCTTACCTTGTGTGTTGAACCTAGCCTATCTACATTTGTTATCTCAAACCTAGGTCACACCTTTAAACCTCTTACATCTAAGTCGTTGAGTGTTAACATCTAGGACTACCTTGGAACCATCTTGGTTGACTTCCACCTCCACCCTTGCATCAAGGTCGAGGTGTGCACTATCTATGCCGAGGTGTGCATCACCTAGGCATCTGAGATCTTTGATCCTTAAACATTACAGTTGAGTTTAGACAACTTTTTTTCTGACTTGTGCACCTTAGCCAACACTTAGCAACCTTGTTCCATGTCTTGTACAACCTAGGTCGAGGTGTGTCACACCTAGGCCAAGTATTACCCCTCCTAGCCGAGGTCAAGGAGACCTTACCTATGCGAAGCCTATGTTTTGATTCAGGATCCTTGTCTTGTTAGAAGTATCCATGCCACCTTACTTGTTGTATACACTTTAACCTACTCTTGTCCTTTCATTTAGACACCTTTTTGAGAAGTTTTGAACAAATGATGCCTCGTGTCCCAATAGTGGGTATTAGTCAGTTAGTAGCTAAGAACCCATATCATTTGCCATATCTTTGTCTTGATAAAAGAAGCTCTAGGAAGAAGAAGAAGTTCTTAGAGGAAGCTAGATTTTACCAAGCTTGATTTTTAGACTTTGAACCATTCGATTTGTGCTTTGAGGTTAGATTCTTGATCTACTTTTGTTGTTTTTTGGTGTTAATCTGATCACATTGCGTGATCTAGCATGATTCATGAGTCATGCATTTATTTAAACATTTTTTTTAGAGAGAGAAAGTGATGTTCTTGTGTTATTAAAGAAAAGCTTTGTTTTGATCTAAAAGTTTGTATCAAATTCTATGTTTTTGTGTTGGTTTTCATGAAATCTTCAAGTATGGGTACCTAGGTCTATGTTTTCAAACTCATATCATGAAATCCCAGATTTTGAATAAGAAGTTATGATTTTAGCATTCATGTTCTTCAGGTTTTTCAAGGGAAACCCAAATTTTCAAATTTCATTATTCCCTAAGTGTGGTCACCGAGACCCACTCTTGTCTAGCTTCCACAACTAGGCCAAGCATCACATGTCACCTTGGTCTACTTGGCATGCAAACCTAGGCTAACCAGAGCGTATCTTTACTAACACCTTGTTACATTCCAGGGAAGCAGCCCATATCTCGGCCAAGGAGACCACACCTCGGCCAAGACCTCCTGAGTTCACCTAGCCAGGCCATTTCAGCCCAGCTCATTTCTATGCATCCATTTCTAGACCTGATTTGTACCCAGCATGCCTTTCCAAGAAAAAAAACATTGACTTAATTTGCAGAATATGTTTTGCTCTGTTTTGACTTGATCTTAGGAAGAAATGCCGAGATCTATTTTACTTATTTGAAGCTTGTGTTGAGAGTGCATTGCATAACCATCTTTGAGCATCTCTTATTATCTTCTTGAAGCGCATTCAATGGGATTTACTATGTATTTGTTGGTCTTGGATCCTTGTGTAAATCTCCACGTCCGATGAGCCATTGTGAGTGGTATTTTTAATAATGTTATGTTATAATGTTTTAGATAAAAGTTTTGCTTTGTTTTGGAAAAATATTCGATCAAGCATGAATGATTATCCCTTAGTTTTGTATCAAGCATAATGTTTGTTTTTGATGACATTCTTGAAAAGTCCTTTTGTGTTAGGGGACTTTAATATAACTAGTACCTTTGTTTAAGATATCTTCTTTGCCACCGACAGGTGGGCTTGTCTAATCGATTTCAAGTCGATTAATTGTGGCTTGACTTTCATGCTCCTTTCAGATATGATAGCCCTACAGTTCGGACTCATGTGGTTCTAAATCTGATCTCAGAAGTGCAATGTGAAATAGATAAACACAAAAGAGTCCAAATCCGACAAATCTTTTGGAAAATCGATTTTGAATCAAAATGCCAAAAATAGACTGCTTTTCTAGATACAGAGTTGCCACCTAAATATTTTTGAAAAATTTAGGAAACCCGAGACTCGTGCCAAAGGCCACTTATCCATCATCACCAAAGTGTCTCGGCTCAGGAACTTAGGTACAAGAGAGAAAGGTGATAGATTGAGCACCACACTTGCCTGATCAAAGATCCGCCTCTACTAATCATGATGTGATTTTTATTTACAATATATGGTCTTGTTCCGATTATTAGACTATCATTACTATGTGTTGCACACAAGTATTGACTAATTTGCAAAACTTGGAACACTTTGATTTCATGTTTGTTTGAAAATTGGTTTTGAATATCTACCACTTGAAAAAGTGATCTCATATGCACATTACTCAAATTATCCCAATTTAAGCAATTAGCCTTCATCCACAGGCATTCAAACAGATATAGCACTTAAGCACTTAGCCTCATGGTAATCATGCTTGACATGGCAACAATCACACGCATGGAATATGCTAAAGTAGAAAAGCTTACCCCAATTCCTTAGGCGAGCCAAAAGAGAGAAAAAAAACGTTAGAAGAATGCACGATCTTAACTGATGAAATATGCCTGATACAACACATGCAATATGCAATTAATAGGCTCAGCTACTAGTATGATATGTGAGTCAATTTGATAGCATGTAGTTTAAGCACGTTTTCAAATAAGTATTTAAACGACAAAGCTTGGTAGCATGATGCGCCAAGCCTAATGCATGCAAGACAAATGAATGCTTTATACATGAGAAATGCTAAATGAAATGTGATGTTCTATTATAACCATCTTAAGCGGGTAAATAAAAGGGAGAAAGATATGGGGTTGGAAGACATACACACATTATTACATATTTGCCCTCGCGCAGAAGGGTCCGAATGAATTAATTAGCTAAGCTACTTAACTAATTATTACAACACTGAATTTAACTAACTATTCTAGCTAATTAAATAGTTACAACACAAAATTAAATCAATTAGCTACTCTAACTAATTAATACGACTTAACTAATTAAACTAACTAACTAGTTACATTACGGAATTATTTAACTAAGTAATTAATTACAAGTTGTTACAACAACAACATACTATTACCACCCAAAAAAAAAAAAGTTTAACGGGTCTCGAGGAGCAAGGAAATGGCTTATGCATGCACATGAATTCCTTCCCCCAGAATGCCTCTGCACTATTTTGGCACCTTAGCCTCTGCTTTGCTCTGTGAAGGAAGTGGTACGGCCTGGCTGAAAAAGGTGGCCGGCAGGCCAGAAATGATGGTCGGCCGCCCACTAATAGTGGCCTGCCACCTAGTAAAGGTAGCCTGCTGGCCACTAATGTTGAGTTTCTCTTACTGCAATAGAAAAATAAACAGAGCACAAACAGAGCATCATCGGGGGATGTTTGTCCACCATGTCTGTCCTTATCATCAAACAGCTCAAAGGGGGGTAGGCTCGATTCGCAAGCCATCAATCGGCACAAATTCATTGCATGATAACTTATGAACCAAGGCATACAATTTCAATAAATGCAAAATTAAAGACTCACGAGCCCCCTCCCTATTATGATATTGATCAAGGAAAGTGGTTGATGTTGAAACTTGAACCATTTTCATCACTAGTTAGTATGAAATGCTTCAAGACTCAACGGGTTCAATTAACGTCCAATTGAACCCCAAACTATTTTATTATCTTACTCCAATTTTAACACCTCTTTTAATTACCCTTCTATTCATTAGTGATTTTAGTCCAAAATGAGCATTAAGTCCACTAATGGAGAGGAGTGTCAAACAAAGGGTTGTTTAGGCATGAGAGAGATGTCATGCCGTTAGTAATGAGCATCCAAAGAGATTAAATCATTAAGCACAATGATCTCTATCTCAAGCTTAAACAAACAATCGGTTTGAAATGACTCTCAAAGAAAAGAAAAAGCCAAGAAATGAGAGAAGTTGCAGAGGTGATTATGTATGACCACAAGTATGGAAAGCATGAAATAAATGCTATCAACTCAAATAGGTTGGTGGCTAAGGCCTAAACCACCAAACCTATGAAAACCACTACACTACAAGCATGCTATACAAAGTATAAATGAAACTAACACATAAAAAAAGTACTATATTATCTCAAAATAGTGCTGGAATTAAAGTAAAAATAGCTAAAAAGCAAGCTAAAATAATGGAGCAATTAAGCTAGCAAACAAAGCCAAATAAGGGGTGGCTAACCCCTCCATTTTTTGGACTTTAAAACTACATTTTTAGCCTCTGAAAATCTCTGAAAACCAGTGATAAAAAGTTTGAAAAAAGTTGAGGAAGTGATGGGAAACACAAGGGGAAAGGCTTAGGAGACAAGGTACAAAGAAGGGTGATTAACCCCTCTACCTTTAATAGCCCTAAACCACAAGCTTCAGCCCATAAAAATACTTAAAAAATAGCTCAAAACTAGCAAGAAAAGATAGAGGAGAAGTTGTGTAGAGATGCTTAAAATTATACCTCTTAAAGCAAGGTAACTCTTTTGTTAACAAACCCACAAGTTCTCACACTCAAGGGCTGAGATTTGAGCTCAAGAACCTCAACAAAAAGAGTAAAATTTTTGGTTTAGAAAATGTAGAGAGAGAGTGTGTAGGTTGCAAGATATATATATATATATAGAGAGAGAGAGAGAGGGAGAGATTTCCAAGAATTTGGCCTTAAGGAATTTTTTCTAACCTTAAAAACATAAGGGAAGGTCAAGTATATATAGAAACATAGGTTGATATCTCGAAAATATCCATATAGAGACAACTGGAGTGGTGCATGCATCTGTGGAGACAATTGCCAAAAATATCTGGTTTTTGACACAAGTGGCCGGCAGGCCACTAATAGGGGGCGACTGTACACTATTAGTGGCCGGCAAGCCACTAGTGGGCGACTAGACAAAAATCTTCTTCCAAGCTCGACTTCAAATGGACATATCTCCCTCATCCAGGCTCTGTTTTAGGTCACTCTTGAGTCCAAATTGAAGCCCCAGAAGTATAATTTCCAATGGTGGTGGCTTCACATCTAAATTCTAAATATGCAAATAGATATGCCTATTTTAGTGAAGGCTGCTCATTTCTATCATAACGGATTGATGCCCAACTTCTTCCCGAACAAGTTTCCTTCCCATTTTCTTCAACTGCAAACCTATAAATAAGATGTTTTTAAATATTTTTCAAAGAGTTCACCCCCTTTTCATTTATTTCCACTTTGTCCTTACTCGGTTTACCGAAAAGTGCAATATTTTAAACGAATTGTGAGCCTCAGAACATCGTAGAAACATTTGGAAAAATATTTTGAAAAAGAGTGTTTGAAGGTCTAAAATAGTTTTTGTCTAAAATGGTTTTGGTCCATAATGGAGTGTAAGGTTGGGATTTGGAAGTTCTTCTTATTAAAGAAATCGAACATTTGTACAGCATTGTAGACAACCCATTTTTTACGACCCTTACGACTTAGACGTTTTTGCAGGTACGCCCGATGACGAGTGTGTTTACTCACCAAGTGCTCGAAATCCTCAGTGGAACGCCACAACTTTGAGCCTTTTAAACCCTGCATCCTTTTTGTCTTATTTTTTGACCATGCCTTGATCTTTCCAGCCTGTAACCTCTAGTGGCTTGCCGCCCATCCCTAGAGGCTACCGGCCATCACTTTTGGTGTGCCGACCACTGATGCGGCTTGCCAGCCACCATTGATGGCCGACCGACCACCAGTGTTTTCTGTAGATATTTTATGCCAACTGTTCCAGCTGTTTGCACAAATATATGCATCTGTCCATACGTGGAAGGCTGGATCTCCTTGTAGAAATTCCATGTTTTCTATATATAGAGACCCCCTCTCTCATGTTTTCAGGTTAGAAAATTTTAGACTCAAAAAATTTCCTCTCTCTACAAATTTTCTACACTTTTGCCTACAATTCCTACACTCTTGCCTATACACCCTTAACCAAATCCTCTCATCTTTGAGCTGAGGTGTTCTTGAGCTAAGTTTGAGCTCTAGAAAGTGTATTTGCTTGGAATTGTTGCTTGGAGCTACTCTTGTCTTCAAAAGGTATAACACTTGTCTTATTAGCTTGCTTTGCATATTTGTTTTCCTACCTTTTTCCCACTGTTTTGGGCTGTTTTGAGCTATAAAAATACTCTATTTTTGTGGGCTGAAATTGGTGTTCTTGGCCATTTAAGGTTAGGGGTGGTTCATCCCTCTTTGTTCCTTGTTGTTAAGGCCATTTCACCTTTGTTTCCCATTTTCAAACCATCTTTTTTTTGGACTTTTAAACACTGATTTTTAGAGTATTTTTAGTGGTAAAAATCAGGATTTGAAGTCCAAATTTGGAAGGGTTAACCTCTTCTCCTTGTGTTTTGTTTGTTAGCCTAGTTGGTGCTATGCTTTAGTTTATTTTTCTAGCTTGTTGTAGCTTTATTCCAGCATGCTTTAGGCTATATTTTGGACTGTCTTAACTCTATTTTGGGTTGGTTCTTGCATTTGAGTCTTATATTGCATAGTTGTACTGTAATAGTCCTCACAAGTTTGGTGCTTTAGGCCTCTAGACACCACTTGTTTGAGTTGATTGCATGTTTTTAGTGCTTTTCTTACTTAATTTTAGCACTAATCATCTCTGCAACCTCCCTCGTTTCTTGGCTTTTAATTTTACTTTGAAAGTGGTTTCAAGTCACTTGTTGGCCTAAGTGTGGAATTGAGGTTTCATACTTAATGGTTTAATCCCTTAGGGGGTTCATTACCAACGGTATGATACTTCTTTTATACCTAAAGCAACTTTTGTTTTCAGCTCTCTTTCCATTAGAGGACTTTAATTCACTTTTGGACTTAATTTGATTAAAGGATGGTTGTTAAGTTAAAATGAGTAACTAAAACTTGGGACTAAAAGATGAGCAAGATAACAACTTGGTGTGTTCAATCGGACGTTAATTGAACACATGGAACTTGGACCATTTCATACTTGATAGCGATGAAATGATCCAAGTCTCCAATGTCAACTTCTTCCCTTGATCTTTCATGAAAATGAGGAGGTTTGTGTTTCATTTTGCATTTATTAAACTTGCACATCTTGAATCACAAGCCATCATGCAATGAAATTGCTTAAGTTGATGGTTTGTGGCTTAAGTTCGCCTTTCCATAGATTTGTTCATGAAAAGGAGAGGTGAGTTGTGCAAACAATTTGTGAAAATACCATGTATATGCTCTGTTTGTCCTCTGTTGTAGCAAGATGAACTAGTGCATCAGTGGCCGGTAAGCCACTTTCCATTGTCGGCAAGTGGCCGACAAACCACCATCCATGGCCGGAGGCCACTTCCATGGCCGGCAGGTGGCCGGCAACATTCACCAGTGGCCGGCTGACCACTGATGTAAATCTTAGCAGGGTGTTGGTAAGGTGGAGTAAAATTGTTCTAGAAGTGTTCAATTATGCAAACAAAAGCTTTCGAGACCCAAACGGTGGTCTTTTCAGGTGGAGATTGAGCATGTACATACACATCCTTTGTTTCCCGAGGCAGAGTAGCTAATTAGCTTAATTTAGTTACTTAGTTTAATTATTAGTTACAATTGTTTTGTAATTATTTAATTAGTTAGTTAGCTAATTAGTTCATTTGTTGTTGTAATAATTAATTAATTAGTTTAATTAGTTATTCATTTTGGTTTGTAATAATTAGCTTAAATTAGCTTAGCTTAATTAACTTAATTAGTTTAACTTAGTTATTCATTCAGATTCTCCTTCGTGAGAGCAAAATGTTGTAATAATGTGTATGTCTTCCAACCCCACGTCTTTCTCCCTTTTATTTATTCGTTTTTGATGGTTAGATTAGGGACATATTTTAATTAGCATACTTTATGCTTGCATCCATTCATCTTGTATTGCATGCACCGAGGCTTGACACATCATTCAAACTGCATTGTCATTTCAATACTTCGTTGAATACATATTTAAATAACATGTCTTGAATTGTCTCATATGCCATATTAGTAGCCGAGCCTAGTAATCACATAACGCATGTGTTGCATTAGTCATTTGGCATAGTTAGGAAAATACATTTTTCTAATTAGTTTTCTTTTCTTTTTTTTTTGGCTTAGAGTACTAGGTGAGTTTTTAGTGCTTTAGCATACTTGCATGAGTGTTAGTGATTGCAATGTCTAGCATGCTTGCCATGAGGCTAAATGCTTACTTGCTAAAACTGCTTCAATGCCTGTGGATGAAGGCTTGTTGTTTGAATTGGAACGATTCAATAAATGCACGTTTTAAGCCCACTTTGTTGAGCGGCAAATTCGCAAACTTTAAGCCCACTTGAAGTGGCAAAATCAAACCCTTTTCACAAAACAAACATGAAATTGAATTGTTCCAATTTGAGCAAACTAGTCTATACTTGTATGCCCGCATCACGTAGTAATGCTAGCCTAATAACCCAAACAAGAGCACATAATGTTGATAAAAATTATATCATGATTAGTAGAGGCCGATCTTTGATCGGGCGAGCGGGGGTACTCAATTCATGACCTTCCCCTCTAGCACCTAAGTTCCTGAGCAGAGGCAACTTTGGTGATGACAGACACATGGCCTTTGGCACGAGTCATGGATTTCCTAAATTTTTCCAAAATAAAATATTTAGTTGGCGATTCTGTATCTGGCAAAACAGTCCAATTTTGACATTTTTTATTCGAAATCAATTTTCCAAAAGATTTGCTAGATTTGGACTCTTTGGTGATTATCAATTTCACATTGCACTTGTGAGATTAGATTCAGAACCACGGGAGTCCGAACTGTAGGGCTTTCTTTCGAGCTTCCGAAAGGGGGCACGCAAAAGTCGAGCTACAAGCATAACTTTCATCATCAAGTGATCAACTTGAGATGCCCAAGTTTTAAGGGCGGTCAAAAATGGGGTATCTACACTTTGTTTTGTCAATGAATGTTCATCCTTTTGTATTATGTAGATGTTAGTAAACATCATTTGAAGGTTTGAAAGCCTTTGATTGATGAACTTGGTCCAACCTTTGATTTTGTTACAAGCTATGATATGTATTGTTTTGATAAAATTTTGGATATCATTCATTCAAACCTTTATTACTTGTTTCATTCACTAAGTTTTCAACTCACCCCTCTCCCTTATATATATTAGGTGATGAACAAGAAAGCGATGTTGCCTAAGCTTTGAAAAAGATGTGTTTTGTTTCATGTTTTGTATTCATCTTGAAGATTATGTTTCTTAGCTTTATAAATCATTTCTTTTGTATGTTTTGGCTTGAGAAGCCTTGTGATCAAGATGTAATATCAAGCTTTGTTTTATTTTTATATCTAAGTTGTAAAACCATGTTAATGTGTATGTCATCTCATTTAATCTATGCACACCTCTTATGAACTAGTTAGATTTAAATTTATTGTTTTCGCACATGTATATTTATACTCTGTATGTGTGAATCTTTATAAGTTGGCCTTCGGTAATCTAAGATTGTTGGCTATCATGGCATCATTTTGTTGGGGGCGAAATAGGGTCATGATAAAAACTCAAGGGCATTATTCGAATGAAAAGCCTTGACTTTTACATTAAACTAGGTGTTTAGTTGTGATGTCCCAAGTCCTTTTAAAACAAATTGAGTGCATTGATCGGTAAATTTTGTCTCTTGTGTTGTCTTCGTCATCGTTGAACCTTTTGAGTTTTGTGTGGTTATCCATTCTTCCTTATGGTTGTTTCAGTTGGTAAAGCTTTGTGAGTTCTGAGATGTCTTCTTGTACTTTTGGGTGTTAGAGTGAAACTACAAACGTGGGTTATGTTTTAAAGATGCTTTGTCTCACTTCAGGTTGTGACCACTAGAGCGGTCTTTTGGTCGCTCGAGTGGTGAAATCAACCTTCCAGTATCTTGTTTGTAGTCTGAACTTCTAGGAGTAGGTGTTCTTTGCTTGAGCAAAGTTTTAATAGCTCGAGCAGTCTTTTATAGAGGGGAGTGGAGATTCTGGGAGTTAGTATTTTTCGCTTGAACACAAGTTTGGTAGCTCGAGCAGTCTCTCAAATTTGAATTGTTTACTCGAGCGTAAGTTTGGTCGCTTGAGCGGTCTGTCCGCAGTCTACTCCAAAAATTGTGCCAATTCACTTCAAAAGTTGAGTCTTATGCACTTTTCTCTCACTTTTCGCGCCACACTCACTCTCTATAATAACTCTTACTCTCTTTTCTCTCATCTTTGTCTCTCTAGAAACCTTCCACCTATTTCATTTGCTCCTTAATCTCTCATTATCGATTGAGATTTTAACCTTCGTGTTTTCTTTAATTTTGGAGAGCTCGTCAAGGGCTACGTTGTGTACAGTGGAGATCGGATTTTAACACTGATGGTACAGTTCGTTCCAGTGGATGGGCCGAGTTGATCCGAGCTCCTTGGTTCAGGGTCCTGACGATGGAGCACACCGGAATAACCTGCAAACAAGTTCGACGGGGAACGGGGTAGTCCCCCAGCGAACCCTCCGATGAGCAAGTCAATAGATGGAAGAACAGAGAGAGAGAGAGAGAGAGGTATTAGAGATAGGAAAAACTTAACCTTCTTCTCGTCTTCGATCCTTGCTTATATCCGTTGGCAATCATTTCGCTGTCCTCTCCGACGTGCTCACACCGCCGAAAGCCTGTGTAGTAGCTTGCCTTGTTCAGGGTGAGGGAGCTCTGTTTCGATGGGGAGATGTTGTCGTAATAAATGCTGTGATGGGTTGCATTAATGGTGATGTGCCGTGGGCCGTGTCTTTGCAGATCTTTGTCTACTGATGTGGCCTGTGCTTCATCTGCCGTGTGTCTGAACATCACTGGCCCTCCATGCCTACTTGGCCTCCAGCTGTCTTGGGCTTTGCCAGTTGGGTTCTGCCATGGGTCCTAAGTGATGGGCCGGGGTTGTTCATCGTGGGCCGTGGTCCCTATGGGCTTATCCATGTCAGTAGTCCCCCATTCCGAGTGCAGCTTTAGTCCAACGAAGGGAATAATAATTAGGGAAAGGAGTCCGAGTGGGAGGTTGACCGAGCGGTAGGGTGGCTGAGCGTGAGGCTGGCCGAGGGGGTGGCTGGCCGAGTGGAACAAGACTGACCATGAGGTTGGCCGTGGTAGAGGGTTGGCCGAGGGGGACAGGACCGACCGTGAAGTTGGCCGAGCGGTAGGGTGGCCGAGCGTGAGGCTGGTCGAGGGGGAGGCTGGCCGAGTGGAACAGGACCGACCGTGAGGTTGGCAGTGGCAAAGGGTTGGCCGAGGGGGACAGGACCGACTGTGAGGTTGGCCGAGCGGTAGGGTGGCCGAACGTGAGGCTGGCCGAGCGGTAGGGTGGCCGAGCGTGAGGCTGGCCGAGCGGTAGGGTGGCCGAGCGTGAGGCTGGCCGAGCGGTAGGGTGGCCGAGCGTGAGGCTGGCCGAGGGGGAGGCTGGCCGAGCGGAATAGGACCGACTGTGAGGTTGGCCGAGCGGTAGGGTGGCCGAGCGGGAGGGGGCCGACCGTGAGGCTGGCCAAGTGGTAGGGTGGCCAAGCGTGAGGCTGGCCGAGCGGTAGGGTGGCCGACCGTGAGGCTGGCCGAGCGGTAGAGTGGGGGCGCTAGGCTCAAGAGGTGGCGGGCCACGTGGTTATTTGAAGTTTTAAAGACAGGGTAAGGGCAGGGGTCAATGCATCGTGGTCGTACACGTGGCGAACTTTCTGGAAATGGGAAGGTGAGGCGTTAGATTAGGAATGAAAGGTTAGGACAGGGTGATGGGTGTTTGAAAAGACAGTTTGGGCGGCTGATTTGAAAAGTTTTCAAAACTGGCGAGAATTAATTGGGATCCTTGGAATACGGGCAAACCGTGGGCTTTTGGTATTATTCGATTCACTTATCTGTTTTCAAAAATCCAAAACATTCCAAGTATTACACCATTTGTTGCTCGTGATACGCCATTGGAGCATTTCTTCAAGTTCTTAGTGCCTGCCTCAGAAGCGATCCGTAGACACACGTTAGAAATGGCGCAAGAGGGAAATGTGAATGCGAGGGTGGATCCGTTGGGAGAGGATGATGCAGTGGAGTTGGCTGCACAGTATAGGACGGAGAGGGTGGAGCCAGCGATACGTTTCCATAGCTCCACCATGATTGCAGCTCCGAGGCCTATCAGTCAGGTGGGTCCAGATCATTGGCACACGAAGCCAGACAAATCGATGATGACTGAGGCAGAGTTGGAGGCCATCCGGGAGAAATACCAGATTCCGGTGGAAGTGGAGTTGTTGCTACCAACGTCAACGGAGAGGCCATCGGATGCCAGGCCAGGGGAGTTTTCCCTATATGAGGAGGCGCTGAAGGGTGGACTAAGGTTGCCACTGCCTCAAATAGTTGTGGACGTGCTCAGCTACCTAGAGGTGGCGCCAGGGCAACTAATGCCTAATGCGTGGAAGATTCTGCTGGCGTGCGCAAGTGCATGGCCGAAGACAAACGGAGGGGGGGCCATGTCGGTGGAGGAGTTCTTTGCCTGTTACAAGGCCGCAGGACAGCAGGAGACGTGGGTCACTCTGCAAGAAGGAATGGGGAAGGGGTTGGTGGCAGGGCTGCCAACGTCAATCAAGGGATGGCGAGCGCGATGGTTTTACGTCTCTGCCAATGGGGGGTTGGGCGCGCGGACCATCTGGAAGGTGCCCACCAGATCGATGGAGGCAAAATTGGGGGCGGAGGCTGAGGAAAGGGTGAAGAGGGTGAAGGAGTGGAGAGAGAAAGAGAAGGCCAGGTGGGATGACCTTGTTCAACCATCTGCGTTGTTTCAGGCAGGGCTGAGCCCCCAGCCACTCGGTGAGGATCTTGACCCAGCTGAGCTGGAAGCGAGGAGGAAAGCACAGGAGGCAGAGGATCAAGCCATCCTTGCCAAGGCCACCCAATTTAAGAAGGCGCAGGATGACCGACCGGCGCGACCGATTGCAAAGGAGAGGATCTGACCTCGCCCAAAGCCGCTGGAAGGGAAGGACTTGAGCACTTTTGAGCCGCTAAAGCCCCTTGTGGATCCTGTGAAGGAGAAAGCCAGAAAAGAGGGAAAAGTTCTAAAGAGGAAGAAGAAGAAGAGGAGTGCCTCAGAAGGGGCTGCAGAGGAGTCCATGCCCAAGAAAGTGAAGGAGACCCCGGTGGTGGTGGAGACCCCTTTGGTCAAGGACACCCCAGAAGTGGCAAGGGTCACTCCAACTTTGGAGGTTGTGGATGTCGCCCCAGCAGTTCAAGTAGGAGCTGGAATAATGGGCACTGAACTAGGTGGGGGGCAGCAGACGGAAAGGGGCTCTGCGCCTCAGGAAGGGGGAGTTAGCCTGAACACGGCTATTTACCATGCGCGCGCTGTGGCAGGACGGCTGGAGGGAGAAGAAGGCCTAGCCAGGGCAGGGGCTGACCGTCTGGTGAGGATCGTGGAGGAGTCAGCCCTACGCTCAGCGTCGAGGTTCAACAAGGCAGACCTCTTCAGGGGGCTGTGCTCTGCGCAGATGGAAATGGCAACCTTGGCAGGGGCCCTTTTTAGAAAGGCAGGGGCTGCGAAAATCAAAACGGAGGAGGCCAAGGCACAGCTTGCAAAGCTGAAGGAAGAGAAAGCAAGTTGGGAGGGAGCTCGTGCTAAGCTGCAAGGAGTCAAGTTGGAGTTGGAGGACATGCGCCGCAAGGTGGTGTCGCTCGAATTCCAACTGGCTAACGAGCAAAAAAAACTGGAAGAGTCCCAAAATGCCTGTGCCATCGCTAACGAGAGGCATGAGGAGGCCATGAGCAGCAACGAAGAGCTGGTGAAGCTGAAGGATGAAGCAGATGCTAAGGTTGAGGCTTTGGAGAAGGATTTGGAAGGAGAACTCACCAAAGCAGAGGAGGAGAGAGGGAGGCTGCTGAAGGAGTTGGAAGCAGAAACGGAGAAGGCGCAGGCGAAGAGGGAGAGCCTGAAGAAGGAGGTGGAGGAGGTGAGGGGGAGGGCAGCCACTATGGTTGAGGCTCTGCGTGGAGAGCTGGAGGCAGAGAGGGCCAAGGCGTCCTCTGAGAAGGCGATCCTTCAAAAAGAGCTGGACGAGGAAACGGTGAAAGCGGCCTCTAAAAAGGCAGCCTACCCCGATCTGTATGTCGCAACAGTTGAACAATTCAAGGGATCGCCTGAATTTCAGATGGCCATTGACGCCGCCGTGGCCAGCAACCTTGCAAGGGAGGAGTCTGGTGGGGCTGCGCCATCAAGGACGACTGCTGAGGGAAGGCCTGAGTCTGAAGTCATAGAGAGCTTCCAGCAGTCGGACTTTTATAAGCATGAGATGGCAGAGTACTGGGACAGCGGGTGGAAAATGTTCAAACAAAAGGCGGAAGAGCTGTTCTCAGAGCTCGACTTTAGCATGGTGACGATCGGGGAGGATGAGGTGGCCCAGACCCCCCTGGACGAGGGTATAGAAGAGGCAGATCTCCTCTCCAGTGAGGAGGATGAGTGAGCTGAAAATAAGTGTGCTTAGGAGTTTCTATTTGGTCTGCTTTTCTTTTTTTTTTTTTTTTTTAGAAGAAATGTAATGTATTTGTATACACATCTTTTTTGAAGGAATAAAATTTCACTTATGTGATGAACTTGTGTTTGTGGTTTTGTGTGTTTATTTTGTGCACTGATGTATATGTGGATGGCTTGTGCTGGTATGTAAAGTAGGACGAAACTGTTAGTTGCGTGAAAATTTAGTGCAAAGTGAATAAAATAAGGAATTCTCTAATGCAAAGTGAAATGGGACTTGTCTAAAATTTCAATGG
Organism: Camellia japonica; assembly: GCA_030407325.1. Classification (NCBI taxonomy): domain Eukaryota; kingdom Viridiplantae; phylum Streptophyta; class Magnoliopsida; order Ericales; family Theaceae; genus Camellia; species Camellia japonica. The sequence goes on along the minus strand of JAPPVO010000013.1, from coordinate 107,259,409 downwards.
ATGAGAGTAAGTTGAAAAATTGGAGTTCGAAGTTGTAAAACATAGTGCGGAAAATGATCTTTATGAAAGATCCATGAATAAGTATAAGTGAAGGATCCACAAATAAGGGTAGAAGGGTAGGTTTTAAGTTGTAACTAAATGGTCAAGTGTAAATCTGTAGGGAAGAAATTGGGGAACACAGTTGGAATTTGACTAAGTAAAGATGCTGTAAAAATTTGTGACCTCAAATTGTTGCAAGTGGTTGAGACTTTTGAAAGTGCGCAGTTCTGCTGAGGCTTTTGAAAGTGCTCAGGTCGGACTGAGGCTTTTGAAAGTGCTCAGTCTGGCTGAGGCTTTTGAAAGTGCTCAGGTCGGACTGAGGCTTTTGAAAGTGCTCAGTTCTGGCTGAGGCTTTTGAAAGTGCTCAGGTCGGGCTGAGGCTTTTGAAAATGCTCAGTTCTGGCTGAGGCTTTTGAAAGTGCTCAGTTCTGGCTGAGGCTTTTGAAAGTGCTCAGGTCGGGCTGAGGCTTTTGAAAGTGCTCAGTCCGGCTGAGGCTTTTGAAAGTGCTCAGGTCGGGCTGAGGCTTTTGAAAGTGCTCAGTCCGGCTGAGGCTTTTGAAAGCGCTCAGGTCGGGCTGAGGCTTTTGAAAGTGCTCAGTCCGGCTGAGGCTTTTGAAAGCGCTCAGGTCGGACTGAGGCTTTTGAAAGTGCTCAGTTCTGGCTGAGGCTTTTGAAAGTGCTCAGGTCGGGCTGAGGCTTTTGAAAATGCTCAGTTCTAGCTGAGGCTTTTGAAAGTGCTCAGGACGGGCTGAGGCTTTTGAAAGTGCTCAGGTCGGACTGAGGCTTTTGAAAGTGCTCAGTCTGGCTGAGGCTTTTGAAAGTGCTCAGGTCGGACTGAGGCTCTTGAAAGTGCTCAGTCTGGCTGCGGCTTTTGAGAGTGCTCAGGTCGGACTGAGGCTTTTGGAAGTGCTCAGTCTGGCTGAGGCTTCTGTCTTCAAGTAAAAATATTATTGAGACGACACATGTTGCTAGGAGATAAAGTAGTGGGGATGGGGAGTGTATTCCAACAGTCAAAATTTACACAATGCGTAAAAAGGAAAGTACAGCAATTGAGCAATACAAGAGCGACAGCTTATTGAAAATAGCGTTTCAAATGTTCCGTATTCCAATGGTGGGGGAGGTCTGTGCCTTCCATGTCTTGAAGCCGGTATGTGCCTGGTCGTGGTCTGGCCTTCACAACGTACGGTCCCTCTCATTTGGCAGCTAGCTTGCCCTCAGACGGATTCTTTGTGGCAAGAGTTGCTTCTCTCAAAACGAGGTCTCCTACAGAGAACTCCCGTGGTCAGACTTTGTGGTTGTAGTGTGTTCTCATTTTCTGCTGGTAAGAAGCCAATTTGACAGCCGCAGTCTCTCTGAGCTCTTCGATAAGGTCCAGGTCTGCTCGCCGGAGCTCTTCGGTTGAGGCGAGGTCTGGGTGTAAGACCCTGGGTGTGGGCAGACCGACTTCTACTGGAATGACCGCCTCAGCGCCATATGTTAGACGAAAAGGGGTTTCCCCAGTAGGAGTCCGAGCAGTGGTTCGGTAAGCCCAGAGCACATTTGGTAGTTCCTCGGCCCAAAGGCCTTTAGCAGCTTCGAGCTTAGTTTTGATGACCTTCAGAAGAGAACGGTTGGTGACCTCAACTTGGCCGTTTGCTTGGGGATGACCGGGGGAAGAGAAACGTGGTTGAATCTGGAGATCTGCACAAAACTGCCTGTACTTGGCGTTGCCGAATTGCTTGCCGTTGTCAGTGACGATGGCCTGAGGGATGCCAAACCTACAGACGATCGACTGCCAGATGAACTTGGTCGTGTTCCGCTCGGTGATGGTGGCCAGGGGCTCCGCCTCTACCCACTTGGTGAAGTAATCGATGGCGACGATTGCAAACTTGGTCTGGCCTCGACCAGTGGGAAATGGACCAACCAAGTCGATCCCCCATTTGGCGAATGGATAAGGGCTGCAGAGGGTGATCAGCTCAGTGGGAGGAGCATGGGGGATGTTGGCGAAGCGCTGACACTTGTCGCATTTAAACACAAAATCGGTGGCATCTTGGTTGAGAGTCGGCCAAAAGTAACCTGTACGGAGTACTTTCTGAGCGAGAGACCTGCCACCCGAGTGGTTGCCACAGATCCCTTCATGGATTTCTTGCATTATGTAGGTTGCTTGGGCGGGGTTGAGGCATCGCAGGTATGGGCGTGAAAAACCACGTTTGTAAAGGATGCCGTCGACCAGAATGTAGTTAGCCGATTGAGCTCTGACCTTGGCAGCTTGCTGTTGGTCATTTGGGAGTTCCCCAGTGGTCAAGAAGAGGAAGATGTCGGATGCCCAAGGGATGGGTTCAGTCTGCAGGAATTGCACTTCTTGTAGGTCGGGCGAGATGGCCTGGTGGGCTAGGTATTCGAGGCGAACTCCATGGCTGAGGTCGGAATGGTCAGCAGAAGCCAGCTGGGCCATTTCGTCTGCTTTGGAGTTTTCTGCCCGAGGTATGTGCCTGATCTGGAAAGTATTGAAGAGGCGACCAAGGGGGAGTGCCATGTCTCTGTAAGCCCGCATTGTGCCATCCTTGGCATCAAATTCCCCCGTGATCTGGCCGACGATGAGCTGGGAGTCACTGAACACGCGGATGTGGCTAACACCAATGTCTTTGGCCAGACGAGGTCCTGCTATCAATGCTTCGTACTCGGCCTCATTGTTGCTTGTGTCAAACAAGAAATGGAGGGCGCACTTGAAATAACCACCCTCGGGGGAGGTGAGGATGAGGCCGGCCCCACTTCCTTCCCTGCGAGACGAGCCGTCAACATTGAGTGTCCACGAATGAGGATCTTCAGGTTCTGTTGGAGTTGGAGGGGATGGAGGGTGAGTGGTGGGGGCTGGGTTGGTGAATTCCAAGATGAAGTCAGTGACAGCTTGCCCCTTGATCGCTGTCCGAGGGCGATAGGAGATGTCGAACTAGCTGAGTTCCACTGACCATTGCATTAGTCTCCCTGAGAGTTTTGGTTGCTGCATGACCTTCTTCAGGGGCTGGTCGGTGAGGACCACTATGGGGTGGGCCTGGAAGTAAGGGCGGAGTCGCCTAGAGGCGGTGACCAAAGCCAAGGACAATTTTTCTAACAGTGGGTAATTCTGCTCTGCTCCCCTTAGAGCCCGGCTGATGTAGTAGACCGGCCGTTGGACTGAGCCATCTTCTCTGATAAGGGCTGCACTGACGGCGGTGCTTGATACTGCTAAGTAGAGGAAGAGGGCCTCGCCTGTAATGGCTTGTGAAAGAAGGGGTGGATTGGCCATGCATTGCTTTAACTGCTGAAAAGCCTCTTCGGACTCAGTTGTCCATTCAAAGGTCTGCCTGAGAACTTTGAAGAAAGGTAGGAACTTATCTGTGGCGCAGGAGATGAAGCGATTGAGGGCAGCTACTCTGCCGGTGAGCCGTTGAACCTCTTTGACCGTTTTGGGTGACTGCATCTCGATCAGGGCCTTGATCTTTTCAGGGTTAGCCTCAATGCCACGCTGACTGACCATGAAGCCCAAGAATTTTCCAGATCCTACGCCAAAGGCGCACTTCTCCGGATTGAGCTTCATCTGATATTTGCGAAGGGTGGCAAAAGTCTCTCGCAAGTCGGCGAGATGGTTAGTGGCCAGTTTGCTCTTGACTAGCATGTCATCCACATACACCTCCATGTTTCGATCGATCTGATGGTGGAAAACTGCATTGACTAGCCGTTGGTAGGTGGCCCCAGCATTTTTGAGTCCGAATGGCATTACACGATAGTGATAGGTACCTCGGTCGGTGATGAAGGATGTGTGTTCCCGATCGGATGAATGCATCATGATTTGGTTATACCCAGAGAAAGCATCCATGAAACTGAGCATTTGGTGACCGGCCGTGGCATCGACCAGCAGGTCTATGCGGGGAAGTGGGTAACTATCTTTGGGACAAGCTCGGTTCAGGTCAGAGTAGTCGACACAGAGACGCCACTTGCCGTTGTTCTTGGGGACCAGAACCACATTGGATAGCCACTTAGGATAGTCCACATTTTGAATGAATTGAGCCTTAAGGAGTTTGTCGACTTCTGCAGCGATAAGATTATTACGCTCTGGGTGGAAAATTTGTTGCTTCTGACGGGAAGGTCGGAAGTGAGGTTCGATGCTAAGGCGGTGGGTTATGAAAGAAGGGTCAATGCCTGGCATGTCTGCATGGGTCCAAGCGAAGACGTCATTGTGCTCGGTCAAGAGGGCAGTGAGGTTGGATTTTGCTTGGGGGGATAGTTGACTACCAATCTTAGCAGTTTTGAGTGGGTTGGAGGGGTCAATACCGACCTCAACGAGCTCTTCCACCGGCTCTCCTCTGATCAGCTCATCTTCATCCTGGGCGTCAAGCCCTTCAATGATCATTGTCTCCTTCAGCTTGACTTCTTTAAGGGAGGCGACATAGCACTCCCTGGCCACTGTCTGCTCTCCTCTGACTGTTCCGATACCGAAATCAGTAAGAAATTTGATGGCAAGGTGATAGGTGGACGTGATGGCTTGGAAGGCATTCAGGGCTGTTCGGCCAAGGATGATGTTGTAAGCAGAAGGGCAGTCGACCACAAGGAAGGTGAGCAACTTAGTGGTCTGCCTGGGGTGTTCGCCGATGGTAATAGGTAGATCGATGGAACCGATCGAGGTCACACGGTCGCCGGTGAAACCAACCAAGGGAGTTTGGAGAGGGGACAAGCTCTCTTCCCCGATCTTAAGTTGGCGGAAGCAATTGAGGAAGATGATGTCCGAAGAGCTGCCGTTGTCTATGAGAACTCGTCTGACCTTGTAGTTGGAGAGGATGGAGGAAATCACAAGGGGATCATCATGGGGATAGCGGACTCCCGAACAGTCGGTGTCCGTGAACGTAATAGATTCAGTCCACTGCTTTGACTGTTTAGAGGGTCAGTCCACCATTGTCACTGCTTTGTCCGAGCCCTGCCTGATTTTTCTGAGCTCTGCTCTCTGAGCTGAGCGGGATGGTCCCCCACATGTGAGTCCGCCTGAAATGACCCTGATCTCTCCAACTGGTGGAGGTGGATTACCTGGAGGTCGGGGCTGTGGTTGCTGGCGATCACGACCCTGGTCGGGTGGGGTTTGGTTTCTGGGTGGAGTGCGCCGGCGGTCGTGTCTAAGGGGCTCTGCCCTTTGTCTCTGCTAAGGGCGGATGTCAGTGAACCGGCTGAGATGCCCTTGACGTATCAGGGCTTCGACCTGGTCCTTGAGATTGATGCAGTCGTCTGTGTTGTGGCCATGGTCTTGGTGGAAACGGCAGTACTTAGACTGGTCCTTCCGACCAGACGGGTTTCGTGAAGGCTGGGGCCACTTGAGAGGGTAGTCCCTTTGGATTTGGTGAAGGACTTGTTCCATAGGGGAGTTAAGAGGTGTATATCTCTCGAACCGACAGGGTGGTCTGGCTGGTGCCGGCCGGTCAGTGCGCGGGGGTCGGTCGGTATAGTTGTGTGGTGTTTGATTGTTGTATTGAGTGTTTCGGGGTTCGGGGTCCTTTCTTTTGTCTCTGGGGGTCGGGTTTTTAGTGATTGGGTCTTGCCGAGCGGCTAATGAGTCTTCAGCATTCATGTATTTCTGGGCTTTGGAGAGTAAGGTTGCCATGGAGGTCGGGGGGTTTTTCGAAAGGGAGAAGAGGAAATCAGACGACCGCAGTCCGGCCATGAAAGCGGTGAGGATGACCTTGTCATCATTTTCAGCCACTTGTAAAGCTTCGGTATTGAAGCGAGTGACAAAGCTGCACAGCGATTCCCCCTCGGTCTGACGGATGTTAAGAAGTTGGGTTGCCGGGCGGCGCTGGCGCTGGGCTCCAATAAAGTGACTGAGGAAGGAGTCGCTGAGGTGTTGGAAGGTGGAGACAGAGTCTGCTGGTAACTGACTGAACCATAACCGAGCTGACCCCTTCAATGTCACGGGGAAAGCTCGGCACATGATCTCGTCGGGGAAGGCGTGAAGGATCATGAGGGTGCGATAAGTCTCCAGGTGGTCGACTGGGTCCGTCGTTCCGTCGAAGGAGTCGATGGTGGGCATCTTGAACTTGGTTGGTAGGGGTTTGTCTCGGATAGAGGCCACAAATGGTGAGTTGGCCGTGGCAGAGGGTTTGTGCTGAATATTCTGCATAACCCCTTGGAGCTGGAGCTTCATGGCCCAGAGCTCAGCGTCCCAGAGGTGAATGTTGTCACCACCGGATGGGAATGGATGCTGGACACTGCTGGCCTCTCCCTCAGGGGCTGGTGGCACGACCGAGGGGTGTGGAGGTGGAGGTGGGGGTGGGGGTGGGAGGATGATTTGTGGGTGAAGGGGTTGCGAACCTCCCAAGTAAGGGGGGTTGGGTTGTGGAACAGCATGGCTCGGGGCTTGTTCTGGATTGGATAGATCGTCTGGGGGCGGTGGATGTGGAATGGGGAGATTTCTTTGGAGTAAAGCGTTTATCAGAGCCTGGTTTTGCTCAGCCATGCGGTTAATGCTGTTGGTGAGCTCGATAAAGTATTGTGGCGGGTTGTTCGGATTGAGGAGATCAGTCTGGTGGTCAGCAGCATTGTGATGAGAAGCCATGGATCTAGTCGTGACCATGCACTTGGATGGGTAACGGAAAAAGGTTGGTGGGACCGGGTCTCCGGCGACAATGAACACAACTGACGTCCGGATAAAAACCGCTTTCCCACAGACAGCGCCAACTGATGGTACAGTTCGTTCCAGTGGATGGGCCGAGTTGATCCGAGCTCCTTGGTTCAGGGTCCTGATGATGGAGCACACCGGAATAACCTGGAAACAAGTTCGACGAGGAACGGGGTAGTCCCCCAGCGAACCCTCCGGCGAGCAAGTCAATAGATGGAAGAACAGAGAGAGAGAGAGAGAGAGAGAGAGAGGTATTAGAGATAGGAAAAACTTAACCTTCTTCTCGTCTTCGATCCTTGCTTATATCCGTTGGCAATCATTTCGCTGTCCTCTCCGACGTGCTCACACCGCCGAAAGCCTGTGTAGTAGCTTGCCTTGTTCAGGGTGAGGGAGCTCTGTTCCGATGGGGAGGTGTTGTCATAATAAATGCTGTGATGGGTTGCATTAATCGTGATGTGCCGTGGGCCGTGACTTTGCAGATCTTTGTCTGCTGATGTGGCCTGTGCTTCACCTGCCATGTGTCTGAACATCACTGGCCCTCCATGCCCAGTTGGCCTCCAGCTGTCTTGGGCTTTGCCAGTTGGGTTCTGCCATGGGTCCTAAGTGATGGGCCTGGGTTGTTCATCATGGGCCGTGGTCCCTATGGGCTTATCCATGTCAAACACCATTGATTTAGGAACTTTTTATTTTCTCCTCTCAAAGTTTTGAGGTAGGGAGTTTCTTTGAATTATATATGATTTAGCATGTCTTGTTCATTTCCTTACAATTTCGAGTTTGGATTTTGGGTTTTAAGGTGTTGAATCTAGGAAATGTTAGAAAAGTGATTTCTTTCTCAGGAATTTGACCCAAGATAAATTGTTTGTGAATTATGAGCCATCTAGGGATGCATGTACGAGGACATTTTGAAAATGAAGGAAAAGCCCTCTTTTGAACAAACTCTAGATTTTGGGGCAATTTGGGGAAAAGTGAAATTTGTAAAACATCCATGGAATTGTTGTTAAATCCTTAATTGAAGAAATTCTTACTTTTGTTGTTGTGTAATTGAGATACTCATGAAAGGGGTAAGAGATAAGGTTGAGTAATTATGATAATATGTTGTGCATATGTTTAGAGTATGGAAAATGAAAACGAATGTTGATTGTGAACATGAGTGAATGTTATATGTCACATAGATTTGTATTATGTTATGATTTTATTTTATTTTTTGAAAATTATTAAACAATGGAAGTTTACTTGAACAAGTGTTGGGATTTTGGAGATACCTTATCTAATTATCTCTTATTTCATTCATTTGCATCATCTTGAATATTGTTTCAATGACAAGTATGTTTTGAAAATTAAATTCATTGGTTTGAGGAAACAATTATTGTTATGGAAACTTTTCGGGGTAAATATGTTTGGTAAGTTCGGATAGGGGTGTAATTGGTATTGTTTAAGTTAGCTTGAGTGTCCAGGGTGAAAGACCGAAAACATACTCAGGGGAGGTACCACGTGCCTTACGGTTAGGAGCTAGTAAAGTGGGGATTTGGTAATGCTTGTTATGCCTACTTACAAACACCACCCTAGGGATTACCTCAGTCGTATTTACTACCCCATTGTCTAAATTTGTATTTCATGAAGAAAATGAACTTTTGAATGAGACATTGCATGTAGTTTCAAAAGAAATGGAAAAATGTTGACATTTGGACATGGCATGGAATTGCATTCATGTATATGGAATGCTTAAACATATATACTTTGTTAAGAAATCTCTATTGGGTTTTGTGCTCACCCCTAATGGATTTGTGCAGGAAAAGATGCGGTAATCCCTCCTAGTTAAAGGCGTGGAGTGTATTGAGGGCAAGAGGCTCTCTTTTTGTGTGAATATTGGCAAGCCAAGGGCTTAATATGTTGGGTTGACACCTTTTTTGTATAATTGGGCTTAAACCTTAGAATTTGTAGCCTTTGGGCATTTACCTTGTTATTATTTCTTCCACTTTTATGTGGTTACACATGCTATGGATTCATCTTTTTAGGAGCTTGAATATTTATTGCATATGAACACTTTTGTATACTTCCTTTATTAATTGAAATACATTTGGGGAAATGATTAACCGAGGTAGGATAGTCCATTTGAGAGATTTATCATGTCCATTTTTTTATTATTTTATTTTTTTTAGGACATTACAACTTGGTATCAAAGCTACCGGGTTTGAATACTTAGGCTCACAGGAAATGGTTTTACCACAATGGGTTCATTTCGCTAATTAGGAGATGTTCCATATTTCTAATTGTTATGTGATAACATGTTTACTTGACTAGATGGGTATGGGATTGAACTTTCAAGATGTTGTTTGCGTCTACTAAATCCCTTGAAGTCTCATTAGAAGGGCACTTGATCAGTGCTCATTCTAATAAGAACTATCGGTATTTTGTAGGACCAAGATTATCTCGAATGGGTAATACGTCTGTGTTTATGTGACAAGGTACTTATGTGAAGTGAAACTAAGTGTTGATATAAATTAAGGCATAATAAATATTTGGTGGGACGCATGAGTTTCAGTTGTGGGCACTACATGAATGGGTAGTTGAGGTTGGGCAAAATATTGAGACCTTGGCTGATTTTACGGAAAGAAACACTGTGAATTTCGCTATTGCCCACTGTAGGGTTTGGGCCGATTTTGGGGAGTTTGAAATTTTTGACTCACCATTGTCGTATGGATGGAATAGTGGTGACAGGGGGTGTAATTTTTGTTTGTTCTTCCACAATTAATAAGCCATGAACCTTCCCAAGGTTGGGAATCGGGTCCATAGCGAGAATCTGAATGCAAAGAAAATGATAAGGTTTAGTGAGGCCCATTAAAAGTTGGTATATACGTTCATTCGATACCTTCTTATGCCATGCCTTAATAGTGCCATATGTACATTCCGAGAGCGGATCGATATCATCAAGTTGATTCCAAAGTGTCTTCTTGAAGGTATTATAATAATTGGTGATACCAAGATTACCTTGTTGAAGATTAGTGATCTCCCTTTGAATTTTGAAGATGGTAGCATGATTACCTTAGTGAACCTTGACTCCAGATCACACCAAAGATCATATGACGTGCAACAATCGGCTAAACTTGGTGTGATCGTGTTGCTGACGTTGTTAAGCATCCAAGAGAGGACCATCTTTGATACGCGTTTCCAAAGAGGTTGAATATCTGGATTTGTGGGTTCCAGTAATGAGTTGTCGATGAAGCATAATTTATTATTTGCATAAAGAGCCATGGTGACAGCCTGACTCCAAGAACCATAGTTGGTAAAGGTCAAGGCAATGTTAACAAGAGTGGTACAAGGATGATCAACGGAGTGTAGGAAATGGGAAGAGGAAATATCATAAATTAATTTATGCACCTTCTCTTTGTTAGGGAAAATATGTGATTCCCCACAAGTAAATCAATCAATGGGAATAAAAACTAATGCGGAAAAATTAAATCAAAAGCAACCCAAGAATTTTTACGTGGTTCCCTCAATGTGAGGTACGTCCACGGGATCGAAATCCGATTCCACTATCAACCAAATAGGTTTCCAAACGATTACAAATGAGACACTAATGGTCTCACAAACCACCCTTAGGTGAATTCCAAATAATCACAAATAAACAAAGAGGAAAGACCTCACCAAATAGATGAACCAAAATCTTCAGAACCAGAGTTGAAGAAGACCCAAAATAACGAACCAAATCAACTTCAGAACGGAGGCAACATAACCATCAACAAATCAAGCACCTTGACCAATCTTCACCAATCAGCACTATTCCCGAAGCTTATAGCAGCCGCCCACTTTTTTGGTTTTCAATCTATCTCACACTTGCGGCACACACAAAACAATATATATATTGTTAATTTTAGGGTTTGTTTTATCAAAACCCTAGTTGTAACCAAATTGGATTGGGCCTCCACAAATTAGATATAATATATAAAAATATATTATACCTAAACCAAACCAAATTAAAACTCTTTTTCCAAAACCAATTGGGTCCCACACTCCAATAAGGAGGTATACCCAACAATTCTCCCCCTACCGACTTAGGTGGAGATATCAACCATACCCGCCAAAGTTCGACACTTTAAATGTTTGTCCCTCGACAAAGTCTTTGTCAACATATCTGAAATATTATCATCTGTGTGAACCTTTTCGAGTTGTAACAATTTCGAATCTAACACATCACGAATCCAGTGGTATCTCACATCAATGTGTTTCGATCTAGAATGAAAAGTAGAATTTTTACTCAAGTGAATAGCACTTTGACTATCACAATAAAGCACATACTTTTCTTACTTTAAACCCAACTCTTGCAAAAATTTCTTCAACCATAACTCTTCTTTACAAGCTTCCGTAATGGCAATAAATTCAGCTTCGGTAGTTGAGAGAGCAACACATTTTTGTAATTTAAATTGCCATGCCACAGCTCCCCGTGCAAAAGTCATCAAATACCCCGAAGTATATTTCCTAGAATCAACATCACCAGCCATGTCAGAATCAGTGAACCCATCAAGCATCGGCTTACCATCCCCAAAACACAAACACACCTTCGAAGTCCCTCGAAGATATCTTAGAATCCATTTTACCGCTGCCCAATGTTCTTTACCCGAATTAGAGAGAAAACGACTCACCACACCAACGGCGTGAGCAATATCCAGCCTTGTACAAACCATGGCGTACATCAAAGAACCAACTGCTAAAGCATAAGGAACTTTCAACATCTCTTCTTTGTCTTTCTCGCTTGTAGGACATTGATTCGAACTAAGTTTGAAGTGACCCGCAAGTGGACAACCAACCGGCTTTGCTTTATCCATGTTGAACCTCTCAAGAACTTTCTCAATGTAGCTTTCTTGAGACAACCAAATCAGCCCCTCTTTACGATCACGAACAATTTTCATACCAAGTATTTGCTTTGCCGATCCCAAATCTTTCATAGCAAAAGATTTACTCAACTCTAACTTTAACCTGTTTATCATGGTAGAATCTTGACCCACAATTAACATGTCATCAACATAAAGCAAAAGAATAATAAATTTGCCATCCGAGAAATTTTTCACAAACACACAATGGTCCGAAGTGGTTTTAGAAAAACCATTATTCATCATGAAAGAGTCAAATTTTTTGTACCATTGCCGCGGAGGTTGCTTGAGGCCATACAAACTTTTCTTCAATTTGCAAACAAATTTCTCTTTCCCTTTTTCCACAAAACCTTCCGGTTGCTCCATGTAAATTTCTTCTTCAAGATCACCATGAAGAAATGCGGTCTTCACATCAAGTTGCTCAACTTCAAGGTTCATACTTGCAGCCATGCCAAGTACAACCCGAATAGAAGACATCTTTACAACCAGTGAGAAAATCTCGTCAAAGTCAATACCTTTCTTTTGCCCAAAACCTTTCACAACAAGACATGCTTTGTACCTCAGATTCTTCCTATCATTCTTCAATTTGAAAACCCACTTATTTTTCAGAATTTTCCTCCCCTTAGGCAACTTCACTAAGTCATAGGTGTGATTTTCAAGTAAGGAGTTCATCTCCTCTTCCATGGCCTTTTTCCAATCACCTTTCTTTACATGCTCAATTGCTTCTTGGTAGCTCTCCGGCTCCCCTTGATCAGAAATCAACACAAATTCATTAGGAGGATACTTTCTTGAAGGTTGTCGGTCCCTTGTAGATTTCCTCAACTCAAGTTGTGGTAGCGGTTCTTGAGTTGGATGCTCTTCCTCAATTTCTGGCTCAACTTCATTAGGATTAGCATCATCCTCCACATCTTCAATAGGTGGCTGCACATCTCCCCCATTTTCATCATCAACTGAAGATGAAGGAGATGGATCTATGTCAATGAGATCACTAGTTTTTAGCTCTGGTTGATCACCTTTGCCAAAGTCTTCAATTGTTTGGTCTTCAAGAAACACAACATCACGGCTTCGAATGACTTTCTTGCCGACCGGATCAAACAATCTATACCCAAACTCATCACGTCCATAGCCAAGAAAAATACATTGTCTTGACTTACTATCAAGCTTGGACCTCTCATCCTTTGGAATGTGAACAAAAGCTCGGCAATCTCAAGTGCTCATAAGACACATCTTTACCAGTCCAAACTCTTTCAGGAACATCACCATTCAAAGGATAGCAAGGTGACAAATTGATTATGTCAGACGCTGTCTTCAATGCCTCACCCCAAAAGGATCTTGGCAATTTAGCTTGTGAAAGCAAACACCTTGTTCTTTCCACAATGGTGCGGTTCATCCTCTCGGCAACTCCATTTTGTTGAGGAGTCTTCTTAACTGTCTTTTGATGCCGAATACCTTGGCTATGACAATACTCATCAAATGGCCCAATGTATTCACCACCATTGTCTGATCGGATGCATTTCAATTTGTGCCCTGTTTCTCTTTCAACCATGGCCTGAAAATGCTTAAATACTTCTAGAACTTGATCTTTAGTTTTTAGTAGATAAGCCCAAACTTTCCTTGAATAATCATCAATGAAAGTAACAAAATAAAGTGCACCACCATGTGTTCTAACTTTTAAAGGACCACAAACATCCGAATGAATCAACTCCAAAACATTTTCTTTTCTAGAAGCAACATTTTTATGAAAAGAAACTCTATGTTGTTTACCCGCCAAACAATGAACACAAGTTTTAAGATCTGTACCTTTCAAACTGGGTAGAAGCTCTTTCTTGAACAAAACTTGCAACCCCTTTTCACTCATATGGCCAAGCCGCTTGTGCCACAATTCGGTAGAAGTATCATCTTCAAGTGCATTGACAACACCTTTACAAATTTTTCCTTGCATCGAATAAAGTGCATGAGTCTTCTTGCACTTAGCCACCACCAAAGAACCCTTTGTGAGCTTCCATATTCCATTACCAAATTTGTTGTTGAAGCCTTCATCATCTAACTTCCCAGTAGAGATCAAATTGAGGCGAATGTCGGGAACATGCCTCACATCTTTAAGCAACAACTTGCAGCCCAAATTTGTTTCCAAGCAAACATCACCCATGCTGATAATCTTGGACAAACCTTCATTACCCATTCGAACAGAACCATAATCTCCTGCAGTGTAGGTAGTGAAGAAATTAACTCGAGAAGTCACATGAAAAGAAGCACCAGAATCAATCACCCAACTGCTCTCTTGGCCCACAAAATTGATACAATCATCTTCACAAATGACCATGAGATCATCAGTAGTAACTGCCGTTGTGTCTTCTTGCTTCTTATCTACACTTTTGTCACGCCTTTTCTCCTTATTCTTGAGCTTTCGGCATTCCCGCTTCATGTGCCCTTTCTCATGGCAATAATAGCACTCAATGTCTTTCTTTGAAAAAGAACCATCTCTTGACTTGTCACGACTTTAATAACGACCATGAGGAGTCTTACTCTTCCCCCTTGTTTTGCTTTGGCCTCTCACAACACATGCTTCCGAATGAGAGGAACCCGCTGATTTTCTTCTAGTTTCTTCATTCAACAAGCTACTAGTGACTTGGCCCATTGTGATAACTCTATCAGGTGCCGAATTACTAACTGTCACAACCAAAGTCTCCCAACTTTCGGGTAAGGAACTAAGTAGCATCAAAGCCTGCAACTCATCATCAAAAATAATTTTCATAGAAGCAAGTTGGTTAACAATACTTTTTATTTCATTCAGATGTTCTGGAATAGGGCTTCCCTCTTTATATTTTAAATTAACCAACTTACGAAACAAAAAGGCTTTATTTGTGGCTGATTTTCTATCATAAAGGCTCTCTAATTTTTTCCATAAATCATGTGCCGACGTTTCAGTAGCAACATGATGAAATACACTGTCATCAATCCATTGACGGATAACACCAACGGCTTTTCGATTTAACCTCTTCTACTCATCATCTTTCATACCTTCGGGTTTGCCACTATCACCCTCAATAGGCCTATACAAATCTTTACAAAATAATAGGTCATCTATTTTAGTTTTCCAAGTTACCCAATTACTTCCATTGAAGCTAGACATGCGACCCACATTCCCCTCCATTGATTTACACAAATAAATAAACCCCAATAAACCGTAAGCTCTGATACCAGTTGTTAGGGAAAATATGTGATTCCCCACAAGTAAATCAATCAATGGGAATAAAAACTAATGCGGAAAAATTAAATCAAAGGCAACCCAAGAATTTTTACGTGGTTCCCTCAATGTGAGGTATGTCCACGGGATCGAAATCCGATTCCACTATCAACCAAATAGGTTTCCAAACGATTACAAACGAGACACTAATGGTCTCACAAACCACCCTTAGGTGAATTCCAAATAATCACAAATAAACAAAGAGGAAAGACCTCACCAAATAGATGAACCAAAATCTTCAGAACCAGAGTTGAAGAAGACCCAAAATAACGAACCAAATCAACTTCAGAACGGAGGAAACATAACCATCAACAAATCAAGCACCTTGACCAATCTTCACCAATCAGCACTATTCCCGAAGCTTATAGCAGCCGCCCACTTTTTTGGTTTTCAATCTATCTCACACTTGCGGCACACACAAAACAATATATATATATATATATATTGTTAATTTTAGGGTTTGTTTTATCAAAACCCTAGTTGCAACCAAATTGGATTGGGCCTCCACAAATTAGATATAATATATAAAAATATATTATACCTAAACCAAACCAAATTAAAACTCTTTTTCCAAAACCAATTGAGTCCCACACTCCAATAAGGAGGTATACCTAACACTCTTGAGCGTCACCCATGTCAGGAAAGATGGACTGAAGGTTGAAGTTGTGTTGTTCTTCCAGTTTGCGGAGAGTGTTGTCTTGCACGAAAAAACAACTGCGAGAACATTGGCCTGGCTCTAATACCATAATAAATGGTATTTCTAATGAATATGATTTTATTTCTGTGTCTTAATGACAAAATACAACTACACATACATAGGAAAAGCATACAACCAACTAGGATGAAAATGGAATGAGAATAATTATATATAATTATGGAATAGATTTGATCCTAATTGATTGTTGCTAAATATAGAGGATTAGCCCTTGATTGTCACTAATAAATATATAACAGATTATAATAACCCGAACTGTGATTAGTCACTAATCCATGATTAAGAGTACCCAATCAGTAATTAAGAAGAAATTCTAAATTAATTGCATGTGCATTGCATTATTTGTGTTTTTAGCTGTCTATTGTAGGAATATATGTTTGTATTTCTTTTTTGTTCTGCGAATTGACGGCCTTATCGACATCAGAACATGAAATTGACTTGGTTTACGTGTTATTTTGAATTATTAGAAAATTCTAGTGGGTTTAATTGGAATTCGATTCGGAACGAAATAATTAGAACAAATAATGCTCATTTGATTAGTGGTAAGCCTAATTAATTAATTTCCCTAATCAAAGCTTATATAAGGCTTATACACCACTTGGATTCATCTCATCTTCATCTTTTTGAGCCTATTAAACGTGAGAGAGAGGGAAAGAGGAGACTTTATCTCAATTATGGGGATTTGCTAGGAAGGTGAAAGAATTGAAAAGAATTAGTTTGGAAACTCAAACAATTAGCCACCTAGAGCTCAATTGAGCACCTAAGGCAAGAATTCAAGCCTTTAGTTATATAATTGAGCCAACTAATGCATAGATTCAAGAGGTTGAAGTGTTTGAGTATGAGATTTGAGCTAGAAAATAAAGAGTTTAAGTCATACTATACATGCATGCATAATTCATGGATTTTGAGTTTTTAATTTCAACAAATCCTTACCTGCAAGGACTTATTTTTGTTCTATTATGGGAGCTCATTGTGGTTTTGCACTTTAACACTCCATTTGTTCATGATTTGGAACGTTTGAGTTCATATCAACACATGCATGATATGTATACATATAATTCAAGCTTATTTTAAAATAATTCTCTTACCTTTGGGCCTTGATTTTGTATAATGATTCTTAATTCATGATGTTTTGTAAGTTTACAAGTATTTTCTCAAGCTTTGGACCCAAAGGATGTGTTTAAGGCTTTGAATTTAAGTTTTGCATCATGAACAGCAATCTGGAAATTCCAGAATTCTATAGACTCGCTCGAGTGACAGAACCTGCGCTCGAGTGACCACCCTTTGTTTTGCACTTCCGCTCGAGCGACGAAAAGTTGGCTCCAGCGTAAAATTCATGCTCCCAGAAGTTTTACAAAATTTTTCAAACCGCTCGAGCGACAAGAGTTACGTTCAAGCGAGGACCTTGTTTGCTCAGTCTTGCGCTCAAGTGACCGTTGAGTGAAAAAATCATACAGCCAGTACTTTTGCAGAGTTTATAAACTGGCCGAGCGATCGAAGTTGCGCTCAAGCAACCACCCTTATTTTTGAACCTCCGCTCGAGTGAAGGAAGTTGCGCTCGAGCGCAGACCCTGTTTTCAAAATTTGACCAAGTGTTTTAAAGTACATTTTGGCATCCTCATTGCATCTTAGGCGTTCTTAAGCCCTAACTAAGACATGATAATAAGGTTAAAGATTAGAAACACATCTAGACAAAGAAAAAATGAATTAAATGAATTCCGACTGTGAGTTTCAATATGTATCTGTTCTGTGTTTGTGTAGGTTACGTGTTGTAGGCTACCTGGTTATATGCTCTGTTTGTCTACTATTGGAGCCAACTGTGAGTAATAACTTTGTAAAGCTATGTTCAATTATAAGTATTTTCTAAACGAATGATATATTTTCTGAAATATTATTTTTTGCATGAATGAATGGTTGTCCAATATTTCTGAAATGTATTTGTGGCATTCTTAGCTTCAGATCACATTTGGTATCTGTTCTGTTACGTCCCAATTACGGGCTAACTGCACGTCTCATGAGCCAATTGTACCGTCTCCATGCACGTGAGTCAACTGTATGCCTTTATGGTTGTCTCTTTATGAGTCAATTGTTTCTGATAGTACTAATAAGTGTACCACGTAAGATTAACTACAAATTCTGATTATGAGTATGATTCTGAATCTGTTTCTGTTATAAATTTTGATTTCTGAACATGATTATGAATCCCACTTCTGTTAACTACCGAATTCTGATTTCTGTATCTATTATGAACAATATTCATTAAAACCCTGTACTCTGTTATTATTCACTGGGCTCCAGCTCACTGTATTAATGTATGTAGGTAATCAGGCGCGTGGCTAAGCTTAGTGATGATCGCCTAGACTTCTGTTTTGTCAGCCAACCATTGTGCCTCCCGAAGAGGTTCCAAAATGAGTCAAGTGATCGAGTTTTGTGAACCAAGTTTTCAGATTTTGTTTTCTTTTGAAATGTGAACAAGTTTCTATTTATCTGTGCACTGGGCTAAGTCCCACTTTTGTTTCATTTGTATATGAGAGTGATATACAACTAATGTATATATATATATATATGACGTCACATGTGTGTTTATAAAGTTTTAAATTATCTGTCCCATGTATGTCTGCACAGCTCGATGGACTATGTTTTATATATTTTCTTCCGTTAGCCCCTTATTTATATATTATTCTGTATAGAGGTCTTTGGTAATCCATGGATTATTGGCTGGTTACGACACTAAACTTATAGGGGCGGGTTTGGGTTGTGACATAGATTTTCAATTCTAAAGTTCAGATAAGGATCGATTAATAGGTTACATTATATTTTCTTTTATTATTAGTTTTCAATTTATTTTCTTCAAACATATAATGTATTGGGTAGTTCTATTTACACAACACTAATACTCTCAGTACACACTGTTAGTAGATTAAATTTATATTCCAGTAATATTCTTTAATGAAATGACCCTTAAGAACAACATGGGGTGTATTCTACCTATTCAAAAATTTCATATTTAAAAATACAAAATACTCTTCACACACCATCATCCATATAGGGTTTAGGGTTTTTAACATATAAACATTGTATTTTTCATCATCTTTACCATTAACATGCACTCATGATATCGTCCATTATCAATTAACTCACTTCATTCTCTTCTCCATTATACTTATTTTTCAAACTCAAAACATTATTGCCTTTGAAAATTTAAGAATATTAAAATCAATTAGTTTTGAAAAATTGCACACCATAGATGACACTATGATGGTTGGTTCTGATTTAAACATTGAAGACGTTGATTTGAATATTGAAAAAAGTTAGTTTATGACTTAGCATTTTAGTTTTTTATATATCTCGTTCGTATATTAGGAAAATGAGTTTGTTCGTTGTGCTCGGATAACCAACATTGAACTTTTACACAATGGTCAATTATTTATATTTGAACAAAATTATTTTATTCCAATTATTAAGATTGGCCACATATTAAATATTCATACATAAAAATTTAAACATTTTAAGTTAGTTCTATTAAAATAAATTAAACTTTTATTCGTTGTCAAAATATAAATTTTGAACACATTAAGTTTGTTCAACTCTGTATTCTTGAACATGACTAATTTGATGAATTTATTAAATTTTTTACAGAATTTTATACCCACCCAATGTAGGAATGTTAAAACTGATTGTGTTGTGGATTACAAAACTGATTTTGTTACTAAAGAGGTACGCTCATATTTCATGATCTTCACCATTAAAATATACTCATGAATCAAGGGTAAGAATGGCAATTTGAAATGACGACAAGAAATAAGAGTTCAACACTAACAATGAAGATCAACATCAGCAAAGATGGAGGCCAAACGAAATATTATGCCGACGAGATGAGACACGACAAGAGTTCAACACTAACTATGGAGATTAACACCAGCAGAGATAGAGGCTGAATGAAACCTCCACTACGATGGAGATCAAGACTGACAAGGATGGTCTCTGTTCTAAAGATTGTGGGGGTTTTTATTGTATGTAGTGGTGAAGATGAAGAGTTTTTAGTGTGTGTAATGGTATGCATGTAAATAGTTAGTGGAAAATTAAGTTGTGAAATAAGATATTTTTAAACCCTAAACATTATTTTGTGTATGTACTAAGTAATAGTGTGTACTGAGAGTATTAGTGGTGTGTAATGGAATCACCCTAATATATTATATGTATTAGACATACATGTATATTTTTGAAGTGTCCAAAATGTGTTCAAATCTATTTTTTTTAAATAGTAATATTACGAATTTAGATATAAAAAAATTAGAATTATTGTAGACACCCCATTTTTTACTGACCTTAAGACTCAGACGTCACCGATTGAGCACTCGGTGATGGTGCATATTGTACTCGTTCTGAAATTACAGAATCTCGGCTGAGAGCCTTGCCTTCGGACTTCAGGGCTCTTTTGTGCTTTGCCTCGGTTTGCGAACCAAGTCCTGTTTTCTCTGTTTTCTCTTCTCGAAGGGAGGGAGAGGTCTCGTAGACCATCTCTCAGTGGCCGTAGGCTACGTTTCGTGGTCGTAGGCCATTTTTCCCGTTTGGAGACCAGTTTCCGGTTTTCGGAGCCGTCGGCTGTGTGCCTCGGTTTGGGACTGCTTAACTACCTCTGTTTGCAAGGGTTAGAAAAATTTGGCTAAGGCTTATACACTCCACCCTCCATAGCTCTCTTCTTCAAGCTCCAAACCCTAATATTCTTGGCCATTTACACCACACCTCCTAGCCTACCACCTCCACTATCCATCCAAGCATCTTGGAATTATTTTTCAGAGGTTGAAGACTCACCTTCTTGGTCCAGAATTTGCTGCATTGCTGTGCTACAAGGGTAAGTCATCATTTCCCTCATTTTTGCATTATTTTGCTTCATAACTTAGCCCTATTTGCAAGCATTTCTGGGTTTCATCTTAAACTGAAAAGTGTCTTATTTTGAGTTCCTCTTAAAGTTTGATTAAGGATACTTTTCTGTTTGAGGTCATCTACCTCCTTGTATGCTCCATCCCTCTTTGTAGACTTATTTTGCTTCCTATCTTAGCCTTACTTGCTAGCATTTTTGAGATTTGTTATAAACTGAAAAGGGTCTTATTTTGAGCCCCTCTTCAAGTTTGATTAAGGGCATTTTTCTGTTGGGAGTCGTCTATCCCCTTGTATGCTTCTTTGCATCTTGTTTTGAGCCTTGCATCTAGGCCCTTGTTGCATGCTTTGTTTGGCGTTCTAGCCACTGAAATCCAGCGGATTTTCAGTGGCTATCACACTGTTTTGAGAGCCAAAATCAGAGGGGGGTGACCCCCTCTCTCATTGTCTTGTTTGTTGGCCCTTTTGGCCTTCCAAAGGGGCTCCTACTTGCATGTTGTGAAGTCACATTTCAGGACCATTTTGGTGAGTTTCAAGGTCTGCCTTAGCTCTGTCCAGAGCCCCTTTGACCATATTTTATGTCCCTCATGCATGTGTGGAGCAATTCTCCTCAAGGCCTTTCAAGGGGACTTTTCATTGCATGCTTCCTAGCCACATTCCAGGGCCTTTTCGGTGGGTTTTAGGACCCTCATAACCTGTTTCCAGAGTTGGTTTTTCCATTTGGTGTGTCCGTCATATACGTGTGGAACAACCTCTTGCATGGCCCTCCAAAGGAGCCCTTTTTTTTTTGCATGCATTGACTGAGTTTCAGTGGTTATTTGGGCATATTTTAGCATACCATGTTGCTGTTTTTGGCTGGTTTGTTGATCTCTCTTGTGCCTCATATACATGTAATGTAAACCATGCTTACTAGCCTATGTTGCATGTTGCTTTAGCCCTTCATGTTAGCACTTTTTGGCCATGCTTGGAACTGATTTGGTGCATGTTTAGGATTCCCTTAGCTCTGTTTTCATGCCTCATGGTCAAATAATGCTTTCTTTTCATGCTTGTGGTTCAATGCATTTGCCTAGTTTTGAGTTTCGAGGCCTATTTCATGCATCGGGTGACATATTTCCATGATTCGGGACCATTGAGCATCTTATTTCAAAGCTGGAAATTGCATGTTTGTATGCCATCTTTCATCCCTTACCATGCTTTGGTAGAGTGGCATTTGGTGCCTTAGGATCGGTCCCTTGCATCGTGCATGTTTGCATGTATTTCGGTTGTCTCATTTCCATCATATGGCTACTGATGTGAGTGTGGCTGAGGTCCACTCATGTTGGTGTAAGTCCATCGTGCATTGTGTATGCCATTTCAGTCCATAGCATTGCGTATGCTAGGTTGCATGTTAGAGCATTGTGTATGCCATGTTACATCGTGCACTGTGCATGCCATCTTAATCCATAGCATTGCGTATGCTAGGTTGCATGTTAGTCGCATTGTGTATGCCATCTCATTGCATTGTGTTTAGGATAGGAGTTAGCCCAAACACGGGAAACGCGGGACATTTCATACTCAAAGTGATGAAACGTACCTCGATTCCCGGACGCCGGCACTCTTGACCATACATGATGGAGTTGTTGGCTTTACGTGTTCATTTGTGCATTCATTTCACATCGAGTCGTGCAATTCGATTCCTCGGCCATCATGTATCGAGATGCGTGATTTGTGGCACGAGGATCGAGGTCTACACTTCCTAGAGCTTGAGCAATGACGGGAAGAGTAGTCGTGCACACATGTTTGGAAAATACATTGCCTTTCCTCTCCCTTTCCTTTGTTGTAGAAAAACCCAGAATCCCGGGGCAGAAAGTGGTTGGCCGACCAACTTTTCTAGCAGGCCGACCACCCTTTTGGGTTTCTCCCACAAAAGGTGGTCGGTGGGTGGTCTCCCATGCTGATAACTGGTCGGTGGCCTTCCCAAGGTGGAGTTTCAACCTTCTGGAGCTTTGTGCAAAGTTCTGAGATCAATTGTAAACAAGGGCGAGGCGAGGCGTCGCGATGGAATTTTCCGACAAGGCAACTTGAGCATGCATACATCCTCCATCATTCCAAACAGAGCCAAGGCAGTCCATTGCACGTAGCATAGCATGCTAGCTTACTTTGCTTACCTAGTTCATTTGTTAAGTAATTAGTGTTGTGTAATAATTCGTTATTTATTTTGGTTGTGTAATATTCATTCGGACCCTCCGAGCGAGGGCACAATTGTAATAAGTGTGCATGTGTGTGATGTATGTCTTCCAACCCCACGTCTTTCTCCCTTTTATTTATCAGCTTAGGATGGTTAGATTATGGCATATTTCAATTAGCATACTTATGTTTGCATGTTTGCATCATTCATCTATCTTGCATGCACCGCGCTCGGCGCATCATACTAACTGCATCGTATTTCAATTCCAAGTTGAATACGTGTTAGCTGTAGCATCTCATATGCCATTCTTAGAATAGCCGAGCCTATTGTAGTTGTATTTTTGCATGTGTTGCATTAGGCATCTCAGCATAGTTAGGATCCATGCATGTTTCCTAATTAGCTTCTTTCTTTGGTTTGGAGTACTCGGTAAGTATTTATGCTTTAGCATCCTTGCATGTGTGTGAGTGATTGCCATGATAGCATGCTTACCATGAGGCT
This sequence comes from Camellia japonica, assembly GCA_030407325.1. Classification (NCBI taxonomy): domain Eukaryota; kingdom Viridiplantae; phylum Streptophyta; class Magnoliopsida; order Ericales; family Theaceae; genus Camellia; species Camellia japonica. The sequence continues at coordinate 107,236,375 of JAPPVO010000013.1, read as the reverse complement.
AACTGCTTATGCGATATGCCTGCCTGAATGCCTGTGGGTGAAGGTTGGATTATCCGAATTGGAATAATGCATTGACTGTGAGTTTTAAGCCCACTAGATAGTGGCAAAACCATCTTTTCTAAGTCCACCCAAGGGTGGCAAAACCTGCATTTTAGCCTACTTGCGAGTAGCAAACCGTTTTTCAAAACAAACATGAGATATTTTGTTCCAATTCAGGCGACCCAGTCTATACTTGTATGTTGTGCGCATCACATAGTAAATCTAGACTAATAACCGGAATAAGAACGCATAATGTTTTCAAAACTAGATGTCATGGTTAGTAGAGGCCGATCTTTGATCGGGCGAGCGGGGGTGCTCACGAAGTAACCTTCCCCAATCGTACCCAAGTTCTCGAGCCGAGGTAACTTTGGTGATGACGGACACGTGGCCTTAGGCAACGAGTCAGGGTTTCCTAAATTTCCCAAAATAAAATATTTAGGTGGCGACTCTGTATCTGGCAAAGCAGTCTATGTTTGGCACTTCTTTCAAAAAATCTGTTTTCAAAAACGATTTGCCAGATTTGGACTCTTTGATGATTCATCGGTCTTGCATTGCACTCTGTGAGATTAGATACGGGACCGTGACTTTGAGTCCTGAACTGTAGTGAACCCAAATGAACAAAACGGGGGGGATCCCCTCCCAGGACGTTCGGGGACGTCTACAATTATTCAAAATTTATATCAATTATTTAAATTCATTTCATATGTGAATTTCATACCATATTAAATTTAATTTTCACCATATAATTCACTTTATACCCAAAAAAAAAATGTTGAAAATATTCCATAAGGATTGAAAAGTACCATACTAGAGTGGTGTCTGTGTTGGTGTGTAAAGCCCTTGTTTGGCATCTTAGTTGGGAGGGCTATTAGGCTAAAATAGTCATAAAAAAAAAATTAAATAAGTTAAAAATAAAATAAGACAAAATGTCACATCCAAATTACAATTATTTCATCTTTTCTCTCACAAAAGTCAAAAAACCTAACCCAAACGAGACTTTTTAACCACAGGCTAAAATAGCTAAAAAGCTAAAAAACCAACCCACTTTCCAAATGAAACCAGAACTACCAACTTTTTCAGCTGATTTGTCTACATCACTATCATTTAATAAATAAAAATTGTCCAAAAAAATTTTAGTGATATATATTGAGAATGAAGGCCCCGTTTGTTTTTAGAGGTAAATTGGAGAGGATTGATAGTAAGAAGATTACGTAAAATTGTGTTTGTTTTGATGATGGTTGTTAGTGTCGGAATTGTTGAATTATTTTTATATAAAATAATAAAACAAATAGTACCATGGTTTTTATTTAACAAAAAATACAAAAATATTAATGCCCCAAATTGTTGCCCCTCCCCCCTCCCCCCCCCCCCCCCCAAAAAAAAAGAAAAGAAAAGAAAAGAAAAAAAGAAGGTAACATCCTAAACCAAACAGACTATTTTCTAATATCACTTCTTTGTCCAGACTCGTAATCTGTTCTACTGAGGCCTTTCATAGTCCGAAAGGACTACCAAAAACTCCATAAACCAAACAAACATGATTTGCAAATACTATTCATCACTAGGAGTCCACTTCACACTCCTACAACGGAAAATAAACGGGCCGAAGGTTATTGTTGTGCAGCCTGGTGGAGACTTGTTTCACACTTATTTTAATAATTTAAATGGTTTATATTGTAAAGTTTGTTGAGTAAATTATTTATGAAAAAAATTAAATTAATTAGATATATATAATTCAATAACAAAATCACATTTAAAAATAATTAAGACTTGATTATGGAGTTATGTATGTCCAATTAATTTAAATTTTTTTATAAATAATATGCTTGACAAACCTTATAATGACCCTATTTGGTGGAGTTTTTTTTTTTTTAAGTTAAAATTTGATAATTAGACAAAGCTATCCTTTGTTAGCTTGCAAATAATTTTCAACTTATTTAAGTAATTTTTACCTAATAACCTAAAGCAGAAACTAAACTAAATAGTCTGACATACACTCCCAAATTAAAATAAGCTATTACCTTCTAAAAGCTATAACAATAGTTGTGATAATCAAATTAGATACAGAAGAGCCCTCATCCCATCAACAACCCTTCATCCTATATATTGGTGTTATTTGTTACAGCTTTTAAGAGGTGATTATAACTTAATCTTAAATAATTATCAAGCATTTTCATAATACATAATACTAATTTGCATAACATATATATATATATATATATAACACCAAGTAATTTTACATAATATTTTTCATGTATATAATATTAGTTTGCAATAAATTTCATATATTAAATCGCTGTCGTACTAAATTTTACTTTGATATTTCATTAGAGATAAATATATATGTATGTGTGTGTGTGTGTGTGTGTGTATTAACTATAGTGGAGCGTAACAGTTTCGAAGATGGGCTAAACGGTGGTTCAAATTAACCTGCAGTTAGCGAGTGGATTGGTACAACTTGAGCAAATCAATGCAAATAATGAGATATTTTATACAGCTCTACTTTTGAAGGTGTGTACATTGCATTACCCCAAACATATATATAAAACAATGATTCATGTTATCAGATGGAATACAATTATTTTTAGGATAAACTATCAATAAATCTTAATAGTTGAACTTAATTCTCATTAAGTCCTCTTAAAAGTAAGCCCTAGTAAAATAGTCGCTAAAAATAATTTTTTGTGACGCTTTTTTGCATATGTTGCTAAAAATTAATAATTAGTGACTTTTTTTGTCACGATTATTATAAATTATCACCAAACTTCCAATGAATGACGTTCTCATATGACGAATTTTTCAAATTGTCGTTGAAAGTTAAAAATTAGCGACTTTTATGATAATTTTTTAAAACTATCACTAAAACTTATAATTAGTGACGTTTTTTGTAAACAATTTTAAATTGTTGCTGAAAATTAACAATTAGTGACTTTTTTTAATAGTATTTAATAAAAGATGCCGTTGATTATCATAGAAACCATTAGACAATAAATCTATCTATTAGAATTTACACGTAACCCTTTTCTTATTATTATTATAAAGATATACATTATTTCTAAGGTAAACTACCAATAGATCCTAATAGTTTGACTTAATTCCTATCAAGTCCTATTGAAAATAAGTCTTGGTAAAATTGTAGATAAAAATAATTTTTTTGTGATAATTTTTTTATATATGTCGCTAAAAATTAATAATTAGAGACTTTTTTTTGTCATGATTTTTATAAATTGTCGTTAAAACTTACAATTAGTAACTTTTTTTATGACAAATTTTTCCCATAAAACCTATTAGACAATAAGTCCACTTATTAAAATTTACACGTAAGTATCCCATATTTCTTCTATAATCCGAAAGGACTTTGCTGGGGACCCCCAGTGGGGGAGACCCTCAGTGACCCCCAGTGCCACATAGGCTCTGCCATTGGCTGAAAGCAACAAAAAAAAAAAAAAAAAAAAAAAAACAATTTTTTAGACCAATTACAAGAGACCCCAGCACCCCCACCGGGGGTCTCATGCATTTTCCAATCCGAAATCTTTGGTGCAACTCCTTTCCAAACTAAAATCTTAAAAAGCATTTCTCTTTATTTTTTTAATAATCTTATAAATTTATTTAAGTTAAATTTACACCATAAATAAAAATTACATCAAATATAACAAAACAAATTGTCGAAATCAATTTTTTTTTTTAAAAAGACATAAGCAGCCTCAATAAATTACAACAAACAAATTAATATACTTTTTTTTTTGGGTGTGGATCAATACTAAAAACTATTTTGTGGCCTTTGATTTTTTACGTTTAAGAGTTTTTTTTATTTTTATTTTTATTTTTATTTTTACAAAGATAGCGTTAAAGTACTGGAAATTATTTTGTGGCCTTTGATTTTTTAAATTTAAGACTTTTTTATTTTTTATTTTTACAAAGAGCGTTGAAGTATTGAAACTATTTTTGACCTTTGATTTTTTAAGTTTAAGAGTCATTTTCTTCTTCTTTTTTTCTTTTTTTTTTTGTTTACAAAGATAGTGTTAAAATATCGAAAACTATTTTGTGGCCTTTGATTTTTTACGTTTAAGATTTATTATTATTATTATTATAAAGATAGCATTAGTAAGGCGTTCGCTGCTAGTCCATCAGCTCAAATAGTTTTACTAATGCTATCTTAAGGGCCAAACCCAATATCTTAAAGGCGTTCGCTGCTAGTCCATCAGAGTTACTTGAGTGAATTGTTATGATGGTTACTATATCCTAAGGGATTAACTGAATTATAAAAACTTAAATAAAAAATTTAATGATATATTATAATTAGGTTCAAATTTTTTTAAATTAGTCATTTCAACTTGAGAGAGTAAGTTCATTTTGTGGCTCACACTACGCCAAAACAGGGCATTAACGGCGGTTTTTTTAATGGCGATTTTCGTTACCGCCATTAAAGATACTATTAACGGCGGTAACGAAACCGCCGTTAATGTATCTTTAACAGCAATTTCGTTACCGCCATTTAAAAAACCGCCGCTAAAGTATCTTTAACAATAGCAATGATACCATCGTTAAAAAAACTGCCACTAAAGCCCTCTTTTAACGGCAGTAACGAAACCGCTGCTAAAGCCCTCTCATTACCACTGTTAATGACGGCAGTCTTTGCCGGTGGAACTTCGGCGTGTGGTGACCACACGCGGCCAAAGGTTGAACATGACCATCTGCAATAAAGCAAAAGTAATTTTTAAATATTTTTTTAGGAAATATATTTCATATAGAGTGACTGTGGTGTAGTAGTTGGTGTGCATGGATTAAAGGTCAAGGGTTCGAGGCTTGCAGGGTGCAAGAAGAGAGAATTGTTTTTTTTAAAATTTGAACCTATTTACGGCGGTAAAGAACCGCCGTTTTTGGTCCTATATTACTGTCGTTTTTTGTCGACTTTTAACAACGGTAATTTACCCTTTTACGACAATTGTACCCTTTCCGACACGAGTATAAACGGCGGTCCTAAATTACCGCCGTTAAATTTAACGGCGGTAAAAAACCGCCGCTAAAGCCCAATTTTGGCGTAGTGTCATTTCGGTAATCTGAACAATTCACATTTTAGTATTCATTATGTAGAATTTTCCCCCTTCTCACTCCACTCTACACCGGTATTCCCCACTCCAATGAGGAAGTGGGGTTGGGATGTGCTTTCCCTTGGCCCGCTTATATTTATTAAATATATTTATACGTATATAGTTAATTTTTTATTGTAATAAAATTAAAACACTAAAATATTGTACTTAATATTAATTTTTTGGTGATTTATTTTATTTTTGTATTTTATAATTTTGATGAAGTATAAATCATTATCCGTAATATACTATATTATCAATAATTCTTATTAATATTCTTATTCTTCAACTTACAAAATTAACTCATCTCCTGACACTCACCCGCCATCCACCGATTTACCATGCACTCGATATGATACAGGGTAGAAGTAGATTACTATAAAACCGTTCCATACCTGACCCATGACCATGTTATTAAGGGCGGCTCCAAAATGAATTTATCAAATCCAAATGCTATCTCAAGTTCGATGCCCAACATAAGATAATCCAATTTCGCTATAATTTGTCCACAATCAACTTGTTATTTGGATTGTGTATTCAATTAGCTTTTACTATTAGTTGGGTGCATACCCAACATAAAATTTTTAAAAAACAAAATAATTATTTCCTAACGGTTTCACTTATCATTTTCTTTTCTCTTTCTAAATTCTTATTAAAATCTATGATCCAAATACAACTTAAAAAGATATATATATATATATATATATAAACTAGTAGGTCCCAATGATTTGACCAATAAGAATCAAATTAGGATAATTCCTCAATTTACCCAGGAGCACCAAATAATTTTCCCTTCCCTCCTCACCTCTCCTATAAATTTTGAGAGTTGATCATGAAGGTTTTAAAAGTGAAATTCTGCAAGCAGTTTTATTTAGTAGGGATAGTTTGTTTTTACAGCATTTTTTTTTCTTTCTCAAAATTGAAAATTGTATGCTTTGATTCAGCATTAGTTTTTTTATGTCACACTGCAACATCAATTTCGAAATTGATTAAAAGAGATTTTGATTTTTGCATTCAGGGACTACTCTGTTGTATGTTTGTTGAAATGGGTGACGAAGAATCGAAGAAATGGGTATTGATTGTAACAGCCCAGGCGCCAACCAATATGTCAGTGATAAAGTACTGGGGAAAGAGGGACGAAACCTTGATTTTGCCCATTAATGATAGTATCAGTGTCACTTTTGATCCCCAACATCTCTCCACTATCACCACAGTCTCTGTTAGTCCACTACAACAAAACTAACTATTCACGGCATCATGTTTACGACATGCATTAAATGCATGCCGTGGTTAATACATTCTACGGCATTTTTTTTTTTGCAAGCCGTTAATGTTTTGTCAATAACAGCATACATACCATGTAAGTCGTTGATTCATATATTTATAGCATGCAAAAGCATGCCGTAAAAAACGTATGTTTTTACGACTTACAAAAATATGTCGTAAAATATTTGCATTTAAGACGACATGCATTTCATGTTAAAAAATATTATAACTTTACACGGCATGCATTAACATGTCGTGAAAACTTTTGTAAAAAAAAAAAAAAATCAATCCGTAATTTTTTTATGGCATGCAAAAGCATGCCGTAAAAAATGTATATTTTCACGACATACAAAAATATGTCATAAAATATTTGTACTTAAGACGACATTCATTTCATGTCGTAAAATATTATAACTTTACACGGCATGCATTAGCATGCCGTGAAAACTTTTATTAAAGAAAATTTCAATTCGATTTTTTTTTTTATTTAAAAAGTTAACAATTTCCAACCACGCTTCTCACTTCAAATTTTCCTAATTGAGGAAAATGTAAAAAATAATTTATACATTATTTTATAATTTAGTGTCGCTTTTAAGGGATAATTGCTTTATACATTAAAGTGTGATAATATATACTCTATTACTTTTTAATCACACTTTTTAAATGAGTGTGATTATATACATATTTTTTAATTACACATTTTAATTAAAGTGTGATTATTTATATATTTTTTAATCACACTTTCTAATTAAAGTGTGATTATATATACATTACTATTTTTTAATTACACTTTTTAAATAAGTGTGATTATATAAAATATTCTAATTTGATTTTTATATAAAATATACAATTTTCAAATTTGCGTCTCTATTCTACACCCATGAATGACAATGTACGACTTTTTCTATTCTCAACAAGCACTATACGAAATTAAGATTTTAAAGACAAATTTTTAAGAACAAAAATAATTTATCTATAAAAATTATACTTTTAAAAGCAAAATAAAATAATTTTGAAAAAAAAAAAAATTTAATCGTACTACTACATTTTTGAGACAAATCTATTTCATTGGAAAATAATTTAGTGACTTTTTATCTACCATTTTAATTGGTCCCATTCTATTTGCATTCTTTGAACTTCAATAGTCGGGAGATTTCATTCAAGGCTCTCTCTCTCTCTCTCTCTCTCTCTCTCTCTCTCGATCGAATCCCTAATTTTCTTCTCCATAAAATCGGGGGTTTGCTGATTTCGATCCCTAATCTGATCTCAGAGACTCTTGATCTGCACTTCTAATCGGTGCTTTGTTGATTTCGTCCCCAAGGAGTCTGATATCGTCTCTCTCAATAGCGATTTCCGTATCCAGGCTTGATCGATTAATCGATTTCAATCTCATTGATTTGGTTTTCAATCTGTTGTTCGCATTTGTTCTTCAAAAATGCTTATTTATAATGTTTGTGTTGATTATGTGGTATAACGGCCTTTTCAACACTGACTCTATCCCCAAGGCAATGGCAACAAGAGCAAGAATGTTGTAGCATCATCTATATCTCTTCGTCAGAAAACACTAAGTGCGATCTTGGAACTGAAGGAATTGGCCTCTTCGCTCTTGGACTCCGCCAAGCGCCATCTCGATCACTTGCATTTGGAGATCCTCAAGGACCTTCAGCCTCTGTCTCTCTCTCTCGTCTTCATAAACGATTAAAGGTATTTGTCGCTCTCTCTAAAATTTTATCATGATGTGCTCTAATTGCTTGATCGAAATTTCACAGTAGAACCACAAGTTGAGTTTTGATTGTTCTGTCTCTGTCTCTATGTGAGCACACGCGAGTGTGTTCTCCTTTGCATTGTTATTATTATAATTTGTAATCTCGAGTTCATTTCATGGCTAAATTTGACTTCATCAATGTCTATATTTTATCCCGTTTCTGGGAATTGAGGTATTGAGACTATTTGTTTAAAGTTTCATATAAGGTTGATAGTGAAAAACAATTCCATCCACATTGTTGTAGAGAAATATGGTTATAGCACCCAAAAAATTAAAGAGGAACAAAAACAACAAAATTCAATATAAAATGCTTAAACAACTAGGATTGTTAATATAGAGTACATCCATGGACTGAAATTGTTTACGCTAACTTGACTCTGTAGATCTGTTCATTTCTTTTGTTGCAAGCTTCGTAGTTAGTTGAGAATGTTTCCCAAATAACCAATCCTTCAGTAACAATGTGGTTTAGACATAGCTTGGGATAATTATATGGTTTAGTGTTACTTTATTTTCCTATGCTGTTTTTCTTCTTTTTTCCCACTTTATTTTTTTATTATTATTATTTTTTTTAATATACCGGAATAATGTGTTCCCTTATTCATTAGGTCACTGGGATTTATAGGGCCATGAGTGTCAGGGTCGGTCCAACACAGAGAACAGTGAAATCTTTATTCAAGGCATGTATATTGTCTTCCTCAATCTTTTTGAAGTTGTGTAATGATTTTATTGTCTGAAATTAATCACAATTCCTTTTGATTGCAAACTTACATAGACTGTCTTCATTTAAGAAAAACGGACAAGTCAAAAATGCAGAAAGAGGATGCTATGGAAATTGAAAATGGCTCAAGTAGAAATGAAGAAGACAACCCCGTTGACTATGAGGACAAGGTATTTTTTTTCCCTCTGCAAAACTATTTGCTGTATTTTCTACTTTATTCACTTATTTGTTCCACACTGCAGGTGGAGAAACTGAGAGAGCTGTCAAGGTTGCCTGATATATATGAGAGGCTAACTAGGTCTTTGGCACCAAACATATGGGAGCTCGAGGATGTGAAAAAAGGCCTTCTATGCCAGGTAATCTAATTATTTGGTTTAGTAGGGCCCTCATTTCAAATTTCACCCCTTGTGTTGATATTCAATTTAAATGGCTTGGATATAGCTTTTTGGTGGGAATGCATTGAAAGTTGGGACTTCGGGGCTAGCTTTCGGTGGTGACATCAACATTCTTCTGTTGGTGACCCTGGAACCAGCAAATCTCAGCTGCTCCAATATATACACAAGCTATCTCCTCGTGGCATTTACACCAGTGGAAGAGGAAGCTCTGCTGTTGGGTTGACTGCTTATGTTACTAAAGATCCCGAGAGTGGAGAGACTGTATGATACAATCGCTATGTGATCTTTTTATTTTCTTCTGCTCTGGTATCTCATTGAAAATATGAGAAACTTAGACCGTATTTGCCTATTATGTGAGAAGTTCCATTGAAATGCATTTGTGTGCTACAAAATATCTGCCTTAAATTTGCACTTAAATTCAGCTTCTCAATTGTTAGTGTAATAATTCATTAACTTATTCATGTGATGGAACAACAAATTGTTTCAATAGCAAAAGCAGGTATAATTGCTTCACTTAATGCTAGAACATCAGTATTGGCTTGTGCAAATCCAAGTGGCTCACGATACAATCCCCGCTTGTCAGTAATTGACAATATACACCTTCCTCCTACATTGTTGTCCAGGTATGAAGATATAGTTCTTATACTATGTATCAGTTCATTCGCTTGATTAAAACTTGTGAAGCTTATGATTTTGAGATTGAACATTTAGTAATCCAAAAAAAAAGAAAAAAAGAAGTGTGCAATGTTTAGATTGTACTATGGTCCCTTATGAGCATTAAAAAAAGAACCAAAACGTTAGAATACGGTATTTAAGGAATATAACCTTCAATATGGCTTTCTTCATGCTAATTTTTCAGATTGTACTGTGGTCCCTTATGAGCATTAATTATTTTTAGATGTGTGCACCTTGTATTATTTTAGCTATGCATCAGTTTTGCACTAAGGTGTAATGCTTGGAATGGTAATTTAACATTTAGGCTGCTGATATTCTTATTTTGTTTTTGTTTTTTGCTTTTTAAGAGATTTGCTCTTGCTGCAGCAGAGCTTAATGGTGCAATCTATGCCGTTGGTGGATACGATGGAAAGGAATATTTAAAGTAAGATATCAAATCCCCTTTATTTTTACTTCATGTTAAACTATATGTGAGCTGTGGCTCACTTATGAATGCACTTAAAAACATGTCCATGCATTATTATTTTTAGAGGGGTTGAAAATATGGGTATGTGCACCTGTCAGCTGTTACAAAATTCTTGTTGTTAATAACCATGCATTGCGCCTTGCTTGTAATCTAATTTTTAATATCTCGCCACTCTATCACAGACTTGGATCCATTGTGCCTGGCTTTTAGATGAAAATCATGAACTGTTACAATTTCCCCTTGGTGAAGTGGCAAGAGCTTTTCTTGCTTATGGTTTCATCTACCTCATTTATTAAATATATGTTCGGATAGGTGGAAGTTTTTTGTGATCCCTATAAGCCCTCCTGCTTTGGAAAGAGAAGGAAATATATTTGTGTTGAAATTTAGAATCCAGACTCTTTAGTGATTAAATTAATACCGGCTAGCCATGCTTTTATAGTGATAAAATCAATACCGGTTTGCCTTTTTTCATCTGCAGAGGCCTGATAGGTAGCCTCTGATCTATAGAGAAAGATCAAAAGTGAATCATTAAAAATATGTTGTTTTTGATCACATATTGAAAATTTTATACTGAATCAATACTCAAAAGTGAATCATTAAAAGTCAACACTGAAAATTTATACTGTTTCAGATCTGCTGAAAGGTTTGACCCAAGAGAACATTCCTGGACCAAAATTGAGGGTATCACCAAGGGGTTGTCACTATGAACCAGTATGATGTAAGTGATGATGGGTTTTACATTAAACATTTGTGTTAAATGATACACTGCAGCAAAATTATTAATTTATTTCTGCCTTTCTCACTGTGACATAGCATTGTTGGGGCCCTTTAGCTGACATTCAGTATGTTTATAGTGTGTTGTTTTCTTCTTATACTCTCTGTCACTTGCAGATAAAATTTAACAGGGAAGGCTTTATGTTTGTCCTTCGCTTAATAACATTTATGAGTTTTTGTTTTTAAAAAATTGTTATAATTGCTGTGTCATGTGTGTGTGTATTATATTGCTTGCAGGTTACTATCACTCCTGAAGGGGCATCAAGAAATGTGAACAGAGCTATCATGGCAGAGCTGGTGAAACTCTACAAAGAATCTGACTTGGGGAAGAGATTGCCAGCATATGATGGCAGAAAGAGTCTATACACAGCTGAAGTTGCTTGAAGTTGCTTGTCTGTATCCACCAAATTACATGTCTAGTAATTCAGACAGATCTGGTTTGGTGCGCGTGTTTGTTTAGTGATGCAGTAAATTGATTGTTTTCACGATTTGGGTTGATTGCTTTTCAATTTACTCAGAACTTCGAAACTCTCACTTGTTTTCTGTTGAAATATGAATCAGAAAACCAGATAGTTTGACATTCCTTTCTTTGATATGAATGAGTGAGGAGATTCTCTGTTTGCAGGTACTCCAGCTATGACTTCCAGAGGGTTGGTTGAAAAGGACTTTGAGCAGATTGCAGAGTTCCTCCACTGCTCTGTGACAATCACATTGAAGATCCAAAAGGAGCATGGAAAGCTCTTGAAGGACTTCAACAAGGGTCTGGTGAACAACAAGGACATTGAGGAACTCAAGGCTGATGTTGAGAAGTTTGCAGGCTCATTTGACATGCCCGGCTTCTTAATGTCCGAGATGAAGTACAAGGATTAGGGTTTCAGGAGCATTCATGATTGTTATTGTTGTCGTCACATATTTCTGGATTTTGAATTCACAAATTTTTCTTTTCTTGTATTTCCGTTCAAAGTGTATTTGGAAGAAAAATAATATGCCACTTTTCACCTTTTGCTTTTTTCACTGTTGTAGTGTAGTTGATTGGATTTTGTTCTATTAAAAGTTGTAGTGGGTATCAAGTTTTGTGAGTTTTTCTAGTTCTATTAAAAGTTGTCATATATTATATTAAAAATAACTTTTTACGGCATGCAAAATTATGTCGTGAAAAGTGTAATGATTTATGGCATGTAAGAAAATGTCGTAGAAGATTATATACGGCATACAAGGCATGTCATGAATATATTAAAAATGACCTTCTACGACATACAAAATTATGTCATGAAAAGTGTGATGATTTATGACATGCAAGAAAATGTCGTAAAATACTATATACGGCATACAACATATGTCATAAATATATTAAAAATAATCTTCTACGGCATGCAAAATTATGTCATGGAAAGTATGATGATTTATGACATAATAAAAATGTCGTAAAAAGTTATATACGACATACAAAGTATGTCATTAATGTTTAATTTATTACTTTTTACAACTTTACGTGCATGCCGTAAATGATGCTCAACTTTCCACGGCATGTCATATAACAGCATTTGTGTGCATGCCGTGAAAGAGTTTTTACGGCATGCATTGCAAGCTGTAAAAAGTCAATTTTGTTGTAGTGGTCCTACCTTTCTTCAAGATCGCTTGTGGCTTAATGGCAAGGTACCTAACTAACTCTATTGTATCCCAACTAGACTAATTTCAAGATCCATGCAAAAGGTTTCTTTTATCTGAATTGGACAAATCTCGAATAGAGTTCGCCGGCGTGTCCTAAGGAATTGATAGTATTTAATGGAAGTTAAATTTGAGACCTAGAAGAATTACAATCTTAGGTCCTAATCTGCACTCACTAGACTAACGATTGGGTTCAATATAATAGTATTAGTTAACAATATACTTCCTACATATATAGATTTGCCACCTTTAAAAAATTTAGGTAAATTATAAATGTAATCCTTTAAATTTACTTAAAATACTGATTACTCCTGTAATTTTAGAAATTATAAGTACCCTTTATCAAAAAAATTTATTTAATAGAACTAATACCCAAAAAAAAAAAAAAGAAATTCCTAACTATTTTCTTGTTTAATAATAAAATTCATGTACTGTTAATTGAAATATATTGTTGATATAAATAAAAATTGTTAATTTATTAATAAAATAGATAATTTGTTATGTGAATGAAAACTTGAAGTGAGCAATTAATATTTTAATCAAACAAAAGAAGGTCTATTTATAATTTATTCAAAAATTTAATACTCGCCCTCCAAAGATATTTGAAATCATTTAGAGCAAATATTTAAAAAATGATAAATTATACTTACCTCCTTGAGGATTGGAAAGTTTGGATAAAATACATTAAACTTGGCAGTTTTGAAAAAAAGGAAGGTCAGTGTAAATATGATCAATTTCTTGTTGTATGTTGTCGCTGGCTAGCGTAGGAGTTTTCCCTTTCCGGTGATAAATATCAGAGGTGCTTAAAGAAAATCCGGTCCTGCGCTAGAGACGTTGAGGATGAGAAAAAGGATATCAAAATCACTAAAAAAGATTGGGAGAATCTGCATCTGCATATTGCTTCTCATAACAATTTCCCTACTGCTGCTGGTTTGGCTTCCTCGGCTTCTGGTTTTGCCTGCCTTGTGTCACGGACTTGGTTGTCTCCAAGCTAACCGTGCGGCACTTAGACAATATCAAGTCTCACTTGATGAAGCTAAGTCAGCCTAACTCACACACTTGTACAAAAGAGAAGCTTTAGAAGAACACAAGAGAGTTTGAGAGAATGCCTTTGTATTCACAATTGAGAGAAAGCTTACAACTCTTGGTGGTTTGATCTACTTGGGTGGTTTGGCCAAATGAGGGCCTCCCCCTTTTATAGGCTACAAGTGAATATTCTAGACCTACTAGAGTAGAGAGTGTTCTAGACTATCTACTAGACTATTCTAGACCTAGTTGGATGGAGGGGATTCTAGATCCTTCCCTCATCCTTACAAAGAACCTATTCTAGAATACACTAGACTTATGTACAATCTTCTAGAGCTATGTAGAAGATCTACCACTTTCTTGAATGTTCTAGAGAATTCCAGCATCCTCCATGATTTCCATGCTTTCTCAAGTTCTTCCAGGAGCTTCTAGAGTATTCCATTGAGCACTCTTCCTTGAGAATTCCTTTTTGTTGGCCATTTTGTCTTGCTAACTCAGCGGGGCGTGACACTTGGTAAGGGACCATTTTTCTATGTTTTCTTTTATGTGGATTTATTTCCACCCCAGAAGTAACAGTCACCTCATATAATATAAGAAGATTCTTAAATCCCTCTATGTACCAACAATTCTATCACAGATAAATATTAATATATGATATGAACTGTTGTATCTGTTCTGTTGATTTTGTAGACTGTAGAGTTTTACTCGTGATTACCAAAAAACACTAGTACTCTAAATACACATTAAAACATGGTACAAATTACAATTCCGTTCTGAACATTAAATTAATGTATAAAGCGATCCAATTTTTTTTCCCTATTTATTCTGCTAGTATTTTTTGCCTAAGAAAAAAGCATCAAATACAATTGATTAAAATTTCCAATTGGTCTATAGTTGTATTTTACATGATTGGTTACTGTTAAAGTTACACTCCAGCTGCTGTTGCACAGGTTGACTACAAGGTCATGTTTGATTCATAAGACTAATAGTGAGCTATTAATAATCTTATCAAATTAGTGTATTGTTCACTATATAATTGGATTAATAAGATAAAGGAAAATGATTTCCCCCCCCCCCCCCCCCCCGAATTTTTCTCCCCTGAATCTCCGACTGCCCAAAACGACGTCGTTTTGGGCAGCTTCCTTTTTTTTCTTTCTTTCTTTCTTCCCTCCTTTATGTCTAAAACGCAGAGAGACAGAAGAGAGGGGAAGATGGAATGGAGAGAGAGAGAGAGAAAAGGTCGCCGTTGATCGCCATCGCCGCCGGGCTCCGCCTACGCCTCCGATTTTTTAGCCCCTTTTTTTTTTTCCAGATCGATCATTGTGTTTTTTTCAAATCAACCATTTTTTTTTCTTCAGATCGATGTGTTGATGATGATGATGGTGATGTTGTTGTTGATGATAAAGATGAATGGTTGATTTTTTTTTTTCTAGATCTGAATGGTTGTTGGGTGGTTTTCTCTCTCTCTCTCTCTCTGCTACTCTCTTCTTCTGTTCTTCCTTCTTCTTCTTCTTCTTTCTTCTTCTTCTTCTTCTTCTCTTCTTCCTTCTTCTTCTGCATTATTGAAGAAAAAAAAAATCAAAACGACGAAACAACGTCGTTTTGAATTCGGGGGGATTCGGGGAAGAAAGGATTCGAGCTACGTAGCATGATTGTTATCCATTGGATTAATAATCCTAAACTAAAAAGTTAAAGATAATTGGGCCCACAAATTAATAATCTTAATCCCATACTCTAATCCATCCAATTAAACATGCCCTAAGAACTATTCTTTGTTATTATTTATTTGTTTGTTTTGGTGGATAGACCACTTCTGTATTGAAATCATTTGTTTGTGCCCCCACCAGATGAATTTACAAGGCATTTAACCTATTGTCAAACTTTATATTATAAGAGTTGATATTAGTTTCCTGAAAAATATAAATGCATTTTGTGGATTTTCTTTTTGCAGATGGAATCACATAGTGATAAGTTTCAATCATCTGTGCATTTTCTTTTCATCTGCTTAAAGATTTTTTTTAAAAACTGCTTTCTTGTTACAGCTTACTTCCTGATCATTAGCATATTGCACCCAGAATTATTTTGCATGGGTATAACTGATACTTAGGTTGCGTTTAGTAGAGCTTTTTAACTATGTTTTAAGAGTAGGAGTTGTGTTTTGAATTTGTGAGTTTTGAAGTTATGATTTGTGTGGGGATGTATTTTCAGAATACCAACACGTGGCAAGGTGACGCCGACGTGTCAGCCGAGGTGCCACGTGGCCAGGTAGTTGTGCCGAGGTGATCTCGGAGTGCCGAGGTGATCTCGGAGTTGCCGAGGTTACCTCTGAAGATATCGGAATTCAAAGTAACCGGATAAAGGACAAGAGTCCTAGAACGATGGAAGACTTCAGGATGGATAAGGATAAGACTCCTGTAGAGTTTTATCCCTATCTCTTGGAGAGTCCTAAGGAAGCACGGAATGAGAGTCCATAGGAGTGAGACTTCTAGTGGGACGGGGATTGAGGAGACTATAAAAGAGAGGCACCCCCGGCGGGTCTAAGGTACGCAATTTGTAGTCTTGAGCAATACATTTAAGCACTTGAGTTATCTTTGAGAGATCTGACTTGCTCGTCGGAGTGCCCCCGGGTGGAAGAACCACCGCCGGAGCCGTTTCTTTCTGTGCAGGACATCCAAGTGTCATCTATTCTGCCTGTGGTCTACAGCTGAATCACTAAGGAGGGCAGTGTGACCGGAAAACCACTCACACAATTTGGCGCCGTCTGTGGGAAGAACAAAAGAATAGATGGCCAGTAACGCACAGAAAGAAAATATTGGGGACGACGCTCCTGCTGGGAGTAACGCACCTGTCAACCTGGACGTCGAAGGGGACAACCAGAATGCAGAAACGCGTGACCAGGGTCACGGGGAGAAAGGCGTCGGCCGAGATGGTGACACCTCAAAGAAAGCGGACCAGAGTAGATACTATAACGAAGACAACCTCCAGACCTGGAAAGACAGATGTCTGAGGAAGGACGAAGAAGTAAAGGAGATGGCACACAAGTTGGCAGACCTTCAATCGGTCGTCAACTTCATGATGCAGAATAATGTCATGCAGCCGCCATACCCGCTACAGGACACGCCGAGGCCAGCAGCAAACGCCCAGAAGAAGGGACAGAAAGAAATTCCCGTAGCCCCTCAGCACATGGGTAGTGGAAGGCAATCTCGCCGACCTTCTAGGGAAGTCGGCCGAGAAGAGCCGAGAAGAGAAGAGTCCCGAAGGGCATATCACGAGAAGGAGGCAGACCCCAAAGAACATCGGCATGTTCAGGGGCAGATATTATGTTTTGATGCATCGAATGTGGAAGGGTCAAAAAGGAGCGGCCATGAGGCCGAGAGCAGTGCGCCGAAGAGGCTGAGGTCCATAGATAGCCGGGCTGCGGGGAGAAGTAAAGAGGACTTGAGAGATTACCTCAAGAGGAAGAGAGAGAATGCTGAAGTCGAAGTTATGTCCCCGGTTAAGCCGAGGACACCATTCTTTGTGGAACTGGACAAATTCGTGGCGCCAAAAAGATTCAGCATGCCGAGGTTCCAAATTTATGATGGTAAGTCAGACCCTAACTTCCATGTTGGTTTATTTTTGAATTCAATGGCATTGTACAATGGGAACGAGCCGTTGCTCTGCAAAGTGTTCCCTTCATCCTTCAGGGAAATTGCCTCGGACTGGTTCCACAAGTTACCGAAGGGGAGTGTGAAGACCTGGGAAGGCCTGGCCGAGATGTTTGTGGCCAGGTTCATAACAAACAAACTGCAGCCATTGAGGGTGGATGCATTGATGGCACTGAAGATCGGCAAAGACGAAAGCCTTAGGGCTTATGCAAAAAGGTATTACGAAGTGTTCAATCGTATACCTGAATGCAACCAGGAGGTGGCGGTCGTGTCTTTCAAGAACGGCTTGAAGGATAACTGTTCACTGCGGAAGTCTTTGGCAAAGACACTGCCAAAGAATATGGAAGAGCTCATGGCGAGAATCGAGAAGTACGCCAGAGCCGAGGAAGACACATCGGGGAACAAGGAGACAAAGCCAGAAAAAGGCAACGGCTCGCCGAAGCGAGGCCGAGGTAACAATGGACCCAACAAAAAAGAGACAGAGTTGAGGGCCATGCAGGCAGTGACAACGGTGTTCCGAATTCCGGTCCACAAAGTCCTTGACCAAATTCGGAATCAGCCCTACTTCAGAGCGCCAGCAAGGGCACCAGGAGAGTTTATGGGAAGAAACTTGGGTAGGCGTTGTGCTTACCACAATGAGGAGGGGCACCCAACTCAGGGTTGCAGAGCCCTTAAAGCACACTTGGAGGATCTAGTAAGGCAAGGCCACCTAAGAGCTCGTGGACGAGGCCAAAACAAGGGCAGAACAGGCACGGTTGCCTCAAGCACCAGCAGCCCCGCCTCCCCAGCACAGCAACCACCAGCAGGCGGACCTCGGGTGGTTAATGTAATCCACTCAAGGGTGAGTGAGAACGACATGAGGGGGGAGACGCAGAGGGTGAAACACCTGCAGCATGTCAACCAGGTCGGGCTAAAGAGACCTCGGCATGAAGACTGCCAAGGACCGATGATAGCCTTCACAGAGGCCGACCTAGATATGGTCCAGCACCCGCACAATGATGCCTTGGTAGTATCCCTCCAGGTTGGGGAGTGCCAAGTGAAACGCATCTTGATTGATCAAGGCAGCTCCTGCGACATCATGTATGTCAGATGTTACAAGGAGTTAGGCCTTCACCATGATGACTTGGAGCAGTCAAATAGCCCGATGGTCGGCTTCAATGGAACGCCGACATGGCCATTGGGCTCAACAAACTTGGAGGTACAGGCTGGAACGAAGAAGATCACAACAGAGTTCCTTGTGATTGACACGCCTTCGCCTTACAACATTATTTTGGGGAGGCCGTGGCTGCATGCAATGGGGGCAGTTCCCTCAACATTGCACCAACTCCTAAGATTCCCAACAGAACATGGGATTGAAGAAGTTAGAGGAGATCAGCTGCAGGCGAAAAATTGCTCCATGGCAGCAATGAAGTTAACCTGCAGCATTCGTGAACCAGAGAAGGCAGAAATTGAAGAAGAGGACATGAAGGTCCTAGATGACGTCGGCAAGGAGCCGGCTGAGAAAAGTGAGAAAGTACTGAAGAAAATCCCCGTCCAGGAGGGCGATGAGGAACGCTTCTTTCTTCTCGGCACAGGATTAGCCGATGAAGAGGAAAGAGAGCTGGAAGCCTTCTTGAGAAGAAATATTGAGGTGTTCGCCTGGACGCCTTATGAAATGCCTGGCATCAACCCCGAGGTCACGTGTCATAGACTCAACGTTGACAGATTGGCCAAACCTGTGATACAACGGGCCAGAAGACCGACGTTGGTGCACGTCGAAGCAGTAGAGGAAGAGGTGGACAGACTACTGGAGGCCAGGGCCATCAGGGAAGCCAATTACCCTACATGGCTGTCAAACACCGTGGTAGTAAAGAAGAAGAATGGCAATGGAGAGTCTGCGTAGATTTTACTAACCTGAACAAAGCTTGTCCCAAAGACAGCTTTCCTTTGCCAAAGATCGACCAGTTGGTGGATGCTACATCAGGGCATGGAAGAATGAGTTTCTTGGACGCTTATAGGGGGTATCACCAGATAGCTATGTACCCCCCTGATGAGGAGAAGACAGCGTTCATCACCCCAAAGGGTCTGTACTGTTACAGAGTTATGCCTTTTGGGTTGAAAAACGTAGGAGCAACTTACCAAAGGCTGGTAACCAAGATGTTCAAACACTTGATTGGCCGAACTGTTGAAGTCTACATTGATGACATGGTCGTGAAGACCAAGGAGCCAAAGGATCATCTTGCTGACCTAGAAGAGGTCTTTAACATACTCAAAACATATCGGCTCCGACTCAACGCATCGAAGTGCGCTTTTGCAGTCGGATCCGGTAAGTTCTTGGGATACTTAGTGACTAGAAGGGGCATTGAAGCTAGCCCAGATCAGATCAAGGCCATCCTGGAACTGCAGAGTCCAACTTCGGCGAAACAGGTTCAAATGCTTACTGTTGCCCCTCTTTGACAGAACTCGAAAGTCATAAGAATGACGGGAGTGAATGTCAAAGCCCAGAGACGACCCATTTTTGACAAGGCCGAAGACTTAGACAAACATACAAAGCGCAAGTGGTTGAACCCGCAGGCTGCCTACGTATCCCTGTAGGAATCAAACCGGCGTAGTTCAGACACAGGCACACATGCCACAGATAAGATATGCGCCCGTAGGCAGGGGCAAAATGCAACTGAAAATGCAAGAAGCCAGGCATAACTTATGATCATGCAAAGAAAGCTGTAACGAAGCATACATGCAACAGTTCTAAGCTAGAAAACTCCAAACTACACTACAATGCAGAAAGGGTGTAAGAGAATTATGTAGTTCTCGATACGTCTCACGCGGAGGATACAATACCTGTCCGGTTCGTCTGGTCGCGCCAGCTTCAAATGAACCGTACATACAATATCGTGCCTGAAAAGAAAACAAACTTAACAGGTGACAATATTGTTAGCGACAATGCATGACAATGCAATGAAGTGCACAAAACAGTGCGATGATATGCAATTGAATCTAAATGTAATGCAAATGATATGCAAAACTAAAAACAAATATAAACAATGCAAATAATATGCAATGTAAATATGCAATGCAATTGAATCGTGATCTAATCACGAGCGGTTCAAAACCACACGAATGTCAGGTAGATTGATGGGGGTAACAAGTCCGTGTCCCATAGAACGATGTCTGATCTATGAGTAATACGCACGGATAAGGACAAGTATTGGGTGGATTGATATAAGTGGGGAAACAATCCGCTGGGGAACAGACAATGATCCTAATGCAGGATGCAACAATTACACTACAATGTAATATATAAATAGATATGGCGCGCGGGCCAAACCGTATCTTGCCTAGGAAAGGCATGCACACATACGAGCCATGTCTAGCACAGAAAAGGTGCCGCAACCCTCAAACCAACATCCCAACGTGGAATAGGCGCGATACACAAGAACCATGCTTTGACGCGAAAAGTATAGGCACATACCAGACCAAGCTTGACAAGGAAAGGCGCAAGCCATAGATGGAGGCAATGCAATGGAATGCATGCAATGGAATAGATACAATGGATATGGCACGCGGGCCAAACCAAATCTTGCCTAGGAAAGGCATGTACGCATACGAACCATGTCTAGTTACAGAAAAGCACGCATACAGAACTGTACTTTGACGCGAAAAGTATAGGCACATACCAGACCAAGCTTGACAAGGAAAGGCGCAAGCCATAGATGGAAGGAGATGCAATGGAATGCATGCAACCTATAATGCAATATCTACAAATATGCAATGGATGAAATGCATGACAATGCAGATGATGCAATTATCATGATTGCAGTTTTCCCTATTCCTTCAACGGGATGGTATACTAGGTTGGTTCAGTATCCAGAATTGAGGCGTAAACACACTACCTCAACCTATGGGGCTTCCATACAGGTTTCAAGCCGAGGGTACACCCCCTGGGTATTTAAACCAGACTTTAGTCTCGGAAATCCCGAACCTTCGCGTTCTAGGCATGAGCCATTCGAACTCTAGTTTCAACCGTCCCCGTTGGTCTCCTAGGAACTCACTGCAAACACGGAAGTCGTTCGGGCACGACAAACACCGAAGGAATTGCACCTTCAGAGGATTTAAGGTCTCCTAGACCGGGATGCAAGATGTATGCATGACAATGCATGTTGTTTTTTTTTTTTTTTTTTTTTTTTTTTTGAAATGCAAATGATGCATGATACTAAGAAAAGCGCAAAACGATGCATGTATTTTTTGTTTTTTTTTTTTTTTGAAATACAAATGATGCATGATATTTTTGGTTTTTGATTTTGTTGAAAGTGCATATGATGCATGATGTGCATGAAGATGCAACAAGGGTTTTGCACCCTTCGAGGATTTAAGGTCTCCTAGACCATGCGTGTTTTTGGTCTCGCCAGACCCTCGTTGGGGCAATTGCAAGAGTGGTGCGCAAAACAGCGCGATGATATGCATGCCAAATGCAATGAGGGGGCAACTTAACACACCGAAGGTCTTGCACCTCCCGAGGATTTAAGGTCTCCTAGACCGGGCGTGTTTAAAGTCCCGCCGAACCAGCTTCGGGGCAACTGTGCAAATGTGACACACATGTCACAAGGGATGCGAAACAATGCAAGTGAGGATGAAATGAAACATGAGGCACGCATACCTCATTGGATGGAAAATGAAGTGCAAAACGAGGCCTACATGCCTCGAGATGCAATGAAATGCAAGATGGGGCACGCGTACCTCATCAGACGAAGGTTTCGCACCCTCCAAGGATTTAAGGTCTCCTAGACCGGGATGCGATAAAATGCAAGATGAGGCACGCATACCTCATCGAGTGGAAAATGGAATGCAAAATGAGGCACGCGTACCTCTTTAAATGAAGGTTTCGCACCCTCCAAGGATTTAAGGTCTCCTAGACCGGGCGTGTTTAGGGTCCCGCCGGACCGGCTTCGGAATGCATGCACAATGCAAACAGGCGGGGTGCGCAAAATAGCGCGAACAATGAATGCACACACAATGCAAACAGGTGGGGTGCGCAAAATAGGGCGAACAATGAATGCACACACGATGCAAACAGGTAGGGTGCGCAAAATAGCGCGAACAATGAATGCACACACGATGCAAACAGGTGGGGTGCGCAAAATAGCGCGAACAATGCAAATGATACAAATGAGGTGGCACACCTCATAGGATTTGAAATACAATGCAAATGAGGCCTGAATACCTATAGCATCTACAGGAATGCGAATGATACAAATGAGGTGGCACACCTCATAGGATTTGAAATACAATGCAAATGAGGCTGGAATACCTCATTAGCATCTACAGGAATGGATACAAATGAGGTGGCACACCCTATAGGATTTGAAATACAATGCAAATGAGGCCGGAATACCTCATAGCATCTACAGGAATGGATACAAATGAGGTGGCACACCTCATAGGATTTGAAATACAATGCAAATGAGGCCGGAGTACCTCATAGCATCTACAGGAATGGATACAAATGAGGTGGCACACCTCATAGGATTTGAAATACAATGCAAATGAGGCCGGAATACCTCATTAGCATCTACAGGAATGGATACAAATGAGGTGGCACACCTCATAGGATTTGAAATACAATGCAAATGAGGCCTGAATACCTCATAGCATCTACGGGAATGGATACAAATGAGGTGGCGCACCTCATAGGATTTGAAATACAATGCAAATGAGGCCTGAATACCTCATAGCATCTACAGAAATGCAAATGAAACACGGGAGGTGGAACACCTCGCGTGGATAGAAATGCAATGAAACACGGGAGGTGGCACACCTCGTGCGAATTGAAATGAAATGAAACACGGGAGGTGGCACACCTCGCGTGAATATGAAATGTAAATGGAATGAAACACGCGAGGTGGCACACCTCGCGCGAATTGATATGAGAAAGAAACACGTGAGGTAGCACACCTCGCGCGAATTGAAATGCAAGCTAAGTGTGACATGCATGCAACACAAAGTACAAAATGATGCAAGTGTGACACGCATGCCGCACAAAATACAAAAACAGTACAAGTCGCAGAGGGCGCGCCAAAACGGCGCGACATGCCGCACTAGGCAAAGTGATGGACGCACGCAACGTATAGGGCAACTTTTGAATCTTACAAAAGACAAAAGGATACAAAAGGATACAATCTCTGCTTGAATTTGAGTGCCACACACGGAAGACACTGTCCGAGGTCAAAACGGAGGCCGGTTGAGCGTCGGAGATGCACTTTCTTGCACTTTCTTGAGCTAGGAAGACCCAAAACCCCTCATCTTGCCTAAAAACAGCCTTGGGAACACCACCGGCTGGGTAGGAAGGTCACCGGCTGCCACCGGCTGTCTAAACTTGTCCATCGGCACAAAAAAGTGCCGACCGGCACAAAAAGGTGCCGACCGGCAGAAAATGCCTGATCGGGGGCAGTTTTGCCAATTTGCCACGGGTGTTATAAAATAGGGTTTTAAACCCTATTTTCTTCACTTTGCATCCGCCGAAAACTCTTCCCTTCTCTCTCTAGAGTGATCTCGACCCTCGATTCTCGCATTCTCTTGCGTTCTAGGTCCGTTTTCTCGTCGGATTCGCGATATTCTTCGCGTTTCGGACATTTTCAACCGATTGAAATCTCATTTCGGAGCGTCTTTTGCTATTCTCGCCTTTTCGGGACTTGTTCCCCTTGATTTCATCTTCATTTCCATGCATTTTCCTCTTCCGGCCTTCCCGGCCATTTTCCGACCCTCTCGGGGTTGACTTCCCAGTTGACTTTTCGCATTCCGGCTCGTTTTTCACTTTTCGGCCACTTTCTCATTTCCGTTGCTATGGCCGATGATATTCCACACGTCGGGACTCCCCCGGACCACGAGATGGATCCCGGGGTCAAGCTCCTGCCACTGAGCGAGCGCCCCTTCGACCCGGCGACCTACCAGCCGGCCATCCACGTGCTTCCGCCAGATGGACTCCGCCACTTCCGCGGCTTCGACCGAGCGCTGGACCCGGAGCTTCTGCTGCGCGAGCTAGCCACTCACTTGTCCTTTGGCGCCGCCGAGGTAACACCCTTATCTTTGCTTTATTTTCTATAATGTAGGATTTCCTGTCAACTGCCGTAGCTAACTGAACCCATTATCTGTTTATTTCTGATATACTGTACTGTAGTTGATTGTAGGCAAACTCACAACTGATATCTGCTTAGGATCGACACACATGCACACACACTGCACTAGTCTGAATCACCCCAAACACACGGCACACATTGCACTGCAAATTCACCGACACCCGGTGCTTATTTGAATCTGAAAACTCGCACGCATGCTAGACTTGCACAAAATTACACAAACACACAGACGCATCACACGTTGGTAATTTACTGAAACATACCGGGACCCAGCGTCGGTTTGAACTTTGAAAAACACGCACACATGCTATGTTTACACTGATCCTCACAGGAGCACTGACATATCACAGGCCGTAGTCCACCCACTGGTACACTGAAACCTGATATCTGCTTGAATCTGAAAAATGTGCACACACGCACCAAGTTTACACTGGAGCATCCAAAACACACTGACGCATCACGCGCTTGTAGTTCACTGTAAGCACACCGGTACCCGGTTTCTGTTTGAATTTTAAAATCTGCACGCATACCAGATTTGTACTGACTGCATATCTTCATATGGCTTCGCAATCTCTTGACTACAGGGAGACTCCCATACTCTCCGTGGGTATGGGAACGTCGCCGCTCGCGATTGGTACGCCGAGCTGCCCGACGCCGTTAGCCGCATTGTAGATCGGGCCGGTTTTGGCACCTTCTGCAGGGGACTCTCCAGGCTCTCTGCCTGCAGACCTCTTTTTGCCGCCCTGGCAGAGAGGTGGTGGGACACCACCGATTCATTTCACCTATCAGCGACTGGGGACATGACGATGACCCCTTACGACTTCTCGATGCTCACCAGCATCGGGGTGGGGGGTGATCCGATCCCCTTTGATACAGACATGGAGGAGTGGATTGCTGCTCAGGTTTATTTGCTCGGCGAGGCGCCGCCACTTGCTCGTCCAGGGTTCGTCCGCTACTCCTGGTTCGAGGTGCAGTTTCGAGTGCAGCCCGTGCTGGTGGACGCAGCTCCGATGACCCAGGAGGCCGCTGAGAGATATGCGCGCGGCTTTCTCATGTTCTTGTTGGGGACCACCTTGTTTGCCGACCGGGCGAACACAGTGCCCCTCTGCCTTCTCAGCGCGTTAGTGGATATCGAGAGGATTGTGCAGTATGACTGGGGGGACGTGGCTCTGGCCACCCTCTACGGTTATATGAGCTCAGTCTCTCGTGGCAGTGGACAGCTGCTAGGAGGTTACTGGCGAGCCTGGGAGGTATGTCTTCTTCTCTACTTTACATTTCTGTTCTATACTTTCTGTATTTTGTACACTGCACACACTGTAGTCTGTATACTGTACACACGGCACACACATACTCTGCTCTACACTGACTGTACACTGTTCACACTGTACACTCTGCACAACACACTACACGGCACACGGCTCCGTTATTTCTGCTCTTTTTCATTTCTGCTTTATCTGATAGTCATACTGACATCTGTTTTGCAGCTGTGGGTGTACGCCTACTTCCCCAGACTAGAGCCAGCGCCGGAGGCGGAGACCCCTCTGGTTGTCCCCTTCTCTCGCCGCTATGATGGGAGGTGCACACGGCGACCCCGTGAGACTTTCAGCTTCTTCCGCCGTTTCTTCGACACCGTCACCCCTGCCGAGGTATGCTTCACTTACAATTCATTTAAGCTTTGCTTTCAGGCGTGCATTTCTACATCAGTAGCTAATCAACTGTATTTCATCTTCAGGTCACCTGGCAGCCGTGGGCTCCACTGCCCGCAGAGGTGAGGGACCGATATGCCGGTGCCGAGGAGACCTCTCGGTACCGGATTTTGCTGGAGGGCCCGGTTTGTCGGGCTTGGTACCTGGGGGAGCGTTTTCTGCGCCAGACCCTCGGGTTGCCAGAGCAGATAGTTCCGGTTCACCCTCCTGATCATATGAGGGTTACCGAGAGGTTCTCTTACCAGGAGATGGCGGACTACACACTCGGCTGGGACGTGGACGGCTTCAGAGGCGAGGGCGATTACTCTGAGTACGTCCGGACCTTCATCATGCAGCCTTTGAGCGGGGGCTCCCGAGCTGATCCAGCGAGACCTGCGGCGCCAGCGGCCCGGGCAGGAGTAGGAGTAGGAGTGGGGTCATCGCATAGAGCCCGAGCTCGCGGCAGGGGGGGTGCAGAGGGGACGAGGGACGGGCTGGCCCGCTCTGCCTACCATGTTGACTTACAGGGGGCAGGGTGGGGAGACCTACCAGATCCCCTTTGTTCCTCCGCCGGCTGGTCACGAGTTGGCCGGTATCCCTGATTTGCCTCCGGTATGTATTACTTTATTTCTGCATCTTGCATTGTTATTTCATTTCAGTTCATTCAAGTATCCCACAGAATACTGATGCATTTCAAAACTTTTGCAGGCTTCCTCCGAGTATACCCGTCAGTCGGTGGAGCTGAATGCCTCCCTGATGGGGATGCTACAGCGGACTCTCGACGCCTTGGCCGTCTACAGCCTTCCGGTATGTTCTTCTGACCACAGTCTCAAACCAAACTCTGTTTCACACATTCTAGTGTACTTCACAACATCTGACAAAACTGCTCATGGCATTCACACACTGTACTCATATACTGCATTCTGCACTGACATACTGCTCACGGCATTTATACACTGTACTCATACGCTGCATTTTACGCTGATAAACTGCTCACGGCATTCATACACTGATAGACTGCTCACGGCATTCATACACTGATAAACCGCTCACGGCATTCACACACTGTACTCATATACTGCATTGATAAACTGCTTCATGTATACTGATGCGTTGGCCTTTCTTGTACTTTTCAGCCTCCTTTCCCGATTCCTCCAGTGGGTAGCGCTGCTCCAGCTGGGCCTCCCCTCTCTACTCGGGATGGCAGGATATTCCCTCGTACTAGAGGGGGACGTGGTCACGTGGGGAGTAGCTCACGAGCTCCAGTTCCAGGGGACGGCGAGTCGGAGGCGGAGACTGAGGCTTTCGAGGAGGAGGCCGGGGACAGCTCGGGCTCGGGCTCAGACAGTGACAGCTCCGACGACGCTCATGTGCTCCTGCCCAGGAAGAGGGCGAGGACGGATCCTCAGGCTTGAGGCCTGCTGCTGATGATGATTTTTGCTGCTTTTTCTTCTATTTCCTTTCTTGTACTTTTCTTTTTTTGTAGATAGAGTACTATGTACTGCCGCAGGCAGATTTTGCTTTCGAAACTTGGTACTTGGAGTAGATGATATAAAACAGACTTTTATCTGAAAAAGTGTTTTATTTACTTATCTCCTACTTTGCCTTGCATTACATCATATTACACCTCGAATGTAAATGGAATGAATTTGTTGTCTGAAAATGGAGCATTTGCATTGTAATAATCGGATAACCAACCAACTAACGGCAAACAACTCAAACAAATAACTGTTCAAACTGAACACAGCCCACATTCTACTGGGGATTAATCTGCATACAGCCTATATTCTGCTGGGGATTGGGCCACATATGGCCTGTAACACAATACTCGGTTCATTCTGCACACGGCAAACTTTGAATAAACAGTCCATAACACAGCACTCGGCTAATTCCGCACACGGTAAGTTTAAACAACCAACCCAATCTGACAAGACGGATCACAAAGCTGAAACGGTTGAAGTTGAAACACACTCGAATGTTCCAAAAAAATTCCTTTTTCTCTGGCTTCGCATGAATGTAGAGAATGGCACAGCATTCTGAGCACAAACGATTTTTGAGATAAAGAGGGGGTTTTCAACCTGGGTATCGAGCCTACAACTAGACACCGCTGGGGAACTCAAGTAAAGAAAAATAAATTAAAAAAGGCGCACGACCTAAACATAACGAGACACGCCCGGAAAAGACTCAAAACAATAATTGAGACTGACAAATCAAAAGACACAACACACGGACGCGTTTGAAAGCAAAAGACCTTAGATCTCGAGGAGCCAATTCCCCCGGGTAGGTTTCCCACCCTTTCTGATTTGTGTGATTCTCACGCCACTCGGCCCTCAAGCTCGGCTTTTCCCACAAAAAAACCTTCTTGCTCACTTTTCTCTCGGCTTACACCTCTCTATTCTTTATTCTCTCATTTTTCATCCCTCCCCAGGGTGATTGATAGACGAATAGGAAGCGGCGGATCCATGCCCGATATGGCTAGCTCGCGGCTATTTCTTCTGGTAGATAGAGTGCATTTCTGGCAAGCGTGCTGACGGCGGGGAAGGCAGAACATCTGACTCAACTGTGCCCCTAGTTCATTATTTTGACCATTTTTTTTTTGTTTTGGTTTTCTACTAAAACAATTTTGACCAACATGAGAGTTAGATTAACATGCTTGTTCAATTTTTGATTTGAAATCATGCAAGTCAGGCTATGAGCACTGAAAATTTTCCTTTTTGGGTCCAAACATGGTCCAATTTGGAAAATGAAAATAATTTTCGAGAAAATAGTCAACCTCAGTAAAAATTTTCAAAAATTATTTTCACAAACAGTCAATACTCAACGGGCACGGAACTTACCCTCGAGATGCGCAACCTCGGATCGGAGGCAATTTGGAAAATTGCCCCTGGCTTAAAAGGGGGAGAGGAAGGGCAACGGAAAGTTTCCCCTAATTTGGGCGGCAACTCAGGGCAACTTTATGGCAATGCGAGGCAACGGAAAGTTGCCCCTGGTTTGGATATGATGCCGCGGCATGCTGTAAACCAATCTTTGTTGATGACGCTCAGACCTTCGGATGCGGAGGAGGCGAAGACGGGTTGAATCGATATATGGACACAGTCACCTTGAGAGCATTGGTGGCTGGGTTTCAGGAGGAAGTTGATCACGTAGTTCCAAACATTGCAGCCGAAACATCGGATTCGGAAGAAGGCACAAGTAATCAAAACCATTGCATGGACTGAGACGCTATGAAAGCGTTAAGGGCTGGACTTCAGATGAAGTTGCCTACGTATCCCAAACATGGGAATCAAGCCTTACGTAGTTCCGGTTAAGGTACTCTCGGGTATTTTAACCTTCACTATTTTTAGGCTCTTACTTTTGCCAAGGCGCCCGATGCGGGTTTTCGACCTTGCGAGCTTCTTTTCTCTTTTTTTTTTTTCATTCTTTTTCATTTTTCTTTTTCTTTCAGGCTCTAACTTTTGCCAAGGCGCCCGATGCGGGTTTTCGACCTTGCGAGCTTCTTTTTTTTGCATTTTTTCTTTGTTTTGTATTTTTTCTTTTGCTCTAACTTTTGCCTGGGTCGCCCTTCCGGGTTTTCAGCCCAGCGAGCCTCTCAAAGGGTAAAAATGTAGCAAGTCCATGCCAAATGGTTTTTGAAATTGAAGCTTCCCCTTTTTCGGGGAGAACGACCGTTGCAGTGCTTTGCAGGAGGGTTCATCACGGTTGCTTTGCAGACTTCGTCTGGTGAAATTTAATCTTTTGCTCTGATTTCGGTGCCTCTTTGATCGAGGGCTGCTTCGAATCTGGCCACACAGGTCTTGCATTGATAGCTAAATTCTGGATGCTAGTCCAAGGTTTGAAAATGAAGGGTCGAGTCTCGAGGCTGAGAGCGATCCTAAGCTGCGCAATCTCAAGAGCGATTCCACACAGGTCTTCGCAGGACTGCGCAAAACATTTTTTGAAAGTTTTTAAGAAGGCGACGAATCACTCGCGCCGAAGACAGTGCGGAACCAGTCTGGATTAAGCCAGGATCCTTCTCAGTACTCACGCTGACAGGCATGATTTCAATCATTAAGGGCTTAGCATGCCTCTCTTTTTTTCAATTTGATCAAAGTTTTGCAAATCTTGAGGAATTCCTTCCTCTTTGCTTTTTATCACGTCAGTGTTCAAAAAGGTTTTGAAAAACTTAGGTCAAAACAATGATTTTTAAGGCACAAAGGAGCAGGTGGAGTGCGCTGTCACCCCATTCGAATTCTCTGGCACAACTAGCCCAACACAAATAGCACGGAAATACGGTAGCCGCAGCGGCTGTTTCGTTCAGGTTCCCCGGATGTAACTGGCTCCTCCTCAACAGAGACAGACCCAAAGAAAGTAAAAGATAATTACAAAACAAAACGGTGTTCGAGGCAACAACCCCAGAATCACCTGGTATTCTATACAAAAGAGGGACTGACTCGTTACAACAAGACAGACCCTTAAGCAAAAGGACTGACTCAAGACAGAGACAGACTCAAAACAAGACAAAAGACTGACTCGACATCCAAGCCGGGATTTACAAGATTAGCATTCGCAGATGCTCAAAAAAAATGCGTGCCAGACGCCACATTCAAAAACTCGAGGCGCTGCCCGCAGGCGGTTGAATTCCAAACTACATACTCACAGTGTCGGTGTCCTCAAAATCCAACAACTGAGTGGTGACAGATTTAGCTGAGGTGGGTGGGAGGATAACCTCGTTGTCAATCAGGTCCTGCACCTCATGGCGGAGGCGAAAGCAGTTATCGGTGGAGTGGCCAGACTGCTGGTGGTACGCACAGTACTGTGTAGCATCGTGGCCTGCCGGGAGATTCTTCGGCAGAGGTCGCGGCTCCAAAGGTGTAAGATGCCCCTTCTTGGACAAAATAAGAAGCGCCCTTGATAGCGGCATGTAGAGGGCATGAAAGACCCTATGCCCTCGGGGCTGATACTTGGAAGTCTGAGTGTTCTTGCTTGACGTACTGGCGAATGGATCGGCAGGTGCAGGCTTGGATTTCTGATCCTTTCCCGGTGTAGGGTTAGGAATAGGAGGAGCTACTCTGGCATGACGAGGCTTATCCCGGTTTTCTGACTGACTCGAACTACCCTCAGGTAGAGTGAGGAAAACATCCTCCACAATTTTGGTTACAATTGCGGATATCTGTTGTTTACTCGTTCCCCCGGCTTTCAAAGCCTTGAGTGCCCACAGCAGTTGTTCCATAGGGTCGGCATCTGCCTTCACTTTGTCTTTACCTCTGGCCTCAGCCTGGTGAGAGGTTTGGGTTGGTACTGATACATCGCTGTTGTGGGTGGAGGCCATCTCCGGCTGACTCAGCTCAATCACAATCCGCCCCAATAGCGGGGGCTCCTGGGGTTCAAAATTTCCGACATACGGTGCAACCGGTGGCGAGGCTGACATCCCGTAGGCGAGATCTGCCACAGATCTTTGAAGATCACCTATCATCCCCATTAACTCAAATGTAGTGGGCTCACGAGCCTGATAGAACTGGGGGGCCCAGATCGGGTGTGCAGCGGGCGACCTAGGAGGATGCGGCGTATCAACGCCAGTCTCACTCTGTAGGGTGATCCCTTGATCCAGCGCGGCTGCCATAACCACTATTTCTTCTGAACTCTGCGTCATCCCTAGTCTTGCCGCAGCAAAGGGGAAACACTGACTATTCTGTATCAACTCTCTGAACTCTCTGAACTGAAAGGAAAAACGGACAGCATTTCAGCCCAAAACAGATCAAACACCGACGTAGTCAATCAACTGATCTCTACTACCGACAATTGTTTCCCAGAATCACTGTTCCGAAAACTGAACCGATACCCGCAGATATAACTGGTTCCTCAGTAACATTGATACTGATGTCTCCCGGGCCGGATATTCAGACTTGTAAACTGATATGTATATTCCCTGTAGAGACACACTCTAAAAGCACATAGCACGTAAAGTAGAGCCAAAACACCCCTATGTTGGGGTAGGGTTTCCCTGTCCTATTTTGTCAGGAGCTAGGGTTTTGCTACGCACACAGCGGTTTCAAACAACTTAGCATCGGGTAAGCAACCTGTCCTAGTTTGGAACGGTCACTATGGATTCCGAATATGCACTAGGTTGAATGGTCGAAAAGGGTGCCCCGGTTAGAACCGGGGTTTGTGTTCCCATACTGGCAGAGCCCGCAACCGGTAAGCCTTATGGTCATGCCTTGACAAGACAAGCCTCTGGCAAACCGCTCAGGAATAGCAGATGGCCAACACGGTGTCCTAGGCACACCAATGCAAATGCAATGCAAAGAAACACACAAACATAGTCAAAACAGGATATCACGAGTTCGAGTCAAGCTCTCTAAACTCCCCAGCAGAGTCGCCAGAAACTGTAGACGTCCCCGAACGCCCCGGGAGGGTTGAGCTCCCGTTCCGTTCGTTTTTGCGGGTCTACTACAGTTCGGACTCCCTTTTTGTTTGTTGCGGTTCGTAATCTGAACCAAAGAGTCCAACTCTGGAAAATCGTTTTGAGAAAACAATTTTTGAAAAGTAGTGCCAAACATGGACTGCTTTGCCAGATACAGAGTCGCCACCTAAATATTTTTAAAATGGGAAATTTAGGAAACCCTGACTCGGCGCCGAAGGCCACGTGTCCGTCATCACCAAAGTGACTTGGCTCGGGAGCTTGGGTACGATCGGGGAAGGTCAGCTATGAGCACCCCCTTTCGCCCGGTCCGAAGACCGGCCTCTACTAACCATGATATCCGTTTTTGAAAACTTTATGCGTTCTTATTCCGGTTGTTAGCCTAGAATTACTATGTTATGCGCGCAGCAAACAAGTATAGACTAGATTGCCTAATTTGGAAACAAGCATTGCATATCCGTTTTGTCTTGAAAAACGTGTTGGTTTTTGCTACTCGCAAGTAGGCTAAAATACGGATTTCAATGAGTTGTTCCAACTCACGCAATCCAACCTCCACCCACAGGCATTCAAACAGTTTATCACGTAAGCATTTAGCCACAGGGAAAGCATACTGTCATGTTAACATTCACACGCATGCGAAGTGCTAAAGCGAAAACACTTACATCGTACTCCGTGCCAAAAACAAATAACTGGTTAGCAAACATGCATGGCCTAGTTCATGTTTAATTGGCTAATGCAACACAGGCATAGATGCAATCTAGAGCAGGCTCGGCTAACCCTAAACATGACATGTGAAATGTTTCACGTAACACGTATTCAATTTGGAATCGAAATTACGGTGCAGTTTGTATGATGTACCGAGCCCGGTGCATGGAAACAAATGCATGAATGCACGCATGCAAAGCATAAGGTATGCTAATCGAAAAAATGCCCTAATCTACCACTGTAAGCAGGTAAATAAAAGGGATAGAAAGAAGTGGGGGTTGGAAGACATGCACCCACTCACGCACCCTTATTACATTTTTGCCCTCACCCGGAGGGACCGAAAGAATATACAAAACCGAATAAATAATTAACTATGCTAGCTAATTAAATATTACAAATTAACTAAATTAATCAATTAAATCAATTAATCTAATTAAGCATTAAATCGCCTCGGGATGAGGGCCAAAAGCAGTGCGCGCTCGGGACTGGCTCGGAATCGCACTGCCGTGCATATATTGCCTCTGTTTCCTCTGCTCTCCTCCTCAGAAAATTACCAAAATCTCCGGAGTGCCTCTCAGGGCACTGGAGATCACCACCGGCTGGGGGAAAACACCATCGGCTGAAGGAGGAGGCCACTGGCACTGAACTGTTCCATCGGCTGGCAAATGGGTGCCGGTCGGCACAAAATGTTCTGCAGAACCTGCAACTCACAGCAGCAGAGGACAAACTATGCATGGCAATACAATTCAAGCCATTTATGCACCAAAACACATTCCCTATCATGTTATTGACTCAAGGGGACATGTGCCTCGGTTCCCGAACCACCAATCACGCATTTCCATGCATGATGGCCCTAAGAACCAAGAATGCAACTTCACTTTCAAATGTATGCAAATCACATAGGCACAAAAGGGGTGCCAAACCTCTATCATACTTCACTTCAAGAGGCCTAGCATGCATGCCAATGCAATAGGGTCCTAAGCATGTTACCTACTATGCCATATGGACAATGCAAGGCACTTATGCAAGCATACAAGTAGGCGTACAAGGCAAGTATGCAAACTAAGCAATGGGATGGACTTATACATGAATTGGACAGCTCTAATAAGGCTCAAAACAGTGGCCAAATGCTCACAAATGGAAACTAAACACACACATACACACACACATGTTAAGACTCAACACTTAGGCACAATTAGGCAACTCTTAAACACATCTAAGAGGCACAAACATAGACCAATGGCATGCATTAAAAGCTCTCAAATTCATGTCAAACATGATGCCAAATCATGCAACAAATCAAATTAAACAAAGCATGCAAATAGCCTAGGCTTAAGGCAAGCTAATAGGGCATTAAACCACACTTTGCACAAACATTCATGGCATGCACTAATCAACCTAAAACAGGTTTCTAGCATGTCAAAACAAAGCCAAATGGCTACTTAGATGGCATCTAAGAGTCATTAAATCAAAGGCATACATTAAAGCCAAAACAAAGGGCATACAACACATGCTCCTAAAGCATTAACAAGGCCACTAAAGCAAGCATACAAGCACACCAAAGGGACTGAAATTACATGTCAAGTGGCCCCAAACCACCAAAATAATGTAAGCAACACATGCTACACATGCACACACTTGAGACCAACAAGCCACAATACAAAGGGGCTATATTAAGCATGCTAAAATCAAACCAAATAACTATGGTCAGACCTAAAACATGTTAAAATAAGCACAAAAGCTTCATGAATGCAAGCCTAAATCATGCTAGAAATGAGGGCATACAAACTAGTCATGTTAAGGCATCAAAAGGACATTACAAGGCAACTATACTAAGCATGTATAGGAGATCAAAAACAACTTGGAATCATGTTATAACATGGCAATATAAGCATGAAAAACAAGTCAAACATGCTCAACACACACTCAAGCATGAAGCTCCATAAGGAAGCAAAGTTTGCCCTTTTCAAGGACACCAAGGAGAGGGGGTGGCCCTCTCCTTCTTGAGACTTCAAGGCATGCTCTTCACCACTGAAATCCCTCAAGATTTCAGTGGTGAAGAGATCCTATCACCAAAATCTCGGATCTCTCACAAAATAGCACAAAAGGTGACCTTTTCAAGGCCTAAGGGTGGTCAAACCTACCCAAACCACTAAACACTCTTAATATACAACAAAGAGGGTTAAAAATCAGAACTTTTTTGTGCCAAACACTAAGTCCAAAAACTGTTTTAAACCAAGTAAAAACAAGGTACAAAAATGGGGGGAAAATGAGGACTAGTGGCTCACCCTTGTAGACCTCTTCACAAAGCTTGGTGGTGTGGCTTCTTTGAGCTCAAAATCAACCAAGAACAGCAAGAACAAACCTCTGGAACCTCAGTAGCAAGAAGAAGGTGAAACACTAGGTGTTTTAGTGCAATAGTGTGAACTAAAGCACCTAGTGTACTAAATAAGCAAGAAAGGAGAGAGATAGGATAGATACAACAAATCTAACCTAAAACCAGACCTTGGCTCTCTCTAACAATGGTTAAGTCTCTCAAGAACCCAACCCTAAGCCAAGAGAAGGAGCTTCTCTCTTATAGAGAAGCAAAGCTTACAAGCTAAGCTATCTCAAGGCTCATCCCCTCCACACACGTGTATGGAGGGGAACCAAAACAACACAGCTGTCTGAAAATATCTCAGAAAGCAAGTGCACAGTGTCCGGCCGGCAGAAAATGTCAATTTGACAAAATTTAGTGCCGGTCGGCACAATAAAGTGCCGATGGAAACTCTGGCCAGCCGATGGCCTCTAGCCCCAGCCGGTGGTGCATGGGGATGCCTCAAAAAGTATTCCCTGCCTTTCCAAGGCAAAACACAAGTGTTTGGTGCAAAACCAAACACAAACGATCAAGTTCGGAGGTCCTGAGGCAAGGCGCGCGAGCCGAGAACTCCGGGAACTCCAAACGAACACAAACATGGATAATCACCGAGTGTTCCAACGGTGACGTCCAAGTCTTGAGGACGGTCAAAAATGGGGTGTCTACAGGCCGCAGCCCTAAACAGGTTTATAAGCCGAAGTTCGGACAAGTGTAAACCCTTTTTCAATCTGGTGAAAAAGGCCACAGATTTCTTATGGACTGAAGAATGTGAGGCCGCCTTGGCCGACCTAAAGAAGTATCTCACCATGGCTCCAGTCCTCTCAACACCTGAACCTGGAGAGGAACTGTTTTTGTACTTAGCAGTTTCGGAGCACGCTGTAAGTGCTGTGATAGTCCGAGAAGAGAAGGGAGAGCAGAAGGCAGTTTATTATGTAAGCAAGACTTTGGCCAGTGCAGAAACAAGGTATCTACCTTTAGAGAAGCTGATGCTAGCCTTAGTGATGGCTTCAAAGAAGTTGAACCATTACTTTCAGGCTCACAAGATTGTGGTACTGACAGAGCACCCATTGAAGTCCTTGTTGCAACAAGGAGACTTGACTGGAAGAGTAGCAAGGTGGGCCGTAGCCTTGGGCCAATATGACCTGGAGTTCAGGCCGAGAACAGCAATCAAAGGCCAAGTCTTGGCCGACTTCGTGGCCGAGTTCTCGCCAGAACACATCGAACATCAAACTCCGTTGAGCCAAGATAAACGATGTCTAAACAAGGAAGGAGAAGTCCAGCCAAGGGCTAAAGGAGCAAGGAAGGAAAAGCTCAGACCCTGCAGCATTTACATCGGCGACTCTTTTCAACTTTTTGTTGATGGGAGCTCAAACCGGCAGGGGGCAGGGGCAGGAGTAGTGCTGATTTCCCCCGATGGGGAGATATTGGAGCAGTCCATTCGACTGGGGTTCAAGGCCTCCAACAATGAGGCAGAGTATGAGGCGTTGATTGCTGGACTGAAGCTGGCAGTCGCAGCAGAAGCAGATGAGGTAATAATCTTTTGTGATTCACAACTTATAGTGAATCAGACTACAGGGGAGTTTGCAGCCAGAGATGAAAGGATGTCGGCATATGCAAAAGAGGTCATCAGACTAGCAGCCTTGTTTCAGAATTGCTGACTGCTCCAAGTAAGCCGAGATGATAACAGCCACGCCGATGCGTTGGCCAACCTGGCGAGTTCAGTGAAGGCAGGAAAAGCAAGGACAATTATGATTGACTACATATCGGGCCCGAGCATAGAACCACAGAACACAAAGCAGGAGGCAATGTGTGTGGACATGGGGCCAAGCTGGATGGATGCGATTGTTGCATTCTTGAAAGAAGGAAAGCTGCCAGAAGACCGCAAGGAGGGACACAAAGTCAGACTGAAGTCGGCAAGGTTCAGCCTGACTGCTGAAGGACATCTTTACAGGAGATCCTTCACTGGACCTCTTTTAAGGTGTGTACACCCTCTTCAAGTTGAAGATTTTTTGTACGAAATTCATGAAGGAGTCTGTGGAAGTCACACAGGGGGGCAGATCATTAGCTCATAGGGCCATTACCCAGGGGTATTGGTGGCCCTATATGCAAAAAGACGCAGAAGCCTATGTGAAGAAGTGTGAACAATGCCAGAGGTTTGCACCTCTGATACACTAGCCAGCAGCCGACCTGCACCCGGTTTCCAGTCCTTGGCCATTTGCCCAATGGGGCATGGATCTCGTTGGCCAATTGCCCCAAGCAACTGGGCAGAGGAAGTACCTACTGGTAGCAACGGATTACTTCACAAAGTGGATAGAAGCAGAGCCTCTTGCCAAGATCCGAGATGTGGATGTGAAGAACTTCATCTGGAGAAACATCATAACCAGATTTGGGATTCCAAGAGCAATAGTTGCTGACAATGGAACACAGTTTGACAGCAAACTCATCAAGAGTTTTTGTGCAAAGTTCAAGATAAAGAATTACTTTTCAACACCAAGCTTTCCCCAAAGCAATGGGCAAGCAGAAGCATCGAACAAAGTAATTCTGGATGGGATAAAGAAGAGGCTGCAGGCAGCAAAAGGAAAGTGGGTAGACGAGTTGCCCAATGTGCTTTGGGCATACCGCACTATGCCGAGAAGATCAACAGGGGAGTCCCCCTTTGCCATGATTTATGGCACAGAGGCAGTCATTCCATTGGAGATCGGCATCCCAGGAATCAGAACCCAGGGAGTTGAAAACGGGACTAATGATGTGCTCTTAGCCCGAGATCTGGATCTACTAGAAGAAAGAAGAGAGAAAGCTACAGTCCAGCTTGCAGCATATCAGCAACAGCTTGCCAAAGCTTACAACAGGAAAGTTAATCCTAGGGATTTTCAAGTCAACGACCTAGTCTTGAGGAAAGTCGTCGGCAATAAGAAGGATCCCAGAGAGGGCAAGCTTGGCCTAAACTGGGAAAGACCCTACAGAGTTACCTCGGTATTGGGGAATGGGGCATATCGGCTAGAAGATAATGAAGGCCAAGCATTGCCTAGACCATGGAACACTTGTAATTTAAAGTTTTTCTATCACTAGATGTTGTTTTATTTTTTTGCTGATGGGATCAATAAAATCTCAGCAAGATTTTCCAGAACTTATAAAACAATGCATAGTGGTGTTTGTGTTTTTTCTTACGAATAATGAGAACCCAAGTGGAACTTAGGTTCACATTGGGGGCAGAGATAAGACAGTAATGTTTCCGAAGTTAAGCCGAGATAAATTCATTTTCTTTACTTGTTGAAATTTGTAGCAATTTACAAGTTAAAGTTAAGCTGAGATGAATTCCTTTTCTTTACTTGTTGAAATTTGTAGCAATTTACAAGTTAAAGTTAAGCCGAGATGAATTCCTTATCTTTACTTGTTGAAATTTGTAGCAATTTACAAGTTAAAGTTAAGCTGAGATGAATTCCTTATCTTTACTTGTTGAAATTTGTAGCAATTTACAAGTTAAAGTTAAGCTGAGATGAATTCCTTTTCTTTACTTGTTGAAATTTGTAAAATTTGTAGCAATTTACAAGTTAAAGTTAAGCCGAGATGAATTCCTTATCTTTACTTGTTGAAATTTGTAGCAATTTACAAGTTAAAGTTAAGCCGAGATGAATTCCTTATCTTTACTTGTTGAAATTTGTAGCAATTTACAAGTTAAAGTTAAGCCGAGATGAATTCCTTATCTTTACTTGTTGAAATTTGCAGCAATTTACAAGTTAAAGTTAAGCTTTATCTATTGTTCAAAACCTTGTTGAAATTTGTCACAATTTGCAAGTATGTTGGACTAAAGTCTGCAGATCAGTATCTAGCCGAAGTACAATTTATGGTAAGACTACCCGAGGTATTTAACCCCGAGATGATTGCACAAAGAAGGAAGGAGTATGCCACTCATGCGAAGTATTCTAAGTGTAAAGCCATGCAGAAGCAATCAAAGGAAGTTAAAGAATAAAGCATTCAGAGGAAAACAACTACAGTTGTATATGAAAAAGGCACAATGGCCTAGCAAAAGTCAATTGTTCACAAGTAACAAAGAGAGGCACATCGGCCATAAAAAGAAAGCTTGCATTGTTCAGAAAGCAAAAGAAACAAAGTACAAAGTCAAAAAAAAAAAGAGGAAAAAACATCAGGGTTGTGATTCTTCAGCTTGAGGAGTGGTTTGGGTCTCCACCTCGGAAGTCTCTTGGAGAACAACCTCGGCATGCTTTTCTGCTACAACCTCGTCCTCCTTTTCAGCAGCCACTTCGGCATCAATCTCGGCCAAAGTCGTCTCGACAGTTCTCTCAGCCAAAAGAAGGTCAGATGAAAGATGCCTAGTGAAAAGGACCTTGGGTGCTTCCTCAACCACATCGCCCTCTTCATCCACAGTCAAGTCCAGGACTTGTTCAGGAGGAGGAGGGGACTTGGCCTCAGAATCATCCTTGAATTTCCTCACCAAGGCACCATCATCATCGTTGTCTTCATCCTCAGCTTCAGATGCAGCTTCTTCCTCAGCCTGAGTTGAAGGTTGAAGAGGAGGGAAGGGCAGAGGGATAGCTTCGGCCTTGCGCCATGGTGAATCAGCTGGAAGATCAAGTTTTTTGGCCAAGGACATCCAACCAAGGGAGAAGCCCCTGTTGCATGCCTGCCTAACTTGAGCCTTGTAATCCTCAGCTACATCCGCCATGCCTTGGGCATAGGCCTTTTCATCGGCCGCAGTGATCTCGGCACTCTTGGTGGCCAGTGCCTCCTCAAGCTCTTTCTCAGCTTAGGCCTTTTTCACCTCGGCGTCCCTCTTCTCAGCCTCGGCAACCTTTTTGATAGCTTCGGCCGCTTCAACTTTCTCTTCAGCGAGAGACCGGGCTTTGGTTGCAGCCTCGGCTTGATCCTCTAGTTTCTTCATTCTTGATTGAAGAGATTTGCTCTCCTTTTTCAAGGCAGCAATTTCTCTCTTCATATCAGCCATCCTTGTTCTATTCTCGAAGGCTTGAATGGAAAAGGAGTGGGCGTGTTGAACGGCCTGAAACAGCACAAGGTAGAAAGTATCTCAAAGTGTTAGGAAATAATTCAAGTTTAACACAGGAAGAAAACAAGAGTACCAAGCAGGGATACTTACTTGGACTGAGTGTTGGAGTATCAGGGCATAATTTTCTTCCTGACTGTATGTTGCATTTTGCTCCAAGTCATTTGGCAAAAGCAGTGCCATGCTGAGACCAACTGCAACATTGATGTCGTCAGCACTCTCAGAAGCCATGATCGGCCTGTCTTCCAGAGTCAAATCTGGGGCCCATGGAACGTCGGGCTTCTTGGAGCCCGAGGTCGTCGCAGACGAGGACCTCGGCTTCAACACGCTTCGTGGATTGTGATGGTGGAGCGTCGGCAGGTCTTTTGGCGGGGGTAGAAGCAGACTTCTTACCCGCAGCCCGCTGGGATAGGGGAATATCATCTTCATCCTCGGCTTCAGTAGCCTTGGCTTTTGGTTGGGCCTTCTTAACTCTTATAGGTTTTGGTGGTGGCAAAGGTTGAGCTGGTGGTGCATCCACGTCGGTGGGGAGGTCAGCAAGAAGATCTTGAACAACGGGCCTTCGGCGGACCATCTCGGCTGTTTTGACCAGACGACGTCGACGTTTCCTTTCAGGAATTGGGATCAAAGTGGGAGCCGAGGTTGAAGGAAGATCGGCTGGGTCAGAAGTGGAGCCTTGATCTGTTCTTGATGAAGAGGCGCCTTGGGTTGTCGCAGTAAGGGTGGAATGGCTCTTCTTCTTCTGCCTTGGAACGTCGGGCAGAGTTGATCTATGACGGGGAATGAAATTGAGCACCACTGGAGCCTTGCGCTTGTGGAGGGGAAGGTCTAGGAGTTTCTTTAGACCTTTGCTGGGGAAGTAGCTCTGACGGAAGGTCTTCGGAGGCTGACGGAGGTCTGCAAGACAAATAAACACACATTAGAAATAGATTAAGTGTTGAAGACTTGAGAAGAAAACAAGTAAGTGACACAGAGCTCTTACCCTTTCCCTCTTTTAGTGTTCGGGGGAGAGGGAAAAGATGGACTTCTTCGTCTGGACCAAATTCCCAGTTCCCCGAAGCAATGACATAATCGTCTCCAGCCCCCTTGTTGGAGTCAGGGAGATCGGCTATAATCTTGTATTCAGTGGACCTCGGCTTAAGGTAATACACGAAGCCTTTATCCTTCAGATTAAGGGGGCACATGGTATAGCAGTATTAAAGGTCAGAGAGGATGATCCTAGCGTTTTCTTGCCTAGCTAGGGCTATGGTACCGTTAAGCACTCTATGGGAATTGATAGTGAGCTGCATTGGGTTCAGCTTATAGAAGTTGAGCACCTCGCGAAAGAGTGGATCAAGTGGAAGCCGAAGTCCACACTCGGCAAAGGCAACGATTGGGAAGGGCATAGTATTATCTGTGGGCATGATGGAGTCATCATCCCCAGCCAGTCTCAGATGGACATCGGCTGGGATGGAAAACTCCAGCCTAAAGTATTCAAGTTTGACTGGGGTGTTCACTCTATTCCTCCACATGCCCATGATGTCGGCTCTAACACAGAAGGCTTGGTTTCAGAGGAGAATTAATTTATAAGGGTCGCAGGAACCTCGGCTATAAGTCTGGATAGCTACAGGTCAGGAATGTTTCAGTTTTTCCTAAAGAATAAAGGTTCTATAAGCAAACCCCAAACCTAAGAACTACGAAGACAAAGATTGAAGGCACAAATCTGGAAAAAAATACAACAAAGCAGAAAACAAAAGCGAAGTTTCAGAATAAAAGGACAGAGGTATGGTCCTCAAAAGTAACAGAAATACAGAAGTAACATGGGTTGAAGACCAAGAACAATGTCAAGGCAATAAAAATGTTCATTGCATACGCAAGATTGAGAAATAAGACGCATTCAAGATGAATGATTCGCAGTTCAAATGCTAGAGCAGAACAGTAAAAGCAAGAAATTCCAGAAACGACCAAGAACTGAGAAAAAGAGAGACCAGGGGCTTACCAGATAAGGTGCGGCCGGAATGAAATTCGCCGAGGACAGGTAACGGATGCAACAGTAGCGAAAGCTTCGAAGTGATGGAGAGGTTGCAGAGCTTGAAAGTTTGTAACAATGGCGGATTCGCAGAGAAAAAGTTTCTAGAGAGAGAAAATGCAAGAAGATCGAATGCAAAAGTGAAAGGACGGAGAGGGAGGCAAGAGTTTTGTTAGAAAACTCAAAACGGCGGCAAAGGGAAAAAGGCCTTTAATGCACCTGGGTTAACGCAGGCGTCAGACGGCGCGAGCAGAGAAAAGACGTTTTATAGGCACGTCGCCAGCACGGACCAATGAGATTAAAACGCGTCGACAAAACGGTTGAGGATTGATGCATGACAGCTCATGCGCATGGGAGAATTTGTTTGGGATTCAACTCTGATGAAGAGACATCGGCTAAAGTGAACAATCTCGGCTAAGGGGTTCTTACGCCGACGTAATGGAAGGAAGAACAGTATAGGTTCCATCACCTCAGAATGCCGAGGTAATAGAACCTAGGGGGCAGTTGTGGGGATGTATTTTCAAAATACCAACACGTGGCAAGGTGACGCCGACGTGTCAGCCGAGGTGCCACGTGGCCAGGTAGTTGTGCCGAGGTGATCTCGGAGTGCCGAGGTGATCTCGGAGTTGCCGAGGTTACCTCTGAAGATATCGGAATTCAAAGTAACCGGATAAAGGACAAGAGTCCTAGAACGATGGAAGACTTCAGGATGGATAAGGATAAGACTCCTGTAGAGTTTTATCCCTATCTCTTGGAGAGTCCTAAGGAAGCACAGAATGAGAGTCCATAGGAGTGAGACTTCTAGTGAGACGGGGATTGAGGAGACTATAAAAGAGAGGCACCCCCGGCGGGTTTAAGGTACGCAATTTGTAGTCTTGAGCAATACATTT
The DNA here is from genome assembly GCA_030407325.1 of Camellia japonica. Classification (NCBI taxonomy): domain Eukaryota; kingdom Viridiplantae; phylum Streptophyta; class Magnoliopsida; order Ericales; family Theaceae; genus Camellia; species Camellia japonica. The sequence continues at coordinate 107,192,676 of JAPPVO010000013.1, read as the reverse complement.
AAGCACTTGAGTTATCTTTGAGAGATCTGACTTGCTCGTCGGAGTGCCCCCGGGTGGAAGAACCACCGCCGGAGCCGTTTCTTTCTGTGCAGGACATCCAGGTGTCATCTATTCTGCCTGTGGTCTACAGCTGAATCACTAAGGAGGGCAGTGTGACCGGAAAACCACTCACACAATTTGAGTATAGAAAATTTATTTGGTGAAAGAGTTTTGAAAAGAATTTTGAATTGAGTGGGGAATTTTTGATGTGACATATAATATTTGATACAAAAATTTACAACTCATAACCAAACATACAACTCAAAATTCTATTAAAACACATAAAAAAATTAAAAATTCGGAAAATATTTTTTTCAAATATATAAAAATTAACATATGTCAATTGCCAAAAAAAAAATAATAATAATAATAATTTGCATTGTTCTAGTCAATCGGCCAAACGACCGGTGGGACGTAATTTTTCCACCTTTGACTAAGTTTTCATAACTGAGTGTGGAATTATATTTTGAAAACTCTAAACAAACGCCATGTGCAAAACGTGGGGTGGAAATATATTTAAAAAGGCTAACCAAACGCATTATATTTTCATTTGCAGTTTTTGCCCTTGCAAAGCTAATGAATCTGAAAGAAGATAATGGAAAACTTTCTGCTATAGCAAGGTATTTATATATTAGTTGATGTGTATCATGTGTTAATGGTTTGGTCTGACTGATATGTCTTGCCTTCATGTTTTCCAAACAATCTAGCGCGTGCTCTTACATTAGTCTTTTTTTATTACAGATTCTCACTTTACTGCTTTATGTTTCTGTTGTTAGAGGGTTTCGTTAAGGTTTAATATCTCGGAGTCTATATCTGGGATTGTGATTTTCTTCTTCACCATTTGAATTTATATTTTCCTTTAATTAGTCCATTTTCTCATAGGCCTACGCATTGGGCCTCATATTTGGATTGAAAATAGGATCTCAAAATATGATTTTATGTTGTAGATTTAAAAAAAAAAAAATTCAAATACTATAAGCCCAATTGTATATGGGGCCAATAAATAGAGATACTTACGTGTAGATCTTAATAAGTTGACTTATTGTCTAATAGGTCCTATGGAAAAAATTTGTTATAAAAAAACGTCACTAATTGTAAGTTTTAGTTACAATTTATAAAAATCATGACAAAAAAAAGTCACTAATTGTCAATTTTATCGACATATATAAAAAATTATCACAAAAAAATTATTTTTGAGCGATAATTTTACTAAAATTTATTTTCAATAGGACTTGATGAGAATTAAGTCCAACTATTTGGTCCTATTGGTAGTTTACCTATATATATATCATGATAGATTAGAGGCCCAACTAATATGGGCCCAAAAACAAGAAACACATTCAGTGTGTTTGGTTTGAGTTTTTTGAATTAAGTTTTTTGAAAATTGAATTTTTTGGTTTTCGTGTTTTTTTTTTTTTTTAGTAAATATTTTTTAAATTTTAAACTTTTATTTTTTTTTTTAGATGCACCTTATTTAGACGTATCTAAAAAGTAAAAAATTTATGAAAAAATATTTTAAAAAATTAATAAATACATAAAAATATAAAAAAAAATATACTGAATTATCGTATTTTTTTTGTATTTTTTATATTTAGTGAATTTTTAAAAGGTTTTTTTTAACAATTTTTTACTTTTTAGATATATTTATGTTAGGTATATCTAAAAATTAAAAAAATTGCTTAGAATATTAAAAAAATTCAGTAAAAACAAAAGAAACACAGAAAACAAGAAAGCAGAATTTTTTAAAAAGTGTTTTTGGAAAACTCTAACCAAGCAAAGTGATTATAAATAATAAAACCCACCCTGAGGCTAAGAACGTGAGTCACTGAAAGAAAAGAAACATGGAAAAAACAGTGAGTCTCTCTCTCTATATATATCACATTTAAATGGAGGAAGTTTTTGCCCTAATTTTCCTCCTAATTTCTTGCCCTATATAATTTGTTCTTTAAATTAGAAAATTACCTAATTTATGTGCTTTAGTGGAAGTCTATAATTTTTGTTATGCTCTAATTCTGAAAGTATATTATTTGCAGAGATCAGTGATTGTGAATTTGTGTGGATTTATGATTATATAGAATAGGAAGTATATTTCTGGATGTGAAAAAAGGAAAAAGAAGCAAAAATTAAAAAATTTTATTCAAATAAAAAAGTTATTATAACTTATCATTTTATTCATCAACAATTTTTTATTTTTAATTTAAAAAAATCCCATTTTCGAAGGTTCCCTTGGGCCCCCTACACCTGAGGGCCGGCTCTGCATATATCAGGGTACATGGATGCAAGTAGATAACAACAATGGTAGAGGACCCTAATTTTTGTGGCTCAAATAGTTCGAATTTATCAAAATAACGTCGTTTTGAGTACAAAACAATATTAAAATTGTCAAAACGACATCGTTTTGATAATTTTAAGTCATTTAAGCCACAAAAATTAAGACCCTCAAATATTTTTCAGTAGATAATGGTAGCCTTTCCTAATATTTTTTAACTCATATACAGGCAAGGTTCAGGTAGTGCGTGTCGCAGTTTGTATGGTGGATTTGTTAAGTGGTTCATGGGAAAAGTAAGTTTAATTTCTAGGGAAAATTGCAATTAAAATTATAAACTATTCCATGAATTTATAAATATTTTATGAAACCACTACTGATTTGTAATTTTCCCTAATTTCTAAGGTATATGTTTGGCATCAAGCTTTTGAACAATTATTCTGACTCTTCTTTTCCTTGATGTGTCAAGAATGACGATGGAAGCGACAGCTTTGCTGTTCAACTTGCAGATGAGAAGCACTGGGATGATCTTCTTATTGTTATTCCAGTGGCATGTACATTCTTTTGTTTGAAAACTAAGGTGACTGGTTTTTTATCAGTGAAAATCATCTTCCTTTTTTTTTTTTCTTTTTTTGTGGCCAGAACTACTGTTCATAGAATTCCTATCAGGAAGGGTCTTTGGTTTAAATGTCTTACCGTGAAAGTTGAAACAAATTGTTGCAAGGCGTAATTATTTTTATTAGGTTCAAGATAATTACAATTTATTGTGTCATGTTCCTAGCAGGTGAAAAAAAAAATCTCCAATTCTTCATCTTTTTTCATCAAACTTGAGTGAAAAAAGGGTAGTGAAAAATTTGGTGAAAGATTTTATTCATGCCTTATTTGATGCAAGTTTGATGAAAGGATTTGATTTCATTTTCACCACAATTTTGATCAAATTTAAGTTTGATGAAGTATTGGAGATGTTCTTAGATGAGGGTTTTTTTTTTTCCCCTCAAACCTTTTTTGATTTTGTAACCAAATGGTGCTTCTGTTGATTCAGGTAAGTTCTCGGCAGAAGGAAACTAGTAGCACCAGAGGAATGCGTGAGAGCATTGAAACAAGTACGCTCATACAGTATCGAGCAAAGGTATTTCGTGGTCCTCTGACCTCTCAATGACACTGAAATTATTCTCCTTAGATTTTCCATAGAGAAGTCCTTGCAATAGCCTGAGCTTATGGGTTTTACATAATTCTAGATTTTTTTCCAGTTATATTGTTCAACCTAATAATGCATTATGATTTTATGGTCTCTTTTCCTTTTCCATTTTTTTTTTTTTTATAAAATTATTATAGATGAAATTTTCAAAGAATGTTGGCAGTTATCTTACTTGGTATATTTTTTCATCCTTGTTCTGGAGCAGGAAGTAGTACCAAAACGCATCGTTGAAATGGAAGAAGCCATAAAAAATCGTGATTTTCAATCTTTTGCACGTTTGACATGTGCTGAAAGTAATCAGTTTCATGCAGTCTGCCTAGATACAAGTCCCCCTTTATTCTACATGAACGACACATCCCACAGGCAAGTCCTGTATTTTTTTCTTATCTTGAACTTTAGGTGGCATAATATCTTCTCTCTCACTCTCTCTTTTTTTTTTTTTTTTTAACTTTAGAAGCATCATAAAAAAAATCCAATTCTAATTTTAACGAATGTTTAATGTTTCAGGATAATTACTTGTGTTGAGAACTGGAATCATTCAGAAGGATCACCCCAGGTTTGTGGCTGCTATGATAACAACCAGTTAATGTTTCAAGATATGTTTTCACTTCTTTGTTAACCCATCAATGTGTGAAAAGTTTGTTATGCTAATCAAAATTTGAACATGAACATTCTTCCACAGTTTATTTATTATTATAATTTTTTTAAATTCTAAAATTCCGTACACTTACTGTAATGGTAATTCTGCTGCAATCACACATAAATAAATTGAGGCTTTGCAATGAGCAATTTTATTGAACATGAGATTCCACGAAATAGGGGATTAAGTGGAAGCCGAAGTCCACATTCAGTAAAAGCTACTATGGGAAAGGGCATTGAATTGTCTGTGGGCATGATGGAATCGTCATCCCCAACTAGCCTTAGGTGAACATCGGCTGGAATGGAGAATTCTTGCCTAAAGAATTCAAGTTTTGTTGGGGGTGTCTATGTAGACACCCCATTTTTGACCGTCCTCAAGACTTGGACGTCACCGCTTGAACACTCGGTGATTATCCATGTTTGTGTTTGTTTTGAGTTCTCGGAGGTCCCGACTGCGCGTCGTGCCTCAGGATCTCTCAACCGACTTGTATTGTGCTTGGTTTTGCACCAAGACTTGTGTGTTTTTTTTTGCACCAGAGGGTAGGAGGAGGCTTTTTGGCCACTCCTGGATCCCACCAGCTACCCCTGTACTTCACCGGCCCTAATTTGGTTCCACTGGCACTGTTTTCTCACAACCTTTGGCCGGTCGGCACTTTATACTGCCGGCCGGCAATATTTTCGGCCGGTGACCTTTTTGGCTGGTCGGTGTGAACCCTTTGCACCCTCCCAGCCTGGTGCATGCCAGCTGTGCCAGCTGGAATGCACCATCACATTTTCCCGTGCACAAGTGTGCACCCTTTGCACCTTTGAACCCTCTAAGCTTCTAGAAGCTTGAACCTTTGGCCAAGCTCAAGAAGCTTGGCCAGCTATCTTAGCTTCTCCAAGAAGCCAAGACCCCTTTGCACCCCTTGGACCTTTCCTTTAGCTTAGCCATTAAGTTACTTGGCTTGGTCTTGGCCTATTTAAGCTCCTCTCCTCTTCCTTGAGCTAGGTTAGAACTTTTGGAAACACAAAACCAGAGATATATCTCTATATCTCTGATATATATCCATATATATCTATATCTCCCTCTCTCTCATCCTTGTGTGTGTGTTTTTGGCCCAAATAGTGTGTTTTACCTTACTTTTGCACCATTACACACACTATTACACCTAGCTCCGAGATTGAGAGGCTTGGAGGTTTGTTTTGTGAGGTTTTGGACTGGTTTTGATCAAAAGGAGAGGGCTGCACCACCTGTTCTTCAATGGATCTTCAAGGGTAAACTTTTTGCTTTAGTTTCCCTAATCTTGCACTAGCTTTCTACCCCTTTTACTTTGTGCTTTTGGCTTTGCATATAACATAAAAAAAGGCTTGTATTTTCATGCTCTAGAACATTCATCAAGGGTGTTTGGTAGTTTGGGTGCTAACTCACCCCTTTAGGCCTTGTTTTGGCCATTTTGGTGCCTTTTTCTTAAGGCCTTGTTTACCTTGGTGTTTTGGGTCTTCTCACCACTGAAAACCAGTGGGTTTTCAGTGGTGAGGAGGGTACTTTGGAGTCTCATATAGGGGAGGGACACCCCTCTCCCCTTTGTCCCTTGCTTGCCTTTGTCTTTGGCTTGAAGGGTAGCATGCATGAGTGCTTGCATTTGGCTTCATTTCATAGCTTTCTTGGCTGTTTTAGGCCACATTTAACCTCTGTCTAATGAGGGTTTTGTGGCCCTTAGCATGCATCTTATACTTGTCTTGTAATGCTCTCCTTTGCCTAAACATGTGCCATGTGCTTAACCTTGTATATCCTCATGTTTTAGTCTAGCTCGTTGAAGCATTTGGTCATGATTTGTCATGTTTTAGGGCTGTGAGCCACTGTTTTTGTCATGTTTGCCATGATTAGCATAGTTGCTTTGCATTTGGCTTGTAAGCCTTGGTTGTGTTGGCCTTTAGCATGCTTACCTTAGGCCATCCTTATGATTTGGCATCATTTAGAATCCTATTTCAGTCCATAAGTCATGTGTGTATACTTGCATATGTGACCTATTTCATGCTTTAAGAGTGTCCCCCTTTAGGCCTTGAAATAAGCCTAATGCATGCTTGTATGTTGAAAGCATTTTGGGGCTGCCATATGAGGGGATTTGGGTGTCTTGTTGCATGATGGAAATCTGTTCTTGGTTGTTAGACTTGTGCCATGAACGGTTGTGTTGGTAGTAGTGGAATGCCTCTTGTTTATGTCTTGGTTTTAGGCCCATTTGCTTGCATGTTTGCATGAGTGTTGGTCCACCATTTTGGGTACTTTTCGCCACTGTTTTGGGGAGGTTTGAGGCCTGCCCTTTATGGCTTGAGTCCACCCTTACATGTTTATATCATGGTTGTTGCATGTTTGACTAATGAGGCCTTGATTACATGCTAATTCTATTGCATAATTGTCTCATGTTCGCATCATATTAGCATCTTGTGCACTCTAGCATTTTGCATGCCTAATATGATAGATGTGTGGCATTTGGTGTGTTAGCATCCTAATCCTCATGTTGCATCATTTGAGCTATGTTGCATACATGCATTCCATGGTTTGGCTTGGGGTTGTCAAGCCAAGCATGAGGATTGAGAGGAGTTCACACTTTGAGTGGTGCAACTTGTCTTAGCCCTCGATCACTAAGGCCCTTGACCAACACATGATAGGGCCTTGGTCTTCACTTGTGTGTTTGCATGCATTTCCATTGAATTGCCATCTTAGTCTCTTAGGCCATCATGCATCAAAGTGCACAATTGATGGCCCAAGGACCAAGGGCCATGTTTCCTTGAGTTACACACATGATAGGAAGCATTGGCCATGCTTACATATGCTCAAAATCCAATACCATGCACTGTCTGTCTGCTTTTGCTGTCAAACTGTCTTCTGCAGGAATTGTTTGCCGACCGGCAGAAAAGAGTGCCGACCGGCACTGTATTTTTGGCCGATATCCTCTAGAGCAGCCGGTGGTCATTATAAACAGCCGGTGGGAATTTCCTCCAGCCGGTGGTGTACAGCAGCATGCAAGAAAGGTGTTCTGGGACTTTGGAAAATTTTTAGAGAGACAGGGCAGTAAAAACAGAAGCAGCAGTGGTATGGTGCGGATTTCTGGGCGAGACGGACTGAAGCATGCATCATTCGCGCATCCCGAGGCGGAGGCCGTGGCCATCCTTCCTTTTTGCATTTATTTGTTAAGTAGTTAGAATTCTGTAATATTTTATTCGTTTATTCTTGAATTGTATTATTCTTTTGGTCCCTCCGAGTGAGGGCAAATTTGTAAGAAGTGTGTGTGCGTAGGTATGTATGTCTTCCAACCCCACTTCTTTCTTCCCTTTTATTTACCTGCTTATGATGGTAGATTAGGGTACATTTATTTTAGCATACCTTATGCAATGCATGCGTGCATTCATGCATCTGTTACATGCACCGGGCTCGGTACATCATACAAACCGCATTGTATTTTCAATTCCAAATTGAATACATGTTACTTGATTGTATTTCGCATTTTAGGGTTAGCCGAGCCTACTCTAAGTTGCATCTTTGCCTGTGTTGCATTAGCCACTTAACATGAACTAGGTCATGCATGTTTGCTAACTAGTTTATTGTTTTGGCACGGAGTACGATGTAAGTTTTTATGCTTTAGCATATCGCATGCGTATGAATGTTAACATGACAGTATGCTTGCCATGCGGCTAAATGCTTATGTGAAATAAACTGTTTGAATGCCTGTGGGTGGAGGTTGGATTACTTGAGTTGGGATAATTCATTGAAATCCGCATTTTAGCCTCCTTGCGAGTAGCAAATTCCAAACGTTTTCCAAACAAACGGATGTGCAATGCTTATTTCCAAATTAGGCGATCTAGTCTATACTTGTTTGCTGTGCGCACAACATAGTAATTCTAGGCTAATAATTGGGATAAGAACACATAACGTTTTCAAAAACGGATATCATGGTTAGTAGAGGCCGGTCTTCGGACCGGGCGAAAGGGGGTGCTCATAGCTGACCTTCCCCGATCGTACCCAAGCTCCTGAGCCAAGGCAACTTTGGTGATGACGGACACGTGGCCTTCGGCGCCGAGTCAGGGTTTCCTAAATTCCCCATTTTAAAAATATTTAGGTGGCGACTCTGTATCTGGCAAAGCAGTCCATGTTTGGCACTTCTTTCGAAAAATTGTTTTCTTAAAACGATTTGCCAGAGTTGGACTCTTTGGTTCAGATTACGAACCGCAACAAACAAAAAGGGAGTCTGAACTGTAGTAGACCCGCAAAACGAACGGAACGGGAGTTCATCCCTCCCGGGGCGTTCGGGGACGTCTACAGTCTACCCTGTGCCTTCATATGCCCATTACGTCGGCCTAAATTAAGAAGGCTGGGTTTTAGAAGATGGATATTTCAGAAGGGTTGCTAGAACCTCGGCTTCAACTCTAGGTAAGGACTGGTTAGGCTTGTTTCAGTTTTCCCTAAAAATTGAAGGTTATACAGACAAATCCTAAACCTAAATCTACGGAAGTGAAGATTGGGGGCACAGATCTGGAAAGGAAAAACAAAAAACAAGAAACAAAAAACGACATTTCAGAATCAAAGAACAGAGGTATGGTTCTCAAAAGCGAAAGAAATACAGAAGTAAAAGGTCAAGAACAGTGGCAAGAAGAGTGTTGAAACAGTGCAAGTGTTCAAGACATGGGCAAAAGCAGAATTAACGCTTCCAGACGAATAATTCAAACAAATCGAAAGTTTAAAACAGAACAGTAATGGCAGCAAGAAGATAGAAGAACCTCAGTGAATTGAAAACATAAAGAATATGGCTTACCAGAGAAATTGAAGCCGGGATGAAGTTCGCCGAAGACAGACGACGGTTACAGAGGAGACGAAGTGGCGAGAGCTTCACCAGAAAGACAAATGAATGGGGTTACAGAGCTTGGAGCCTTAGCAATGGCAAATTCGTGAAGAAAGAGCCTTTAGAGAGAGAAAAATGAGTAAATCAGATGCAAAAGTGAAGAGACGAAGGCAAATGGTGTATTTTTTGTTGAAAACGTGAAACGGCGGCAAAATAAGACATTTAGTGCGCCTGGAAAAACATATGCGTTAGACGGCGCAGACAGAATTTGTACAGCATACAAGCGCGTGGCAGGCACGGCCCAATAAGGATAGAACATGTAAGAGGAACGATTGAGAAAAGATGCATGACAGCTCATGCGCGTGAGGGAGTTTGTTTGAGTTCTTGTTCTCTGATGAAGGCATGTCGGTCTAAAGTGAATGATCTCGGCTGAAGAGTTCTTACGTCGACGTACTGGAAAGAGGAACGATATAGGTTCCATCACCTCAGAATGCCGAGGTAATAGAACCTAGGGGGCCGTTGTGGGGATACATTTTCAGAGTACCAACACGTGGCAAGGTGACGCCGACGTGTCAGCCGAGGTGCCACGTGTCCTGGCAGTTATGCCGAGGTTATCTTATCAAGATCGACGTTATCTCCGAAGATATCGGAATCCGAGATAAGCAGATAAGGGACAAAAGTCCTAGGATGAAGAAAGACTTCAGGATGGATAAGGATAACACTCTTGTAGAGTCTATCCTTATCTCTTGAGGAGTCCGAAGTAAGCACAGAATTGGAGTCCATAGAAGTCAGGCTTCTAGTGGGACTGGGATTGAGTAAACTATAAAAGAGAGGCACCCCCATGGGTCTAAGGTACGCAATTTAGGCTTTGAGCATTGAGTTTAGTACTATTGATTATCTTAGAGAGATATATTGACTTGATCGTCGGAGTACCCCCGGGTGGAAGAACCACCGCCGGAGCCTTCTCTTTCTGTGCAGGACAGTTAGGTGCCATCTATTCTGCCGGTGTTCTACAGCTGAATTACTAAGGAGGGCAGTGTGGTCAGAAAATCACTCACACAGTGTGGTCAGAAAATCACTCACACATAAAGAGAGAACAAATTCATATGAATCTAAATAAGAGATTATTAATAAAACTCATGTAGATAGCAAAAAAAAAAAAAAAACTCACAAAAATAAGTGGTTATCAACTAATTCATCTTTAAATATCAATCAGTGTGTTTGGTTTTAGTTATCTGAATTTAATTTTTTAAAAATTAAATTTTTTGTTTTTCGTGTTTTTTTTTATTTTTAGTGAATATTTTTTAAATTTTAAACAAAATTTTTTTAGATGCACCTTACTTAAATGTATCTAAATAGTAAAATATTTGTGAAAAAATATTTTAAAAAAATATTAATACAAAAAAATATGAAAAATGTATTGAATTTTCATATTTTTTTGATATTTTTTGGTATTTAGTGTATTTTTTAAAGAAATTTTCACAAATATTATAATTTTTAAGTGTATTTATGTTAGGTGTGTCTAAAAATAAAAATAAAAAAATTACTTCAAATATTAAAAAAATACATTGAAAACATTAAAATACGGAAAATAAAAATGTAGAATTTTCTGAAAACTATAACCAAACAAGCTATATTTTTTTTCTTTTGATTAAAAATCAATGAACATGTATAAAGATATCTGATTTAATTTGTTTGTTTTATTTTTCAAAAAAAAATCTAAAAAATTTCAGAAATTAGTTTGGTAAATTTTATTTTTTTAAAAAAAAACTCAATCTTTTTATATGATTTCCCCTTTTTTAGTAAATAATAATTTTAAAAATGTGTTTTTTAATATTTATTTTTGTCAAATTAGTTTCTAATTTTTTGGAAAAAAAATTAGAACACAAATTTTAAAAACTCAACTAAACAAAATTATATATATTTGGAGCACGTATTTATTTTATTTTATTTTTTAATTCTATATATCCCGGTGTTACAATTCTAAGACATATTTTGAGAAAAATAATACATACTTATTTTCTTTACTTGTCTTCATATAATAATAACAATTGAATAACCTAAATAATTAAAATACTATAGTGTGTTTGGTTTCAATTTTTGAAAATTGAGTTTTTTATTTTTCGTATTTTTTTTATTTTTAGTGAATGTTTTAAAAAATTTAAGTAATTTTCTTTTTACTTTTTTTGATATCTAAATAGTAAAATATTTGTGAAAAATATTTTAAAAAATTAATAAATAAAAAAAAATATGAAAAATGTACTAAATTTTTTTGTATTTTTTTTTATATTTTTGGTATTTAGTGAAGTTTTTAAAGATTTTTTTCACAAATATTATACTTTTTAAATATATTTATGACAGGTGTGTTTAAAAATTTAAAAAAAAAATTATTTAAAATATTAAAAAAATTCTGTGAAAACAAAAAAATTTAGAAAACGAAAAATAATTTTTTTTTAAAAATAAATTCTAAAAACTAAAATCAAGCAGAGTAATTTTTTCTTGAAATTCTTCGTGATTTACATGGGAACGTATTCATCCAAAAAAATTTACGTGGGAACGTTTCCAGGAGACAACCGGTTAAATAGATGGGAGGGGATTAAGATGGAGGTAGAATTATTTAGTGTTGTGTTTGTTTTGGGAGTGGAGGAGGGGATTAGGATGGAGGAGGTGATATAGATGGAGGTTAGAAGGGGGATTGAGATGGAGGAGGTGGAGATGGTATTAGAAAAATGGTGAGGGGATTAGAAATTTTTTTATATTGGGAAATTTTTTTTAAATATTAATGTTTAATTTTTTATATTTGTTTATTTATTTTATTATTTTATATAAAAATAATTTAACAATTCTTACACTAACAACTACTATAAAAATAAATACAATTTTACTTAATCCCCTCGCTATCAATCCCCTCACGATTAATCCTTTCACTACGAATTCTCTCCATTCTACCTCTGAAAACAAACGGGGCCATACTGTACTGTATTTCAAGTAGATTCCCTACTATTGCACAAATTGAGTCTTTTGGGGAGTTTTGGCAACCCGCTAAAAAATCAATTTGTTTGATTTTTTAGTTTTTTTAGGTCAGATTATTTTTCTATTTTTTTACCACAAAAAAGTCAAAGTTTATCAACTCTCCACAGCACCACTTAGAATTGCTTTACCTACAAGAAGGATTCGCTCCTTATTCTCTCTCTTTGCATCTTTACTTACTGAGTCGTTAGGCTCGCATTTTAAGATTTGTTAAGTATATCATATTTATAAAAGCTTAAATTGATCAGATATTAGAAACAATGTGTTCAGATCATCGAATTAAAAACTATTTTTTTTAAAAAAATTAATAAATAGTTTTGATCAAAATGTATGACGTCATTTTGGCCAAAATTTTTTTAAACAGTTGTGGCCAAAATTTAATCCTTGCTCTTTACCTACCCCGAAAATGAATGGCGTCATTGTGGCCAAAATTAACCTGGGAGGATTCCCAGCACTTTCCTCAACAAAAAAAAAGAAAAAAAAAAGAAAAAAAAGTAGTTGTAGTAGTAGTAGTGGTGTAGTAGTAGTATGGCGTCCGGATCCTCTAGAGTAACTCTCTAGAGTGATCTCCTAAAGTGGATGATCGGACGGCTGTGGTTAAGCCTCACCAAAACGACGTCGTTTTGGTGAGGACTTTCAAAAAAAAAAAAATAAAATAAAAATCCAGATTCGGGGATTTGAAATGGAAATGCAGATCTGAAATTAGAGAGAGAGAGAGAGAGAGAGAGAGAGAAGGGCAGAGAGTTTTCGACATCCGACTCGCCACCGTCGCCGCTGCCGCTGCCGCTGCCACACCTGGGTCACCATACTCCAACAGATTGAAAGAAAAAACCACAGGTTCGTTCAGGGTCGAAACTTCAAATATTAGGGCTTTGATTCAAAAAATTAGGGAAAAAATGAAAAAATATGATCTTACGGTTTTGATTTGAGACTTTCTACATGATTTATTTCAAATCTATGCTTAGAGGAACCGAATTGTATATATATATGCATCTGTGTGTAATTTAAATCAAAGAAATGGACATTTATATATATATATATATATATGCATCTGTGTGTAGATAACAGTATGTAATAGAAATTTATGAATATATTTATATATATTTATCAAAGAAATTTATGAATATATTTATATATATATATATATATGCATCTGTGTGTAATGGGCCTGAAATGGGCTGTTAATCTGTGTGTAAGTTAAATTATATGACACTGGATACTCATACTCATACACATTGATATAGGGTTTGCCTCTTTGGTGATTTAATTAATTTATTTTTTTTAGAACCTTTGTTGATTTAATTTCAATATCAGGAGGTGTCACTTTTAGAAAATGACTCTATTAAGTCAAATATTTTAGTTGAATTAGGATTTTATTCTTTGTTAGAAATTAAAATAGTGAATTTAAGTCAAACTGGACTACTAGCAGTAAGAATACACAAACAGGACTTCTGTAACTAAATTCACATTCAGAAAGAAAATTTTAGGAACACAGAATCCATTTTATTGCATGGGTGGGCACTATATCTGAATGTGATATAGTAATAGGGAAACAAAGATGGCTGAATTGAAAACTGAATATGCTATTAATTTGTTTGTGTCTATATTAAAGAGAGGGAGAGAAGGGATAGAGGATTTTTCTCCATCTTGTTCTGTTCCTTTGAAATCCCCAAAATTATAAGCCTAAGTTTTTATAATATAGCTCCAAATTCCAATTCCAAAAGGGGAAATTACAGGAAGGAGCAAATCCCATGGTGATTCTAAGCTTCCAAGCAGTAGGAAAACATATGCAATACACATCGTAACAGAATGATAACAGTATGTAACAGAATGAAATACACATCGTGCCCTTTAGATAACTTTTGATAAACAAATGTTGTCAAAGATTCATAACTTTAGATAAAGAAATGTTGGAGCAAACAATAGGAAAACATATGCAATATAATTGAGTTTTTTTTTTTTTTTTAAACCAAACCCAAGTCATACCAACCAGCCCTGCTTGCACACTGTTTTTCAAGTAAAAGTAATGGACAGATTAAACATTGGTTGGTATTTTTTATGCAGATAAACAAATGGCTTCATCTTCTACTCATAATACGAACTTAACATTAAAGCCAAGGTTTTGTTACTGTGGAAGACTAGCTTCCGTGCATGTTGTACGGACCAATGCAAATGGAAATAAAGGACGTGTTTACTTTGTTTGCCCAAGCAAATATGTAAGTACCTGTTATATAAATGAATCTGTTACTTTTTACAAATTTCATTTTTCCTTTATTGATTAACTAATTCTTGTCCATTGTAGTCTACGAACCACCACTGCAATTACTTCAAGTGGTTCGCAGATGATGACGACGACGACGACGACGACGACGACGACAACATTACCGCATCAACTTCAACCAATGCTCGACCTCGGACAGATTCAAGAACAGAAGAAATTAATGATCTTAGGACAACGGTTGGTGAGCATGAGAGAAGGCTTCAAAGGATGGAGAAGATGTTCAAGGCAATGACTTAATTGTATTTTGTGTATTTTTTTACACAAAATACACAAAATACAAGAACAATAGGTTGATGTTCAAGGCTTCATTGTATTTTGTGTATGTTTTTACTTTATCATGTAAATGACTTAATGTAATCTACTTTGTGTATTTTGTGTATTCAAGAACAATGTACTTTTGTATTTTAGAACAGTGTACTTTTGTGTATTCAAGAACAGTGTATCATGTAAATGACTCAATGTCATTTTTTATGGGTTCTACTTTTCAAGTGTATAACAGCATACATCAATTAACTATGTTTTGAATGAACAGGTGTACTATATGTGTGTATAACAGGTTTCCAAATTGATGTATGCTGCCAAATATGTTTGATTGATGTATGCTGCGAAATATTTCATCAAGAACAGGTTCAAGGTGTATTTGTAATGGACAGGTTTAATGTGTTCAATGAACAGGTTGAAGGTGTATGCTGCCAATATGTAGATTGTTTACAGGTTGAAGGTGTATGCTGCCAAATATGTGGATTGCTTACAGGTTGAAGGTGTATGCTGCCAAATATGTACGCTACCACTTCAATGAACAGGTTGAAGGTGTAAATTTATTATTGACTTGAGATGATTGTAGGTTTACAGGTTGAAGATTATTGTAGAAATCCACAAATGCCCAGATAATTGGCTCATGATATGGTTGATGTTTGATTAAGTGTAGAAATCCAACACTTCTCCGTTACCTATCAAAAAGTGATATGGTCGATGTTTTCTGCGTGCACTATGGTTAAACTACAACTTTCACATTATTGTTAACAAAACATTACCCGTATATACACATATGGGTAGATCTGGATATCATCAGAGTTTTCATTGCGAATTGTTATAGTCATCTTGAAAACTGGATGATGCATATCAGTGGTGACCCAATATGAGCTTGAACCTGGCTCAAATGAAAACAGTTCAGCTCAGCAATAAACCATCATAATCCCCAAAACATTGAAATATATGACTGGACAGAATTTAAGCAACATCCAAACATTTAAAGACAGACAGAATTTAAGCAACATCCAGACAGAATTTAAGCATCATCTAGACAGAATTTAAGCAACATTTGAGCATTATTCAAGCAAAAAATCTGCAACAGTTTAACTCAATTTCAGCAACATTTCAACTCAATTTCAGCAAATTTTGAGCAACAAATTCAGCAACATTTTAACTCCATTTCAGCAAAATTTCGGCAACAATTTCAATAACATTTCATCAACTCTATTTCAGCAACAGTTTCATAAAATTAATCAAATTTTCAACATTCCAACCAAAGTTTCAGCAACAAAAATTTGATGAAAGGTTTTGAATATTACATATCCAACAAAAATTTCACAAAAATTCCCTAAACAAAATAATGCTAAGATGTTGGCGTGTGATCCACATCCCCATACCCACGGCCACGCCCATGACCATGACCATGTAGTACCTACAAAAAAAATAAAGTAATATTACATCAAAGGAACCATAAAATAAAATGGAACTTTAAATGAATGAATGACAAAATAAAAGAGAAAAGGTGAAAAAAAAATTACTTCACTACATGCGGGACTATTTGAAGCTTGCGAGTGATAACTACTTGCATTGTTAAGCAATGCTTGATAGGTTCCATGGACGGAATACATCGATGGCATTGAGAAATGCATATTGTGATGAAGAAAACTTGGCTGCAACAATAACAAACACATATCAATCTAAAATGATAATAGTCAGCTACAAATCCGTACTAAAACTTTTTATTAAACTTTTTATTTAACTTACATCATAGGCGGGATACATAAATTGAGACGAAGAAGCTCTAACTTGAGGAACACTCGGCGAGAATGGAGGAAGTTGAGGAACACTTGAAAATAAAGGAGCCGATTGAGGAATTAAGGGAGGTGCTTCAGGAGCACTTGTCGAAAATAAGGGAGGAGTTTGAGGAGTAACAGACATGGAAGCTTGAGAAGCATTATGTGAACTTGTTTTATTTTTCTTTGCCAAGGCAAGCTCCAAACCACCTTTTGTCCGCCTTCGTCCCTTGCTAGTGCACTCTTTTCTCTTGAGTCCTTTTGCTTGGACTACATTTTTATCCGCTACACCATCCACTTCAAAGCTTTCGGGGCATGCGTTGGGGGGGCTTTCTTGTTGAATAGTATCTGAACAAGGCATATTGAATTTTGCGCTTAACATGGTTTCAATGTCTGCAATTAATTCATCCGCTTTCTCGACTGTCAAATTATATGTTTCCTCACTTTCAGAAGCTCTACACGCTACTGATCTGAATATTGCCATCAATGACCTATAACGTGAAGTTTGATGCAATCTTACATCAACCTGAATATCATGCCCAGACCTATCTTTCACATTTTCAGATCTTGCTTTTTTAGTCCATCTCTTCAGAATATACTGTGAAGGAATCTCTTTCAATTTGAGTCTTTCTCTAAGGATCTTCAAACAATGACTACACAAAATGCCCTTCATTTCAAACTTTCTACAATTGCAAGTGACCGAATCATCACACCCCTGCCTCACCTTCCTCACCTTTATACCATTACTATCAAGAACCGTGTAAACGGGTACTCTCACCACCATTTTCAATATCTTCAATGTTGACTTCAAGGGACTTGACATACTCATCCTGAAATTCTTCAAAAATTTTATTTGTGTAAACATCTACAGCTTGCTCCATAATCTTCACTTTAATATTCACCCTGGGCAACTTTTGGCATAGAGCATATTCGACTTGTAACTCCTTGTACCTTTTCTCAGACAGAACTCGATCAAAATGCATGAAAAATTGCATTAAGTTATGATCAGACTGAATGAAATCCTTTAAGAAAGCATTAAAGGATTCACTAAGTTGGGTGCTACTCATGCCCGCACCCCATGCATTTCTAACATATGGCCAACCCCATTTTTCCTTCACCCCAAATGTTAACTTCAACCAATGATTATCTCTTACTTCATACTTGTCAAGCATTTCCTCCCATTTTAACATAAACTCTTCCTCATCCTCGATGTCGTACATAAACGTGTATAAAACACTCTTCATCCCCTTATCCTTCATCGCCTTATCCTTGAAGATAGAATTTGCATGCCTTAATGCATTTTGCATCAAATGCCAAGTGCAAAGGCGGTGGGTTGTGTTAGGCATGACAATAGGTATGGCCTTAGCCATTGCAGCATCCTGATCTGTAAAAATTGTTTTTGGAGCCTTACTTGACATTGCCTCCAAGAATCTTCTAAAAAGCCATACGAAAGAATCGGCGGTCTCATCATACATCAAAGCTGCACCAAATACCACAGTTTCCCTATGATGGTTCAATCCAACAAAAGACGCAAATGGTCTATGTGCACTATTTAACTTGTAAGTAGTGTCGAAAGTGACAACATCACCAAATTGCCCATAATCCATGATCATCTGCGCATCGGCCCAAAATATTTTCGTAATCTGCTCCTCGTTATCTAATTGGACCGAGTAAAAAAAAGATGGATTCTCCAATGATTTGTCACGAAAATATTACAAAATGCTACCTGCCTCCCCATATGCTAAACTGTTTTGCCTCTTCGTTCTCAAATAATTTTTTTGGTCAAGTTTTGTAAACCCAAGCGACTCCCTTCCACCAACTTCATTACCCATGAGCTCAAATGCAGCATTAAGACGGATTCCAGATTTTTCGGCTAAATCAATTTCGGTTGCCTGTGATGTAGATATCTTCCTTTGGGATGGTAACATATGCATACATTCTGTTGGTACAAAGATATGATTATGTTGTTCAACAAAATCACTAACAAAAAATTTCTGTATATTCCTATCCCACTTAATGACAAGTCGGGCTTGACAACCAGTCCTCACTTCCTGCCTAGGATTTTTTGTTAATGGATCTCGCTTGTCAACAACCCGAAATCCCTCCTTATTACAAACAAATTGCCTTGAAGTGATTTGCCCGTCTTTGCTCTTGTTTACATAACCCCTTCTAATACTAAACCCCAACCTTCCTCCATAAGTATTATAGAAATCATAAGCTTCTTGTTCTGTATCAAACGTCATGCGAACTCTAGGCTTCCAATCACACTCACCCCCGTCATTCTCATGATTGTTAGGTTCCATATCAATGTGCCAAGTCACTTAAAAAATAAAAAAGTGCTCAATATTAGCATAAAAACTGTATACAAACCGAATAAGATAATTAACGAATAACAAACGTACCAGCTGAATATATATAAACAAACAAGGAACAATTCTACTAATTAATAATTTTTACTCTCTTATGATCAATAATTAGTAGACCATATCAGGCCAAATAAGAAATGAAGCAGATAAATTCACTAGTAAAGCATCAGCTACCTTTCCATATTTCTAACTAGTCATTTTATATAATCTGAAATCCCATGTTTGCTAACTAAGAGTTCAAAGAAAAATAAGTGCAACAAAACTAAAAACACTGATCATATGCTTAGTTTAATTTGTATTTCCTTGGGCCTTAAATAGAAAATACTCTAATAATAAACATTTTAAGTTTCTTCTTCTTCCTCACATTTAATTAGAAACCAAATTGACAAAAGGAAAAACAAGCACAATAGACACTTCCTAAATTAATAATTGATTTTCAACTGTGAGGTTACTTCTCATCAACTATACATCACCAAAGCTTTAATTTAAGGCTAATCCTTTTCAATTTAGACAGATCAAGAAACTTCCAGTAATTGCAAAGAACAAAATAAAATAAAAATAAAAATTATCAAATCAAATCTAGAAGTTAAATAAACTAAAAAACACTTGACATTTTAATGAGATAAATTAAAAATAAACTAACATGAAATCTGGAAGATAAACAAATCTGGAAGTTTGTTAGGTGCAAGGTTGAAGTCCCACAATGCAGACCAAACATCTTATAGTCAAGATACGGGCATAAAATACAATTTAAAAAAATTATATATGACATATATACATATCTGATCTATTTTTTTACAAATCTTGACATGGGTTCTACTGGTTTTGCAGGTTGCAGTTGATGATAACAACACAAATAGCTCAATACATTCTACATCATTCACCACTGTTGACATATATACATATATACATACATAGATTTATGGAAAGAGAAGACATTTGTACCTGTTATGTTCTATGGAGTTCAACGGGATGCACTGTTCTACGGAGTTCAACGCGACTGCGGGACGGCGGCGACTGCGGGACAGCGGCGACTGCAACGGTGGGCCGACGGGATGCACGACGGAGCTCTGCCTCTCTAACTCTTCTTCCCTCTCTCCTTCTTTCGCAGGTCTACTTCTGCTTCTTCCCACTCGAATGATATTCTTCATTCCTGCCTGGGGGGAATTTTGAATTCGGGAAAAAAACTGGATTTTTTTTTTTTTTGAAAGTCCACAGCCATCCGATCATCCACTTTAGGAGATCACTCTAGAGAGTTACTCTAGAGGATTCGGACGCAGTAGTATGGATATGTTGAACTCCAAATCATGTGTTCAACGCCAAATCTGACGTCATTTTGGCTATAAAAAAAAAAAAGTAGTATATACGGCGTTAATTGGTTTGTTTTTGAGAAACAAATTTTGAATTTTTTTTTTTAAAATTTTGTTTGGTTTAGTAATTTTGGAAAAAAAAAATTCAAAATCATTTTTTATTTCTTATATATCAATCAATCACTTTTTCTCCCTTCTCTCTTCTCTCTCATTTTTAATCGTTTTTTTCTCTCTCACACATTTCCTCAACTATAACAAAATATCAAATCATCCCAAACTCCCACACACCAAAATTATTTTCAAAATATACAACCAAACAAACTAAAAAAATTTATAAACTTTTTTCTCAAGATTTTTTAAAAAAAAATTATCTCCAAAAACTAAACCTCACGCACTCAAAATCTGTCGTCATTTTTGGCCAATTTTATTTGTGACACAGAGGGAGGGAGGAATTTTAAGAAACAATTACTTGTGAATACGTTCCCATGTAAATCACGAAGAATTTTAAGAAAAAATTACTCTGCTTGATTTTAGTTTTCAAAAGTTCTTTTTTAAAGAATTTTATTTTTCGTTTTCTATATTTTTTTGTTTTCACAGAATTTTTTTAATATTTTAAATAATTTTTTTAATTTTTAGACACACCTAATATAAATATATTTAAAAAGTATAATATTTGTGAAAAAAACCTTTAAAAAATTCACTAAATACCAAAAAAATACAAAATTTTAGTATATTTTTCATATTTTTGTGTATTTATTAATTTTTTAAAATATGTTTTCACAAATATTTTACTATTTAGATATCTAAAAAATTAAAAAAAATTACTTAAAATTTTAAAAATATTCACTAAAAATAAAAAAATATGAAAAATAAAAAACTTAATTTTCAAAAAATTGAAACCAAACGCACTATAGTATTTTAATTATTTAGGTTATTAAATTGTTATTATTATATGAAGACAAGTAAAGAAAATAAGTGTGTATTTTATTTTTCTCAAAATATGTCTTAGAATTGTAACACTATGATACACATAATTAAAAAATAAAATAAAATAAATACGTGCTCCATATATATATATAATTTTGTTTAATTGAGCTTTTAAAATTTGTGTTCTAATTTTTTTTCCAAAAAATAGAAACTAATTTGACAAAAATAAATACTAAAAAACACATTTTTAAAATTATTATTTACTAAAAAAGGGAAAATCATATAAAAAGAATGAGTTTTTTTTTTAAAAAAAAATTTACCAAACTAATTTATGAGGTTTTTTAGAATTTTTTTTTTTCAAAGATAAAACAAACAAATTAAATCAGAAATCTTTATACATGTTCATTGATTTTTAATCAAAAGAAAAAAAAAAATATAGCTTCTTTGGTTTTAGTTTTCAAAAAATAGTTTTCAGAAATTTCTACATTTTTATTTTCCGTATTTTAATATTTTCAATGAATTTTTTAAAATATTTTAAGTAATGTTTTTTTTAAGTTTTAGACACACCAAACATAAATACACTTAAAAATTATAATATTTGTGAAAAAATCTTTAAAAAATACACTAAATACCACAAAATATAAATATATATATATATATATATGAAAATTCAGTACATTTTTCATATTTTTGTGTATTAATAAATTTTTTTAAATAATTTTTCACAAATATTTTACTATTTAGATACATCTAAGTAAGGTGCATCTAAAAAAGTAAAAAAAAATTGCTTAAAATTTAAAAAATATTTACTAAAAAAAAAATAATACGAAAAACAAAAAACTCAATTTTCAGAAAACTAAATTCAAAAAACTAAAACCAAACACATTTGATATTTAATGATGAATTAATTGATAATCACTTCTTTTTTTTTTTTCTTTTTTTGTGGCTATGTACATGAGTTTTATTAATAATCTTTTATCTAAATTCATATGAATTTGCTCTCTCTTTATATAAGTAATGTAGGTTGATAACTTAATTAATTGATATTAGATTATTGTATATATATATTGAATATATGTTAATGTGTGAGTGATTTTCCGATCACACTGCCCTCCTTAGTGATTCAGCTGTAGAACACAGGCAGAATAGATGGCACCTTGCTGACCTGCACAAAAAGAGAAGGCTCCGGCGGTGGTTCTTCCACCCGGGAGTACTCCGACGATCAAGTCAGTATATCTCAAAGATAATCAGTAGTGCTAAACTTAATGCTCAAAGCATAAATTGCGTACCTTAGACCCATGGGGTTGCCTTTCTTTTATAGTTTACTCAATCCCAGTCCCACTGGAAGCCTGACTTCTATGGACTCCAATTTCGTGCTTACTTCGGATTCCTCAAGAAATAAGGATAAACTCTATAGGAGTGTTATCCTTATCCATCCTGAAGTCTTTCTTTATCCCAGGACTCTTGTCCCTTATCCGTTTGTTTCGGACTCCGATATCCTCGGACATAACCTCGACAACTCCGAGATTACCTCGGCATAACTACCAGGACACGTGGCACCTCGGCTGACACGTCGACGTCACCTTGCCACGTGTTGGTACTCTGAAAATATATCCCCACAACTGCCCCCTGGGTTCTATTACCTCGGCATTCTGAGGTGATGGAACCTATATCGTTCCTCTTTACAGTACATCGGTGTAAGGATTCTTCAGCCGAGGTCATTCACTCTAGGCCGACATGCCTTCATCAGAGAACAAGGATTCAAATGAACTCTCCCATGCGCATGAGCTGTCATGCATTACTTCCTCAATCGTGTTTCTTACGCGTTTTATCCTCATTGGATCGTGTCTGTGACGCCTCATAAACCACGTTTTCCCTACGTGCGCCGTCTGTCGTATGCACTAATCCAGGCGCATTAAATGCTTCTGTTTTGCCGCCGTTTCACATTTTTGACAAAACTGTTGCCTCTCTCCTTCATCTCTTCACTTTTGCATTCGACTACTTTGCTTTCCCTCTCTCTTAGAGTTCTTTCCCTCAAATCTGCCATTGCTATAAGCTCCAAGCTCTGCAACCGTAGTCACTCTTCCATTCCTGCGAAGCTTTCGTCACCGTTACAACCGTCATCTGTCCTCGGCGAATTTCGTTTCGGCTTCACTTTGTCTGGTAAGCAACTGGCCCTTCTTCCCTCAGTTCTTCATTGTTTCTGGAATTTCTTTGCTATTACTGTTCCGCTCAAGGATTTAATTTGTGAATCACTCACCTGAATGCGTCTTATTTCTTGATCTTGCACATTTATGAACACTTGCACCGTTTCACCACTGTTCTTGGTCTTCAACCCTTTGTATTCCTCGTATTTCTGATAGCCCATTCATGTTCTTGAATCTGAACTTTCGTCTTTGTTTTCTGCTTTTTGTATCTTTTCCAGATCTGTGCCCTTGATCTTGGTCTTCATAGTCTTAGGTTTGGGATTTGTTTATAGAACCTCCAATCCTTAGGAAAAACTGAAACAAATCTTACCTGTAATTACCCAGACTTGTTGTCGAGGTTCTCGCAACCCTCCTGAAATAACCCTCTTCTGAAACCCAGTCTTCTTAAATTTAGCCGACATAATGGGTATGTGGAGGCACAGAGTAGACACCCCAACAAAACTTGAATACTTTAGGCGAGAATTTTCTATTCCAACCGATGTTCACCTAAGATTAGCCGGGGATGATGATTCGATCATGCCTACTGACAATTCAATGCCCTTTCCTATAGTGGCCTTCACTGAATGTGGACTTCGGCTTCCACTTCATCCCCTTTTTCGTAAAGTTCTTCATTACTACAGACTTAACCCTATGCAGCTTACCATCAATTCCTATAGGGTGATTAACGGCGCCATAGCCCTAGCCAGGCAGGAAAATGTTAGGATCACCCTGGCCGACCTTCAGTACTGTTACACAATGTGCCCCCTTAACTTGAAAGAAAAGGGCTTTGTTTATTACCTTAAGCCGAGGTCTACTCAATTCAAACTTATAGCCGACCTCCCAGATTCCAACAAAGGGGTTGGGGATGATTATGTAATTGCCTCGGGAAATTGGGAATTCGGCCCAGATGAAGATGTCTACGTTTACCCTCTTCCTCGGACAGTTAAAGAGGGCAAGGGTAAGAGCCCAGTGTCAATACTTAGTCGTTTTCAAGTCTTCTATACTTTCTGTTTCTGATGTCTGTTTGTTTGTTTTGCAGATCTTCATCAGCCACCGAAAAGCTTCCGTCAAACCTACTTTCCCAGCAAAGACCTGAAGAAACTCCTAGACCTTCCCATCCACAAGCGTAAAGCCCCATTGGTGCTAAATTTCGTCCCAACATATAAATCAACTCTGCCCGACATCCCAAGGACGGTGAAAAAGAGCCTTTCCCCACCTACCGCAACAACTCAAGGCGCTTTTTCATCACGAACAGACCAAGGCTCCACTTCTGACCCAGCCGATCTTCCATCCACATCGGCCCAATACTTGATCCCTGTACCCGACAGGAAACGTCGGAGAAGGCTTGTTAAGACTGCCGAAATAGGTCGTCCGAAGCCCGTTGCTCAAGACCTCTTGGCCGACCTCCCAACGGATGTGGATGCTCAACCAACCCAAATCATGCCCCCACCAAAACCAAAGAGAACCAAGAAGGCCCAGCCAAAGGCCAAAGCCACTGTAGCTGAGGCTGAGGATGCACTGCCCATCTCGCAGCTGGTTGGAAGCAGAAAAACTACTTCTGCCCCAACCAAAAGGTCTGCTGAGGCCCCGCCTTCACAGTCCACCCAGTCCAAGAAGCCGAGGTCATCGTCTGCGACGACCTCGGGCTCCAAGAAACCCGATGTGCCCTAGGCCCCTGAGCTTACTTTGGAGGACAGGCCGAGTATGGCTACTGAGAGTGCTGATGATATAAATGTTGTCGTTGCCCTCAGTACGGCGCTGCTTCTCCCTGGTGACTTGGAACGAAATGCGGAGTACAGTGAGTACGAAAACTATGCTTTAATGCTCCAGCACTCCGTCCAAGTAAGTGTCCCTGCTTGGTACTTTTGCTTTCTCACTGTTTTATACTTAAAAATTTTTTTCTAACACTTTGTAACAATTTGCGCCTTGTGTTATTTTCAGGCCATTCAACATGCCCACTCCTTCTCAATGCAGGCTTTCGAAAACAGGACGAAGTTGACTGATATGAAGAGGGAGATTTCTGCCCTTAAGAAGGAAAACAAAACTCTTCAGTCAGGAATGAAACAACTTGAAGATCAGGCCGAGGCTGCCATCAAAGCCCGCACCCTCGCCGAAGAAAAAGCCGAATCGGCCGAAGCCATTAAGAAGGTTGTCGAGGCTGAGAAGAGAGAGGCCGAGGTCAAAAAGGCCCAAGCCGAGAAAGAGCTTGAGGAGGCCCTGGCCATAAAAAATGCCGAAATCACTGAAGCCGATGAAAAGGCTTACGCCCAAGGTATGGCTGATGTTGCTGAGGACTATAAATTACAAGTAAGGCAGGCATGCAACAGGGGCTTTTCCCTTGGTTGGATGGCCCTTGCCAAGAAGCTTAATGTTATGTTTAGGAAAAGTACACTAAAGAGTTTTTTTTGAAATGTTATGTCTAATAATTTCAACATTATGAGAAAACTCACACTTGTCCTTCAATACATAATACACACGTTTATGCTTATCTTTATGTAATTCACATTAGAATGAGACCTTAGATCCATAAGTAAAACGGGAGAACAAAACATTTCATAAAATCATTATTTGGAATTTATTGGTGCTTTATCTTTTTTTTTAAATCTCCAAATACAAAAAGTAGAAAAATAATAAAAATTCAATATATTTTTTAATTCTTTTGTACTTACTGAATTTTTTTAATAACTTTTGAGCAAAATTTTACATTTAAGTTATGGGCATCTAAACCCAAAGGAGTGGGGGTGATTATTCAATTTTCACGGAGTACAGATATATGGTGCTTTATAAGATTTTTATTGGTAGAGAGGAGTATGATCCACGATTTATGTTGGGATGAGAGAATAATATGGAACTAAGTAATTAATGATTGATTTGGAATATGACAACATAATGTTTTGAAATTATTAAATAATTTACAAGGATTTGGTCGTGATCGATGCTTAGAGGAGTCAAGATCCTCTCCTTGCACTCCCTCTTTGCAGGGTCTTCGGGCCCACTTTTAGTCCCAATTTTGATAATCTGAACCATTCATATTTTAAGATTTATTCAGTATATCATACCTATAAAAAATCAAGTTGATCAGATATCAGAAAGCATGTGTTCGGAAAAATCAAACTAAAAACTATTTTTTTAAAGAATTTAATAAATAATTTTCCGAACACATGCTTTCTGATATCCAATCAACTTGATTTTTTACAGGTACGATATACTGAATAAATCTTAAAATATGAACGGTTCGAATTATCAAAATTGGGCCTAAAAGTGAATCCGAAAACCCTATAAAGAGGGAATGCAAGGAGGAAGCGCAAGGGAAGGATCCCAATTCTAGAGTCTGACGTGCTCCCTCAGTTCAAACTTCTTAAATGAAAACAATTTATCTCGTTTTTTATCAGGTTTCTATTGGCCTCAGAACAAAATGTAACTTCCAATAAGAATTTTTGAAACGAAATTCCAAAAATATTATTGTGCATGGCTTTTAGCAGTCAGATTCAAACCCTGGCCCATTACAAGTTAAATAATACAACAATGATAGAGACCACTAATTTTGGAGTTCTAAAAAAACCACTAATGACATGACACTCAATAAAAAAAAAATAGAACACCAAGGCCAAAGCATCAAATCATTTATGGTGGGACCTACTGCCACATCATTAGTGGTAGCACTAATTAGTGCTCCCACTCATTTTTCTAAATAATAACATCCAAAAATAAAAAGCAAAAATAATACTATGTAGTAGTAGTACACAAAAGAAGGGAGAGAGGATGCCAAATATAGGTTGGATTTGGTGAATTTTATTTTATATTTAAATTAAGAGGAGCATCTCCTCTTGCCTAGATTTTGAATTAGATGGCGTTATTTGAGTCTCTGAAACTCATCATGTATCTCTTTTTAATAATTTGAACTATTTATTTTGTTGAATCACACAAAAAATTAGGTCGATATAACTTGTTCAATTTATCGTATTTTTGACAAATTTTTTTTATTTTTTAAAATAAATCATAAATTTTTTTAGTTAAAAATGAGATAAATTAAATAAGTTACAGTTATCAAATCGATTTATTTTTGTATGAATGAAATACACAAAATGTTTGATAAAATAAATAGGTTACATCATTGAAATGAGGCTCATAGTGAGTCTTACAAGTCCAAATAGTGACATCCAATCCAAAATCTGAGAATCTTCCTCCTTAAAATTAATAATTTAAAAGTAGAAATTAACAGCTCTCTTTAACTAATTTTTGTAAATTAATTTTTTTAATTTTTTAAAATTATTTTTACTTGAAAAATTATACCAAATAATCTACTACAAATTTCTAAAATAAAAAATTTAAATAACTCAGATACACTTTAGCAAACAGTCTTCCATTTATAGAACAGAACAAATATAAAAATATAAATAACTCTGATGCACTTTACCAAACAGTCTTCCATTTATAGAACACAACAAATATACTCGACAACTGACTCTTTTGAAAAAAATTATTTCGTGTTCTTGATGCAGTAGGCGGTACTCTCATGTCTTCTGTTATTTTTAATTATTTAATATAAAATTATAAATTTCACCTATCCCGCCAATCAGAACACTTTGAGACACGTATTCTAAGACCACCAAAAGACTTCTCCACCAAAAGAGGAGGAAACAAAAAAAAAATAAAAAAAAATTAACGGCAACCCAACAAGGGAACTCAGAACCAATACTAGAAGTAGAAGGAAAACAGATAAGGTGACAAACGTACACAAGAGCTTTGAGCAAAGTTTAGGCATGTCCTCCATAGATTACCCGCAGGTTCTCGTCATCATCGTCATCAATGTCAATTAAAAATTCATGATTCGATTGAACTTCAAGTATAGGTGGTGATAAAGATGAAGATGAACTGGGCATGGGTTGTCGTAAAAGTGGTGGATGATGAGGAGGAGGGGTGGTAGTAGTTTGTTGTTGTTGATG
Organism: Camellia japonica; assembly: GCA_030407325.1. NCBI lineage: Eukaryota > Viridiplantae > Streptophyta > Magnoliopsida > Ericales > Theaceae > Camellia > Camellia japonica. The sequence continues at coordinate 107,164,623 of JAPPVO010000013.1, read as the reverse complement.
GGTTTGGGTGGTGGGGGTGGTGCACGTGATAAGAAGGGTTGGTATTGGAATTGCTTGCAAAGAGCGATTAAGCATGTTGCAGAGGACGCCTGAACAAGGGGAGATGCAGAGGCAAATGAGGTAGGCGAGCCAAAATATTGATGGTGGACACAAAACAGAGGCTAACAACGATGCAATTACAGAAAGGAGGCCAGAAGAAGAGCAACAGAACCGATTGCCAAAACGCAAGCGAATGGGCTCTGCCACTGCAACTACTGAAAGTGTGAATGGGAGTTTGACCGAGACAACGAGGAAGAAAAGGAGAAGGAGGAGGAGGAAGAAGCCGAGGCTTAGCCGTGTCACGTTCAACATTGGTCCATCGGAGGACACTTCGAATAATTGGTGGAGAAGTTTCACCAACGCCGGAATTGCAATTCTCAAATCTATCTTGTACATCTTTCTCTCTCCCTCTCCCTCCTACACTACAAGCAAAATGAAGATTTCAGATTTGGAGTTGAACATATATATACTACTTTTGTTATTGAGGTTCTTGGAAAGTGCTTGGAAAGTTCAACATTGGTTAAGAACTTTCTTAACCCAATGACCAAATTCTTAACCCAATGGCCAAAGTTAACCCAAGGTTAACCCAATGGCCAAAGTTAACCCAAGATTAACCCAATGGTAAAGTTAACCCAATGGCCAAAGTTAACCCAATGGTAAGGTAACCCAATGGCCAAAGTTAACCCAAGGTTACCTTACCATTGGTAAGGTAACCCAATGCCCATTCGCTTGCGTTTTGGCAATCGGTTCTGTTGCTCTTCTTCTGGCCTCCTTTCTGTAATTGCATCGTTGTTAGCCTCTGTTTTGTGTCCACCATCAATATTTTGGCTCGCCTACCTCATTTGCCTCTGCATCTCCCCTTGTTCAGGCGTCCTCTGCAACATGCTTAATCGCTCTTTGCAAGCAATTCCAATACCAACCCTTCTTATCACGTGCACCACCCCCACCACCCAAACCCATCAACAACAACAAACTACTACCACCCCTCCTCCTCATCATCCACCACTTTTACGACAACCCATGCCCAGTTCATCTTCATCTTTATCACCACCTGTACTTGAAGTTCAATCGAATGATGAATTTTTAATTGACATTGATGACGATGATGACGAGAACCTGCGGGTAATCTATGGAGGACATGCCTAAACTTTGCTCAAAGCTCTTGTGTACGTTTGTCACCTTATCTGTTTTCCTTCTACTTCTAGTATTGGTTCTGAGTTCCCTTGTTGGTTTGTCGTCAGTTTTTTTTTTTTTTTTTTTTTGTTTCCTCCTCTTTTGGTGGTCTTAGAATACGTGTCTCAAAAGTGTTCTGATTGGCGGGATAAGTGAAGAAGACATGAGAGCACCGCCATATGGTGCATCAAGAACACAAAATAATTTTTGTCAAAAGAGTCAGTTGTCAACAGTATATTTGTTGTGTTCTATAAATGGAAGACTGTTTGGTAAAGTGCATCTGAGTTATTTATATTTTTATATTTGTTGTGTTCTATAAATGGAAGACTGTTTGCTAAAGTGTATCTGAGTTATTTAAATTTTTTATTTTAGAAATTTGTAGTAGATTATTTGGTATAATTTTTAGTTATAATTTTTCAAGTAAAAATAATTTTAAAAAATTAAAAAAATTAATTTACAAAAATTAGTTAAAGAGAGCTGTTAATTTCTACTTTTAAATGATTAATTTTAAGGAGGGAGATTATCAGATTTTGGATTAGATGTCACTGTTTGGACTTGTAGGACTCACCACGAGCCTCGTTTCAATGGTCTAACCTGTTTATTTTATTAGACATTTTGTGTATTTCATTCATACAAAAGTAAATCGATTTAATAACTGTAACTTATTCAATTTATCTCATTTTTAACTAAAACAATTTATTATTTATTTTAAAAAATAATTTTTTTTTAAAAAAATATGATAAATTGAACAAGTTATATCGACCTAATTATTTGTGTGATTCAACAAAATAAATGGTTCGAATTATCGAAAAGAGATACATAATGGGTTTTACAGGATCAAATAACACCCTCTAATTCAAAATCTAAATAAGAGGAGATGCTCCTCCTAATTTTAAATATAAAATAAAATTCACCAAATCCAACCTATATGTGGCATCCTCTCTCCCTTATTTTGTGTACTGCATAGTATTATTTTTGCTTTTTATTTTTGGATGTTATTATTTAACTTGTAATGGGCCAGGGTTTGAATCTGACTGCTAAAAGCCATACACAATAATATTTTTGGAATTTCGTTTCAAAAATTCTTATTGGAAGTTACATTTTGTTCTGAGGCCAATAGAAATCTGATAAAAAAACGAGATAAATTGTCTTCATTTAAGAAGTTTGAACTGAGGGGGCACGTCAGACTCTGGGCATCGACCATCTGAGTTATTTATATTTTTATATTCGTTCTGTTCTATAAATGGAAGACTGTTTGCTAAAGTGTATCTGAGTTATTTAATTTTTTTTTATTTTAGAAATCTGTAATAGATTATTTGGTATAATTTTTTAAGTAAAAATAATTTTAAAAATTAAAAAAATTAATTTACAAAAATTAGTTAAAGAGAGCTGCTAATTTCTACTTTTAAATTATTAATTTTAAGAAAGAAGATTCTCAGATTTTGGATTGGATGTCACTGTTTGGGCTTGTGGGGCTCACTACGAGCCTCATTTCAATGATGTAACCTGTTTATTTTATCAGACATTTTGTGTATTTTATTCATACAAAAGTAAATCCATTTGATAACTGTAACTTATTTAAATCTATCTCATTTTCAACTAAAAAAATTTATGATTTATTTTAAAAAATAAAAAAAAATGTCAAAAATACGATAAATTGAACAAGTTATATCGATCTAATTTTTTGTGTGATTCAACAAAATAAATGATTCGAATTATCAAAAAGAGATACATGATGAGTTTCAGAGGCTCAAATAACACCATCTAATTCAAAATCTAGACAAGAAGAGATGCTCCTCCTAATTTTAAATATAAAATAAAATTCACCGAATCCGACCTATATTTGGCATCCTCTCTCCCTTCTTTTGTGTACTACTACTACATAGTATTATTTTTGCTTTTTATTTTTGGATGTTATTATTTAACTTGTAATGGGCCAGGGTTTTGAATCTGACTGCTAAAAGCCATGCACAATAATATTTTTGGAATTTCGTTCCAAAAATTCTTATTGGAAGTTACATTTTGTTCTGAGGCCAATAGAAGTCTGATAAAAAACGAGATAAATTGTTTTCATTTAAGAAGTTTGAACTGAGGGAGCACGTCAGACTCTAGGCATCGACCACGACCAACTCCTTGTAAATTATTTAATAATTTCAAAACGTTATATAATCATATTTCAAATCAATTATTAATTACTTAATTTTATATTATTTTTTCATCCCAACATAAATCGTGAATCCTATTCCTCTCTATTAATCAAAATCTTATAAAGCACCATATATCCATACTCCGTGAAAATTGAATAATCACCCCCAAGTCCTTTGGGTTTAGATGCCCATAACTTAAATGTAAAATTTTGCTCAAAAGTTATTAAAAAAATTCAGTAAGTACAAAAGAATTAAAAAATATATTGAATTTTTATTATTTTTCTACTTTTTGTATTTGGAGATTTAAAAAAAAGGGTAAAGCATCAATAAATCTCAAATAATGATTTTATGAAATGTTTTGTTCTCCCTTTTTACTTATGGATCTAAGGTCTCATTCTAATGTGAATTACATAAAGAATTAAGCATAAACGTGTGTATTATGTATTGAGGGACAAGTGTGAGTTTTCTCATAATGTTGAAATTATTAAACGTAACATTTCAAAAAAAAAACTCCTTAGTATACTTTTCCCAAACATGACATTCTAATATAATACTTAAAAAACGTAACACTCCAATATAACATATTAAAAAACTTCTTAATATATTTTTTTTCCAAATAACACTAAAAAATTCCTTAGTGTATATTTTCCAAAACATAACACTTCAATGTAACACACTAAAAAACTTTTTAGTATATTCTTCTCGAACATAACAACGTATATTCCAAAAAAACCCCTCAATGTACTTTTGTCAAAACATAACACTTCAATGTAACACATCAAAAAACTTCTTAGTGTATTTTTCTCAAACGTAACAACGTATATTCCAAAAAAATTCATTAGTATACTTTTTCAAAACGTAACACTCCAATCAATGTAACACTACACTAGGGGTGTAAATTTGGCCCGAGCGGGTCGGTCCCATGTCGGGTCTCGCGGGCTCCTGCCAAAATTCAAGTTGGCCCGCCCACGGGCTAAAAAAAATTAAGCCTAGGTCTAAGCCCAAGCCTAGGGGTATTCGGGGCTTGGGCCGGCCCAATGGGCTTGGGCTTGGGCTTGACCTCAAGCTTAGGCAGGCCTAACCATTTTTTAAAAAAAAAAAATTTCTACCAAAATTTAATTATTTTTCATTAAAAAATACACTGGGCCTTGGGCGGACCGAGCTTTGAGCCGAGCCTTAAGTGGGCCTTAAGCTGGCCGATGGGTTGGGCCACGAGCCGGGCCCATAGGTCGGTTTAGGCTTCAAAACAATGGTCCAGGCCCTAGCCTAGGGGCTCGGGCCTGGGCCCAAGCGGGCCTAAATGGGCCAAGCCCATCTCGAGCCACGGGCCATTTTTACACCCCTATGTAACACACAAACTCCTTAATATACTTTTCTCAAACACAACAACTTAGCATTCCAAGAAAACTCCTTAACGTATTTTTTTTTCCAAATGTAACACTCCAATCAATGTAACACATAAAAATTTCTTAGTATACTTTTTTCAAACGTTACATTCTAATATAACATTCCAATGTAACACTAGAAAATTGCACTAATAAAAATGTAGATTTTCACGCTCCGAAAGAATCTTCCATAGCTTCACTTTTCCATTCTCATCCCAAAAACGAATAAAAAATTGAAAAATAAATCACAAAAAAGCATTCATTTAAACTCAAATCATACCAAATCAAATAAATACAGCTTTTCAAAACAAAAAGGACTAGTTAATTCATAAGAAAACTTTTAGGACTAAATGGATCAACATTCCCCCATATGAGATTTATGGATAAATTTTCCTTAAAAAATTACAAATATTATACTTTTTAAAAAAGTCTAGATTAGTTACATCTAAAAAGTTTTAAAAAAAATTTAAAATATTAAATAAAATTATTAAAAATGAAAAAATACAAAATACAAAAAACTCAATTTCAAAAAAATTACTATAAACCAAACAAGGTGCTATTTTTTTTACGGAAAATGTTTGGGACCCCTACAAAGGAGGACCCTACTACCCCACTGATGTATTGACCATTGATGTGTTTGAATTTTTTTAGGAAATTGTGTCGGACAGTGACATGAATAGTTTTGATCATTTTAAAGGTTATAAAAGTTATGTTTTGTGAGGTCTTTATCATTACTGTTTTTTTACACATTAATATGGGTGTGAAGCTCCCCTATGTGTAATACCCATACGAATATGTGGGTTGAAAAATGTGTAAGTACATTAATTGAGGCCTATTGAATGCCAAAAGTTGAAACAATAAATAAACAAAAAAGATAAGATACAAAATTGCTAATAGGGGTGTAAATCTGGACTGCTTCTGTCCATGTCGAACCTCGTGAGCTCCCGTCAAAATTCGGGCCAGGCCGACCTACTGGTCAAAAAATTAGGCCCCAGGGGTATTCAGGCTTTGGGCAAGCCTGACCATTTTTTTTTTTTTTTAAATTTTTTCTAACAAAATTTTATTATTTGCTACTAAAAAAGACATTAGGTCTCGGGCGGGCTAGATGGACCAGACCTCCGGGCGAGCCCTAAGTGGGCCTTGAGTGGGCCAATAGGCCAGGGCGGGCTGGGCTGAGCTTCAAAATAATGGCCCAAGCCCAGGCCCAGGGGCTCGGGCCCAAACAGGCCTAAACTGGCTAGGCCCACCTCGGACTGCAGGTGGGCTTCGGGCCGTCCATGGGCCGCGGGTCATTTTTACACTCCTAACTGCTAACTACTTTACCAACTATTTACATGCATGCGAAATTCATACTATATAAATCCCACACATATATGGGGGATTAATAAAATAAAAGTATTATTATTAGCATTCTATCAATTATTTTGGACCTATACTTATAAATTGTAAATTCCTCAGAATTTCTTCTCTTCCTAAATAATATTAAAATTATCCTTACAAAAACATTATACCCATTTAAATGCACACCTCCATACTCCAAAAAATCTCTCTCTCAAAACCCTAACAAAATTCATGACGGTGGAATCTCCTAAAACTAGTGAAAAAAATTTGTGGTGATTAAAAAAAAAAATTTCTCTACTTTATTACGAGATTTGTTAATCTGCTTGATTTTTTTTTCCTATTAACTATTTCCATACATACAACACAATCTACTATCATACTTCTCTAGTTGGTTTTCTATCATTCATCCATGGCCTCATTGTATTTTTATGCTCTCTATTTGAGCAAAACTGGACAAGATTTCACCCATCAGTTGACTGCCCAGTCAATCGGCCGGTCGACCGGGTTGGTGGTTCGACCTCCTTTATTTGATTGCTTCTGCTGTTGCTGCTACTTCGGTTATCTGTTCCCGAACAAATAAGAAATGTTCGATTACCTGTTCTGAAACAAATAAACAATGTTCGGTCATGTGTTTCTCAATTTCGATCATATGTTCAGGAGTTCAATCCCAAAAAATGACAAACAATTTTTATTATTTTTGTCATTTTTTAAGAAAACTTTCCTTTACAAGGTTCATCTCCTCTAAGTTAAGAATACCATCAAAGCTATGAATCTCTTCTGACTTTTTATTATTATACTCCTCTCGTCTCATGGAGTTGTGGTTACCGGAAAAATTCACTTATTGTTATTACCGAAGAAGTGTATATAATCAAATGGTTACCACCGTTGTTGCCGAAATATTGTCGCCAAAATGTTTTTAAGGTTTTGAGGATTTGTAGGTTTTGAAAGTAGGATTTGGGAAGATGGACAAGTGGTGATAGAGGTGTGTACTCTCCTAAATCCTAATTCATGATGTAGTAGATATGTGAGCTTAATTGTGAGATAGAGTGTCTCAAAATTATTGATGTCATTTTTAGTAATTTTATTTGAAGTTATCATTGTAATAATAAAAAAAAAGGCTAAAAAATGGAAGGTTCAAAATAATTGATGGGTGCTAATAGTAGCATTCTAAAATAATTGATAAATTTAAGGGTAAATTACATTAACAACCCCTAAAGTTTGCTCTCAATACATATTTCTCTTTGTGGTTTTAAAAATTGCAATTCCCTCTCTAACATTTATAGTTGCGTTACAATATGCCACGTGTTAGTCAGGCATAGTTTGGGAAGTTGGTTTTGGTGAGTTAGGGGCTAAAATAGCCACAAAAAAATAAAATAGGCTATTTTAGCCACAAAAAACAAAACATCAAATCCAACACATAATCATTATACTCATCTCTCACAAAAAAAGTAAAAAAAGTCAAAAAGTCAAAAAGTCAAAAAGCCCTTCCTAAACCAGGCTTTTTAGCCCCAAGCTAAAATAGCCAAAAAACCAAAAAGCCAAAAAGCCAACCCACTTCCCAAACGGAGGCTCAATCTAGTTAATTTTTCTTAATACCAACTTTACCCTCATGCCCTTTCTCATTCTACAACATATCATTTTCTCTCACAATTCATCACTTAAGTCATTTTAGAAATTTAGAAAAAAAAATGTGTTGGTCTTAGAATAAATTCACATGATATTCTGCCTTGATATTTATTGGTTAAAATTGTAAGATTCAATATTTTTTGTTAAGATTTAAAAAAATAAATTGACAAACATCAAGTAAAAAAAATAGTATAAAATAATACTCCAAGACCACCAATTAATTACTCCCATTTTAGACAACCACCACCCTCTCCTTCCTTACATTACCTCCTGAGAGGGTAATTTATTAGTAAATTGGGCCGAGCTGGGTGTTGGGCCGATATAAGCCCAACCACCAGAGATAGAAACTACATCCGTCAGGAGGACTGTGGGAAGTCCGGTTGTCGAATGGGCACTCGTAGGTCGGTTTCGGCGTATCAAACGTTAGTCCGGTCCTGAAGAAGATTGAAGTTAGACCGGTCCAAGATACTTGGGCTAGACCGGTCAGAGAGTTACACCGGCTAGAGTGTGTCAGACCGGTTTAGCCGCGCCCTAGTTCGGCTCAAGTTCTCTTATGGTTAGTTCGGTCGTGGTATGGGAAGCCGAGGTAAGAGACAGGCAAGTAAGAGCCGAACAAGGGATTACTTCGGTCGTGGTGGAGTTCGGCCGTGGTGAAACCATCTCACTTGGTTCAAGCAGTGAGGAGGGTGCTGGAGGATAAGCATTATCTTCCAGGAGTATGAATCCTAGGAGGACTCTGCGCAAGGAGGAGTAATCCTAGAAGGACTCCACACATGGAGGAGTAAGAGTCCTACCAGGATTGTGCCACGCGAAACCTATAAAAGCTCACCCACAACACCTGTGAAAAGGTAATGCATCTTTAATTCCTGAATACAGAGCTTTTGCCTATTTGTCTTGTTTACTGACTTAGGCATCGGAGAGGTTTCCGGCACACCACCCGCCCCCCCAGCTCACGTTTGTGTTTTCAGGTGGTAGAACGACATCGTACGGAGGAGCGCAATCTTAATCAACAGGATTATACGAGAATGTGTAAATCTTTCTCGTACAATTGGCGCCGTCTGTGGGAAAAAGCAGAACGAAACCTTTTGATTAAGTGATCCTCAATAAGAACTAATGGCGCACATTGAAGAACTACCACAGTCCGCCGTTGATGGACTAACTCCAGAAGGAGGAGGGAGGCGTGAGGGCTTGCCTCTTATTCCTCCCATGGCAGACCTGGAGCCACAAAGGCAGAATCCCAGGAGGGATACGAGGGGACGGAGGAATAACAGCCCTCATCACTCTCGTTCGCAGAGCCCAGAAAGACAAAGGCGAAGGCTTGATCCTCAAACTCTTGAGGATCGAGTCAGGGAACAAGACGAGTTGATACGACGCATGGCGGCAGACATGGAGTCTCTCAAGCGCCAGATCAAAGGAAAAGAAGTGGCGACAGGAGCGGGGCGCACAAACAAAACGCCCCCTCGCCACTCTGAAGGTCGTGGTAGGAACACCACACCTTCACAAGCAGAGACTAAGAGCCTCAGGACAGGCGATACAGAATCTAGATCCTCCAGATCTCGTCACTCCAGGTCTGAGAGGACGAGGACTGAGAGGTCTTACACTTCAGGAAGCACCTATCGGCCTTCACATTCGCATCAGACAAGGTCCAGACAAACGGAGTTACCCAGATCATCCGACTTGCGGACTGTGCTTGAAGAAAAGGCACGATGGAGGGAGGACGCTAGGTCGTGCGATCCGCATAGAGTACCTGCCCTGCAGCGATTGGCTCCTCGGACGCACGGAAGCGTCGAGGTTGGAATGCCAATGCCGCGGCCTATCTATGAACCAGCGGACAAGGCATTAGCGAGGCTGCAGACCTCACCGTTCGTTCCAGCCATTGAGAACGCGCCCCTACCGTCTGGCTTCCTACAGCCCAAATTTACAACATATGAGGGAAAGACGGACCCTTATTCACACTTGAGCCACTTTCGTCAGGTCATGGCTGTATACCGACGAAACGAGGCCTTAATGTGCATCCTCTTCCCCTCAAGTCTTGGAGACTTGGGCTTGACTTGGTTTGAGAAACTCCCAGAAGGCAGCATAGCCACCTGGGCGCAACTTGCTGAGGCATTCGTCACCAGATTCAGAACAAACACTAAAACGCCGGTGGAGATCGACCAGTTACTCTTCATCGACATGGGTGACAAGGAAACACTGAGGTCCTACAACAGTCGTTACTGGGAGACCTTCAACCAGATTGGGGATTGCCCAACCAACCTGGCCATAGCACAATACAAGAGAGGCCTTCCAGTCGGGAATAGACTGAGGGACTCCATCACGATGACGCCACCTCTCACCATGGAAGCCCTGATGGAAAGAGTGCATCAGCACATCAGGGTGGAAGAGGATGGCGCACGTGCCAAGGCAAAGACCGTCGCGACCGCAGCGCCAGAAAAGAAGGCCTCAGCAAAGGTCAATACGGTCGACCGTCCGAACAGAAACGGACGTGGCAGACGAAACAATGACGAAGACCAAGACAAAAGATGGTTGAGAGTTCGCACTGCCGTCACCACGGTCTTCAAGAAACCGATATACAGAATACTTAGCGAGATCAGGGATGAGCCTTTTGTCAAGTGGCCAGCAAAGCTAGGCGAGGCTCAGAAGGACTATGATGACAGATCACGGTGCACCTTCCACAAAGAAAAGGGGCACCGAACTGAGAATTGCACTCCATTGCGGCAGCACCTGGAGGAGTTGGTCGCAGCAGACCACCTAGATAAGTACATAGAGGGAGGGGCACAGCCAGCCCCCCAGGACCATAACAACCCCAACGGGATGCCGATCGACGCCCCTCCCCAAGGCATCATCAACGTAATACATGGAGTCTTTGAACCTGAGCGTGTATGCGAGCTCAGAGGTTCAATTAAAAAGGCTGAGCACTTCAGGGAGGTGCTAAGTGCCCAACCGGTCGTGAAAAAGGGGAAGACAGAGGCCACAAATGTCATGTCTTTTTCGGATAAAGACTTGGCAAGAATTTACTGCCCTCACAACGATGCCTTGGTCGTCACTCTCCGAGTCAAGGATTTTGACGTCAAGCGGATTCTGATTGACCAAAGTAGTTCATGTGAAATCATGTACTATGAAACTTTCAAGCAACTGAAGCTTCAAGATAAAGACTTGGCGCCAGCAGTATCTCCCCTGATTGGATTCAACTCTATGCCGGAGTGGCCAGTCGGCAAAATCATCCTTCCAGTCAAGGCAGGAAGTGTGACAAAGCAAGTGGAGTTCTGGGTGTTAAAAGTCCCCTCCACCTACAACATCATCTTAGGCAGAACATGGCTGCATGCCATGCGCTCGGTGGCATCTTCCTACCACCAAGTGATGCGGTTCCCCAACGACACCGGAATAATTGAAGAAGTATATGGAGATCAAATTATGTCCAAGCAGTGTTTCGTCACAACGAATGGTAGCCGCGCTGCCAAAGGATATGTTCATTCGGTTGAAGAACCTGAGAGTAATGAACTATTCGCAGAGGTGGGCAAAGCGGCTGATAAGAAGGCAGTGGAAGACTTGGTGGAGGTAAGAATCGATGAAAAGAACCCGGAAAAGTTCTTTTTACTTGGTTCGTCGTTATCCAGCGCTAAGAGGTTGGAGGTCTTGGAATTCTTGACCTCCAACATCGAAGTGTTTGCCTGGACGCCTTACGACATGCCAGGCATTGATCCAAAACTCATCTGCCACCAACTCAATGTCCACCCATCTGCTAGACCGGTCATTCAACGCACACGCAGATCGGCACTCCACCACGCCGAGATAGTGGCAGAAGAAGTGGGTAACCTACTGGAGGCAGGAGCAATCAGAGAGGTACATTACCCAAGGTGGATCTCCAACACAGTCGTGGTGCCAAAGAAGAATGGCAAGTGGCGCGTCTGCGTTGATTACAAGACGGTCAATAAAGCATGCCCGAAGGACAGCTTCCCCCTACCAAGGATAGATCAATTGGTGGACCTAACAGCTGGGCATAGCAGGCTTAGCTTTCTGGACGCATACAGAGGCTACCATCAGATAGCCATGCACGAACCAGATCAGGAAGTAACGTCCTTCACAACTCCAAGAGGACTATACTGCTACAAGGTCATGCCCTTTGGCCTAAAGAACGCAGGGGCGACATTTCAGAGAATGATCACCAAGATGTTTGAGCCATTGTTAGGCAAGACAATGGAGGCCTACATCGACGACATGGTGGTCAAAAGCAGAGATGCGGATGACCATCTAAAGGACCTAGGTGAGATGTTCCAGATCCTGAAGAAACACAAGCTGCGCCTTAACGCTTCTAAGTGCGCATTCGGTGTAGGGTCTGGCAAGTTTCTTGGTTTCCTGGTGACCAACCGGGGTATTGAGGCAGACCCCTCCCAAATCAAAGCAATTCAGGAGTTAGAGAGACCTAACTCAGTGAAAGAAGTGCAGCATCTCACCGGCATGGCAGCGGCACTTAACCGATTCATCAGCCGGTCTTCAGACAGATTGCGTCCATTCTTTCAGTCACTAAAAGCTAAGTTTGAGTGGGACGAAGAATGCGACCGAGCTCTGGAGAGTTTGAAGGAATACATGTCTTCTCCACCACTACTTGTCACCCCAATACCTGGAGAAGAACTCTTCCTCTACTTAGCAGTCTCTCAGCACGCGGTAAGTGCGGTGTTGGTTCGAGCAGAAGGAATCCAGCACCTTCCTATCTTCTATGTCAGCAAGACATTGTTGGGAGCCGAAACAAGGTATTTGCCACTGGAGAAACTGGCATTGGCCTTGATGATGGCTTCAAGGAAATTGGCACACTATTTTCACGCCCACACCATTGTCGTCCTCTCAGCTTTTCCACTAAAAGCTTTGTTTGAGAGGGCCAACTTTTCTGGGCGAATTTTGAAGTGGGCAGTGGAGTTGGGACAATATGATGTGAAGTTCCAACCCAGAACCGCAGTGAATGCCCAATCTTTGGCAGACTTCGTCGCAGAATTTACTCCTGGAAGTCATCACATCTGCCCAGTCGATCTGACTGACACAACCGAACTAGGGATGGAAGTTGACGCCGGAATAGCGCAACCCCTAGTACAGGTTACTCAGCCAGACTCCAAGGCAGACCAGAGTAGAGAAGGCAAGGAAGAAGCAGACCTTGCTACACCAAGTCAAGACTTACCAACAAACAATGACTTGGTTCCATCAGAAGACAAGGGGCAGACCGCAACCATGGATCCTGAAGAAAACTCCAGCGACGTTCCAGACGCGACAACATCATCTGATCCATCCATATGCTGAAAGTTGTTTGTAGGGGAGATGTGGAAACTCTTTGTGGATGGAGCATCCAAAGGACATGGCGCAGGACTTGGCATAGTCCTCATCTCTCCAGACGGCTTGGTTGTAGAGCAAGCTATCAACCTTGGCTTCCCAGCATCAAACAACGAAGCAGAGTATGAGGCGCTTCTGGCAGGTCTGAAGTCAGCAGCCTATATGAAGGCCACCGAACTAATGGTCTACAGTGACTCACAGTTGGTGGTAAACCAGATCTCGGGCGATTATGAAGCAAAGGATGACAGAATGGCTAAGTACCAAGACTTAGTCAGGAAAGCGATCAAGAATTTTGACGTGGTAAGAATAGAGCAGATCGGCAGGGAAGAAAACAGCAGGGCAGATGAACTAGCAGGCTTCGCCTCAATGGCAGACACCTCCATCCCTCATCCACTGCTGATCGATTTTCTGCCCAGACCAAGTATTGAAGACCCAGAACCAGTAGAAGTGTGTTGCGCCGATCTAGGCCCTTCTTGGATGGATCCCATCATACTGTTCTTGAAAGATGGCGTCCTGCCAGAAGGAAAGAAAGAAGCCAACAAAATCAGAGCAAAGTCACAACGGTTTTGGCTCTCCCCGTCTATGGCGTTGTACAAGAAGTCGTTCTCAGGACCTTATCTGAAGTGTGTCCATCCCAGTAAGGTAGAAGCCTTCTTATACGAGATACATGAAGGTGTTTGCGGAAGCCATCAAGGAGGAAGATCACTAGCTTACAGGGCCATCTCGCAAGGATATTGGTGGCCATACATGCAGGCAGACTCAGAGAAATATGTGAAGAAGTGCGACAAGTGTCAGAAGTTTGCGCATCAGATACACCAACCTGCCAGAGAACTTCTACCTCTCACTAGTCCATGGCCTTTCGCAATGTGGGGCTTGGACATAGTTGGACCACTCCCAACGACACCCGGCAACAGGAAGTTCTTCCTCGCAGCAACAGACTATTTCACAAAGTGGGTGGAAGCAGAAGCCTTGGCTTCAATCAAGGAAAAAGATGTGAAGAAGTTTGTTTGGCAGAACATCATCACCCGGTTCGGCATACCAAAGGCACTGATATCAGACAACGGCACTCAGTTTGATGGCAGGATATTCAGGGGCTTTTGCGAAGAATACAAGATAGAATTCTACAATTCTACACCGGCATATCCCCAAGCAAATGGTCAGGCCGAGGCGTCAAACAAGGTAGTCTTGGACGGATTGAAGAAAAGGTTGGAGAAAGCCAAAGACAAGTGGGCAGAAGAGCTCCCACATGTTTTATGGGCTTATCGCACCACACCACGGCGGTCAACAGGAGAAACTCCATTCTCCTTAGCTTATGGCATGGAAGCAGTCATCCCATTAGAAGTTGGCCTCCCCACAATTCGGAGTGAAAACTTTGACCCAGACCTAAATGGCGAAGCAATAGCATTGGAACTCGACTTGGCAGAAGAAAGAAGAGAGAAGGCATTGGTTCACATCGCCTCCTACCAGCAAGAGTTGTCCAGAAAATACAACAAAACAGTGCATCCAAGACAGTTCAAGATCGGCGATTGGGTACTTCGCAAGGCGATGGGAAATATATTGGTTCCAGGAGACGGCAAGTTGGGACCTAACTGGGAAGGACCTTACAAAGTGGTGGGGTTAGCAGGCAAAGGGGCATACCACTTGGAAGATAAGAACGGCAAAGCAATTCCTAGGCCATGGAACACGGCAAATTTGAAGTTGTTTTATTTCTAGTTTTTTTTTTCTAAGTATGTGTAATTCTTTACTTTCTCAATAAAACAAATCGATTCTTTTCAGCATTATTGTTTTCGGTAGAAAGTAGCTTTAAGAGAGTATTGTAAAACATAGTTGGCCGGAATAACCAACTACAACACCCTTCCTAAGTCCAGGATTAGGATCCAGACTGCAGGACGTTTGGTTGCAATAACCAAACACAAAATTCTAAGTTAGCTGGAAAAACTAACTTAGAGGTTGGCTGGATTAAACCAACACTCTGTACTCTTCAGTCGAAGTAAGTTTATGGCTGAAGAGTGGTTGGCTGGATTAAACCAACACTCTGTACTCTTCAGCCGAAGTAAGCTATATCGGCTGAAGAGTGGTTGGCTGGATTAAACCAACACTCTGTACTCTTCAGCCGAAGTAAGTTTATGGCTAAAGAGTGGTTGGCTGGATTAAACCAACACTCTGTACTCTTCAGCCGAAGTAAGCTATATCGGCTAAAGAGTGGTTGGCTGGATTAAACCAACACTTGTTACTCTTCAGCCGAAGTAAGTTATCTCGGCTAAAGAGTGGTTGGCTGGATTAAACCAACACTCTATACTCTTCAGCCGAAGTAAGTTATATCGGCTGAAGAGTGGTTGGCTGGATTAAACCAACACTCTGTACTCTTCAGCCGAAGTAAGTTATATCGGCTGAAGAGTGGTTGGCTGGATTAAACCAACACTTGTTACTCTTCAGCCGAAGTAAGTTATCTCGGCTAAAGAGTGGTTGGCTGGATTAAACCAACACTCTGTACTCTTCAGCCGAAGTAAGTTATATCGGCTGAAGAGTGGTTGGCTGGATTAAACCAACACTCTGTACTCTTCAGCCGAAGTAAGTTATCTCGGCTGAAGAGTGGTTGGCTGGATTAAACCAACACTTGTTACTCTTCAGCCGAAGTAAGTTATCTCGGCTGAAGAGTGGTTGGCTGGATTAAACCAACACTTGTTACTCTTCAGCCGAAGTAAGTTATCTCGGCTGAAGAGTGGTTGGCTGGATTAAACCAACACTTGTTACTCTTCAGCCGAAGTAAGTTATCTCGGCTGAAGAGTGGTTGGCTAGTAAGTTAGATAGCTTAAACCGGATTACGGCATTTCGGCAGAAAGCAAGCATTCAAAACCGAAACAACAGTTGAAGAATAGCAGATATTGAAATTCATTACAAGTGCAAACATGCAAATATTGAAACCGGAATAAGAGTTCAAGTCTTTTTCATTAAAAGCAAGGAAAGTACAATTGGGGGGCTGTACCCCGGTTACAGAGTTCAGAAGTAAAAGAAAAGAAATCAACCAAGAAGTGCATCCAGTTCGGCGTCGAAGTCATCAGCATTGGCCTGGAGTTCGGTAGGTGCAGGGAGTCCGGTCTGAGGAGGGAGATCGGTTTCAACAGTAGTATCCGCCGATATCTCATCAGTCAAGTCCTCCACTATTGGCTCTAACCGAGCTGTCTGTTTGCTTGGTTGTTTGGTGGAGACCGGGCTGAGAGTAGGCTCCTCATCCTCATCATCATCATCATCACTATCATCTTCACCGTCACCGGACTCCTCAAGGAAGGCCTTTTGAAGACCGGCTGCATATTGCTCAAGCGAGGCCGGAATAGAGTACGGTGGAGCGGTGTAGTCCTCGGTATCCGGAGCACAGCCAAGCTTCTCCACCGCACTCCGCCAACCGCACTGGAAGAAGAGATCTTTTGCTGCTTCACACTGGAGTGTGTATGCGTCTTCGGCCTCCTTGAAGCCTTGTTTTTTGGCTTTTTTCACTCCGGCCTTCATTTCGGCGTCCTTTGTCTTCTCAAGATTGGCCATCTCCCAGAGATACTTATCCTTCACCTCGGTAACGGCTTTCTGTTTGTCACTGTCAGCCGAGGTAACTAGTCCGGTTAGACGAGCTACCTCGGCCTCCAGCTCGGCCGCCTTCTGCCGAGATTGAGTTAGTTCGGCCGTTTTGGTCTCGGCTTCCCTCAGAGCCTGCCTTGTGGTCTTGCGAAGCTCCATTACTTGCCGGTGGGCAATAGTGGTCTTCTGAAGGGCCTGCAAAAGAGTACAGTAAGTTTTTTCTTAGCCGAGCTAGGAGTTGGAGAAATTCGAAAGACAAATAAAGGACAGTACTACTTACCAGTATCATAGACTTTGTAGCAGACCGAAGTGATTTCACCTCGGTGTTCAGCTGCTTCTGATGGTGCTCCATGTCCTTAGGAAGGCAAACACCCCTGGCAAGGTTGAAGGCCAGTAGGTGGTCCTTCTCAGCAACGACGGAGTCACTTTCAACGATATCCCGGTTGTTAAAGACAAGGGGGGGATCCCATTTAGTGGTGCCAGACCGGTCTGATGATTCCGGCTGGGGGTTCGGCTGAGTGCTTGTTGGGGGGCTTGGTGGCAGAATGTACTCATCCTCATCAACAAGGCGTGACTCGGTTTGGTTAGTCCGAGCACGCTTGTTTCGGCGTGATGAGGATGGCTGTTGAGTTGGCAGAGCCACCACGGCCTCAGTTGTTTGGCCGGTTTGTGGCACTTCGGCCCTGGCGGTTGCAGTGAGCATGGCTTTCAGCTTGTTCTTCTTTGCCATCTCTTGTTCGGCAGTAAGGGGCACAAGGTTTATTTCGGGCAAGCTTAGGTCCGGCTCGGGTTGCTCTTCAAGCAGGAAATCGGTCACCTTTGCTTTTCGGCGACCGGAGTATCTATAGGTCGGCTCGAACTTCAGAAGTTTAGCCCAACTTCTCTCCTTAACCTTTAGTGCGGCGCGCAGAAGATTGAGGTTGGGGTAGTTGTAGTTGTATCTGAGGTGAGCTTTATCTGCAGAAAAAAGGCAAGTGTTAGTCCGGTTAAGAATGAAAACCGAACTACAAGAAAAAGCGGAATTGAAACCGAAGTATCTATACCGGGCTCCCCTTGCTGCCAATTTATTCTTCGTCCTGGGATTCGGGCTTGCAAGTCCTTGAAGTTCCCAGAAACCCAAAAGAAATCGTCATCGTTGACGTCTTTATCCGGTGTATGTTTTATTATCTTTTCTCGGCCACGGCGTACTCTCAAATAGTAGCACCAGCCTTGGTTTTTGGAGCCTATGGAGTATTGGTGTAGTATTTCGGCCAAACCTAAATTTAGACCGGTCTGGTTGTTTAGTGCGGCTATGCCCATTACGATTCGGTATGTGTTGGTAGATAGTTGGGTTGGGCAAAGTCTAGTCTGCCTAAGGAATTCGCAAATGAGGGGCTGGACTGGGAATCTCAGCCCGGTCTCAATTATTGATTGGAGTGTGAAGGGGACGAAGCCTTCCTTGTCCCAGGGGTCTACTCCTTGTTCGGCTAGTATCAGGTTTACATCGGCCGGGATATCATAATCTTTCCTGAATTCGGCCAGGCCGCCTGGGGTTTCTACCAAGAATCTGTACTTCCCCATTTATTCTATAAGTTAAAATAATTTATCTCGGTTGTACGAGTGTGCTCGGTAGCTCGGTTGAGTACGCAGAGGTGTATGGGCAACCTAAGTCTGCAAAGTTGAAAAACAAGGTGTTAAGCACAGATCGAAGACCGTGCTACAAAAATAAAGCAAGAAAGACTAGTCTTATTTCGGCTCTACAGGATGCTATGTTATCTACATCGGCTTCTGAAAGGTGAATGTTATATCGGTTCAAACAGTGCTTTTGTTATTTCGGTTTCACTTGTTGTTTTTCTTACTTCGGTTAGGCCTCAGGGGCAGCTTTTCTGAGTTCGGTTTAGGACTCAGATAGCTGGCTTAGCCCCCAAGGTCTAGCTCGGTTGAAGGTTTGGGAACTGCTAGCTCGGTGGGTTTTCATTTCGGCTAGTGTGAATCAGTTGATGACCTATTGAAATTACTATGGTGTGTACAACTCCTGGTTCGGTTCCAGTTCTCCTAAAGTTGTCTAGCAAAGAACAGTGTTCTAGTTCGGTTGAAGGCATTTTTTGATCAAATGAGTGTTCTACCAGCTATATCATGGTATTCATAGTGTTCTTGTGAAGTTCTTCCCAGAAACGGGGTTAAGAGTAAAAAGTGTTTTACAAAAACACATTGTAAACTGATTGAATAAAGTACAAAAACAAAGGAGACTTGAGAAACAGAGTCGTGTTGTTTACCTGAAGAAGAAGAAGCTGGAAGATGGAAGCAGATGGCAGCAACAACGAAGGCTCAGGAAGCTCAGAAGCACACAGAGAGAGAGCCAAGGCAGGAAGAGAGAGAAGATGAATAGAGTAGAATGAGATCCAAAATAGAAGAGGTTTATTTTTGGAAAGTGTAGAAGCGGGAACTGTTCAAATTTTTCGGAGTACGAGGGCGGCGCAACAGCTGTAGAGTGCCAATCAGAGGCTGCCACGTGTCGTGGAAGTACAATCGATTCAGTTTCTGTGACTGAAGAGACGTTTGAGTCGGACAGGTATAGCTCGGTCTAGACTTAGCTCGGTTGGAAAAGCTTAAGGGTTTAGCTCGGTTGGAAAAGCTAAATTGTTTTTAGCTCGGTTGGAAAAGCTAAGGGTTTAGCTCGGTTGGAAAAGCTAAATTGTTTTTAGCTCGGCTGGAAAAGCTAAGGGCTCTTAGCTCTGTTGGAAGGCAGGTAATCCCTATCATGCTGTGCAGATGGAATTAAGGGGCAATTGAGAGGGTAATTTATTAGTAAATTGGGCCGAGCTGGGTGTTGGGCCGAGCTGGGTGCTGGGCCGATATAAGCCCAACCACCAGAGATAGAAACTACATCCGTCAGGAGGACTGTGGGAAGTCCGGTTGTCGAATGGGCACTCGTAGGTCGGTTTCGGCGTATCAAACGTTAGTCCGGTCCTGAAGAAGATTGAAGTTAGACCGGTCCAAGATACTTGGGCTAGACCGGTCAGAGAGTTACACCGGCTAGAGTGTGTCAGACCGGTTTAGCCGCGCCCTAGTTCGGCTCAAGTTCTCTTATGGTTAGTTCGGTCGTGGTATGGGAAGCCGAGGTAAGAGACAGGCAAGTAAGAGCCGAACAAGGGATTACTTCGGTCGTGGTGGAGTTCGGCCGTGGTGAAACCATCTCACTTGGTTCAAGCAGTGAGGAGGGTGCTGGAGGATAAGCATTATCTTCCAGGAGTATGAATCCTAGGAGGACTCTGCGCAAGGAGGAGTAATCCTAGAAGGACTCTACACATGGAGGAGTAAGAGTCCTACCAGGATTGTGCCACGCGAAACCTATAAAAGCTCACCCACAACACCTGTGAAAAGGTAATGCATCTTTAATTCCTGAATACAGAGCTTTTGCCTATTTGTCTTGTTTACTGACTTAGGCATCGGAGAGGTTTCCGGCACACCACCCGCCGGCCAGCTCACGTTTGTGTTTTCAGGTGGTAGAACGACATCGTACGGAGGAGCGCAATCTTAATCAACAGGATTATACGAGAAGGTGTAAATCTTTCCCGTACACCTCCAATCACCACCATAATCATCCTTCCATAACTCCAAACACTCCCGCAAGAAACTCATGCACTCAAATAAAAAAATCTTCACAACCAACTTATAAAATTGCACAAAGATAAAGAGGAAAAATAGAAAATCAGATATAATAGAAATAAACAAATAAATAAATAAACCAGACACTACAGAGATAAAAAGAAAAACAGAGCTCCATTTTTCCAATGTACACATTTACAGACAATTACCCACATTCTCTTATATAAAACAGTCATAAATTTATACAGAGAATGTTTAAGGCCCCATAAATTTTTTAAAAGTCAATTCATAATAATGTAATCTGACAAGTGTCAATTTTTAATTGATTAAACACTATGATATGAGATCCACTACTTTTATCACATCATTATGAATACATTTGTAGGTACAAAATGTGAATCTCTACCATAGTTGAATTTATACTCACATCAACATGCAATCAAATTTACTTTACAAACACAAAACCACCACTGTGATATACTAATCAAACCCATTGTCCATGACTTTACAAACCCAAAAACAAAACCACCACCATGAGTCAAGAAGCCAAGAGACTACATGGTAACATTAATCCAATTTACCTGGTGAGATTAATCAAAAAAATCTACTTCAATTCATGTTGAGATGGTGATTGGTTGGTTGGGTGGTGCAACAAAGGGTTGATGGTACTGAAATTGATGGTTGTTGGTTCCGCAACAGGGAATGAGAGGAAATATGGGTATTTTCTTGGAAGTAGTTCAAAAACTAACTATCAGTAATGTCAATCGGTTAAGAATTAAATAAATCAAATAACCAAAAGATACTCGAGAATCATGCAACGGCACAAAGCAAGCAAGATTAAAAAGGCCAAAGCATTTCAATGGCATGTGGTTCGAATTTATTAGCTCTCTCTTCATTTTTATAACACAATGATATGGTTCCTAATCCTAGCTATATAGGTGATGAAAACCCACGGAGCTAAAATCCACCAGCAACTTACCTATTTTTCATCACTAAATACATTGAAAGAAACAAAACATACACAAAAGGATTCCTATTTCATTTCATTAACCTACAATTCAATTAACATTGTTAGGACCTTTTGTTGTCAAATTTCATGGATCAAAACCAAGGTTGTAACAAGAGTTCTTTAAGAAGTTGGTTTCCTTAAAAAACAGGATTACTTTGGAGTTCTGCAAGAAGTTAGTTTTCTACAAGAAATTGGTTTTCTTTCCTAACTAGGATTGCTTTGGTTTTCTATAAATAGTTGGGTTTCTCCCAAATCTAGGCTATTCATTGATTCATTATTTTTTCTCCAGATCTTCTTTTTGGATCTTAAGGTTTATATCTGGAGATATTTTGTTAGTTTCTTTGATGTCTTATTGAGTATTCAACTCATGGTCTAAAGAGTATACATCAAAGGTTTGTTTGTTTGTTCTACAAAAGAGAGAGTTGTTCTTCAGTTGTGGATTCTGAAGAATTTGAGCCTGAAGCTTTGGTGGAATCCGGAGTGGCTCATCAGAAAGACAATTCCGTGCTGAAGATGGGGTTGGAAGAGGCACATAGAGGTTGGTTCAATTAGGCGTTGTGGATTCGCTAGATAATTGAGAGTATACTTGTGTAATTCCTTTATATCTTCTTAGTGGATTGTTCTTGTGGCTGTTGCCCGTGGTTTTTTTATCACAATTGGAAGGTGTCCAATTGTGGTTTTTCCACATAAAATCTTTGTGTCTCTTTCTCTTGATTGTTTGATTGAGATTGTTATATTCTGCTTAAAATTGATACATAATCACAAATCAACATCTAGGAGGTTTCTAGATTTTTCAATTGGTATCAGAGCGGGTCGTTCTATTTTTTTTTTTTTTTTAAAAATTCTTTTAGAACGCTCTATTTTTTAAAATTTTTTTTTTTTTTAGAACGAGATCTTGTTTGATTTGTGATAATGGATACAATTCGTGAGGGAAATTCTATGGTTCGACCACCCCTACTTGACGGATCCAATTATTCTTTTTGGAAAGCTCGGATGAGATCTTTTTTAAAATCTATTGATGAAAAAGTTTGGCAAACCGTCATGAATGGGTGGACTGAACCTACAATCACTGTTGATGGAATAACTTTCCCCAAACCAATTGATAAGTGGGACACAACTGATTACCAAAATAGTAGCTGAAATAGTAAAGCTATCAATTCTCTCTTTTGCGCTGTCACTCCTGAAGAGTTTAGTCGTATTTGTAATTGTGAAGTCGCAAAAGAGGCTTGGGATATCTTACAAACTATTCATGAGGGCACTCCTTCTGTTAAACGCTCAAAACTTTAAAGGCTCACATCCAATTTCGAAAACCTTTCAATGAAAGAGAGTGAGACCTTTGATGATTTTTATGTGAAGTTGAGTGACATTGTAAATTCCAGCTTCAATTTAGGTGAAAAAATTCCCGAATCCAAAGTTGTGGGAAAAATTTTGAGATCCTTGCCCGATCGGTTCCAACCAAAAGTTACGGCTATTGAGGAGGCTCAAGATGTTGACAACCTCAAGTTGGATCAGTTGGTTGGAAATCTCCAAACTTATGAGGCACACAGGAATTTTAAAAAGAAACAAAAAGATATTGCTTTTAATAGTGCTCATAAAGTGGTAAAGGATTCTGATGAGGACTGTGAGATAGATTCCAAGATTATGGATGCTTTTGTTAAACAATTTAAAAAATCTTTTTTGAATAAGAATCCTAATCTTTTGAAATCTACTCATACCCATAAATCTAAAGGCAAAGATAAACTCAAAATTAATCCTATAGCCAAGAAAGAAAAAGGAATCATACAAGGGAACTTTGAAAGTGTCCAATGCTATGAATGCCAAGGACTTGGCCACTTTGCTTCAGAATGCCCCACTCGGTTGAAGAAGAAGAAAGCCCTCGCCATCACTTAGGACGATGAATCAGAATCTGATGAAGATGAAAGTGACAACGAAGGTCAAGGCGAAGAGGGACATAAGCAATTTCTTGCTTTCATGGTGGCTTCCGAAACTGAAGGACAAACAGAGTCTCCGAGGAGGTCAGTCGAGACTACCACTGATGATGAATCCTCGGAAAGTGATAATGAAGAGCTTGAGCAAGCTTATGAAAAGTTGTATAAGGAGTCTCTTAATTTATTCAAATTGAATGACAAACTCACAAAGAAACTCAAAGCATGTGAAGGTGAGAATGTCAAACTTAAGAAGGAGATTTCCGAGGCTAGGATCAATGCCATCAAGATAGCTGATGATCAACAAGTTCTTTGTGCAAAACTGTTGACTTGTGAGACAAAGAGGAATGAGCTACAAGGAACCCATGCCATGTATGAAGAAAAGATTGAATCTCTCGAGATGTCACAAGTTGCTTTGGAAGAACTAATGATCAAGAAAGAGGAAGAGCTTAAGTGTGCCATGGTTACCATTGGTCTTTGGAACAAAGGATCAAAGACTTTGGAGGATATCATTGGGTCTCAACAAATCTGTTCAGACAAAAGTGGCATTGGCTTTGGTGGCAAGAAAGGTTTAAAACAGAGTGCTTCCACATCTCATGATACAAGAACTCAAGGAAAGGGAGGACAAAAGATTCAACAAGAGGAAAGACTTCTCAAACTCCCTAGAGTTGGTAAGGTAAAAAAAAGAAGGTACACCCTGTTTTTATTTGTCATCATTGTGGTATACATGGTCATATTCGCCCTTATTGTTATAAGTTGCATGGGAGAGTGTCTCAAAAGGGTAGAAATTCGAATACTTTTTGGGTTAGGAGACAGCCGTACATGTCTAAGCGGAATACCAAGATTCATGAGGGTGTTCAAAACACCACGACACTTACCAAGACCGCTAGACCTGATTTTGTTAAGACTAAAAAGATTTGGGTAAGAAAACTTGACTTGTGTTAATGTGTTTACTCTTTTTAGTTTTTTGGGTCTTTGTGTGTTTTTTTTAATGAAAAAAAAATGTATGAATGTTGTTTTTTTGTCTTGCTTTGTTTTTTTTTTTTTTTTAAAAATAAATAAATAAATAAATAAATAAAAAACCAAAAAGATTTTCTTAGTATGATTTTGCAAGTTTGAAATTTTTGAGTGATCCTTGGTGCATATTGGAATTGATGAGAATATCCATTACATGTTAATATGTGTGTGCTTTCTGTGGTCATTACTCATTTTGGAGTGTGTGTTCTTTGATTAGTATGTCTCATTCTGTACACACTCTTGGATTAGCAAATATCGGAGTCTTCCGACTTAGTGATTTTTTTTCTTATGGACTTCTGGCATTGAATCTTTTGCTTTTCTAAAGAAATTGACCGATACTAGCATATCTTGGGTGATGTTGAGTCTCTTAACCACCTTCCATCTTTTTGCATCTCCATGGCTTTCCCCTCTATTCTTTGTAGTCCAGGCATGAGGAAAAGGCTACCTTAGAGTCACCAACCAGGCCATCCTTATTATATCCATGCTTCTCTGGTTCGGTTTCCATACTCTTGAGCGTGTCAGCCGCCAATGAGTGTGCAAAAGAAAAAGAAAAAGGAAAAAAAAAAGAAGAAGAAGAAGAAGAAAAAAAAAATGTGCAAAAGAAAGCAAAGAAAAAGATGTGAAAAAAAAAGGATTCATTGATTGAGGGGAAGCCTCCGCCTTTACTCACCAAATACCCCTTGATTCCTAGTGGTTTGACTTTCCTTAGTTGTGCTTAGATTCTCTTGTCGGAGGTCCAACTTTTATATCACTGCTAGGATTTGAATCTTGTGTTTGTCGAACTCCAAGAGTCACACACACACCTTTATCATGGAATCTATGCTTTTCACATAATGCATCACTTTCTTTTATGAGGAATTTTCTAGAGGCTGTGCACATTGTGTTTTCAAGTAATTGTGCTTCTTGGATAATCTTGTGTGTTTCAAGGTACAAATCTGAAATTCCTTGCTTGCTCCACCATATTATTTTTTGTCGTTTTTCTTCTTGTTCACTGTTTTCAGTGTTTGTGGTTGTTTTTAATGAGAGGGAGTTTGGTTCATCATTACCAGTGTTTGATGTATATTGATGGTACAATAGTTTGGTTGATGGTACAGTATTTTTACTTTTGCTTATATCCTTCTTTGGTACAGTTGGATTGTTAGTATTTTGTTTATGGATTGATTTATATTTTGTTATTTAATCCAGTTCCACATATTTTGGTTGGCTTGTGTGTGTTTATTTTATTTCAGGATAATTGTTCAAGAGCATGGATTTGAGTGTTGATTCATAGTTGGTGGTGTTGCTTGAGAGATTTTGTTAGGAAATTTGTTTTAGATTGGTTTTATCCAGGATTTGACAAAGGGGGAGATTGTTAGGACCTTTTGTTGTCAAATTCCATGGATCAAAACCAAGGTTGTAACAAGAGTTCTTTAAGAAGTTGGTTTCCTTCAAAAACAGGATTACTTTGGAGTTCTGCAAGAAGTTAGTTTTCTACAAGAAATTGGTTTTCTTTCCTAACTAGGATTGCTTTGGTTTTCTATAAATAGTTGGGTTTCTCCCAAATCTAGGCTATTCATTGATTCATTATTTTTTCTCTAGATCTTCTTTTTGGATCTTAAGGTTTATATCTGGAGATATTTTGTTAGTTTCTTTGATGTCTTATGAGTATTCAACTCATGGTCTAAAGAGTATACATCAAAGGTTTGTTTGTTTGTTCTACAAAAGAGAGAGTTGTTCTTCAGTTGCGGATTCTGAAGAATTTGAGCCTGAAGCTTTGGTGGAATCAGGAGTGGCTCATCAGAAAGACAATTCCGTGCTGAAGATGGGGTTGGAAGAGGCACATAGAGGTTGGTTCAATTAGGCGTTGTGGATTCGCTAGATAATTGAGAGTATACCTGTGTAATTCCTTTATATCTTCTTAGTGGATTGTTCTTGTGGCTGTTGTCCGTGGTTTTTTTATCACAATGGAAGGTGTCCAATTGTGGTTTTTCCACGTAAAATCTTTGTGTCTCTTTCTCTTGATTGTTTGATTGGGATTGTTATATTCTGCTTAAAATAATTTCATGGATCAAAACCAAGGTTGTAACAAACATGAATAGAAATAGACTCAACTTCCAGTCAAATTTCTATACCATGCAAATGCAATTAGTTCAATGAACTAATAAATTATTCATCAAATCCAAAAAAGGAAATTTAGAAAAAAAGGGTGATAAATATGTAGTCTTGGAAATTCACCTGCAGCGGGGGCATACTTGGTAGGCCTTTTCATCTTCTCAAGCTCAAGTTAAGCTTCCATAAACATATTCATCCTCTGGAACTCAAGATCCTTAGTAAACTCCATCCATAGTTCCGATGAGATGCTGGAGGCGGTAGTAGAAGGGCCATTTGGAAGGAGAAAGCTTGGATTTATCGAGCTTGTACTTCTTCTTGAGAGTGTCGATGCGGTTCTTGCACTGGATGTCGGTGCGGCGGGGCTTGAGGCCGTTCTGGCGGGCGTTGACTGCGTCGGCAACTTCCTTCCGGTCCTTCTGGCGGAGATTGCCGCGGTTCAGCTGGAGGTAACGGTCTCCCCAGGCTTCAATCAGAGTCTCGGTAGCGCCTTCGCTCCAGCAGTCCTCTCGGCCGCCGCCACTTTCGCCGCCGTGGTGGGGCCGTGATAGGGTTTGGCTATCCATGGATTGGGGATCTGGTAGACGGTGGTGGTGAGGTGGAGGTGAGGAGAGAGAAAGTGGAAGAAAAGAGCATCGGAATATCAAGGGAGGAGGAGGAGGATAGAATGGATGGAGGTGGTTGGGGAAAATGGTGGAGAGGGATGGGTTGGCCGTGCGTCTGACCGGAGCGAGTGGGCTCTCTCACGTCAGTTGCTTATTGGACGGTTGGACGGACTGACTCACGATTCTGTTAGTCTACGATTTTTGCCTGTCCTCTTTTACCATGAGTGTAGCACTACTAGGCTAAAAAAAGTTTTACTTTTTATTTAAGTAAAAATTAATTAAGCTTAAATATGTATTTTTAATTCGTTTTTTTAACTATAAACTTTTTAAAAATTTAACTATTTCAATCCATTTATCAATTTCTTATGGTGGTTGTGGTTTGTGGTTGTGATTGGCATATGAATCCGTTTGGAAAGATGATTTGTGGCTAAAATAGTCATAAAAGGTAAAATAGGCTATTTTAATTACAACAAATAAAACCTTATATCTAATCCATAATCATTACACTATTCTCTTACAAAAAAAAGTCTAAAAAGCAAAAAAATCCTTCCAAAACCAAGCTTTTTAACCCAAGTTAAAATAGTTAAAAAAGTCAAAAAGCTAAAAAATCAACCCACTTCCCAAACCAACCCATAGTGACAAAAGGAGGAGGACTGGTGGGTCACCGACGGTGACAAGTGATTAGTGGTGATGGAAGTTGTGAACTGTAGTAGGATACACTAATGGTGTGCTGATGGAAGTGGTGAAGGTGGGGATACACGGGTAAGTAGGGGTGTGCGCGGTGCGGGTCGGGTTGGTGCGGTTTGAGAGAAAAATAGAAACCGTATGGCGAGTGGCGGATTGATAAAAGTGTCACTAGAATTTGTCATTTTCCTTATCAAAAACCGACAGTTCGGTTGGCAAATAATGGTGGATTTGCCTTGGCGGTTCAGGCGGATTGGCGGTTTATAAAAAATATAATTCAAATTACAAAACTTAAATTAAAGAGTAAAAAAAAGACGAGAGATACCGTGATATTAAGCATTTTGCGAAGCTTTCTTCTGATGCAGCAAGTGTAGCAACAACATGATAATATCAACGACTATGCCATCAGTTTATTACAAGCATCTGTAAAAGCTACAATGATCAAATACAATACATAAAATTAATATCATTCAGGGTTTACAATATATTGAAAATGTTTACTGTTGAAAAATATTTAGATTGAAAAGTGAGCTGATGCAAGTTTGCAACATGGCTAGAAAAAAAAAAAGATTGAAAAGTGAATTGGAATCCAACTTTATTTTGGATTGCTGACATCTTGAATTCCCCTCGAGCAGTAATGTAATACTATATTCTAAGGTATAGAACAACAAGCAAACTTAAGTAAAACAGAATTTTTAGAATCTTATAAAACATGATTTAATAGGGGTGCGGGTCGGTGCGGTTTGAAAGAAAAATAGAAACCGGCGGATTGATAAAAGTGTCGCTAGAATTTGTCATTTTTCTTATCAAAAATCGGCGGTTCGATTGGTAAATAATAACGAATTTATCTTAACGGTGCGACTCGGTGCGATTTTAACGGTTTCAGAGGTATTATGCATACCCCTACTGATAAGAGTGGAGCGGGGAACTAGTGGGGATACAATGGTGAAGGTGAAAAGTGGCAGAGGGTATAAAGATGGATTTGGGTAAAGAAAGAAGACCATTATGGTACTTGAGTAATTTTTTTGGGTAGTAAAGGGGTCATCTTATTTATTATTATTATTTTTTTTTTTGTTGACACTATAACAATGTCGAGGGGTTTCTCCATTAAGAGCAAATGTGAGAGGGTGTCAGTATAATTTGCCCATAATTTTTAATTTATAACTTCAGCAAAGGTCATAAATTAGAGCTTCTTTGTCTAGAATCTAAGAGGGAGAAAGCTTTCCCATGGTATCTCCATAAGTTTTAAGTATTACTTAGGTTTTGTTTGGGAATAAATTATTTTAGTAATTTTTTGATTTTTTAGTTAAAATATAAAGTAAAAAAAATTAGTATATGGTGTTTTGAGAAGTTGGTAAAAAGTTGACTTTTTACTAAGTTTTTTAACTTTTTGAAAAGTAATTTGGGAAGTTAATAAAAAGCTGGCTTTTGACTTTTTAGTTTAATATTGTTTATGGTGTCAAATTAAATTAAAATGACCAAAATACATTTACCCAACATAAGAAATTTATTTTTTATATTTTTTTGTCATAGGCTTCAATTTGTAATTTCACACTTGCGTTTTTTGCACTTCCCAAACCAATTTTGTTGCGTTTTTGGACATTTTGACAAAAACGTAGCTTTTTATTTTGGTTCCCAAAACGGTACTATGTTTAGGGTGACTTTTCGACTTTTTACGAAAAGATATACAAAAAGTAAAAAGAAAAGGAAATCTTCGACTTTTTGATATAAGTTATAAACTTTTTGACTTATTTAATAATTTTTTGACTTTTTGACTAAAATATTAACTTGCCAAACGAGGCCTTAGTGTTCGTTTGACATGTTCTTTGAAGTTAAAATAGTTATATAAAATAAATTGATTATTTTAGTCAAATAGGACAAATATCACATCTAACTAATATTTATTTTATTTTTTCTCTTACAAAAATTAAAATAGTCAAAAAATCTATCGCAAACGAAAATTTTTAATCCTAAACTAAAATAATCAAAAAATTAAAAAATCAACTCACATTTCAAACCAACTCTAATAAGACATCAGTCCAACTCTTCAAGACAATCTTTAAAAAGTCAATTTTTACTAAAACAAATAAGAAAATTATAAAGTTAAAAAGCTTTATCATGTGTTAAAAAAAGGCCAGATTAATTTTTTGTACTTACAAAAAGAAAATTTTAACTTCTCAAACAAATCAATTTAGAAAAGCAGCCTCAATCGTCTATGGTATAAAAATATACATACTTTAATACTTACCACAATAAATAGGAAATTTATTATTTTTTTTTTTTAAAAAGAAAAAGAAAAGGAAAAGGAAAAGGAAAACTAGCACTTTGTTTCTTACTGCTACAGAAAATAAGAAAAATGAAAGGATAAATTACACTTATTTCTCTTAAAATTTAACATAATTATAGGAACATCTCTTATAGTTTTAATAGTAACAATAATATCCCTTACTTTTGAACTCATTGTTAACTATCTATTGTACTCTTGTCAAAATATACGGATGTCACATGTTTTAAGGCCTTAAATGCTTATCACTCTGTTTGGTTTTAATTTTTTAAAATCAATTTTTTAAAAATTAAATTTTTTTATTTTTCGTATTTTTTTATTTTTTAGTGAATATTTTTAAAATTATAAGCAATTTCTTTACTTTTTTAGATGCACTAAAACGTAAAATATTTGTAAAAAATATTTTAAAAAATTAACAAATACACAAGATTACGAAAATGTGAGGGTGATCGCAGATCGAGTTGGGTTGGGTGGTATCCCATCTGCCATCAGTCTAAAATAAGGTGGATTGGAAAAAATCAATCTGCATTAGTCTACCAGTTTGGCAGATGAGAATTGAGTGGACTGTACAGGTTGGTGGATGGATGCGATTGGTTTGGTGGTTTGGACTTTACAAATTTTTGACTTTTTTTGAATTATAATTCATAACTTTTACAATCTCTAATCATTATTAATTTGAAAAAAATATGTATTATTTGTCTATAATAGGTCATGGCACCACACACACATATTATTTAGGTATTGTTTTTTTATTTTCACAAAAATATATATTTTATTATTTTTATCCTATGTTGTTACTTGTTAATAGTTTTTTTTTTTTTTTTTTTTTTTTTTGAACTTACATCTACGAACGAATCGAGTTCTAACAAATCGAATTCATACGGGTGCGGGATGGTTGATTCGCTATTCGAACCGTATCCACAAATTTTAAAATATTTCATCCGCATCCATCCACCAAAAGACACGCATTCGCCAAAAATCAATCGGATTGGGTCGGTTCGGTTAGGTTGGCGGATCCACGATCACCAATGTATTGAATTTTTTTTTTGTTTTTATATTTTTGGTATTTAATGAATTTTTAAAAACATTTGTTCACAAATATTGTATGTTTTAAGTGTATTTATATTAAATATATTTAAAAATTAAAAAAATAGTAAAAACATTTAAAAAAATCAATAAAAACAAAAAAATACAAAAAAAAAAAAATTAAATTCCTAAAAAACGAATCCTAAAAAATAAAGCTAAAGAAGTTGAATGATACCCTTGGTCGTCTCCTACGTCCAAAGACCCAACAAGCTTAAACACTACTTCCAAGCCAAACACTACCATCATTACAATAGAGAAACATCAGTCAAATATTTTTTACGAATCTCTTAAGTTTTATTTTCAAAATATATTTTTTGATTTTTTTTTTGAAAAATAGAAATTAATTTAACAAAAATAAACACTAAAAAAGTATTTTTAAATATTTAAAAATTAATTATGCACCAAAAAATATATATAAAAATGACGAGTATTTTTTTACACCAAATTAGTTTTTAGTTTTTTTATAACTTTTTTAGAAAATTGATTATGAAAATTAAACCAAACAAAGAGTGTTATGATTCACACCATCCCTATGTGTGTATATATCTATATGTTTTGAATTGCCTTGTACTAGGAATGTTGGTTATTTAAAAATTAATTTTGCACCCAAAAAAGAAAAAAAAAAATCATGTGAAAATGATGAGCATTTTTATTATTTTAACTTTTTACACCAAATTAGTTTTTAGTTTTTCATAATCTTTTTTAAAAATTGATTATGAAAATTAAACCAAACAAAAAGTGTTATGATTCAGTGTGTATATATATTTATTTGTTTTGAATTGCTTTGTACTGGAAAGATTGGTTAATGTTGTGACCTTTAAATATAAGAAAGAAAAAAAAAGAAATAAAAAAAAGAATTCTAATAGGATTTAAAAGTTTAGTTATGCTAACTATAATCCCAAATATTCTGTGAGTTTTTTTTTTTTTTTTTTTTTTTTTTTTTTTTTTTTTTTTTTCTTCAAAATAGCCTTGCATGGTGGGATAAAAAAGTTCAGTTATGCTAATTCCGTGTAGGGGAAATTTTATTTCAAGAGTGGTCTTGAAAAATAATTATAAAAAATAGTAAATTTTATAAATATTAATAATTAAAAACATAAACTTTTTTATGAATGTATGATAATTCCTTAAACTGAAATGTAAGCTCACTTGGAGATGGAAGCTGACAATAGCCTTGGACAGTAGATCATTATTATTATTATTTTTTTTTCTCTAAGATTTGGTGAGTTAGATGAGACAATGTTGGAGTAGTTGGGTTAATAGAGAGAGAAAGAAGTGGGGGTATTTTAGTCATTTAATGTTATTTTTTACACCGTAGGGAACAAAGTTAACAGAAGGGGAAATCTTTATAATAATTTCAAAAGTAAGAGAGATTAGCGTTATTATTAAAACTACAGGGGAGGTCTTTGTAATCATGCTAAACCTTAGGAGAGGTTAGTATAATTTACTCAAAATGAAAAGACATTAAAAAGATTCATCTCTATTTTGTGCAAAAGAGTCCTTTTATGCGAACTCAGATTAAATAAATCTAGGAAGAAACCTCTTAAATTTAAAATTTAAAATTTTAAAATGATATTTTTTAAATTTTTTAACAATTGATTAAAATAGTCAAAAAGTTAAATATTCTCTTTATTTTTTTATACGTCTTTCATATAATGTTAAAAAATTAACTAAAATAATCAATTCTTAAGAATTTAATTACTATGTTGATTTATGATATTAGGCTTTGTCTAGGATCACCATAAGCTTTTATTATTATTTTTTTTCTTTCGCCTTCAAAAAAGTTAATTTTTTGATAAAAATTTAGGGCTTTTATTAATTGGAAAATATATATTAGACAAAACTTTCGTTTCTACACCTATTTGATCTTGAAATTATTCAACCTTATTGAATAATAAGTCTGGTTGTCCAAAAAATGAGACTAGACATTTGCTTAGAATTTAAAGGTGTGGTGGTAATTAGGCGTCGTTTAGCAACTTGGCTATTTTAGTTTACATTTTAATTTTTTTATGAAATGAAAAAAATAATGTTTTAGATGATTTGTGGATTTTTTTGTAGGTGATGTTGGAAAAATTGGTTTTACAAGGTTTATTTTGGACCAATTTTGAGTCCAAAATTGAGTGGGTCCCAAACATCTTTTGGGGCGGGTCCGAATAGGTGATGTGTTCTTTGCTGTATAATAAGTCACACGGTGAAGACGGTTCGTCAAAACTGTTAATGAGTGAATGAAAAGTTGACGTGGTTTTCAAGTTCGTGGAATGAACAATTAAAGAAGTAAATGTGGGTTTCTTTGAAATGAGTTGTCTCACACCGAAACTATAAGAGAGCTTTTGGCGGTGTTTGGGAAGGAATTTTTTTTTTTTTTTTCACTAAAAGACAAATTGGTTACAAAAAAAAAAAAAAATCCAAACAAAATATCACATCAAACCCCATAATCATTTTACTTTTTCTCTCACAAACATCACATCCAACCACAAAAAAACCCAACTATCTTTCGAAACACAAAAAAAAATTTCTCCAATAATATCCTATAACTAAAAAAATCTACAAAAAAACCCACTTTCCAAACACCTACTTTGTGTGTATATAAGTTTTAGATTACAACACTTGGGTTGGGCCCCAAGGGACACCCCAAGTTTGTAGAAGGGAATAATTATGGATAAATTGAACCTTAGCCTAAACCACCACATACGAGCGCGCTGCCGCCGACGACGACCAAGCCATGCCAGTTGTGGGTCGGGTCAATTCTAATATTAATTTTTTGGAAAAAATTCTTTTAAATTTTTTTTTATATAAAACTTAATGAAATTAAATTCAAATTTGGTGCCAAAATTGAATTTAAAATGTTCTGTCCAAATTTACCTCTCTCAGTCTGAAATTTCCAACTGTTTAACAGGTTTTTTATGTAAAGACCCAAATAAAATAAAATAAGATAAAATAAAATAAAATAAATGGGGTGGTGGGAAATTATTTGAGTGCAGAGTGGGTGTTAAAGGGTGTTTGGTGGGTGGAAAATGATTTTTTTAAAATCAGTAATGTTAGGTATTATGAAAAATCTTTCATGAAAATAATCATGAAACCTTTATGACTCTTGGATTACACTTAAAATAAAGCATCACACACTAATTAAGATAATCTAAGGATTATAAATTTTTTATGATCATTCTCATGACAAAATTTTCATAATCCCTAACTTTTTCCTTTTAAAATACAATATATCTCCCTCTCTGGGTGTTCAATTCGGTGGAGAATTATTATGTTAGAGAGAGAGTGAGTTGGTGGACTATGCACTGAGATAACGAAAAAGGAATAAAAAATGGGCTTTGTGTAATGGGGTACGATGAGTGGGAGGATGGGTTTGTCAATCTCTTCTAAATGCTCTGGACTTTGAATCTCTCTGTCTTTATTCACCCGTTTGAGCCACTAGAGAGAGAGAGAGAGAGAATCTGGGTTTGTTTGTTAACTGAGAAAGAAGGCCAAGGAAGGGGATGGACAAAGGTAGAAAACGATGGGAAATAATAATAAGGGTTTATGAGCAGATCAGAAGCGTGGTCATGGCGGTGGTAGTGGTGGCTGAAACCGCGAGTGCAGTTGTGGAAGCTGAGCCGAAGAAGACCGCTGCTACACCGCCCAATTCTTTGCTTTTCCGAGTCGGGCATGGCTTCGATCGCCACATATTGGAACCTGGATACCCTCTCATCATTGGCGGCGATCACACCCTCCGATCCAATCTCCCCATCATTCATTCGGGACCGTTCTCGAGTCTCCATGGTCCGTCACGCAGCCCCGCGGTGCCAAGTTCCGCGGCTCCGATGTCAAACCCGGAAATGTCATTGAAAGAAAAAGCAAAATTTATCAGTTGTAAAAGCACAACACACAGTGCAAGAAAGGGGGGGTTGTATGCATGCAGGTAGAGCTTCCAGATATTGACAGTGGGAACAAAATGAATGAAAGGCTTCGTACAGACGAGGCTATTGAAAAAGTTTTTGTTGAAGAAAAGCCCTATACATACTTGTATACTGAGGATAACTTTGTGGTGCTAGCGGAGCCTAAAACATATGATCAGTTGGATGTGCCAAGGACTTGTTTGGTGAAGCTGCTGTGTATCTAAAAGATAACATGACAGTCACCGTGTAGCTTTATGATGAAAGACCGATGTCTGCATCAGTTCCTCAACGGGTGGCATGCAAAGTTATGGAAGCACAGGTGCCTATGAAGGGGATTGCAGCCACCCACAAGAAGAGAAGTTTGAAAAGGTGAAAGTGGCTTTGGTGTAAGAACGTGAGAGACTCTTTAAGCTTTTAAAAGAAGTACCATTTCTCAATCTATATTCGAGATACTCTAATTTCATTCTTTGTGAGGTTACATCTAGAATGGATGTTAGGAAATTGAAGTTCTTGAGGCCATAGTAAAGAGTTTAGTGAGAGTAACATTTTGATCGGTAGAGATTAAAATTTGACAAAATCGAAAATTTAGATTTTTGTGTGTTTCCTTGTCAAACTTGAGGTAGGAATTTTTTACATTCTAATATGGTTTTTAGCTTAGTTATTTGCTATTGTATATAGATGATGAGATTTGGTTGTGATTTGGACAAATTTAAGATTTAGGTGTGAAATGAAAAGAGAAATTTTTGATGTATGAGAAATAAATAAGTATGGGGTTTGAATATAAGATCTTGGTGTACCAAAATAGTTGACTTTGGGTGTTTGGGTCAATATTGAAAAAATGGGGATTTTTTCCTAACTTGATAAAATGATTATTTTGTATAAATAATTGGAATTAACATTGAATATGTTAAATTGGATGGTTATTGATGTAGGTGGTGAAATTGGATATGTATTATCTCACACCTCTGGAAGTTTTAAATAATTATTTATCTTGAGATTCAATATATGTCTAGAGATAAATGCATTGCACTATCGGTGGAGGATAATCAT
This sequence comes from Camellia japonica, assembly GCA_030407325.1. Lineage (NCBI taxonomy): Eukaryota > Viridiplantae > Streptophyta > Magnoliopsida > Ericales > Theaceae > Camellia > Camellia japonica. The sequence continues at coordinate 107,128,803 of JAPPVO010000013.1, read as the reverse complement.
GATTGTTGTAGAAATTGTATGACGATTAGGCGATTTAATGTTAATCTATTGTTGGTTGTCATTAAACATGACCATGCTATAAATACATCGTAAATGCGTATTTGTTGGGAGAAGATAGGAGATGTATTCCATATGTGATTATATTTATAAATACATTGTATATGTATGTTTATTGGGAGGAGATAGGAGATGTACTCTATATATGATAATATTTATAAATACATTGCATATGTATATTTGTTTAGGAGGAGAAAGGGGTTGAACTCCATTTAAAGCAAGTTGGATAGAGTGTCCTGGGTGAAAGACCCGAAAATTTATATATTAATGGGTGCCGATTCCTTCGGACGAAATATCCATAAAATGGCAAAGTTTGAAATGTTTATGTGTATTTTGCATAATTGAAAAATCATTGAGTTGTAGTCTCATTTTGGTTGTTGAAAGATAATGAATTTAACTTATGAATTGAGTAGCATATATGAATTGGAAATGCATTGAAGGAAAATGGAATAAGATTGGTCTTAGTGGCATATGGATATGCAGGCCTTATGAATGCTTCCATTTTAGTATTGTTTATGTATGTGGTATTTATACCTTTGCTAAACCTCATAAATTGTGTTAGATTATTTCTACTGGTTGTTGGCTCACCCCATATGGGAATACCATTTTCAGGTGCAGATGAGATGTTTCTTCCAATGCAATAGTGTGGATGGACTTTCAGGAAGCAAGAGCTTCTTAATTATGTCTTATTGTGTTTATGTTTGTATTTGTAAAGCCAAGGGCTTAAGATGTAATGAGCGAGACTCAATTTGTGTAACCAAGCAATGACTTGGAAAGATGTAAGCCTATATGGCATTTAACTGATTGTTAAACAGTAGACTGATATATGAAAGTATGTTATTTCTCATATTTATTCCGCATATGAGTTATCTTTATTGTATTATTTTGGAAGCGTTACATTTTAACTGCTGAAACTACCAGTAGTTTACAAATTCAACAGTGTCCAGATCTGTTTGTATTCAAAACTGTATATGTTGAAACAGTGTTGCACCTGTTTAGTGACAAACAGCACCTGTTCGGGGTTGTCAAATTTGCCTATAAATACCAGTTTAATTCCAGCAATTTGAGGATCTAAAATCAGTCTGAAAATCATCCAGAAAAAATCTGTCCTCTTCATTTTCTTGCTCTGTTTGCATAAATTCTTCATATTAATTTTTAGGAAAATTAAAGAGAGTATAGAAAATAAGGTTTTGTTCACCGTACAAGTTATTTAAAGTGCTACTATAATTTGTGAAGATTGTATCCTGGGAGATAGACGCCACTTAATCATAAGCACCGTAGCAGGACGAATCTATTTTAAGAATAGAGTGTCACACACTCGACTTGATCTTTTAAATATTCATTCGGTTCGGTAAAAATAAATTCGGTACGTAATTTATTTTATTTGTTTGATTTGTTTCAATTTATTTATTATTCACAGAAGATTGTTCCAACAGGTGAATAGATAATTGTAAAAGAAAAAGTTATTGATTAATGTACAGGATATGACATTTTATCTTATTGACTATTTAGCCAAAATATAAGTCCCAAACAGGCCTAAGAGCATCAACATGAAGCTAGTTAAAATTTTATTATCATTTGAACTTAAAAATTACTTTTTTTACTTTTATTAAAATTTTATTATCATTTGAACTTAAAAATTGATTTTAGAGCATCAACATGAAGCTAGTTAAAACCCCTCTCCTTTTGAAAAAGAATGCTATTTAATGCTAGAATTCTAGCTTCATCTATGCTTTCTAATTCCAAGCACATACTTTGATGGTATTTCTCAGGATCTAACTGGTCTTGGCATCTTACCCTCAAGGACTTAACATTAATTTTCACAAGTAATACTGCATCATGCCCATATACTAAGGCATAAGGAGTGACTCCTGTGCTTGAACTTGGGGAAGTTCTATAAGCCCACAATACGTCCAACAATAAGTTATGCCAATCCCTAGGATTGTCTTCCACAACCTTTTGTATTCCTTTTTTTAAGGACTTATTGGATGATTCAGCTTGACCATTGGCTTGTGCATAATAGGAGGTGGAATTAACAAGGCTAATTCCAAACTTTGCCACAAAAGACTTTACCATCTTCTTATCAAATATAGTCCCATTATCAACAGTTATAGTCTGTGGGATACCAAATCTATGGATTAGATCTTTAATGAATCCAATGACCTCAGTCTGGTCTACAGCCTTGTATGGCTTAACTTCGACCCACTTAGTGAAGTAATCAGTGGCCACTAAAATGAAACAATGATGCTTCGAAGAAGGTGGGTGTATTTTCCCCATCATATCCATGGCCCATCCTCTAAATGGCCAAGGCTTTACTACTGCATGCAGGTCAGTTATGGGCACATGCCTTATTGTGCCATGCTTTTGACATGCCTGGCAATCTTTTGCATATTCTATGCAGTCTTTAAGGATAGTTGACCAATAGTAGGAATGCCTTCAAAGCAACCATCTCATTTTCACCCCAGGCTGATGAGCACCACAGATGCCTTCATGAACCTCAGCCATAGCTGTTAATGTTTCTTTTGGGCCTAAACATTCCCGCAATAAACCATCTCCCCCTCTTTTGTAGAGGGCATTACCATACATCATGTATTGCATAGATTGCAATTTAATTTTTCTGCTAGCCTTCAAAGATGGGCCAGCCAAGTACTGCATTATTGGATGCCTCAAATCTTGTTCTTGTAAGTCATCATGGTTGATTTCCAGGACCACATTCCTTTTATTCAAGGGTGGTATTAATTTCTGATATGTTGCTTGGCTTATGTCTCTTTGAGCATTATCCCTTCTCTTGAAATTCGAAGCTTTCTGAGCCACATCATTAGCTTTATTATTCAAGAATCTTGGGACATGAGTTACATTTGCTATTTGAAATTGAGAAAGCAGATGTAATGCAACAACATAGTATGACAACATGCTTATACTTTGACATTTGAAGATCCCTTTCACTTGGTTGATCACCAATTGAGAATCTCCAAATATGTCAACTGCATGAACTTGTAATCCAATAAGAATTTCCAGTCCCACTATTAAGGCTTCATATTCAGCTTGATTGTTAGAACAAGTAATTTCATCAACTCTGAAACCATGTGTGGTTTCTACTCCTTGTGGTGACTTAATCACTATACGAATTCCAATTAGCACATTGGCTTTTGATCAATCGAACCACATTTGCCATAGCTCAACACTAGCCATACCAAGTTCCATTATCTCTTGGCTTTCTGTTTGAGATGGATGGTCTACCAAAAAATTAGCTAAAACTTGTCATTTTACTGCTTTTTGAGGAACATATTCTAAATGAAATTCTAATAAGGCTAGTATCCATTTGCCAATTCTTCCCCTCAACATAGGTGTAGATAACATATACTTAACCAAATCTGTGTTTGCAATTACCAAGACAGTTGTAGGCAAAAAATGGTATCTTAATTTCATTGTAGCAAAATACAATGCAAGATACAGCTTTTCTACAGCTGAATATTTACATTCACAAGAATTTAAAAACCTACTAAGGTAATAAATAGCTTGCTCCTTGCATTCTTCATTGTCTTGGGCTAAGAAAGCTCCTAATGAATCTTCTGCTGCAGCTATGTACAACTTCAAGGCTTATCACCCTTTGGTGGCATCAGCACTGGAGGGTTGGCCAAGCAGGCTTTGATACCTTCGAAAGCAATTTGATGCTCTGCTGTCCACACAAATTCCTCTTCATCTCTTAGCCTTAATAAGGAAGAAAATACTTTAGTTTTTCCTGCAGTACTAGAAATAAATCTTCGAAGAAAATTAACCTGTCCAAGGAACTTTTGTAATTCTTTCTTACTTGATGGAGGTCTGGTTTCAATGATGGCTTTGGCTTTATTCTTGTCAATCTTTATTCCTTTCTTGTGTACTACATAGCCCAAGAAGTTTCCAGATGATACGCCAAAAGCACACTTAAGAGGATTAAGTTTCAACTTGAACTTTCTCATTCTTTCAAAAGATGTCTCTAAGTGAAACAAATGCTCCTCCATGGATTGGAATTTCACTACAATGTCATCAATATAACACTCTAAATACCCTCCAATGAGGTCATGAAAGATAGTGTTCATAGCTCTCTGATATGTAGCCCCAGCATTCTTCAGGCCAAATGGCATTTTAACCCATTCGAAGGTGTCAATATTCCCAGGATATCTGAATGTTGTCTTGTGGACATCCTCCTCTGCAATGCAGATTTGGTTGTAACTAGAGTGTCCATCCATCATTGATAAAACTTGATGCCCTGCTGAACTGTCTACCAACAAATCCACTATAGGCATAGGATACTCATCTTTTGGAGTTGCTAGATTTAAATTTCTGAAATCAATGCATACCCTCATTTTACCATTTTTCTTAACTACATGCATAATATTGGATAACCATTCAACATACCTGGCTGTCCTAATAAAACCTGCCTTGAGTAGTTTAAGAATTTCCTCTTTAACTTTCTGAATCACTTTTGGACACATTCTTCTTGGTTTTTTCTTGTATGGTTTGAAACTAGGCCTCATAGGAAGCCTATGTTCTACTAATGATCTATCCAATCTTGGCAGTTCATTATAAGACCATGCAAAACAATCTTTATATTTCTTCAGCACAACCAACAACTTGTCCCTGTCAAGAGCATTCAACCAAGCACTTGTGTAGGTAGGCTGTTGTGTAGAACCTTCCCCTAAATTTACTTCTTCTAAGGGGTCCTATGTCTGAGAACTTACTGAAGCTTCTTCTTTAATTCCTTCTGCTTTCGAAGCAATCTTCTTGCTTTGTTCTGCTCCCAGGTTCTTTAATTCAACATCTTTACCCCCCCCTCATAAACAAAGTCTGTCCACAAGGCTTCTTCTTCCTTTATCTCCTGGACTTTTGTTTCAATGTCCAATGCATAGTATTTATTAAGGGCCAAAACTCTAACCTGTTGTTGCTCTTGCTTGCAGCCAATTATCATGGCTTCTTTTTCTTGCTCTTGCACTCTCTGGACTATTGATTTTACATCCAATGTTGAGAACTTAATTAGGGCCAAAGACTTGGCTTCTAGCGCTTCATCTCTTTGCCTACAATCAGGCATCATTGTCATCCTTAACGACAACCTCTTCATCAGCACTCTCCTAGATTAAGTGCTTCAGGTTTGTCATTTCCTCATCAGCCGTTACTTCGGCTGGGCCATCAGGTTTCCTCAGTATACTGAGTGGTGTCACTCCCTCAATATACAATTTAGCCTTTGCGAAGTTTGCACAGGCTATGAAGGGTTGGGGATCTGCATCAATTTCCTCTGTCTCTCCATTGCCCAAGGCCATCATTATTTTCTGATGCAAAAAGGAAGGCACACATTTGTTAGTGTGGATCCAATCTCTACCAAGTAAAGCATTGTACTTAGCATTGTTGTCGATAACGAAGAATGCCGTCATGCAGTCCCTGGTTCCTACACTCAGGTTGATAGGCAGAATTTCCTAAGCCATTTGTTTGTCTCTAGCGAAGCCAGCAATGGTTGTGCTGGTTGGGATTAACCTAGGGTTTCTTTTCCCTAGTTTTTTCAAGGAAGATTTCGGTAGTAAGTTCACCGCTGCCCCATTATTCACCTAGACTCGGTTCAATTGTATCCCATCGAAGAAGGCCTTGATATACAAGGGCTTGACATGCTGTGTCATAGAGTTCGAGGGATACTCAAAAGGATATGAGAGGTTAATACTCACCTTTTCTTCACTCTTATATTCAGTTTCCATTGGGGTAGCCATTCTAGATTCATCTTGCACCATACTCACTTGCGAGTCTTCACTAGAGACTGGAATTGGGTCAATTTCTTGCCCCTGTTGGTTCTCATCTCTAGCTTGGAATTTATGCGGTAGTATGTGTACCATATTCACTGACACTGAGCCAAATTGGATGGCTGGCTGTGTCTGTTTCTCCTCTTGGCCATCTTGTTCAGTCACTTTAGAAGCATCCTCCATGCTGCATTCTGGCACTTCATTGCTAACAGACTCCTTTGAATGGTCTTTTTCGACTGGCTTTTCAACCAAAAATGTTTGTTCAGCCATGAAGGCTTCGAACATTTCTTCCTCAACCATTCCTTTCTTTTGGCCTAGGCCAACTTCTTCTTCTGTCTCGCTATCACTCTCCATCAAAGTCTTCTCCAGTCCTGCTAAACTGGACTTCTCTCTGGCTTTTAGTTCAGAGTGAACTTTGGCCAATTGTTCTCTGCTGCAATCTATTTTGCCTTGTAGAGTTGGTTTTGGAGTATGGTCTGACTTCAGTTTCTTCTTTCCTTCTGTCTGGACCAATGAAGAGCTCTCTCTACTTTCTTTCAGGTCTTTCTGGTACTGAGTGTACCTACGCTGAATCTTTCTCCTTTGTGATCTCGAAATTACTGGGACCATATCTGGTTCCTTTGTTTTTGGGTGTTTAAGCAATACCCAATTGTTTGGGGCCACCAAAGAAGGTTTGACCATCCTACCTTGGTTTCCGACAACATCTCTTTGGGTAGATACCTCCCTAGGTTTGTTTTGCATGACAAAGTAATCTGGAACTCTAGGTACCCACGAACTCACTGGCCTAGATGCTGAACTGTTCCTTTCTTCGTTCGAAGCCATCTTCGAAGCTGGCTGTGATGGCCACTGCTTGGTTCTGACTTCATGTTTTGGGCCTAACTTAGGCCTTTGATGAAGGTGACCACTTTTTGTCCTGCATGAGGCTGGTCTAGGGGGCCAATCTCTGGCTTTGATCCCGTAAACTGAACTCTTTTCCAGCCTTCTTTCGGAATGACTGCTCTCCATTATGTAATAATTTGGTGGCTTGGACTCATATAAAGGTCTCTTGCCTTTAGAATGCATTCTATCGGTGGTTGGTTCAACCAATAATGGCTGCTGCCTACCATTAGTTGGATATGGCCTTCTGTTATAAGCATTGGTTGGTTTAGGACGCATTTGCACATCCCTGTAATATCGCTTCCCTTCAATTGGAAGTCCTTTCAACCACTTATAGCTCAGCCTGCACCTGGGACACATCCTTTGCATTATAGTTGCCTCTAAAGAGTCGTCATCCAGTGCTTCTTCATCAGAGTCTTCCCTCTGGTGTGAGAAACCTTGTCCAATAGCTGGTAGATTTCCAGTGTCTTTCTTGATAGTTGTCTGGTTGGCAACATGCATCTGCACATTGACTTCTTCCAATTCTTTCAAGGACAAGTTCCTGAAGTCTGGCATGATGACATTGACTGCCACCTCTCCAATTTCTGGAAATGGATTACTGTCGATCCCCATGGCCTTTTCTGCTTTGGTTGGGAATTTCAAACTGCTTTTCCGAATTTGTTCTTGGATCCTGTCTCGAAAAACAATACAATTTTTAGTTGAGTGAGACCAAGAATTATGCCATTTACAATATACTTTTCCTTTAAGTTCATCTGGAGATAGAATTTTGACTCTTTTTGGTAACTTAAGGAAGTTGGCCGCAAGCAAATAATCAAAAATGTTATCTACCTTAGTTAAATCGAAAGAGTATTTCCTATGAAGGTCTTTCTTTTTAAACTGTTGGTCAATTGTTGTATCCTTATGAATTAATGCTTCACAGATCACAGGTTCTTCCCCACAATCTCTGCTGCATCGATCTCATAATTAGGATCTCTATAATGTCTTGTACGATGCATTATTTCGATCTTGTTCCTCCTCTAGTAATGCTTCGTACCTAGACACCTTATATGTCAGTTCCGCTAAGTCTCTGAACTCAATTGAGTCAAATTTCTTTCGAAGCCTAAACTCTAAACCATTTTGAGCCAATCTCACGAATTCTGGCTCTGGTAGGATGACCCTACATTTATTCCGAGCCCTTTTAAATCTTGCAATAAACTGGGTAGCCTTCTTATCAGGCCTTTGACTCAATCTTGCCAAGTCTGCTATGGAGCACGGGAAAACCTTGTGTGCTTCAGAGCACAGAAAAACCTCAAACAACTTTTTAGTCTCCAGAACCCATGCTTCATCTTTTAACGGTTCTAGGCCTCCCTGAAAGGACGGCGGTTTCATCTTGCTGAACTTATGGGTCAGTGCAATTATGTCCCCATCATTAACATTCACATTCTGTTCCGGCTGTACCGGAGGAGGAGGTGGGGGCTGTGGATTCTGTTGTTGATCTAATCTTTCAGTTATCAGTTCCATCATTCTTTCTAGTTTGGCCATTCTGGCCTCAGATGGTTCAGGTTCAGTAGCAGTGTTTGCATTATCCATTTCACTATAAGCAGTTATAACAGTTATCAATATAAGGAGTCATTTGTTTAAACAGGTTCACACTTTAGCATATATTCAGTCAGTCATATCACACACTTATCATGCTCTTGTAATGCCCTAATCACTTTTCTAGGACATCCTATAGCTCATTTGGACACGTGTGTGCGGTATAACTCGTGGTTAAATATCGCTCTGATACCACTCTGCCACGACCCAAACCCGGCCCTATGGGTTTGGCACCGTAACCGACCAGTAATCCAAGATTACCGAAGGCCTGCTTAACAGTAATACAGTAAAACAGAGTACAGGGCCTGGCGGAAGCCAATACAGTAAATAAATAATGTCCAATGAGTTGTAACAGTCTGTATGCAAAAAGACTTTTCATATATATACATATAAACAGTCAGTAACAAAACAGTATACACAATATTTACAATCACTCAGTACAGGGACTTAATCCCTACTCAACAGTACAGTAAACATTCAGTCTATACAATCCATTCGGTTATTACAAAGCAGCAAGACAGTACAGAAGGGGGAATGCTAAAACACCCCTAAGCCTTAGCATGACAGGCTCGGAACCTCGCAGTGAGGCACATAGGCTGGCTTGACAAAACTGGAGTAACCCTGACGCTCCTAGCCGCGGTCTGGTGCCTGTACACCTACATATATATATATGAGTGTAGACACCCCATTTTTGACCGACCTTGAGACTCAGACGTCACCAATTGAGCGCTCGGTGATGTTACATATTGTGCTCGTTCAGAAGTTTCAGAGTCTCGGCTGCGAGCCTTGCCTCCAAACTTCCGAACTCTTTATGTACTTTGCCTCGGTTTGCGAACCGGGCTCAGTTTTCTCTATTTCTTTCCCTGAGGGGAGGGAGAGGTCTCGTAGACCATCTCTCAGTGGCCGTGGGCTACGTTTCGTGGTCATAGGCCATTTTTCTCATTTCGGAGCCCGGTTCCCGGTTTTCGGAGCCGTCAGGCCGTGTGCCTCGGTTCGGGACCGCTTAACCACCTCCGTTTCCCCCGGTTTTTGGCATGCATCTCATTTACTCCCTTTTGAGGGACGTCCGAGAGACCAACTTCGTGGTCGAACACCACTCCCGGTGCCTAACAGCCTGTTTTCGGGACCCCGAACTGCGCGTTTTGGCCCCCGAACCTTCATTTTGCATCGATTTTCGTTCATTTTTGGCAGGGACCTCTGTTTCATCCCCAGGGAGGTTGTAGAAGGGTGGGAGGCCAGTAATTGTTCCAGCAACCAGTTATATTCCATCATCGCCCTCCGACGCCCGTTTTTTCTCACTTCAAAGCCAATGTTGAACACCCTAAGCTCACTTTTTCCAACTCCAAACCACATATTTGTGTTGTACACACTTGGGAGGCCACCAATATCATATGGCTGGCCAGTAATTCCATTTGACCCTTTTGAACCCCTCCTAAAAGTGGCTTGTTCTCTCTCCTGTTGTACTGTTGCCAATTTTGAACCACATAGCTGTGTTGAGGACACCTGGGAGGCCACCAATTTGTGGTGGCCGGCCATTAATTCACCTTGGCCCTTTTGACCCTTGGCCGGCCGGCCATGGGGGGTGGCCGGCCGGCCACCTGCAGCTCCAAAACCTGGCCGGCCTTGCTCCTCAGTGTGAGTACTTTACAGTTGTATTTTTGTTTTCCCTCCAAAACCTGTATCCGGAGGAACAACTTTTGGGGGGAAACTTGGCTTGTTTTCCCCTCACTTTTTCCCTCCCTTTCTCCCCCTCTTTGGTCCATATAACTAGCTGCCCAAACCTGGTTTTAGGGTTACAAAAAAAAATGGCTTGAAGCTTGGATACAAACCTTCCTCTTCCTCTCTTCCAAAATCCTTAAAAATCTTCCAAGTTCTACCCTTTTTTCACACCACCACCTAGCACCACCACCACTACTCCATTTCCAGCAGCTTGGGGAGTTTTTCAGAGGCTAAGGGTGCTGCAACTTGGTCCAAGAAGCAACCAAAGATTGGTCTACAAGGGTGAGTGCCAATTCCCCATTTTCTAGCCCATTTTTGCACCTTATCTAAGCCTCTCTTTCTTGTGCTTTTGAGCTCCGACCCAAACTGTTAGTAGGGTTATTTTGAGCTAATTTTCATCTTTCATTAAGGGTCTTACCCTGTTTGGGACCCCCATCTTGCACTTGCTTCATTACACCTCTTGGATGCCTATATATTGCATGATTTTTTTGGCCTATGAATAATCTGTTTTGAGGCATGTCATAAACTGATAAGTTGCTTATTTTGATCCCATCTTCAACATTTAAGAAGGGCTCATCACTATTTTCTATTTCCTTTTGCCACTTGCCATTATACCCCTCTTTGGTCCCCATTTTTGCATGATTTATTAACCTTTTGTGTTTCTGTTTTTGGGCTTTGCTCTGAACTGAAAGTGGCCATATTTTGACCCCCTTGTCATGTTTCATTAAGGGTTCATAGCTGTTTGGGATATCATTTGCATACTTCATGTTGTAGCCTCATTTTGCCCTTATTTTGCATGACATTTTGAGCCTGTTTGTATACTGATTTTGGCTCGGCCATAAACTGTAAATCACCATATTTTTGAGCCCTCTTCAACATTGAAGAGGGTTTTTCTCTATTTTCGGACAGTAGCTATCAGTTGCTTCATTGTCCCCTTTCGGGCCCCATTTTTGTGTGCTATTTTAGCCCTATCTTTGCTTGCTGTTTGGCCATGTCATAAACTGTAAAAATGCTTGTCTTGGGGCTGCCTCACTTCTGTCTTCATGCTTCATGTCCATATTATGCATATTTGACATAGCTACAAGTCATTTCGGGTGCCAAATTTCATGTTTCGGGAGCATTTTCATGCATCGGATGTCATTTTACCGCATTTCGGGGCTGTTTTGCATCATTTATCGCCTCTGAAATTTGCATGCTGGTATGCCATACTTCATGTCTCATTAGAGTGGCATTTCGTGCCTTGGGTTCGATCCTCGGTTTGCGTGCACATGTGCACGCATTTCGAGGCATCTCATTTTCATCTTATGGCCTCTTATGTGAGTGTGGCTGAGGTCCGCTTGTGTTAGTGTAAGTCCATATTGCATTGCGTATGCCATTTCATTCCATAGCATTGCGTATGCTAGGTTGTATGTTAGTGCATTGTGTATGCCATGTTACCTCGTGCATCGTGTAGGCCATTTCATAGCATTGTGCATGCTAGGTTGTATGTTAGTTGCATTCATGCATATCATGCATATTGCATTGTGTTCGGGATTAGGAGTTAGCCCGGGCACGGGAAACGAGGTGCGTTTCGTACTCCGAGTGACGGAACGCGCCTCAATTCCCAGTCACCGACACTCCGGATTATCTATGATGGAGTTAGGTCTTGTTGTGTCTTCATGTACATTCATTCCATATTGAATTGTGCAATTCGACTCCTCGGCCATCATGTATCGATATGCGTGATTGGTGGCACGAGGATCGAGGCATGCATACATTTGTGAAAATACATTGCTATGCCCCTTTCCTGCTCTCTGTTGCAGCAAATCAAGAATCAAGCAGTCTTCCGAAGTTCGGCACGCATTCCAAGAATAATTGCGAACAGAGGCTAATCGGGGCATCGCCGTGGATTTCCGCGCAAAGCAACCCGGACATGCACCATTCATCATTCGGAGCAGAGTCGAGGCGGTCCCTAGCTTGCATGCTAGTTTATTGCTTTCCTTAGTTAATTTGTTAATTAATTAGGAGTTTGTACATATTTGGACTGTAATATTTATTTGGACTGTACTATTTTTTTTATTTGGGACTGTATATTTATTCAGACCCTTTGCGCGAGGGCATAACTGTAATAAGTGTGCGTGCGTGTGATGTATGTTTTCCAACCCCACGTCTTTCTTCCCTTTTATTTACCTGCTTATGATGGTTAGATTAGGGCATGTTTAAATTAGCATACAGTATGATAGCATGTTTGCACTCATTCATTTGTTTTGCATGCACCGGGCTCGGCGCATCATACTAACTGCATTGTATTTCAATTTCTAAGTTGAATACATGTTAGCTGTAGCATTCCATATACCATGTTTAGAATAGCCGAGCCTGCTATAGTTTGCATTTTTGCATGTGTTGCATTAGGCATTTCTGTATACTTAGGATCATGCATGATTTCTAATTAGCTTCTGTTTTGGCTTGGAGTACTCGGTGAGTTTTATGCTTTAGCATCCTTGCATGCGTGTGAGTGTTGCCATGAATAGCATGCTTACCATGAGGCTATGTGCTTATGTGATATAACTGCCTTGAATGCTTGTGGGTGGAGGTTGGGTTATTTGGATTGGGACAATTCATCAAATGTTTGTTTTAAGCCCATTAGATAGTGGCAAAATCATGTTTTCTAAGCCCACCCGAGGGTGGCAAATCCACGTCTTAGCCTACCTGCGGGTAGCACCATCAAACCATTTTCAAACAAACAAACATGAAGTGATTAATTCCAATTCAGGCGACCCAGTCTATACTTGTATGCTGTGCGCATCACATAGTAAATCTAGGCTAATAACCGGAATAAGAACGCACAATGTTTTCAAAAACTAGATATCATGGTTAGTAGAGGCCGATCTTTGATCGTGCGAGCGGGGGTGCTCAGGAAGTGACCTTCCCCAATCGTACCGAAGTTCCCGAGCCGAGGCAACTTTGGTGATAACGGACACGTGGCCTTTGGCACCGAGTCAGGGTTTCCTAAATTCCTCCCACTAAAAAATATTTAAGTGGCGACTCTGTATCTGGCAAAGCAGTCCATGTTTGGCACTTCTTTTCTAAAAATCTGTTTTCTCAAAATGATTTGCCGGATTTGGACTCTTTGGTTCAAGATTAAGAACCGTGACGAATCGAGTCCGAGCTGTAGCGAGGTCCCCCATGGGCTTGTTACAATGAGCAGTGAGCTAAAGCCCAGTGAATAACACAATGCGTAAAGAGGTTAAGAATGAATGTCCTTACAGTATGAAAACGGTTCATTTAAACAGTATTTCAGTCGTTCAGTCAGTACAGTCATATGTGGTACATCCATTAGCATAACAGTACAGTAGACAGTAGGTCTTGAAAGACCGAACAGTAATGATGGCCATCAATCAGTAAACAGTAGTGGTTCCAACGAGGGAACAGACAGAGATCTCTGTAACAGTAACAGTAAACAGTAGGTGCTAAGGATGCCACAATACAGTTCAGAATATAGGATATACATTCATTCAATTAACAGTATTCAATTCAGAAACAGTACAGTTCAGTTGTTCAGAAAATAATCATTTTTGAACATATCTTTACACAATCGTTACTCACAGAGTTTGGGCTACAGTATGCTAGAGCGTGTCTCCCCAGTCGCCAACCCTACACAGTTAACAGATTGAACACACTAAGCTACACAGTTGGGAAAGATAATAACTTAACCCCTAATTTGCCTCGGTGTGTTCTACATCTATATCCTCAATAAGATGTCTTAAACTAGGCCTAAGAATGCTTAGAATGGGATGAGGATGCAAAGATGTACTCAGAAAACATTTTCAGAATTTCAATGAAACAGAGTCCCGCTCGAGCGCAGGTTTCCCCGCTCGAGCGGACAGGCAAACAAAGGTCCACGCTCGAGCGTCAACTTCCCCGCTCAAGCGGACCAAAAAGTGCTGGATAGGTGAAATCCCCGCCCGACGCCCGCTCGAGCGTGTCACTCAATCCTCCGCTCGAGCGTACATTACTCCGCTCGAGCGGACTGATGAACAGTGCAAAGTACTAGATGCTCAATTTCCCCGCTCGAGCGGCACTTCCCCTGCTCGAGCGGACGACCAAAATCTAGAAATTCCAGATTTGAGCTTCGAGTTCAAAATCAAGTTTAAATGCATAAAAACCGATCCTCTTGGGCTAAAAACCTGGAAAACACTTGAAAACACATGGTATTATATGTTTCAAAGATCAATTTTGTAAAATCAAAGCCTAAGGGTGTTTAATTCAACTCAAATCCAAACCACCTTTCAAGAACATGATCTCAAATGAACATGCATGAATTTTAAACAACTTTCAAGCTTCAAAACATGCTCTAATGAGCTCAATACTTTGAAAACATGACGGTTTCATGAACCTTAACTAGAACTTGTACATGCGTGCAACAATTAGCCATGAAATCAACTTAAAATTCAACAAAGAACACATGCATGCATGATATGAGCTCTAATTCAATACTTTGGAACTAATTCATAGTTCAACCCTTCAATTAAGCATGAGGCATGCAAGAACTAACTCAAACACAACAATGAGAAGGTGAAATCCTTACCTAAGTCTTGAATTTAAGGTATAGGAGTTTAATTATGCAATCAACCTTCCAAATCTACAAGTCTCCAAGCAATTCCTCAAGAACAAGCCAATTACTCTCCCTCTCTCTCTCTAGATCAGTTGTGAAGATCAAAATAGCTGATGAAAATGTTTAATCTACATATATAAGGCTCAATATATGTGAATAAACAAAGGCCCCACTAGGTGGCAAAGTTGTAATTAAGGCAACTAATGTGCTTAGCTCATTTTAATCTAATTTAATCATACCTAATCAGTTTTCAGATAATTATACTTTAAAATCACATAAATTATGATGATCATAAAACATCAATCGGTTCCGGATTCGGCCGCTGATAAGGCCTTCAATTAGCAGTTTAAACACAAAGACATGAACAGATAATCAAATAAATCAAACAGATAGAAATGCAATACAATAGATATACTCAATCAATTCATTTTCAAATTTCAGTCAGTTCAATTTAGTTATCATAATCAGGTTCAGTTTAACAGTAATCGGTGGTCAATCGGTAATCAGTGACGAGGGTTGTTACAGAAGTGAAAGAGAACAGAAAATGAAACACAAAATGTCTGTTCAAAATTTCAAAAAACAGGGTCCCCGCTCGAGTGTGCAGTTCCCCGCTTGAGCGGACCCTTGAGGCCTGCAAAAGTACTGGTTAGGTTGAATTTACGTTCAATCGTCCACTCCGGCACTCGAGCGGAAGACCTCTGTACATGGCTCCGCGCTCGAGCATCAATTTTCCCCGCTCGAGCGGACACCATGTCTGCAGCAAGTACTGGGAGCTCGAAATCCCCGCTCGAGCAGCAGTTCCCCTGCTCGGGCGGACATAAAAAATTCTAGATTTTCCAGAATGGTTCTTGAGCTCAAATCCGACATTCAAACCAATCCAACTTACATTTTATGGCTCAAACCTCAAATATATTTATGCTATCATGATACAAACACCCATTTACATCAATATGGAGCTCAATTTCATAAATCAAACACATGCATGTCCCAATTGACACCAAACTCATTTTCAACATGCACATTCATGCATTCAAAGCTCCTATTCTTATAACTTGTACATGCATGTGATGTATTACCCTTATTCACACCCAAGATGATGCAAATGGTGTTCACTCTCATGAAACTCAATAAAAACATACTTGCATGTCTGATTTAACACCCATTTTTCCATATTCAACTTAATACATGCTTGATTATGCAAAATCATGGTGATCCTATACATGCATGTGCATTTTAACTTCAAATTCATCAATTAAAGCACAACTCTTGTTCTTGATCACTAATTAATCTTTAATTCACAAATTACAAGTTCAAACTCATGAATTTACTCACCTAGGAGCTTTAATCTTCACAACTATGGTTAATTCTTGAGCTAGCCCTTAAGACTCCCAAGCTTCAAGAGCAAACTTAGATGATTTCCCCATTTCTCTCTCAATTTCGGGTCTCTCTCACTCTCTAGAGAGTTTAATCAGCCAAAATCATATATAGGGAAGGAATTGAACATAATAAGGCTTTAATATAGACCCACTCACACACATTGTTTTTATATAAAAATAATGAGCATTAAGTCATTAATTTAATCTGATTAATTTGACCCGAATCAATTTTTCAATTAAACTTCACCGTAGGCTCTAAAAATTACGCTAATCATAATGGCGTAATCAATTTTGAGTTCTGTGGCCGATAAGGCCTTCAATTTAAATTCCAAAGCAGATAATCAAATCAAACAGATATTCCTACGGTAAACAGATAGAAATTCAAAACCACGTATATTCACATAATTGGCACACAAAATCATATCAGTCACATAATCAAATTCATAATAAGGACCCATTAGCATAATACAGGACATGGGTCTTACAAATTGGGCATGAAATGACTCTTCCATTTGTTGCCACGTTTGGATAGAACCAGGTGTAAGATTAATATGTCATACAAATGCTCCCCCAGTTAAGGAATTTGGGAATAACCTTAACTTCATATAGTCATTATTAGTAAATTCACCGCATTGAGCAACAAACCTAACAATATACTCCACTGTTGATTGGTTTCCATTTCCATAAAAAATGGCAAAATCTGGTATTCTGAAACCTCTTGGGTATTCATGTACCCTATCTACCCATTCTGGGTATGGTTTCCTGTACACAGGAGTCTGGACCCCCCGAGCCATCGGTCCACACATCTCTCTGACAATGTCAGCAATTTGGTCCCTAAGGACCATATTTTGTGGCTGCTGAACCACTACTGGAGGGAAAAACACAGGATTTGGTGGACAACCTTGTACCTGTGGTCCTCTTGGTCCATAAGGTGGTATATTTGGGACTGGTTGTCCCTGTGGTGCAGGTTATTGTTGGGGGTGTGGGTAACCCCTTTGAGCCTGTCCTGCGAAAGGTGCTAGAACATGTGTTGTGTCTCTTCCATTTGTAGGAAAACCTTCCAACCCCCCGGGTATAAATTCGAATAAGGGATTAGTGAACCCCCTCGTGCCAGGTATGGCTTCGAACATGGGATTTGGAATCATTCTTATGTCATTTTCTTGTACTGGGCCAGATCCACCAATTTGCATGGCTTCACTGTTAAGTATTGACGCATTTTGACCTGCTATAGGCCTTGAAATAGGTTCATACCAAGACTAAGGTGATAGTCTTTCATAGTTTGGATTACTAGTTTGACCATTAGAATGTCGATTAACTTGCATAGGCTGTTTATCTCTAGCCAATCTTTGCTGAGGGACATTTAAAACTTCTTCCATGTGTCTTACGTTTGTTGGTTGGTGGTTATTTATTCGATCCAAAAAGGATGTTGCCTACCTTTCCATCATGTTCATTAACTGCTGTCCCATGGCATCTACTAGGCCACCCCATGGATTTATTGGCTGAGTAGATGGAACAATGGATGGTCCAATTCCTTGGTCTCGTCCAATATTATGAACATGTGGTACTTGTTCTAAAGTGTTGGTCTGTTCGACCATAGGTTCTGATAAAATAGGAGTTTCCACAAGATGTGTTATCACATTATCCTCTGGATTAGGTATCTCTACCTCTCCTTCCACGCCTTCTTCCAAGCGTTCAATTTCTCCTTGTCTCCTACGTCTAGCCATTTTAATTAGTCCCACTGAGCGTACCAAAAATATATGTTGGCTTTTTGGCTTTCGAAGGTTATTTTTGTAATTGCGAGCGTGCCAGCAAGGATCAATCAGTCCTTACAGAAAATTAATTGCTAACCAATTATCAGACGATTTTGTTTTAGTTCTTTCAGCCTCAATGAAGAGGACTTTTACTGGCAGCTTGATTCAGGAGAATTAGGCAAGATAACAATTAAATGAAGAACAATTGAAGCATTTCATTAAAAATGAAAAACTTACAATGATCCAAACTCAGCCTCGTATAGGTTTACAGCAACAATCTACTACTTGAAACTACTCCTATGAACGAAGTGCAGTGTAGGAATTTAAAGTACAGGAATGTAAAGAACAGGAAATGTAAGACTGGAAATGTAAAACTGGAAAGAAAAATAAGTAGAATAAGACTAATTTTTTGGATCTAAGTCTGGGGTCTTTTTCTGGGCCTTCTCTTCTATTTATACTTCTCAAGGATGACCATCGAACTGCATTTCCAACCGTTGAACTGCTCCTCCATGATCGCTGATCATGTTGTTTTATAATAAACCCCACTATGCCATCACTTGCAGTTAGGCTTCCCACCTAAATTTGAATTTAAATGTGAGTAACCGTTGAAGCCACATCACCTTGCATCTCTTTGTTGATCCATTGCTACTCAGATCTTGTAATAACCAATACTATTTGCCACATGTACGATTAGGATCGAAGACTCGAATAGTCTTTATGTATTACCCTTATTCTGCCACGCGTCGAATTGTAGTTGGCTTGTACAAAATATGTAGCCAACAGGTTTCTAATGAGAAGAGCCTTATGAAGCTCAAAACCCTCATACTATTTTTCTAGAATTCTTATTTTTTAAATAATTAAAAAAATCTTCAATTAGTTAACTTTTATTGAATTGTTAAAAAAAAAAAATCTTATTATATCTTGATTTACACATTTTAAAAGGAGAATTAATTATTCCATTTATAAATTTAAATTTAGAAATTTGAAAAAGAAAGATAGCTAATCAATTTTAAAATTTTAAAAATATATTCTAACTTTTATTGAATCATTTAAAAAAAATATATTTTGTCTTTATTTACACATTTCAAAAAGAAAATTAATTCATTCATTTAGAAATTTGAAAATAATCAATTTTAAAATTTAGATTTTTATACCACTAAAATATAGGAATCAATTCACATTTTTCATAAATTATTTTACTTTATGTTTATTTTTTTTAATAATTAAAAACAATATTTTATTAGTTAGCTATTATTCCCTTATAATGTGATTGATGATTCATTTTAAGAACTTGCTTCTCCCACCAAATATGATACACGTTTTTTTTTTTTAAATAGTGTATATCAATACAATAAAGGATCCAAAATTCCTTTCAAACATTGATAATGGGTCTGGTTCATGATTTTTAGTAGAAATTTTGAAAAGAAAAATGAAAAAGGTGTGTGAAATTAAGTAAAATGTAATTATATTTCATTCACATTTCACATTTTTTTTTTGGCTTTCTTATTCCAAATTCCTACCCAAATCTATGAATCTGGTACATATTTTCTAGGACAAATTACACTAGTGGTCCCTATATTTTGCCTCTTATGTCATTTTGGCCCTTACACTTTCAATTGACTCGATTTTGACCCTTAATTTTAAATTTTGTGTCAATTTAGTCAAATTGATAATATCACTAATGTTTTTTTAAGAAAAATTATCACTAAATTACTAAATTGGTTGAGGTTAACTCACTGAGTTTGGTAAACTTATAATTTTGCCCTTAAAAATATGACACATAACACTTATGTGTATATTTTTTTATAAGAAAAAATGTTAAGCGTTGTAACCAATTGGCTCAAATTAAGGTAAAATCATAAATTTATGGTCAAAATCGAGCCAATTGAAATTATAGGGATTAAAATGACATAATGACCAAAGTACATGGACTACCGTCGTACATATTTTCTATACTAAACATTTTGAATTAATATTACTTTTTAAAATTATATACTACAAACTCTTATAACACAATTTTCCATATAGTAATAACTGAAATTTATTTTAGTTGCTATCTCGAAGATTGGTTATAGAGTCAAAGAAAATATGTAAATAAAAAATTTTATGCTAGAATTTGTTCAAATGTAATTCTCTTAATATTTATAATTGCAATGACCCCATCACGTATAACAATTAGCATTTAATTAATTAAAAAGATTTGGAAATTAATTGTCAATTATTATAATTTAATCTGGGATTCACGAAAATTATAGAGATTGATTTATATATGATTCTATTAAAGATTTATTTTGAAATTAGAAATTAAGGGTCCAAATGACTTAAGGAAGTAAAATTGAGAAGTTGAATCAATTTAATTTTAATTACGGACCCATTTGGGAGTTTAATTAAATATTCAATTTAGTTTAGTAAAATTGAGATTTGATTAATTAGGTCCTAATTGGAGTTGATTAAGTCATGAGGATTGAGAATTGTGGTTATTATAAATTAAATTTAATTATGATGTGTCCAATTTGAATATGTAATTTATTGATGAAAATTTGAGTCTGATCAGAAATTGAAGGCCTAAACAATTTGAGAAATCAAAATTGATAATGATAATAAATTTAATTTAATATTTGGAGCCTTTTGAGAGTTTGATTAAAAATTAGATTCAGAATGGTATAGATTAAATATAATTAATTGGGCCTTAATGGAAGTCAAATTAGACTAATTAAATTATGTGAGATTTATGATTAGTTGTGATTAATTAAGGGGGGATTTGGTGATAGTCCCCTCACTATCTAATTTGTCTTTTAAAAGGACAAGAATTATATAAGTACTTTCAAAACCCCCTGATATTTTAAAATTTGTTTCTTTTACCATATTACCCTCATAAAATTTTACTCTGTATGAAAGTAAAATTTTACTCCGTATGAAAGTAAAATTTTACTCCGTATGAAAGTAAAATTTTACTCTGTATGAAAGTAAAATTTTACACTCTGAAACTAAAGTAAAATTTTACTCTGTATAAAAGTAAAATTTTACTCTGAATAAGAGTAAAATTTTGCACTCTGAAACTAAAAGTAAAATTTTACTCTATATAAAAGTAAAATTTTACTCTAAAAAACAAGTAAATTGTGAGACTCTAAAGCTAAAAGTAAAATTTTACTCTGTATAAAAGTAAAATTTTACTCTGGTTCTGTCAAATGAAAAAAACAGAGCAATAGAATACCACTAGACATTCTGCTTCTAACAGGACCAAAGCTAGAACTAATTTCAAAGTTCCAACACATTTTTCCTAAAGCAATTTTTGCAAAAGAATCTAAGGATTATACAATTAAAGAATTATCAGTGATAACTTGATAAGATACATCATAAACACTGTGAAAAACAAATTATAACTGAACCATGAAGCCAGATAAAACAGTATGACTTTGGCACATCTCATTGTAATGCTACAATAACAACAGGCGCAGAAAAAAATGCGATTTGCA
Source organism: Camellia japonica (assembly GCA_030407325.1). Lineage (NCBI taxonomy): Eukaryota > Viridiplantae > Streptophyta > Magnoliopsida > Ericales > Theaceae > Camellia > Camellia japonica. The sequence continues at coordinate 107,107,614 of JAPPVO010000013.1, read as the reverse complement.
CACACACACATATATATATATATATATTAGAGATCGGAATATGTAGATATATATATATATATATATTCGAATTCAAATCTCAAAACACACATATACTTGAATTCAAATCTCAAAACACACAAACACACACATATATAGATATAGATATATATATATATATATATCAATGCGATTTGCAAGTTCTCCACAGCTACGGCCATGGAGGAAGCTAGGGTTAGAAGAGAGAGACGAGAGAGAAGGCCTGAATCTGTGCGGCTTCTTCACTCCTCCGGTCGCCGGCGCTGACTTCCGTGCCGCCTTCGTCGCTAGCTGCTTCCGTGGTGCCTTCCCTCCCGTCGACTTCCTCGTCGTCTGCTTCGTCCTTGCCATTTCTCTGGCTTTTGAGAGAAAAAATGGAAATTGCAATGGAATGGTAGAGAGTGGGGAAGAGAGTGGGTATAATAGTCATATAAAATATTTAAATAATAAATTTGTCTTTTATGCAATATTTAATAATTATGAGAGGGTTTAGAAAGTATAATTTTTTTCTTAGTCCTTTTAACAATAAAAAGGGAGGCAAAGGGGGTTTATAGCCAAATTTCCCTTAATTAAGCTAATGTACAATTGTGTGCTAAACTAGTTCTAATATACATCAACTCATGGATTAATTTAAGGTGGACAAGTGTCCCACCACTTTGTTTTATTATAATAATAAAAATAATAAAAGAATAGAATAAATGAAATCAAGAGAGTGAGAGCCTTAAAGCTATTCATCAAATTGTTTGGCTGGGAAAGGAATTCCGAGAGAGAGAGAGAGAGAGTAATGAAGCCCATTCAATTTTTTTTGCTGGAAGCGATTTGATGGAAAGCTAAGAATTAAAGATAAAGGAAGATTTTGAAGGCTAATAGGTAAGAAATTCTAACCCAATGTTTATAGACAATCTCTCCAACACCTAAATTTATGAGATAATTAAGTTTAAATCAAGGAAAAGAATGAAGAAAAATTAAGTTAAGTTCAAGAATTAAAGAATTGATTTAGAAGCTCATCTTTTGAGTATGATTTTGGTCACCTTTGATGAATTTAAGTTCTAATTTTACATGCATCATTATTTTCCAAGGGTTTTGGTGCTTCAATTTCATACAATTAGAACAAAATTAGCAAGAAGATGATGAAAGTAAATTATATTGAATTTATGGAAGTTAAATTTGGAATCAATTATGTTGAGTTGATTTTTGTAGTCTTGCATGAATTTGAGCTCCATTTCTACATGCATGAACAAATTTTGTAAGTCTTAATACTCTAATTGTACATTTATCATGGATTTTGAAGAGTTTGAACTAATTCAATCCCATATTTTGAGGAGAAAAAGGAAAAGCTTTGAAACTTATGAGTTTGTTTGAAGTCTAACCTTACATGCATTGTGGGTTTCTAAGATTCTAGACCCTAATTCATGATTTAAAGGTTTATGAGCTTAAATTAGGTTTGATATGAAGAAGAGTAATGAAAACCTAAATTAGAACAATTCAAGAAGTAAAATTATAATTTGAAAGTACAAAATAGTTAATTTTGGATCTTAATTTCATACATGCAAATGATTATCTAAGATGTTTATAATTTTAATTTCATGTCTTGAAAGAAGGTAGAAAAGGGTTTAAAGTCAATTTTATGCAAACAAAAAAATTAGAAAAAAAATGAGTTAGGTTCATTATTATGAAAATTAACTTAGAAATTAATTATTTTGGGTTTGATATGGAGAAAATAAATTAAATCTAAATTTGGACAATTGGAGCATGATTTTGAATAAATGATTTCCAATTGAGAGTGTATACTAAATTATACAATGATTCTCCATATTTCTATAACAAAAATATAAGTTTTGATGCTTTAAATACCAAATTTGAACTTCAATTACAATTCTGGAAATTCCAGAATTTATGTTGCCCGCTCGAGCGAGGAAAGTCTCGCTCGAGCGTGAAAATCGAGCTTCCAGAAGTTTTTCAAATTTTATAGTCCGCTCGAGTGAAAACCCTATTTTCAGCATATTTTGAAAATTTACATTTAATTCACATTTTTATTCTCATCTTTTCCCAAAGCACTCTAGACATGACTTATGGCTCAATAAAGATTAATAAGTTAACAATCAACATTAATTAGTTGATTAAAAGAATAAGTCATTAACTTAGTAGTACTTGATTAAGAAGCCAGGTGAGAATTGGTTTATTAGAAAAGAATGATTTAGTAATAAAAGGGGTTTGTGAAATGAGAACCCGATTCATTTGACTAAAGAAAGAATAAGCGTAGTGGACCTTCGAATTATTTAAACAGAAAACAAGAAAGTCAAGTTTGATCGAGAAGTGATATTATGCTTCAATGTGTATATGTTATATGTTTGTGTAGGTCACGGGCTATTGTCTGCTTGATCTGCCTGATCTGCTTCTGCTACTATCTGTGAGTAATAACTTTGTAAAGTTATGTTCAATGTTAAATATTTTCTGAACATTATGACATGAAATGATTAGTCTTCTGAAATGCTACACTATGCTTTGAATGAATGAATGATTGTCCAAGATTCTGAAAGTTATTCGTGACATCCTTAACATCATATGATATGTGTCCCTTTATGGGTCATCGGAAATGTCTCTGTACACATGAATCATCGGAATGCCTTCAAGGCTGTCCCTTTATGGGTCATCGGATTTGTTAACGCTAATGGATGTACCACGTATGTTTATATGCAAAATTTGAATATGAAAATGATTATGGATATGTGTATGAATCTGATTTCTAATTCTGTGATGGACATCATTCATTAAACCCTTTACTCTGTTATTATTCACTGGGCATCAGCTCACTGTTTATATGTATGTATGTAGGTAATCAGGGCGTGACCAAGCTTAGAGGCGCCTGGAATCAGTTTTTGACAGCCAACCTATGCGCCTCCCGTGGAGGTTCCAGACATGTCTAGTGGTTATGGCTAAGTGTATAGGTCGAAGTTTTGTTTTCTTGTTCAGCTAGACAAGTCTTTATGTATTTTGGAAACAAGGCTAAGTCCCTTTTTGTCTAGCTTATACATGTATATATATATGATGATGTGCATATGTACATATTTAAAGCTTAAAATTTTTCTGTCTCATATAGGTCTGCACAGCTCAGTGGATGTTGTATAATTGCTATTTGTTTTCGCAGCCCCTAATTATATGTTATTCTGTCAAGAGGCCTTTGGTAATCCAAGGATTACTGGCCGGTTACGACGCTAAACCCATGGAGGCGGGTTTGGGTTGTGACAATAATTTTTTTATTAATTGATAAAATGTACCATAAACATTAAGATTATTTTTTTATGATATTGAGAAATAAAATATGATATATTATAGGCTTAAACTAAGGAGTTCGGATCCTCAACCACCCTCTCCAGCGGCCCTTCTTGCGGCGCCCCAAAACGACGTCGTTTTGGGGCCAAATTTCAATTAAAAAAAAAAAAATAGAGTAGGATCAACCTAAAGAGGGAGAAGAAGAAAGAATGGAGGATTGAGAAGGGGAAAGAGAAGGGATAGAAACAGAAGAGAGGAGGATTGAAACTTTTTTTCCCTTTAGCAATGGAGTTCGCAAATTTACCCAAACCCGGTACCAATTCCCGACCCCCCTGCCCTCTCATCGCGAAACCCTCGACGTTGCCCCGCCTTCGCTACCGAAGGGAGAGATTTTGGTGTGTGGTGGTTGCGGGCGAGGGTTTCATGTGAAGTCTTTGATAACAAAGACATCTTCAGGTTTGGCCCTTTTTTCTCTCTCTCTCTCTCTCTCTCTCTCTCTCTCTTCTTTTGAATTTCCGTTCACTGTGTTTGGATGTGGAGAAAACCAAGTCAAATGAAAGGGAAAATTTGTAGTTAATGTTTCTTATTTTGGTCACTGAAAATTGAGAAACTAAAAAATTTTGGTATCTAAATTTCCGTTCACTCTTTTTTTTCTTCTTCCTTTGCCTCCTCTATTCCTCATTCTCTTCTCCTTCTCTGCCTTCCTTCTTCTTCCTTCTTTCTTCTTCTCCCTCTCTAGTTGCTCCTGCTCTATCTTATCTTTTATTTTTATTTTTTTATTGAAATTTGGCCCCAAAACGACGTCGTTTTGGGGCGCTGCAGAAAGGGTGCGGCCGAGGATCCACACTCTAAACTAAGAATTGTTGAAAAAAATCAACTTAAACTAGAATTTTTAGAATAATTTTTAATATATAATCTACTATTGAAACTCTCAAACTAACTCAAACCGATCACGAGCCGATAAAGACAATTTTTAATGATTAGTTGAAAGTCACATTGACATAAAAGTTATGACATACGACAATTTACAATTTTGAGTAAACAAATTTTTAGGCTCTAAAAAATAAGAAAAAATTAGTATTTTGACAAATATAATTTACTACTATCATATGATAAATTAAAATTACGAAACTTATAAAACGAAATATATTTATATTTTATCGTAAATATAATTTTTTCCAATTAAATTATGACATGCAGTTTTTTATTAAGAACTTTGAACATACAATTAATGATATCAAAATAAAAAATTTCTCATATGTGTAACTCTAATAAAAATGAATAAAATTTAATTAATTGTAAACCATTTTAAATAAATTTTATATTATTGTTTTAATTTATAAACTAATTTTTGATTATTTATTTATATCTGTGCATAGCACAAGTAATATGCTAGTTTTGGTATAATTACGTTGGGCTTTCTTAAAAATTTGATTTGCGTAACGCTTAGTCACATTTTTATCAATAATTCATTAGTCTTTACACTAAAATGTATATTTTTTTCTTATTTATTCTTATATTTTTGCATCATTTGTATTAGTTTTGATTTCTTTTTTATTACTAAAAAGGCCATTATTAAAATTGTAGGACTTATTGTATTTTCTGTAAATCTCACAAGAGATCAATTTAAGTTACTCTTGTTTATTTTAGTATCTATCCACCATTCACGTTAATTTTAATCACTTTAACTTTACTAAAAGAAAAATTAATATAATTATGTCGAAAAATAGAACCTTGTACTTTTTCCAAACCTCATAGAGGTGAGGGTAATTTACCCAAAAACTACTAAAAACTTGACGAAGAGTAAAAACTTCAATGTTTAGATTATCAACTTGTCAAAATTGCTATGCTCCACCTGTTTGGAGTACCAACGGTTTAGGCCTAATGAAACAAATTGAAGAATCGCTTGGTTCTTATGAGTACGGAAAAAGCTTGGGACCCAATTTGGGAACCCATGACCCTTAAATATGTGTAATTGATTTATGTGTGTTTTTATTTTATTTTTTTTCCCTCTCTCTCCCTCTCACATAAGATGATGTGGGGGTTGTGGGGTAAAGTTTTTGTTGGAGTCTCAATCATTGCTCTCTGAGTACAAACCTTAATAATACGAAACAAAGAGCAATGATCGAGACTCTCACAAAAACTTCACTCCTGTAACCCCTACATCATCCTATAGGAGAGAAAGAGGAAAAAAACAAAAACATAAAAACAAAAATACACATAGAACAATCACGCACATTTGGAGTCTCCAAATTGGGTCCCAAGCTTTTTCCATGAAACAAAGTAAAGCATGGGGTAGTCGGCAAAGATGCAGCTTGTGAGGGCACAACTGAAGCCAAATTCCAAAGAGAACTTGTGTCTTGCCATCAAACTCAAATCTAACATATAAAATTCACAAAAAAACAAAATAAATTAAAATCTATAAAAAGACAAAATAGACTAAAATCTACAAAAAAGATAAAATAGGCTAAAATAGAAAAGGTTTGGTTGTTTTTTTGGCTAAAATTTACAAAAAAACAAAATAGGCTAAAATAGTCAATAAGACAAAATGTCACATTAAACCTATAATTATTTCACTTTTTCTAATCCTCTTTCCAAATATAAATATTTTAGCCTACTAAAATAGCCAAAAGCTAAAATAGTCAACTCCCCAAACCAGGCCAAAATGGACACTGTTGTGTTCCAAAAACTAATTAAAGGCAATGCTTGTCAAAATAATCTTTGAAAAGTTCTAATTATAAGCCCTTCATATCATATGGCACACAAATTCTAAATTTGAACATCAACGAAAGGTTAACCCAATAAACTATACACTCGCTAAAGTGGGATTTAGGGAGAACAAGATGTAAGTATGTTTATCTCATTTCCGGAGAGGCTATTCCCCTATTTTGAATAGGAATATTACACCAAATAAAGACTATTTGGCTTTACTCTTCTTTGTTTATTTTTGTTTTTTTTTATAAATACATATGACAATTGGGGGAAATAATCTGTGTTGATACATACTTGCATCATGCCTTCTTGGATTTGAGCATCACAAGCCCAACAAAATGGATAAGAAGCTGAGAAATGCCGCACCAGCAAATACAGTTATGAGAATGGCATATTATTGTGGAAGAAAGTACTCCCGGATGAAGTGATCACCACCCACAAAATGGCTGAAATTTCATTAAAAGTCAACAACTATTTAGTCAAACTCAAAACATAAAATTAAACTAAATAGAGGTTTCAACTGACCACGATTATGACCCAAAATGTATATAATAAGTGAATACAGATAAGCTGATAAAGGATTATAGAAAGCCAACAGCCCAGTCTTTTTGCTAATTCCATTTTTGTGACTTTTGCCGCCTGTCACACAAATCAGCAGATAAGCATTCTTCTTACACAGTTGTTCATGTTTCTGCAGGAAAAAGTATTTACAACAAATAAAAAATTTAGAAGCAGACTCACGGTGAGCTTTTCCCCTTGACCCCTCGCCACCAAAGAAAAAGCAACTAACGAAAAAGGAAAGAGTTTTGGCTAGAGCTCTCCAGTTCTTTAATTTTTCGAAGCTCATTTTCTTACCAAAATGCCCCAAAACTAATGCTTCAGCAAATTAGCGCTGTTTCAGTTTAGAAATGATTGAAAACTTTAAAAATAAAGGACTTCGGATCTAGTCCAGCTCTGGTTGGCTCGGCACATTCTGGTCATCTAGGACAGTAGCCGGGCCAGCACACTACGGTTGGCTCAGCCACTCCATAGCAAAATTGTCAATCCCAATAACGGCCAGCATATTTTTTTTTTTTATGTGCATGGTACAGATGGGTACCGATGCGTACTGGCAAATACCATTTTGGACTTTTCTCTATATATTATAAATGTATAAAAAACAATTATAATTACCTAGAAATTTTAATGTACATTCTATGACATTTAATTAATTCAACACCAAATCATTTAAGCATGACATAAACATGTTATCCAACACCATCTCCAGTTGTTAAGCATAGTTATTAACTAAACAAAGAACTTTATGTATCAGGGCTGTTTGTTCTGTACAAAGAAAGAACAATATATCAAAGATTAACTGGATGAAGCAAGCAAAATACTGCACTCAAGTGGATTAAAGATTGGCCTGTTCGTTTTATATTTGTTCTGGATTGAAGCAAGAACAATATGCCAGCTTAAAAATTCACATAAAAACGTTTCCCTAATCTGAAAGCAAACGGATTTTGAATATGGAGAAGAGAGTGAGAGACGGAGAGAGAGCATATTATATATATAAACGGAGAGGGAGGGCTTTCAACTGACTGATTTGGTCTTTTAGAACTTCAGGTGATCTCTACCAAGGAAAGCAGCTTCAAGTCTTGGAGAGTGGAGCACTCTGTTGTTAGTCGCCTTTGCCTCAAAGTCAAAACCAAAATGTTAGGGCTGAATGATTGAAAGGTTTGGGCAGACACTTGGGAATCAATCGTTTGTGTATCAGACTGGTATAACTGTATATCGAAATTTACCAAATTTCTGCAGTATAAGCGAAACATCCTGGTAAGCATAAAGATTTTCAACGAAATGAAACTTCATGTAAGAGTTCCCATTTCTGGTCCGGTATGGTACATCTCAGCCAGTATGGGATGGTATTAATAAGGGCAAATTACATATACCTCCCTCGAGATTTAACTAAATTACAGATATTCCTGAGATTTCGAAAATTATAGATACCCCTGAGGTTTATATTTTCGTAACAATTGCCTCCTAAGGTTTATATTTTCATAACAATTTACCCCATAATTTGTTATGCAAATAGTACTTTCAGGGGCATATGTAATTTCTCAAATCTCAAGGAGTATGTGTAATTTTGCTAAACCTCGAGGGGTATATGTAATTTGCCCTATTAATAATTTTGCTCCAAAGGGTGGCCTTCTAAGCTGAGCTCTGTTGAGCCACTTGAATCGATATCTTCAGAAAGTTGACATGTCGGATACCCCCTCATCCATGTTTTATGGCCCTATCCATGTCCAGAAACCATTGACTAACTTCAACATTATTAGTAAAAGGTTGTTGCTGTGAGACTTTTATACACATTCATACTCTTACAAACCAGCGGTTTCAACATTGTGCCAAGAAATGCTCTTTCTCTTTGATAACTTGATCAAAAATAAGAAAATACTTCATCCCCTTCCCAACTCAATGTTTTGAGTATGTGCACTATCTGGTCAATTCTTGCAGGAGAAAAATCACCAATTGTGAACTTCTCAACAACTCCCTTCACTTTGATCAAACTATGGCCAGGTTACTTCTTCAATCCACTACCCTTTAGCATATTTCTTGCCTCTGCAACACAATTCTACATTCCATCTGAAGCATATAAATTTGATGATAGAGCATAGGGTGAAGTAGTAACAAGCTCATGTTTCAAAAGCTTTCTTGCCAAATGTTCCCCAATTAAAACAACTCCATGCAATCGACAAGCAGAAAGCGAGCTCACTAAAACAACCGGATCATGCCCAAAAGGAAAATTTTCCATGTATTCTACAACCTCCTTTAGTCTCCCAGCTCGTCCAAGTAGATCTATGAGGCAAGAGAAATGCTCAATGTCAGGAGCAATCCCATTGATTTCATTCATAGAATTGAAGTAGGCTTGGCCCTCATCCACAAGCCCTACATGATTGCACGTTGTGAGAAGTGCAACAAATGTAACAAAATTTGGCTTTAAACCAAGTTCCTTCATCTGCTCAAACAGTTCTAGGGCTTTGCCGTATGCCCATGATTTCCAAATCCAGCTATGATGCTATTCCATCATACAAGATTGCGACTGACCATTTTATTAAAAACAGTTTGTGCATATCCAATGCAACCACATTTAGCATACATGTTTACTAGTACATTATCAACACCTACATCTCCATCTAGCTTTGTTCTGATCAAATGGGCGTGAATCTGCTTACCATGGTGTACAGAAGCAATGTCGGCACTGTTGAAGATTGGCTCAGATTGCTTTGTCAACGATGGCTGCTGATTGAAGAAAAAATGAAGAAGCTAGACATGGTAGGGTGGCTAATCTTGTTGGTCGTTGACTGTTGGTGGTTGCCATGGATGTTGTTGGTGGCTGTTTGAGACTTTGGCTCTCCCATTGCATCTATAAATGGGTAGTGCATGGGAGGAGTTTTGTGTGGTGAGTTGAAGAGAGAATACATAGCAGAGAGAGAGAGAATTATAGAGTGTGTAATTCTTTGTTCCAAATATAGTGAAATCCGCTACCTGTGGACGTAGGCGATTTGCCGAACCATGTAAATTATTGTGTGTTCTTGCTTGTGTGCTTGTGTGTGATTGTTTTCTACCTCCTAAGCACAACAAATTGGTATCAGAGCTTTGTTGTACGGAAAACAGAGCATTTTTCTGTAAATTAAAATTTTCGAAGTTGTCGAAACCGAGTTTTTAGCCTACCAGGACGACCGCCTCAACAAGAGGAGTTCAGACCCAAAAAGACCAACCTACGAAGACACTTCACGCGCCCTCACATGCTTGCCGGAGTTCTGCCAAAGACTCGCTGGAAAGTTCAGTCTGGTAAAGAAGCAAAGGTTGAAGAAGTCAATCTGTCCTTAAGGCTTCAAGTATTCACTTGTGCACTAATATGGCACAAGTTAACACTTGGCAGAGTGGTAGCCTTCAGGTCAAGGGTTTAAAATCCATCACAAGCAAATTTCCAAATTATTTTTTGGAAAGCTGCTACGTCATGCCACATCAGCGCCAGGTGTCAGCCTAGTCACTGCCACGTCTGAACCATATGGCTGCTAAGTCATTGCCACGTGTTGAGCCACGTCATCGACAGCTCACCCGCCATGTCAACACATCTGCCACGTCATTATCCCAGTCAGCCAATTTTTTCTGAAATTGCAGGGAGGCCCTTAAAAGTTTGGTAAATTATATTTCAGTCCCTGATCTTGCTGAAATTGTAATTTAGCCCCTGAAACTTCTGTGAATTGCAGTAAGGTCCCTGGATTTTGGGAAAATTGTAATTTGGCCCTCAGATTTGGAGAAATTTCACTGAGGTCCCTAGAGAGGTAAAAAAAGTGTTTTCCTAGCTAAATCAACCATTCCGGACAGAACCGCAGATTCTGTTTTTTGAGATTCAGACCCGAAATTTTAGTGAAGTTTTCGAAAGCTTAGAAGTTGTCTTGTCTCCAGCATTCAAGATTCGCTATTACTGTGGTGAAGGTTTTTTTGAAAAGTCTCAATGACAGAATCTACAGAGAGGAGATCAGCCGAGTCTACAAACAACCCCACAGTTACAAGCAGCTCTGGACGTTGGACTCCAATCTCCTACGCTAAGTTCGAGGTAGAGAAATTTGATGGTAGCAACAACTTCGGCATGTGGAGATGTGAAGTTAAAGATATGCTTGTCCAGATGAACCTGCACTTCACTCTGAGAGACAAACCAGATGACTTGGGTGAGATAGAATGGAAGAAAGTGAATCTCTTGGCCTACAGTTCCGTCTAACTTTGCCTTGCAAAAGAAGAGAAGTACGCCTTCACAGAATATGATACTTCGAAAGAGCTTTGGAAGGCCCTGGAAGACAAGTTCCTGACAAAGTGCATTGAGAACCGGCTCTACTTGAAAAAGAGGTCGTTTCGTTTCGACTACAAGAAAGGTATTTCGATGAACGAACACCTGAACAATTTCAACAAAATTATTGTCGATTTGAAAAACTTGGATGTTCAAATTGATGATGAAGATAAAGCACTGCTATTGTTGAATTCCTTGCCTGACACATAGGATCATCTCACCACCACTTTACTGTATGGTAAAGAAAAGATCAAGTATGTTGATGTTTCAAACGCCTTGGTAAATAATGAGTTCAGAAAGAAAGATAAGTTTGCAAATACGGACTCAACATCAGAGGCATTGACAATCAGAGGCAGGATGAATAATAGAATACATACAGGGCGGGGAAAGTCTCGCTCAAAATCCAGAGGGAGATCATCAGATAGAAGACGTCTTGCAAAAGATGAGTGTGTTGCATGTCGCCAGAAGGGGCATTGGGCAAAAGATTGTCCCAATAAAGACAAGAAAGAGGAAAATGTGAACGTTGCATGAGATGGAGATAATGGTGAAAGATTAACCTTCACAGTTTCATCATTTGGCCAGTTTGATGAATGGATTCTAGATTCTAGATGTTTCTACTACATGTGTCCTAACAAGCAGTGGTTCTCGAGCTTTCGAGAGTTCGATGGAGAAGTTGTGTTAATGTGCAAAGACCAAGCTTGCAGAACAAAGGAGATTGAAACAATTCGACTGAAGATGCATGATGGAACAATTAGAATTCTTGAAGATGTTCGGTATGTACCAGATTTGACGAAAAATCCAAAGTAACTGTGGAAGGTGGAGTCCTCAAAGTTGTTAGAGGAGCATTTGTTATAATGAAGGGTACTCATAAAGGAAATTTATATTGCCTAGATGGCTCTACAGTCACAAGGAGAGTGGCTATCACCACCAGCTCAGAAGATGATGCATCAGACACTTCCAGACTTTGGCACATGTGTCTAGGGCATGTCGGTGAAAAGGCTTTACAAGGGTTGGCAAAGCAAGGCCTGTTGAAGGCGCCAAAACAGGGAAGCTTGAGTTCTGCGAGCATTGTGTACTGGGTAAGCAAACAAGAATCAAGTTTGGTACTGTTGTTCATCGTACCAAGGGGATTCTAGACTATGTTCACACCGATGTATGGGGTCCTTCCAAGAATGCTTCTTTGGGAGGTAAACACTACTTTGTGTCGTTCATTGATGATTTCTCAAGAAGAGTATGGGTTTACACAATGAAGCATAAAGATGAAGTATTAGACATCTTTCTTACATGGAAGAAAATGATTGAGACCCAGACAGGCAGGAAGATCAAGAAGCTCGGATCTGATAATGACGACGAATACACATCCGGTCCCTTATTTGAGGTTTGCCGGAATGAAGGATAGTGAGACATTTCATAGTTAGTGGAACGCCACAGCAAAATGGAGTTATAGAAGGCATGAACCGCACTTTGGTGGAGAAAGTCTGATGTATGCTGTCACATTCAGGATTGAGTAAGGAATTTTGGGGCGAGGCATTGAACTATGCTCGTCATCTTGTCAACAGACTACCTACTGTAGCACTAGATAACAAGACTCCCATAGAGGCATAGTCAGGAGTACCAGCTATTGATTATGATTAGCTACGTATCTTTGGATGTCCAGCCTATTTTCATATTACCGAATCTGAGTTGGATCCTAGAGCCAAGAAAGCCATCTTCTTGGGCTTCAGTGACGGTGTTAAGGGATATAGACTCTGGTGCCCTGAATCAAAGAAAGTTGTCACTAGAAGAGATGTTACCTTTAATGAGTCTACAATGTTGAAGCAACCAAATCCTCAAGAAAATGATGAAGCATTGAAGAAGTCAGTGCAGATGGAGTTTGAGACTCCAACAAAGATCGTTCAGATAGGCAACAATTCTGAAGAAGTTTTAGTTGATAGCTCTGAAGAAGATCTAAAGAGAGTTCTGATGAGAATGAAGATCTAGAGGCCCCACAACAGTCAAAACCCATTGCAATTAGAAAAGGAAAAAGGGTTACTAAGAAACCCGGTTGGATGACTGATATGGTGGCCTATGCACTTCTAATCATTGAAGACAATATTCCTTGCACGTTTAAAGAAGCCGTGCAGAATGCAGAAAGTGTCAAATGGTCCTTCATAGCTTGTTTACGTCCTTTCATACCCTGTATTTGAATTATAGGATGTGTTGGGCAGGTTTGTTACAGGTTGATTGTGTTTGGGAATAAGTGGTTGCTGCCCAGAATTTTGGTCCTTCGCTCGAGCGAGACTTTTGTCGCTCGAGCGAGCTCTGTGTTTTAGATCCTTCGCTCGAGCCAGGGTTCCTTTGCTCAAGCAAGAGTTGAGTCTTGTGCCTTGTGGCTCGAACGAAAAGTCTTGCGCTCGAGCGTGCGTCTGCGTCTCATCTGGATCTGAGAGCTGTGGTTTTTGGCTCGAGGGAGCTTTCCTTCGCTTGAGCGAGCGAGGTGTATGTTTTGAGTTCTTTCGCTCGAGCGAGCACTCTTGCACTCGAGCGTGCTTCTGGGTTGCAGACCTAAAGCTTTAAATTGTTGGCTCGAGCGAGATTTCTTTGTGTCTGGTTGCTCGAGCGACCAAGTCTTCGCTCGAGAGAGCCTGTGTTATATCAGCAGACAGCAGCGATTTTAACTTCACTTTTTCATCCCCTTTTCTTTTTGAAACCCTAAATCCGAGACTCTCTCTCTCTCTCTAAACTTATCTTCTCTCTAAGATTTGATCTACCTAGGGTGAGTTTCTACCCTTAGTCCTTTGTTAAAAAGATAGAGTGGGTTGAGGGCTTCATTTTAATCTGAAAAACTTTGGATTTGGAGCACGTTGGTCTTTGGGTCTTCATCTCCGTTTGAGCTCAAACTTCGAGGTAGGGATACCTTACTCCTCTTTATGAGCTTTGTCTTTGAATTTTATCATTTTGATATGTTGGGGGTTGTTGGGTAATTTTGAGAAAGTTTGGGTCTTTTGTGTAAATTTACAAAAGTTGAGGTTTTATTTATAATAAACCTATATGCATGTTTGGCATAGAGAAATGAGTTAAATGATGGGTTATAGATGAAAAATGGAACCTTAGGGTTGCTATGTAACTTATGGATTAATGCCCTAATTATTTTGATAAATTAATTTATGAAATTAATTTGAGAAATAAGAAATTGAATTGAGAATGTTGGAATTGGGAGTGTATGGGATTAGAGATTGTAGTTGGATTATTTATCACTCACCTAATTGAAATGTCGATATTTTATCCATTTGATGCCTTTATTTTCTGTTTAGAAATAACTGTTTTGGGCTATCGGTGGAGGATAGTCTTGATTGTTGTAGACAATGCATGATGATTAGGCAAACTAAAACTAATCGATTGAGCATGCTATCGAACATAGCGGTTGGAATAATACATTAATTTTATGTATTGATTGATTGTATATGATCTATGTTTATATACATGTGTTGTGTGTGAGGAGATAGGGGATGTACTCCACGGTTTAGGGGAAGATAGGGGATGGACCTCTAAACCGGATTTTGTGTGACATTGATACAGCACTACAATGTGTATCAAGTGTTGATTATGGAAGTGTTTAAATTGATTTGATATAGCACTAAAATATAATCGTTATCAATTGTGAAGTATAAAAGTGTTTCTATGTTATTATTGATACAGCATCAAAATGTGTATCCATTGTGAATTTCGGAAGTATTTTAAAGATGAGTTACAACCTCACTAAATTATTTGGCTAAGTGTTGAGCCTTGTTTTTTTTAAAACTCAAGGTTGAAAAAGAAGTGGAAGGTGAATTGTATCATGGAATTGAATGTCACGAAACTGTAATGTGATATTAGTTGGAATAGAAGTGGTGACCATCTATCAACTGCTAATCTTTTAGTCATTGTTCATAGCTGGTTTAGTATGTTTCTACTGGGCTGTGGCTCACCCTTTATGGGACATCATTTTCAGGTACAAGTAGCATGCCACCTCCAAGGACATAGCTTAGGAGGCTAGAGGCGGACAAACTTTTTGTTGTCTTATTTTCTTTTGATGTATTACATGTAGATCCAAGCCAAGGGCTTAATGTGTAATTGAGTTAGTACTCTTCTTTTTGTAACCAAGTGTTAACTTGGAAAGCTGTAAGCCCGTAGGGCATTTGCTTTCGTTGTTAACATGTAATACTTTTTGTAATGAATTACTCTGATGAATATAAGGATGTTGATCTTTTATATATCAATACATGTCAATGTTGATGGGTTTAATGTTACTTTTTGAGGGCGTTACAACTTGGTATCAGAGCGTACCGGGTTTGAATACTTTGGGTACGTGGGAAGTGATTAGTATCACAATGGTTTTGTCTCGCTTGTTAGAGACTTATGTGTGACATTATGTGTTTATTTGATAACATGTTTATGTGACTACTTGTGTATGGGATTTAGTTTCTAGTATGTTGATTGAATCCTTGGGTTTCTGGGAGTCTAGTTGGAAAAGCACTTGATCAATGCTGTTTCTAATCGGAACTCTAGCAACGCCTCGGGACTATCATTATCCGAAAATGAAATTCGTAAGTGCTTATGTGTTTATATGCTTACGTGGAGTGAATTACAGTTGTCTATGCATTAGGACACGAGTGTTTAGTTTCGGCACATTTTTGAATGTGCTAATGTCTCCGTTACCTTTATTAGGATGTCAAGACGAGGACGAGGACATGGAGGTAGACGGGGTAGGCGTGGTAGGCAGGAGATGCCATTACCGGATAATATCCCGGTGCAGCAGGAGGGAGTTGGCCAGGCCAATGTGACCGAGCCATTGGGTCAGTAGGCCTTGGGTGCTTTGGCCTGCAGTATAGCAGATGCTTTGAGGGAGTCTATGGGTATTCTCCGAGCTGAGAATCCAGTTCAGGCTCCAGTACAAGCCCAGGTTCAGGCCCAGGTTGTTGATGCAGGGCCTTCCTTCTTGAAGAGGGAGTTCTTCCGGTCTAATCCGGATGAGTTCATTGGGGATCCGAAAGAGCCACTGAAGGCAGATAAGTGGTTGGAGCAGATGAGTAAGACGTTCGAGATGCTTGGCATCGAGGACGGAGCATTGAAGGTGACCTTGGCATCTTTCCAGCTGAAGGGGGATGTGGGTCAGTGGTGAAAGTTCATCAGGGGCCGTATTGGTGGCATATGGGAGGCGTTCGTGGATGCTTTCCAGGAGAGGTACTTATCTCCAGCTGTCAGAGAGAAGTTGAGAGACCAGTTTTGCCAGCTCAATCAGCTGAGTTTGTCTGTGGGCGAGTTTGAAGCTGCATTTACTAGCTTGTCCAGGTTTGCACCTGAACTTGTGGCGTCCGAGGAACGTCGTTGTAGAGAGTTCGAGAAGAAGTTGAGGCGCGGCCTCAAGTTGAGAGTCGGTGGGACTATGATTCGAGACTATGGTCGTCTGGTTGATGCTGCAGCCCATATGGAGATCATGATGCAAGAGGAGGAGGGGCAGAAAGGCTCTAAGAGGAGTTAGGATGGTCAGGTGATGGCAGAGATAGAGGGGACCACACCCTCAGCAGTCTTAGGGAGGTTTTGTTAGATCTACCTTTCCAGTGCCGAGTGCAGGCTCTGGGAGAAGCAGTCAGGGAGATTTCACCTATTACAAGTGTGGTCAGCTGGGCCACAAGGCTTCGGTTTGCCCACAGAGGGAAGGAGGTCAAAGAGCTGCTTCTTCTTCAGCTAGACCGCAGAGCCAGAGTCAGGCCAGGGGTCAGCCACTGTCTTGTTATCAATGTGGTTAGGCGGGGCACCTGAAGAGGTTTTGCCCGCAGTTGAGTGGCACATTTGGTGCATCTGGGCAGAGGTAGAGTTTTCAGCCAGCTCAGTCAGCTCAGGCCACGAGGGCCAATCAGGGGGCGTCATCGTCCCAGTCCGTGCAGCAGTCGTTTGCTCCTAGAGGTGTGTGACGCCCCAAATTTCTTTGGAACATCAAGGGAAATTAAATAAACAAATGACTTAATAAACTAAAAAGTTGACATCTTAATAGGGCATTCCAACTCTCGTACATAACCAAAGGTTCAAATAATATTAAATAAAAACTTAAAATTATCCAAATACAACATCAAATGAAATTATAAGGTCCTTAATAGCTAAGATAATAAAATTATTCGACTTTAGTCATGATTTCAAGTCAGCCAAGGCTCTACGTTAGCGTCAACTCCATTTCAGCTTCAATTATTTCCTCGCCAAAACCTGGCATAAAACGCCAGGGCAACAAAAATATATGCCATGAGTTTTGCAACACAGTAAGAAAACATAACCAACCTACCATTCTTTTTAAGTAAAAAATAATGAGATTATAAACATGAGATAACAATATAATTGTAACATAAATTACAACCATTAAGATAATTTCAATAATTTTAATAAATTAGGTGACACTCAAAATCTCACCAAAGAGATTTAACTTACCAACCACTAAGCATGGCAACGGTTAATTTGAAACCCTCCCTTGGTCAAATATTCAAGTGTTACCAACCGTAACTACCAGGGATGCCCACATCCGGAGTTATATACCCAAGTAGTGGCATCCGTGGTCTGCCTCAAGGAAATGGTCTGCCAGGGGTACGTAACCTCCCTGTGTGCCACCTGCACATCCATCCTTATTCCAAAACCGAATACCGAAAAGGGTTCAAATACGTCCTGTGCCATCTTAGGATTTCGCGACAATTTACACGAGAATTCTCAAAACCAGGGCTCACCCTGAACAACCGGTATTAACGTCAATTGTTAACTTTGTATATGTCGTTAATCATTTCAATTAATTTTGGTATTAATCACAAATAATTCCAAATTTTTAATCACAAGTAATGTTATACCAACTCATTAAAATTCCCAACATAAAATATTGCACATGACACACAATACTAAATAAATGTATAGAATTTAAATAAACAATTTATTTAAATCGTGGTATGAAATAATAATTTAGATACAAAGAAAATAAACCATAATCACACACATGCATGGATTTTTAATTTATAAGATTAGGCTGCCACAATATTAAATAAACCACAATACGCCCATACATTAATTTACAATATTTGATGAATTAGACCAACATAATAATTGATTTTTATCCAAATAAATAATTGAAGTGATGATCTTAAACCTGTCCAGAATTTTTCAGGTTATATCTTAGGTAAAAACTTATAAATAAATTATTTATACAATTCTAAAATTCATGAAAATGTACAGAATATTCAATAAATATGTTTAAGTCATTTTTCAGAAAGAATTTCCCAAAAATAAGTTATAAATAATTATGTAAAATTTCCAGAAATTTTATGACACAGATTTATCTCATTTTCTTAAATTAATTCCATACTTAAATTCATAAATCAATTCCATAATATAAAATTTTATTATGAAATTAGAATTCTCAAATTTCATATTTTAGTTAGAAATTACTAGATTTGGCCTAGTATGGAATTTTAAATAAATTTTCAAATACATAGTAAAATCTGTCTCACAGTTTCAGATTTAGTTAAAAATTTGTATAAATTCGTAGAAAGCTCAAAAATTGTTACCAAAATTCAGGGATGAACTAGGCATCATTATCAACAACTTTGTAGGAGAATTCATCTGAAATTTTGAGTATAAAATTGTCTAAAAATTCGGGCAATATTCTGGAAGATTCAAAACAGACTATTTTCATCACAAAATTCCTACACATATATATAAAATTTCTATTTATGAGTAGTCATTTTAATCACAAGGAAGTAATCTGAAAATTTCACTAATAAAAAGAAATGAGAGGGTTGAGAGGGTTTTCTTACATAGTTGTAGGATTGAAATGGTAGGAAAATATGAAACGTTCTTAACCTCCTCCTCTTGTCTGCAGATTTTCTTTTTCTTAGCTTCCTTTACCTTCTTTACTTCCAAGAGTAGCATGCTCATATATATAAACATGCTGACTAAGGCTTCTCACTCTCTCTCTTTTTCTTTCTTCCTTTCTCTTTCTCTTTCTCTTCACTCTATGTAGTCAAATCTTCAATTTCCAAGGGCTATATTCTATACCACCATGCATGCAACCAAGTGGCAATGCTGCCACTTGAAATCTGCCAACATTTTTTTTTTTTTTGTGTGTGTGTGTGTATATTTGTGTGGGTTTCTTGAATTTGATACACTAAGATTTTTAACTAAGGTATTTAATAAGAATAATTATCATGTTCAATCCTAATTAAAATAATTTATAAACAACAAATATTGAACACCCACAAAATTATTATTCTTAATAATGTCTTTGTTAGTTATTGAATTAGGTTAATTTAAAACTAACTTTTACACTATATTTTTTAAATAAAATCTGGATAAAATTAATTATTATTATTATTATTATTATTATTATTATTATTATTATTATTATTATTATTATTATTATTAGGAATAATTAAATGTGGGTTTTCGCAATCTACCCTCCTAAAAAAAATTCCGTCCTCAAAATTAATTCGTACCTTTAGACTCGAAAAGATGAGGGTGATTGGCACGTATCATATCTTCTCGCTCCCACGTTGACTCTTCCGTCCCACGATGCTGCCACAACACTCGCACCAAGTGAATAGCTTTGCCTCGCAGTTTTTTTTTTTTTTTCGTCGATCCATAATCTTTATAGGTCTTCCCTCAAAACTTACATCTTCATTGAGATCAATCTCTCTCCAGTTGATAACATGGAAGGGGTGTGGCTCATATTTCCATAACATTGAGATGTGAAAAATTTTGTGCCTTGATGAATGCTACCTCCTGATCGTACTTTTGTGATTCCAACATCTCGCTCAAAATTTTAGGCGTAACAGTTTGATCACCAAGGTAAGCCTTTTCTTCTTGAACCCCCATTTGCACCCCAAATTCATTGAGTGTTCCAACCATATTCCATTCTCTAAGTGCTAAACTAGTAACAATTTCTCTATTCTTGCGACTTCACGCCTCTGCTACCACGTTAGCCTTGCCGAGATGATAGAAAAGGGTAAATTGGTAATCCTCGAGATACTCCATCCAACGTCTCTGACGCATGTTCAGATCCTTTTAGGTGAACAGATACTTCAAGCTTTTGTGATCAGTGAATATCTCAAACTTTTCATCATACAAATAGTGTCTCCAAATTTTGAGTGCGTGAACTATAGTTGCTAACTCTAAGTCATGGGTGGGATAATTCTTCTCATGGTTCTTTAATTGCCTTGATCCATATGCCACCACCTTGCCATTTGCATTAATATGTACCCCAGACTTTTTTTTTTTTTTTTGGAAGCATCACAATACACGTTGTACCCAACGTTATGTTCTGACACTATGAGAATAGGGGCACTCGTCAATCTTTTCTTGATTTATTGGAATGAATTTTCACAAGACTCGTTCTATTCAAACTTTACCCTTTTGAGTCAAATGTGTCATTGGTTGGCCCATTTTGAGAAGTCTTGAATGAATCTTCGATAGTAACCGGCCAATCCTAAGAAACTACGAATCTCAAATGTGTTCTTAGGTTGCTTCCATTCTGTCACTGCTTCTACTTTAGTTGGGTCTATTGATATTCCCTTTTTAGATACCACGTGACCCAAAAACTTTACTTCCTCCATCTAGAATTCTCATTTACTAGCCTTAAAATACAGTTGGTTTTCTCTCAAAGATTGAAGTACTATTCTCAGATGTTGTTCATGGTCTCCTTCAGACTCAGAATACACCAAAATATCATCTATGAAAACTACCACAAATTGATCTAGGTAAGGTGTAAATATGTTGTTCATTAAGCCCATGAACACGCCTGGTGCATTGGTTAGGCCGAATGGCATCACTACGAATTCATAGTGGCTGTAACGCGTTCGAAATGCAGTCTTAAGAATATCTTCCTCCCAAACATGCAAAAAAGAAAGGAAAATCTCAAAATGCATGGATGTGGGGATACGAGGTTTTGAACCCTTGTCCTCAAGCTTAGTCTCTTGCTCTTTCAACCACTGAGCCACGCCACTCCTGTGACAAAAAATTCAAACAAATGTATATATAGGTATATGAGAAAACCAAAACAAAACAAAAGAAACACTCGTTGCTATGGGGGCTCGAACCTTTGACCTCAGGTCTAACCTTTCAATCCTCAACACTGAGCCGAACCATTGAACCCAAGCCACTCTCGTGACCATATATGCAAACAAATATATATAATACATGTATATACAATTCATATACATATATGCATACAACTCTCCCGCTTCTTTCTCTTCCTTCAAAAATTGCGTTTGACACGCAGGCTTGCTTTTGCGTCGGCTGGCCGACAAAAGTAAGCCTCCTCGATTTGCAAGCTCGCCTCGGCTTTCTCTCCCTCTTTGTCTTCTTCCATTCTGTCTTCTTCTTCTTCATCACTCTTTTCTCTTCTTCTTAATGAGTCTCTTTTCTGTCTCTTCTCCATTACTCTTCTATCACCTTCTTCTCTTCATCTTCTATTTTCTATCATTTCTCTGCGACTCCCTTCTTTCCTCTCTCTTCCTATACATGGCTTCATCTCGCCCCCTCTCTCTTTTTCAGATCTTAATGATCCATCGAGCTCCTCTGGGCCAAGTGCCCCTACTCTTACTCATCCTAGTCTTCCTACACTAATAGTTGAGCAAGTGATGGCTGCTCAGACTGATATTGAGGCCAACCACTACACGTTGAAGTCATGTATGGAGACAGTGGCCGCGGTCACTAACCTGTCTCACCGTCTGCAAAACAAGTCGTGTGAGGTACATCGGGTTAACGCCCAACTCACTTTGCTTCAGCATATGTATAAGGATGCGCGAGCGGAGATTTGCGCGCTGAAGGTAGAGAACAAAGAACTGAAACGGAAGGCTACCTCCATGGAGAATAAAGAAGTAAAACGACAGGCCACTTGTATGGCCCGGTTCAGAGCGTCGTCGTATTTTACCTTTGATGGTCGGCGAAGAGTTAACTCTCTTGGTGAAAATACTGAGGTAGGGCCTTCGAAGGTCTCCCAGAACGAAATTGAGATGAGAAAACAGCGGGAGGGTCAAGAAAATGAGGTCGGCGTACAGCCGTTTGCCGGAGGAGAAAGAAGAACATGATCTCTCTCTTCTTTTTTTTTTTTTTTTTTTTTGAGTCTCTGTAATGGGGGATGTCCTCCCCAAACTGCAATAAAATCAGTTTAGGTTCTGTACATCAATGACGTGACTGGCACATCACTCTGAATTTGAAAATAATTTTACTTGATTTGAATTTGAGAACGATTGAATTTGAACTCTGAATTGGACATTGATTCCATACTGACCTGAATCACAAAATAACTTAACGAAAGAAAAACGAAGCAAAACAATGCAAACACATTTATATACACTGACCGGTATAAATACCCTGACCGGTATGAATATACTGACAAGGTGACTCGAGCGGGAGAGAAGATAGAATCACTGACTCAACTATGCCCCTAATTCATTGCCTTGATTTTTTTTTTTTTTTAAAAATGTTTTGATCAACGTGAGAGTTAGATTAGCCTAAAGCTCGCATAAACTATGAGTCACACCAAAAGAGTTCTAACTGGTAACTCTAAGCAAAAGGTTGGTATAGAAGTAATAAAGATAACAAAATACAAAGTGGCTATAACAACAACATCAATTAACATAAGGACCAATGGAATACAGATGAACAATACAATAGAATGGATAACATTACAGTTTTGGACTTTAATGTGGTCAAGATCATAGAGGAAGTGACTAAACTAGATATCTAACCTGAAACTACGTTGGCCATACGTGTTTCAAAATAAATATCCAAGATTTGTCACTGAGTAAAGAAATTGCGACTGGTTACAAGAATTCTAGTACTAGATAGGATAATCAAGCCTAAAAGGTTGTCAATTTAACAATGGTGGAACTGAAAAATAAAATGGTAATGACTTAATCTTGAATATGAACGACATCAACCAAAGGTTATACATATGAGATAGGAAAATGACGATCAACACAAAACTCGTAAGAATAATAGTGACCCTCCCTATATATATATATATAGTGTCTAATAAGCTGCATGTCTCGTTGAGGATTAAACCCACTCCCCTACGTAGGTGATCGTTAAATTGTTTGGAGTCGAAACACATGAAGCGACGATTATAAATCTGAACCATGTTCTCCTGAGTCAATTTTACTATGCTCGAAATCCGAATAACGTCCTAAAGTTGGTCAAGAAAAGTTCATTATCGATGTCTTTTAATTAGCAAAACAGATAGTATTATCATAATATAACCTAGTCGGGGTAAAGTTATTTCTAACTGCAGGCCGAAACACGTGGGTAATGTAGATCACATAAGTCTATTCTCTTAAGCGTGACACTTAACTCAAATTCAGATTAATCCTCTTTAGATAATCCTTAAGTATTCTATACTAATGCCCTCAGGTGCAAAAAAAAGTTAGAATGACTACGCCAATCATCACTTTTACAATAGACTCCTCAAAAAAATTTATTTATTTATTTATTTTTTTCGATAAAGAAAACTTGAACCAACAGTCTCAAATCATCTAGAGTCGCAGGCTAAGTGTGTGGGTTAAGGGTTGTACCTAAGCTCTGATACCAAATTGTGACGCTCCAAATTTTTTTGGAACATCAAGGGAAATTAAATAAACAAATGACTTAATAAACTAAAAAGTTGACATCTTAATAGGGCATTCCAACTCTCGTACATAACCAAAGGTTCAAATAATATTAAATAAAAACTTAAAATTATCCAAATACAACATCAAATGAAATTATAAGGTCCTTAATAGCTAAGATAATAAAATTATTCGACTTTAGTCATGATTTCAAGTCAGCCAAGGCTCTACGTTAGCGTCAACTCCATTTCAGCTTCAATTATTTCCTCGCCAAAACCTGGCATAAAACGCCAGGGCAACAAAAATATATGCCATGAGTTTTGCAACACAGTAAGAAAACATAACCAACCTACCATTCTTTTTAAGTAAAAAATAATGAGATTATAAACATGAGATAACAATATAATTGTAACATAAATTACAACCATTAAGATAATTTCAATAATTTTAATAAATTAGGTGACACTCAAAATCTTACCAAAGAGATTTAACTTACCAACCACTAAGCATGGCAACGGTTAATTTGAAACCCTCCCATGGTCAAATATTCAAGTGTTACCAATCATAACTACCAGGAATGCCCACATCCGGAGTTATATACCCAAGTAGTGGCATCTGTGGTCTGCCCCAAGGAAATGGTCTGCCAGGGGTACGTAACCTCCCTGTGTGCCACCTGCACATCCATCCTTATTCCAAAACCGAATACCGAAAAGGGTTCAAATACGTCCTGTGCCATCTTAGGATTTCGCGACAATTTACACGAGAATTCTCAAAACCAGGGCTCACCCTGAACAACCGGTATTAACCGTCAATTGTTAACTTTGTATATGTCGTTAATCATTTCAATTAATTTTGGTATTAATCACAAATAATTCCAAATTTTTAATCACAAGTAATGTTATACCAACTCATTAAAATTCCCAACATAAAATATTGCACATGACACACAATACTAAATAAATGTATAGAATTTAAATAAACAATTTATTTAAATCGTGGTATGAAATAATAATTTAGATACAAAGAAAATAAACCATAATCACACACATGCATGGATTTTTAATTTATAAGATTAGGCTGCCACAATATTAAATAAACCACAATACACCCATACATTAATTTACAATATTTGATGAATTAGACCAACATAATAATTGATTTTTATCCAAATAAATAATTGAAGTGATGATCTTAAACCTGTCCAGAATTTTTCAGGTTATATCTTAGGTAATAAAAATTATAAATAAATTATTTATACAATTCTAAAATTCATGAAAATGTACAGAATATTCAATAAATATGTTTAAGTCATTTTTCAGAAAGAATTTCCCAAAAATAAGTTATAAATAATTATGTAAAATTTCCAGAAATTTTATGACACAGATTTATCTCATTTTCTTAAATTAATTCCATACTTAAATTCATAAATCAATTCCATAATATAAAATTTTATTATGAAATTAGAATTCTCAAATTTCATATTTTAGTTAGAAATTACTAGATTTGGCTTAGTATGGAATTTTAAATAAATTTTCAAATACATAGTAAAATCTGTCTCACAGTTTCAGATTTAGTTAAAAATTTGTATAAATTCGTAGAAAGCTCAAAAATTGTTACCAAAATTCAGGGATGAACTAGGCATCATTATCAACAACTTTGTAGGAGAAATATTCTCGAAATTTTGAGTATAAAATTGTCTAAAAATTCGGGCAACATTCTGGAAGATTCAAAACAGACTATTTTCATCACAAAATTCCTACACATATATATAAAATTTCTATTTATGAGTAGTCATTTTAATCACAAGGAAGTAATCTGAAAATTTCACTAATAAAAAGAAATGAGAGGGTTGAGAGGGTTTTCTTGCATAGTTGTAGGATTGAAATGGTAGGAAAATATGAAACTTTCTTAACCTGCTCCTCTTGTCTGCATATTTTCTTTTTCTTAGCTTCCTTTACCTTCTTTACTTCCAAGAGTAGCATGCTCATATATATAAACATGCTGACTAAGGCTTCTCACTCTCTCTCTTTTTCTTTCTTCCTTTCTCTTTCTCTTTCTCTTCACTCTATGTAGTCAAATCTTCAATTTCCAAGGGCTATATTCTATACCACCATGCATGCAACCAAGTGGCAATGCTGCCACTTGAAATCTGCCAACATTTTTTTTTTTTGTGTTGTGTGTGTATATTTGTGTGGGTTTCTTGAATTTGATACACTAAGATTTTTAACTAAGGTATTTAATAAGAATAATTATCATGTTCAATCCTAATTAAAATAATTTATAAACAACAAATATTGAACACCCACAAAATTATTATTCTTAATAATGTCTTTGTTAGTTATTGAATTAGGTTAATTTAAAACTAACTTTTATGCTAATATATTTTTCAAATAAACTCTGGATAAAATTAATATTAATTAATTAATTAATTATTATTATTATTAGGAATAATTAAATGTGGGTTTTCACAAGGTGAGCAGGTGGATCAGAGGCCTACAGGGTGCGTGTATGCTGTTACCGCACAGGATCTTGTGCCTGCTCCATCAGTTGTGAGAGGTACCTTCTTGTTTTGCAACTCGGTTGCTAGTGTATTGATTGGCACGGGTGCATCTCATTCTTTTATATCTACTGCTTTTCCATCTGTTTTGGGTTTGGAGTTGGCACAGTTAGCATCTCCTATTTGTGTAGTGTCACCTATTGGGGGTGAGTTGATTTTGAAACAAGGATGTAGGGGTTGTGATATAGTGGTCGCCGATCACCGGCTTCCATTTCCTTTTGTAGTGATGCCCATGTCGGGATTTGATGTCATTTTGGATATGGACTGGCTATCGTCATACCGGGCTATTATTGATTGCTACCGCCAGAGGGTTACAGTTTGTACCTTGAGTGGGGATTGTTTCCATTTTCTGGGGGACTAGGTTGGTAGTATGTTGCCACCGGTGTATGATCCGCGAGGGCGGAGTTTGCTTAGTGGTCTACTTGCTAGCTTTTTGAGTAGTGAGTGTGGTGAGACCCAGACTGTGTTGCCGAGAGTGGTTTATGAGTACTCGGATGTCTTTCCCGAGGATCTTGTTAGTTTGCCACCTCATCGAGAGATTGAGTTCTCTATTGATCTAGTGTCCGGCACGGCGCCAATTTCTATGGCACCTTATCGTTTTGCCCCAGCCAAGTTAGTTGAGTTGAAGATTCAGCTCCAGGAGTTGTTGGATAAGGGCTTTATTCGCCCAAGTGTTTCTCCATGGGGAGCACCGACCCTCTTTGCTAAAAAGAAAGATGGTGCCTTGAGACTGTGTATCGACTACCGGAAGTTGAATCGGGCTACGATTAAGAATAAGTACCCTATGCCCTGTATAGATGATTTGTTTGACCAGTTGAAGGGTTCCCATTGTTTCTCTAAGATAGACTTGAGATCGGGTTACCACCAGTTGAGGGTCAGGGAGGAGGATATTCTGAAGACGGCATTCCATACGCGGTATGGCCATTATGAGTTTCTGGTGATGCCATTTGGGCTCACCAATGCAACGGCAGTCTTTATGGACTTGATGAACCGGATCTTCCGGGAATTCTTGGATCGTTTTGTGGTCATTTTCATGGACGACCTTCTTATCTATTTACCTTCCGAGGAGGAGCACGAGGAGCACTTGAAAGTGGTGCTTGAGTTACTTAGAACCCATAGGTTGTATGCCAAGTTCGGGAAGTGTGAGTTCTGGCTTGGAGAAGTCAAGTTCTTAGTCCATGTGGTTTTCGGAGAAAGGGTGTCTGTTGATACATCCAAGATTGAGGCAATGCAAGATTGGGCACAGCCTAAGAGTGTGTTTGAGATCCGCAGTTTTTTAGGATTAGCTGGGTACTACCGATGGTTTGTGAAGGATTTCTCCATGTTAGCTTCGCCGTTGACTAGACTGACTCGGAATGGAGTCAAATTTGTATGGAGTGAGACTTGTGAAAAGTCATTCAAAGAGCTGAAAGTTAGATTGACCACCGCTCCAGTTTTGATTATTTCGGAGAGAGGGTTGGGTTATGCAGTCTATTGTGATGCCTCACGAGAGGGTTTGGGTTGTGTGTTGATGCAAGAGGGGAAAGTGGTAGCCTATGGCTCACGTCAGTTGAAAATACACGAGAAGAATTACCCTACACATGACCTAGAGCTAGCAGCAGTGATCTTTGCCTTGAAAATCTGGAGGCACTACCTTTATGGTGAGAGATTCGAGGTGTTCTCGGATCATAAGAGTCTGAAATATCTGTTTACACAGAAAGACTTGAATCTGAAGCAGAGGAGGTGGATGGAGTTTATTGAGGATTACGACTTCGAGTTGCATTATCATCCGGGGAAGGCCAATGTTGTGGCCGACGCCCTTAGCAGGAAATCCATAGGTGATGTAGCTAGTATAGCCATCCGGGAATGGGAGATGTTAGGGGCACTTGGCGAGTTTGATTTGCTTCTGAGCGAATCCGTTGAGGCTGCGGCCTTGTTTTCTGTTGTTGCTCAGCCTACACTTGTGACTCGGGTGTTAGAGGCATAGGGAGGTGACCTTAAGGTAGAATCCCTCCGAAAGAAGATCTTCAGTGGGAAAGTTGAGAAGGGTTTGACAGTGTATCCCGACCAGAGACCGTTTGTTTGTGCCAGAGTTTTGCCGAGAGGAGGTACTCCGAGAGTTTCATCATTCACGTCTTGCGGTGCATCCGGGAGGCACCAAGATGTATCGAGATTTGGGTCGCCAGTTTTGGTGGTGGGGTATGAAGAGAGATGTGGCAGTTTTTGTGTCTAAGTGCCTTACTTGTCAGCAAGTGAAGGCCGAACATCAGAGGCCAGCGGGTTTGTTACAACCCTTGCCTATTGCCGAGTGGAAGGGGGAGCATGTCACTATGGACTTCATTGTAGGACTTCCGAGGACTCAGCAGGGTAGTGACGCTATTTGGGTGGTTGTGGACCGGTTGACTAAGTCAGCGCACTTCATTCCTATGCGCGTGAGGGATTCGGTAGATCATCTTGCCGACTTATATATTCGGGACATAGTGAGGTTGCACGGGGTCCCAGTGACGATCGTCTCAGATAAAGATCATCGTTTTACTGCTAGATTATGGCAGAGTTTGCAGAGTGCCTTGGGCACTAAGTTGACCTTTAGCACGGCTTACCATCCTCAGACTGACGGGCAGTCCGAGCGTACCATTCTGATCCTTGAGGATATGCTTCGGGGTTGTGTTCTTGACTTTAGCGGGTCGTGGGAGAAGCACTTGCCTTTGGTGGAGTTTGCCTACAACAACAGTTTCCAGTCTAGTATCGGCATGGCACCGTTTGAGGCCTTGTATGGCCGACCGTGTAGGTCTCCAGTTTATTGGGCCGAGGTGGGTGATGCACCTTTGTTGGGTCCGGAGTTGGTGAGGGAAACGACAGAGAAAGCAGAGCTTATCTGTAGGAGGCTTGTTACAACCCAGAGTCGTCAGAAATCATATGCCGACCGTAGGAGGAGACCTTTGGTATTCGAGGTGGGTCTAGGCGAGGATTGATGAGGTTTGGGAAGAGAGGGAAGTTGTCCCTTCGGTTTATTGGCCCTTTTCAGATCCTTGAGAGGATTGGCGAGGTTGCCTATCAATTAGCTTTGCCGCCACAGTTGTCCGGAGTGCATGACGTGTTTCATGTGAGTATGCTTCGGAAGTATGATCCGGATCCATCACATGTATTAGATTGGACCGATTTAGAGGTTGACGAGGATGCCTCGTATGAGGAGAGACCGGTTCGGGTCTTGGATAGGCGGGATCAAGTCTTGCGAGGCAAGACCATTCCCTTGGTAAAGGTTTTGTAGAAACATCACGGGGTGGAGGAAGCCACTTGGGAACATGAGTTGGAGGTCCGAGAGAAATATCCAGACTTATTTGTGGATGTTTGAGCATATGTTGTATATTTTGTTGTAATATTGAACGTTAAGAATATTGAAAATATCTTAGGTTGTAAAACATCGTGTATGTTTTGGTTTAGTGGAAGTATTATGGAACTTGCCTTGAATTGGGAGTTTGTATAACACCGCATATGTTGAATGTGTTATAGAAATGGAATTATATCATGAGTATTGAATATGATATGGAAATGGGAATGCATGTTGATAATGCAGGTTGAAATATATGTTTTGAAATGCCTCTTGGCAAGAGATGGAATGACCGGGTTGGGTCGAGTTATTGAATGTTGAACGTAACCTTGTTTAAAATGGAAAAGAAAACTTGTTCTTTTGAAAACTTGCACTTAATTTCAGGGATGAAATTCTTTAAGGGAGGAAGGTTATAGCGATCCCGGGTTTTACCCCTTGTTGTACAATGATCCGGACTTGGTTTCGTGGATGTTAGTAGTTGTTTATATCTTGTTTACATCATTTCATACCTTGTATTTGAGTTAGAGGATGTGTTGGGCAGGTTTGTTACAGGTTGGTTGTGTTTGGGAATAAGTGGTTGCTGCCCAGAATTTTGGTCATTCGCTCGAGCAAGACTTTTGTTGCTCGAGTGAGCTCTGTGTTTTAGATCCTTCGCTCGAGCCAGGGTTCCTTCGCTCGAGCGAGAGTTGAGTCTTGTGCCTTGTGGCTCGAGCGAAAAGTCTTGCGCTCGATCGTGCGTCTGCGTCTCATCTGGACCTGAGAGCTGTGGTTTTTGGCTCGAGCGAGCTTTCCTTCGCTTGAGCGAGCGAGGTGTATGTTTTGAGTTCCTTCGCTCGAGTGAGCACTCTTGCGGTCGAGCGTACTTCTGAGTTGCAGACCTGAAGCTTTAAATTGTTGACTCGAGCGAGGCTTTCTACGCTCGAGCGAGATTTCTTTGTGTCTGGTCGCTCAAGCGACCAAGTCTTCGCTCGATCGAGCCTGTATTATATCAGTAGACAGCAGCGATTTTAACTTCACTTTTTCATCCCCTTTTCTTTTTGAAACCCTAAATCTGAGACTCTCTCTCTCTAAACTTATCTTCTCTCTAAGATTTGATCTACCTATGGTGAGTTTCTACCCTTCGTCCTTTGTTAAAAAGATAGAGTGGGTTGAGGGCTTCATTTTAATCTGAAAAACTTTGGATTTAGAGCACGTTGGTCTTTGGGTCTTCATCTCCGTTTGAGCTCAAACTTCGAGGTAGGGATACCCTACTCCTCTTTATGAGCTTTGTCTTTGAATTTTATCATTTTGATATGTTGGGGGTTGTTGGATAATTTTGAGAAAGTTTGGGTCTTTTGTATAAATTTACAAAAGTTGGGGTTTTATTTATAATAAACCTATATGCATGTTTGGCATAGAGAAATGAGTTAAATGATGGGTTATAGATGAAAAATGGAACCTTAGGGTTGTTATGTAACTTATGGGATTAATGCCCTAATTACTTTGATAAATTAATTTATGAAATTAATTTGAGAAATAAGAAATTGAATTGAGAATGTTAGAATTGAGAGTGTATGGGATTAGAGATTGTAGTTGGATTATTTATCACTCACCTAATTGAAATGTCGATATTTTATCCATTTGATGCCTTTATTTTCTGTTTAGAAATAACTGTTTTTGGCTATCGATGGAGGATAGTCTTGATTGTTGTAGACAATGCATGATGATTAGGCAAACTAAAACTAATCGATTGAGCATGCTATCGAATATAGCGGTTAGAATAATACATTAATTTTATGTATTGATTGATTGTATATGATCTATGTTTATATACATGTGTTGTGTGTGAGGAGATAGGGGATGTACTCCACGGTTTAGGGGAAGATAGGGGATGGACCTCTAAACCGGATTTTGTGTGACATTGATACAGCACTACAATGTGTATCAAGTGTTGATTATGGAAGTGTTTAAATTGATTTGATATAGCACTAAAATATATATCGTTATCAATTGTGAAGTATAAAAGTGTTTCTATGTTATTATTGATACAGCATCAAAATGTGTATCCATTGTGAATTTCGGAAGTATTTTAAAGATGAGTTACAACCTCACTAAATTATTTGGTTAAGTGTTGAGCCTTGTTTTTTATAAAACTCAAGGTTGAAAAAGAAGTGGAAGGTGAATTGTATCATGGAATTGAATGTCACGAAACTGTAATGTGATATTAGTTGGAATAGAAGTGGTGACCATCTATCAACTGCTAATCTTTTAGTCATTGTTCATAGCTGGTTTAGTATGTTTCTACTGGGCTGTGGCTCACCCTTTATGGGACATCATTTTCAGGTACAGGTAGCATGCCACCTCCAAGGACATAGCTTTGGGGGCTAGAGGCGGACAAACTTTTTGTTGTCTTATTTTCTTTTGATGTATTACATGTAGATCCAAGCCAAGGGCTTAATGTGTAATTGAGTTAGTACTCTTCTTTTTGTAACTAAGTGTTAACTTGGAAAGCTGCAAGCCCGTAGGACATTTGCTTTTATTGTTAACATGTAATACTTTTTGTAATGAATTACTCTGATGAATAGAAGGATGTTGATCTTTTATATATCAATGCATGTCAATTTTGATGGGTTTAATGTTACTTTTTGAGGGCGTTACAATTTTACTTTTTTATTTTAAATATATAAATTTTATTTAAATTTTTTATTTTATCTTGTAAATATTTTAATTTTTTTAATTTTAAACTCAAAACACAATTCGATACTCATATTGTAACTAAGCACATAACCCAAAACTCAATTAAAAAGTTATTTTCAAACTTTATAGCCAAACACATAACTCAAAACTCTACACTACTTTCTAAACTCTAAACTCAAATCGTAACCAAACACATAAGAAAAAAAATTAAAATATTTAAAAATATATTTTTAAAATAAAATAAAATATCTATAATAAAGATTATATATTTAAAATAAAAAAATTAAAATTTTTAATATTTAAAATATTAAAAAAATACAACACATAAATGTATGAAATATAATGCACATTAAAATAAATAAATAAATATTTAAAATATAAAATATTTACCCTAAAAAAATAAATTTCAAAAATTTCAAAACTTATAACCAAACACAAAACTCAAAACTCAATTTAAAAATTATTTTCAAAGCTCATAACTAAACACAAACTTAAAACTCAATTCAAAACTCTTTTCAAAACTCAAAACCAAACTTTTTCCAAAATTCTAGTTTAGAAGAAAAAAAATTTAAAAATTTTATTTTATGTTTTAAAATTATTTTTAGAATCATGATTTGAGTATAGAGTCGTATTTTGAGTTCTGAGTTTTGAATTGAATTTTGAAAAGAAAAAAATTGTTTGGTTATAAGTTTTGAACATTTTCAAATTTAGTTTTTTAGGGTAAATATTTGATATTTTAAATATTTATTTATTTATTTTAATGTGCATTATGTTTCACACATTTATGTGTTATATTTTTTTAATATTTTAAATATATTTTTAAAATATTAAAAAAATTTAAAAAAATTATTTTTTATTTTAAATATATACTTTTATTATAAATATTTTATTTTATTTTATAAATATATTTTTAAATATTTAATTTTTTTGTTAAGTGTTTGGTTACGATTTGGGTGTAGAATTTTGAAAGTAGTGTGGAGTTTCGAGTTATGTGTTTGGTTATGAGGTTTGAAATAATTTTGTAATTGAGTTTTGAGTTATGTGTTTGGTTGTGATATAAGTGTGGAAATGTGTTTTGAGTTTAAAATATTAAAATAAAAAAAATTAAAATATTTACAAAATAAAAAAATTTAAATAAAAGTTATATATTTAAAATAAAAAAATAAAATTTTCTTAAATATTTTAAAAAAATAAATCAAAAATACTGTTTCAAATGCTTTTCGTTTCTTCCAAACATGTCCTCCAATCCAAAAACATTTTTTAATATTTTAAAAGGAAGGTGTGATAACCCAACCTGTAATATACTTAATTACGCATGTGATTATATGTTTGATATGAATTTGTATGTTTAACTATGTGAGTTATTATGTGATTATGAATTTATATCTATTGAGTGTAGGAAAATTTACTGCTATTGGGGCTTTGAACTAAAAATTTATAGCCTTAGATACGCCAGAAACCAAAATCGATTTCATATCTGTGTTTAGCAGGATTTTTGGAGCCTACGGTAATTACGATTCGTAATGAATTTATTGAGCTTAATTAGCATAAACTTGAGATTAAGCCAACCTCATTATGTATGTTAATTTATATTTAATTAATTAAGGAGATTTAGATTCTAATTGGCTGTTACTCTAAGGTAATTTGGAATTTATGATAATTTTGGAGTTCGATTCATATTTGATTTTAATAAGGATTTATTTTAGAATTAGAAATTAAGGATGCCAATGACTTAAGGATCTGAACTTAACAAGTTGAATCAATTAAATACGGACTCATTTGGGAGCTAATTAAGTTAATTATATTATAAGGTTTGAGAAATTATAATTATTATGAATTAAATCTATTTACGAGGTATCCAATTTGAATACGAAAGTTATTGACAAGGCTTTTGGATTTGATTTGAAATTGAGGGCCTTGGTGATTTATGAAACAAAAATTGATGATGATAATAAGTTCAATTTAATATTGGAACCTCCTTGTTTTATTTTGAGACATTGATCGAAGTGGTAACATAATGCTAAAGTAGGAGTGAACCAAGAATTTAATTTGGATAATTTTTCCTACGAACAGCCGTCATTCTTTTGCCCTTTTCTTTTTCCACACTTTGAATTTTGATGTGAGGCTAGAACCATTGGAAAGCTTATTTCCGGGGCTTCGATTTGGACACAAGAAGGACCTAGAACAGAGTTCAAATGAGAGGGGTTATACCCATTTGAAATTTTCATATCTGTGTTGGAAGCAGGTACGCTCGAGCGTGGAAATAGACGCTTGAGCGGACTACGCGAATTCAGCAAGTTTAAAGGCATTTTTCTAGATCATTCTTCATACCTTCATCTTCTCTCTTCATCCCTTACACCCTTAGTCCGAAAACCCTAGAGATTTTGGCCCA
This sequence comes from Camellia japonica, assembly GCA_030407325.1. NCBI lineage: Eukaryota > Viridiplantae > Streptophyta > Magnoliopsida > Ericales > Theaceae > Camellia > Camellia japonica. The sequence continues at coordinate 107,073,252 of JAPPVO010000013.1, read as the reverse complement.
AATACCTTCCATTCCCCAAAGTTTTGGCCAAGATCCCATACCAAAAAGTGAAGAAGGCATGAAGATCTTACTTTTTTACAGATTGGAATTCAAATTTGCGAAGGATTTTTGTCAAAGCTTTGCTCTTTTGCTTGATTCTTGAGGTAGGGTTCTTAGTTCTTCTTCAATACTTGCATTAATAGATAGATTTGTGGTATTTTGATTATATAAATGCAAAATCTACATTTTTGAGCATATAGTGTTATATCATGGAAATTGGAGGTTTAGGGTTTGAAGTGTTGGGGTTCAATTGTTGGGTTAAGATTATGGATTATGAACCTTGGGTGTATAATCAATGGGAAAATTGGAATAAAAAGAAGTGGTGTGAGAAGTTTTAATTTTTCTTGAAAGTGTTGATTTTTCTTGAAAACCAACAGTTGATTTATGATGATAATTAATGATTTTGTCCAAATTGAAAGTAGAATCATGAATTTGAAAGGTTGAATTATATATATACAAGTTTAATTAGATTTTGGAAGTGTTTGAAAATTATTTTAAAAATTAGCGATTGAACCTTTATTATGGATATTGTAAATTTACATGCATCATAGATTTCTTGGAATTGATTTCACGTTTTGATGAAATAAGAACTAAGCTTTGGAAAATTATGAATTTATGAACGAATGAGTTCAATTTTTTTAAATTAAAGGAGTTTTGATATAAACGATTTAAAATTGATCATATTTTCTTGATTATTTAAGAGTTATATGTTTTTTGATAAGCCATGTATGAACCCAAGTCCTGAAATTATTTTAAAAACTCAATTCAAGTTTTAGAATTTGTGAGCTTGGAATTGGGCTTGATATGAAGAACATGAATTGAGTTGAATTTGTTGAATTTGAAGTTTGTGTGTACATGCATGTAAGGGATTGTCATGAGTTTGCATATTTGATTACATACATGCATTTTATAATGAATTGAAGGTTATTTGGCACACGCAAGCACGATAATGTTGAATTTCATGAAGTTGATCATCAATTGTACTATTTAAGTTGAAAATGAAGCCTATATTTCACATGCATGTATATTTCAAAATGATATGGAAATTAATTTGCATGAGCTTTGAAGTTTTGATGTGAGTTTGATATGATTCGAGTTTATGAGATGGATTTATGTAAATTTGAGATTCAAATCTTGTAAAATTGGCCCTTATGTTCATGTTAAAAGTTATATGGTGGAAATATGAGTCTTATGATATTAATTACATTGGTTGGAACCAAGTTTTGAAGCTCAAACATAATCTGGAAAAACCCAAAATTCGACCTGTCCGCTAGAGCGTAGAGAGTCCCGCTCGAGCGTATCCTATTTTACTAGACTCCTCACTCGAGTGTCAAAAGTCCCACTCGAGCGTAATTTGTAAGCAACTAGTACTTTTGTAGACCAAAGGGGTCCGCTCGAGCGGCTGAAGCTACGCTCGAGCAGAGGGCCTTGTTTCAGAAATTTTGAAGAGATGTTTTATGCTTCGTTTTTCGTTCTCTTTCATTTCAAAGCACTCTTAGGCATGCATTAAACATTGTAAATGAATTAAAGAACATGAGAGGAGCCTAAGAATGTTTAACAAGTTAAAAAACATAATGAATTGTAATATGACCCAATGTATTATGAATTGTGTAGGGCGAACCAGGCATTTGAACACTATGAGTAATAACTTAGTAAAGCTATGTTCAACTTTATGTATTTTATGTATACGAAATAAGATATGCTAAAGGAAATGCCATGCTTTATTCTATGAATGATTGTCCAACTATAACAAGCGTTTATGACATTATGCTATGATTCAAGTATGTTAAAAATGACAATACGCTATGATTCAAGTATGTTACAAGTGACAATATGCTATGATTCAAGTATGTTACAAGTGACATTATGCTATAGTTCAAGTATGTTACAAGTGACGTTATGATATGATTCCAGTATGCTTTCTGTACCTGGACCGGAGGTTCCTTAATGGAACTGGCACGTTATCTGTACCCGGCTGGAGGTTCCTTTATAGAACTGGCAAATTATCCGTACCCAGTCTGGAGGTTCCTTATGGAACTGACAAGCTATCTGTACCCGGTTGGAGGTTCTTAGGTGGAACTGACAAGTTTACAAGTTCCCAATCCGAAGGTTTCTTTATGGAACTGACAAGTTATCCTTACCCAGCCAGAGGTTCCTTTATGGAACTGACAAGTATGACATTTGATGCTTTGTATGTGATTTGTAGCGCTAACAGATGTACTATGTAAGATTAAGCATGAACTCTAATTTCTGTATGTGATTTGAATAAGAATATGAATATGAATATGAATCCGAATCCGTTTCTGACTGAAATCTGAATATGCATAAGACTTTGTGAGGGACATCGTTCATTAAAACTCTTTACTTTGTTATTATTCACTAGGCTCTAGCTCACTGTATTATTTATGTATGTGGGTGATCAGTCGCGTGACCAGGCCTAGAGTTTCTGTCTGGACTCTGTTTTGTCAGCCAACCTATGTGCCTCAAGTGGAGGTTCCGGATATGTTTTGTGGTTATGGCTAAGTACACAAAGTTCAAGTTTTGTTTTCTTGTTTGGTTAAACAAGTCTTTGTTTATTTTGTAAATAGGGCTAAGTCCCTTCTTGTCTAATCTGTATATATATATATATATATGATGACGTAAGAATGATGTGTAAATATGTATATAAAAAGTTTCAAATTTTTCTGTCTCATGAAAGTCTGCACAGCTCAATGGATGTATATTTGTTATTTGCTTCTGCTAGCCCCTATTATTATGTTAATATGTCTCAGAGGCCTTTGGTAATCCCACGATTACTGGCCGGTTACGATGCTAAACCTATAGGGGCAGGTTTGGGTCGTGATAGAAGGGTGATTAGGTCATTTATTATAGAAAAAGTAACCCCGTTAGTTCCAATTTGACAGAATGAGGGAATCTAGAAAATGTCAGGTAAAGTAAGGGAGGTTACTGTAATTATTGAAACTACAGAGGAGGTCACTGTATTTGTTAGAAACCTTAGGGGAGGTCAGTGTAATTTACCCTTAAATTTATGTTAGAGGTATAGGTTAAATATAGGGTAAACCTCCTTAAACTATGACTCGTGTACACTTTGTCTCTCTGAATTTCAAAACTCAACAGTTAATCACCTCAAACAATTATGTTGCGACACTTGACACTTTTCATTAGAATTTTGTTAGTTATTTAATCGGAATCAAGTCATATATAAAGCATATGACACACTTATTAATTTTTTAAAATAATGTTGCTCATTATTGTTTTTTTTAAAATAATAATACTATTTTTTGGTGATCTTATTTGCACTTTGTCTCTTTTCTTCTTAGTGACAAAATGAAAATGAGATCTACCTTGACAATTTAGTAAATCTATCTTGTATTTTATACATGATTTGATTTTGTGTAAATCTCTAATAGCATCTTAACAAAAAGGATTAACTATAATAAGATAATATTTTAAAGTGATTAATGATTGAATTTTAAAATTTATAGGGACAAAATGCAAATGTGTGACGCCCCAAAAATCTCGAACTTCAAAGAATATATTAACAATTAAATAGAGGATTTATCTAAGGTTGGGAGTCAAGGAAACGACACTAATGAGTCCTATGGCCAATAACCAAGTAATATCCCAGATCGCCGGAGGAGTCAAGTTAGCCTCCCTTCTAAGTCCAGCTTTCTTAGGTAGCGCACTACCCTTTTGACAAATCTTAAAATGCATTGACGCAAGGTCGCATAAGCAATGCAGAGATAGGCATAGGATTACAAAGTAAATAATAATTACAGCGTCTCAAATTTTAAATTTACAAAACTAGTCCCATTACTATTACAATCCAAGAATAAATAAAAGCACAATCAAACTAATAAGCGAAATGGTTCGAACTCTCTCTAAGTCAAACTTAAGTCTTCAAATGTCTTTGACTCTTCGTTGGCTTCGTACATTTCTTCGATACCTAGCATGAAACACCATGAGTTTTGAATGCCCAATAAACACACACACACCCCATCCCTTTTTCCCAATCCAATACACCATCACAATTATAACAAGCAAGTAATGAAGCATGATGATCATTCAATAATAAAGGATTACAAGGTTAGAAGTTAGAAATCTAGAAATCCCCCAAAGAGACTTCGTCCTTCCAACCACAAGAATCAAACGCAGATTATTCGGTATGCCCCCTTTTTTGCTGCTTTGTTGCAGAACTAATATCGGATGCCTACCAACGGTTATATACCGCGTAGCGCCAACCGTAGGGCCTCAAAAGAGACGGTAATAATGGGCCTTTCCCAAATCCCTCCTTACACCAAATACCTAGGGTCCGAATACAATCGCTCGGTTCAAGGGTTCCGAAAACCACTTGCGTAAGATTTTAACTTTGAAATAGAAAATGCATCCCGTCAACCAATCAATATCTTAGTAATCTTGTCCAAAAATTCACAACCCATTATCACCCATTAAGTTTCCCATTTGAGTTAGATAATTAAGTCAAAGTTAGGACATGCTCTTCAAACAACATCTATTGCACAAGTTTGAACAACTAAATAGTACAACTAGAAGGAAATAAAGTTACAACATATAATAATAATAATATAATAATAATAATAATAATAATAATAATAATAATAATAATAATAATAATAATAACTGTTAAATTAACAGTTATATTTTAAGGTAACTATTAAAAATTTTAATTTTTTTATTTTAAATATATAATTTTTATTATAGATATTTTATTTTATTTTATAAATATATTTTTAAATATTTTAATTTTTTTTGTTATGTGTTTGGTTATGATTTGAGTTTAGAGTTTTGAAAGTATTGTAGAGTTTTGAGTTATGTGTTTGGCTATGAGGTTTGAAAATAATTTTTTAATTGAGTTTTGGGTTATGTGGTTAGTTACGATATGAGTATGGAATTGTGTTTTGAGTTTAAAATTAAAAAAATTAAAATATTTACAAAATAAAATAAAAAATTTAAATAAAATTTATATATTTAAAATAAAAAAGTAAAACTTTCTTAAATATTTTTTAATATTTAAAAAAAATAAATCTAAAAATACTGTTTCAAACGCTTTTTGTTTCTTCCAAACATGTCCTCCAATCTAAAAATATTTTTTAATATTTTAAAAGGAAGAGCAATAAGGTCATTTATTATAGAAAAAGTAACAGGTAAAGTAGGGAAAGTTACTGTAATTATTGAAACTATAGGGGAGGTTGCTGTATTTGTCAAAAACCTCAGGGGAGGTTAGTGTAATTTACCCTAAATTTAAACTCAAATATATTAATTTTTGTTATGTCAAGTGACAACCAACGTGATGTTTTATGTCTAATTTTGAACAAAATTTTTCTTTGAAGTAAATTTTTTTTTAAAAAAAAAAAAAACTTGAAATGTGAAAAACAAAAGTTAAGACCAAAATGAGAAAATAATGATCTCATTTTCATTTTGTCACTAAGAAGAAAGGAGACAAAATGCAAATAAGATCACCAGAAAATAGTATTATTATTTTTAAAAAAACCAATAATGAGTATTATTATTTTTAAAAATTAATAAGTGTGTCATATGCTTTCTATATGACTTGATTCCGTTTAAATCCCTAACAGAATTCTAATTAAAGTGTCAAGTGTAGCAATATAATTGTTTGAGGTGATTAACTGTTGAGTTTTGAAATTCAGAGAGACAAAGTATAAATGACTCATAATTTAAGAAGGTTTACCCTATATTTAACATATACCTCTATCATAAATTTAAACTTAAATATAATAATTTTTGTTATGTCAAGTGACAACCAACGTGATGTTTTATATCGAATTATGAACAAAATTTAGCTTTGAAATAAATTAAAAAAAAAAAAAAACTTGAAATGTGAAAAACAAAAGTTAAGACCAAAATGAGAAAATAATGATCTCATTTTCATTTTGTCACTAAGAAGAAAGGAGACAAAGTGCAAATAAGATCAATAGAAAATAGTATTATTATTTATAAAAAAAAACAATAATGAGTAATATTATTTAAAAAAATTAATAAGTGTGTCATATGCTTTATATATGACTTGATTCCTTTAAAATCCCTAATAGAATTCTAATGAAAAGTGTCAAGTGTAGCAACATAATTGTTTGAGGTGATTAACTGTTGAGTTTTGAAATTCAGAGAGGCAAAGTGTAAATGAGTCATAGTTTAAAGAGGTTTACCCTATATTTAACCTATACCTCTAACATAAATTTAAACTCAAATATAATAATTTTTGTTATGTCAAGTGACAACCAACGTGATGTTTTATGTTTAATTTTGAACAAAATTTAGCTTTGAAGTAAATTAAAAAAAAAAACTTGAAATGTGAAAAACAAAAGTTAAGACTAAAATGAGAAAATAATAAATATAAGGCGTTTACACACAAATCCTATTTTGTGTACTTATACTCCATTAAATCCTAAATAAGTTTTTTTACTCCTATAAGTCCCATTAATCTTTAATACACTGAATTACCCTTCTTGACTCGGTGCCACACGATTACCAACGAGCTTCCGATGAACAACAATTTCATTAGAGTGTTGTTGACACAGATGAAGTCTGTGAATAGATCCAATTATCAAGTCACGAAACACCAGCACATACTACTCCTGAGTCTTCAACAAAATCCATTATCTCGATCCGACTTCTGGCGATTTTGAACTCGACCTAGAGGGTTTGCTGGCTTCTCGGGGGCCTTGGAGCTCCATGGAGTCAGATCTGAGTGAGCTTTGGTCATTTGATCGGACGGTAATGGCTTCGATGATGATGAACCGACCATCTTCTTCGACTTGAACGAATCGAAAGGGTCTTTCCATTGTTGATGTTGGCAGTAGTACTGGATGGGGCTTTATAGATAATTAGATATATATATATATATATATATAGAGAGAGAGAGAGAGCAGAGTAGAGTGAGATAATGTATATGTTTGGAGGACGGTGGTTTTCACTGAGTTCACAGATGCCACGCCACTGCCATTAGAGAGAAAGAGAGAGATCTAGGGTTTTTTGAAATTGAGAACCTTCTCAGTTTATAATATTCTCAATTTTAATCATGAAAAAAATTGAGAAATTTCTCAAAATTGATAATTATAAATTTCTTAGTTTTGATAATATTTTCAGTTCATACTAGAAAAAAATTGAAAAATTTCTTTGTTTTGATAATTATAAAATGAGAACATTCTCAGTTTTGAAATTTAGAACATTCTCAGTTTGGGGATTAAAAGACGAAACGTCTTTTTACCTCTAAATGGGACGTATTGGTTCAAAAACATTTTGATAGAACCTAAGCTACCACCAAATATATAGATAGGACTTTTAGGTAATTATCTCTAAATATAAAGGGGGCAAAATGTAATTTATCTACTAAACTGAATCGCCATAAATAAAAAAAAAATGGATAAATTACAAATATATCACTTGAAGTTTGCTTAAAATACGAATTATTCTTTGTGTTTTCAAAAATTATATCACACCCCTTCAAGTTTATAATCACATAAAAAATTATCTATTTTATTAATACATTAAGTTAATAATAGTTTTTAATGATATTATAAATATATTTTAATTAACAATTTATATATTTTTATTATTGTATAAAAAATGAGCATTACTATTCAAGGCAATTAATTAGACCAAAATTTCAAACCCAGTGATGTGATAATCAATTACGATATTAAAGGAAAATGTAACGTCCCCAAAAAAATATAGTAAATACAACCCAACCATATATAAATAGCTGCATGAATCAGAGTAAATAGTCCTTTCATTACATACACCTTGGTGATACAAAAGAGTTTAACAGAAATAAATGCCCTATTGGCTTACACTTTTCCAAGCCTTAACTTGGTTACAACAAAAGTGAGTTTCGCTCATTACATCTTAAGCCCTAGGCTATATGTAGCACTTGTATCCTTTTAAAACTTTTGGGATGTGTATTTGAATCCTTTATTATGTTTTGGGAATCTTTGGTGTTGTTGAATCTTGGTTTTGGATGAGTAAAAATTGATTTAAACTTGTTGGGTTTGGTTGTTCGCGCTTATTCTTGTCAAAAGTTCCTTGGAGACTTAGAAATTCCATTTTAGGGTCAACACCAGCCTTCCTAGGGTCGACCCTTACCTGTTGATGAAGTTCTGGATGTGTTGTTGGAACATAGGGTAAACACCAGACTGGGAGAGGGTCGATCCTCTTCTGTCTGTGTGTTGGTTGCTGGAACATAGGGTAGACACCAGATTGGGAGAGGGTCGACCCTTTTTTTTCTGTGTGTTGGCTGCTGGAAGATAGGGTAGACACCAATCTGAGGTAGGGTCGACACCTGCAGTGCAGTCAAAGCTTTCCCAGATTTTTTTCCTCTTTGGTGTCGACACCACTGTTGCAGGGGTCGACACCTGCGACTTTTTCCCAGATTTTTCTACCGGTTTGGGCCCACCTTTTTGGAGATATTTTGACTAGATATTTTGGGTTGACTTTGGGGCTTATTTCTATTTTGACCTAGTACTATAGATAGGTTCCCACTTAACCCTTTTCTTTATTTCTTCTTCTCTTTTCTCCCTCTAAACCGTATCACTCTCTCTCCCTCTCCAAAATCACTTTTTGCTCAAAGATCTCTAGATCTACTCACCTAGAGTGATCTTTTCACCATGGTCCTTTGAGATGGATTGTAGATCTCGTCAAGGGATTTCTTTTGGTCTAAGTGATTCGTGGTTTCGGCGCCGGTGATTTTTGGGTGGTTTTCTCTCCTAAGCTTGAGGTAGGGATTTCTTTGATCTTTTTCAATACTACTTTTATAGATAGACATGTGGTAGTTTTGTTGCATAAAAACCATATTCACTATGGGTTTTTCTTGAAAAACATGAAAGGGGATCTAGGGTTTGATACTCATAATTGGTATTGTTAAGTTGTTTGTTGTTGAGTTATTTTGAAAATGATTTACTATGTTTATGAAGAAAGTGAGGAAAGCCCTAGTTTGTTATTATTGATATAATGGATTTAAAAAGGGAAGGAGTTAAATAATCTTTATATTTTTGCTAATATGGGTTGGTTAATTGTGTTCATATCAAAAGAAAACAAAAGAGAAGTAACCACGGTGTTGGTATTGTTTCAGACTAATCATGTGATGTTGAGTTGAGTTATGGTTTTGGTACTATGGAATTGATTTTGTAAAATAAAGGTGATGGATTTGGTTTTGGTTTTGTAAAATGACGAGAATGAATTTTTAGAAAATGGTTGAGGTTGTGTGGTTCGGAAAATAACGAAAAATGGTCTTTTGAAGGAAAATGAAATCAGCACCCTTCGTAAATCGATAATGAACTTGAGGTTGAATTTTGGAATTCCTTCACATATTATTTTTACTATTGGACTGAAAGTCTTGTGAGAATTGGGTTTGTTTTCCTTTCGTGTGAAAGGTAGATATGGATGGATATGAATTTAAATGATACGGTTGGATATTTGAAATCTCTCACCTATGAAAGTATGGATAGTTTATCTATTTGGAAATCATATATATATATATATATATATATATGTTTAGAAATATATGTTTTGGGCTATCGGTGGAGGATAGTCATGACTGTTGTAAAAACTGCATGTGGACTAGGTGAATTGAAATTAATCACTTGTGCTTGTCATTGAATATGACTATAACTATATACATTGGATATCTATAGCTATTTGGGGAGTGAAAAGGGGATGTACTCCATATGTGATTATCTATTCTTATACATTGTGTATGTATTACACTTTTGTTGCTATGCCTTCTAGTATGTTAAAATGGTTGGGAATGTGCTTGCGCTTCGAATGAGAGGTACCATTACCTTCCAGCTAGTGCCTGGAGAATTGGCCGCACTTCGAATGAGAGGTACCAGTACCTTCCAGCTAGCGCCTGGAGAACTTGGAAGAGGTACCATTACTTTCCATCCGGTGTCTGGTAAATTGGGATTTTGTTATGGAAAGGTGTATCCTTGAGTTGGGATTTTGTTATAAAAAGGTGTATCCTTGACATGGCATTTTGTTATGAAAAAGTGTATCCTTGGCTTACCGTGCATAAGGCTGGTAGAGCAGAATTCAATTATCATTATTTTCTCAGTGTATCAGGGTATATCATGGGTTATGATGGTATTATTCTAAAAGGTCGTGTTGCCTCATTTGTTGAAGCAGATAATTATTGATTGCTTGTTGTTTTCTTTTGTATTAAAGGCATACTTGTATAGTCATGAATGTGTTGGACGTAAGTATTGTGTTGAGATGGTGGAAAAATGTGAAAGACTTTGAATACTTGTGAACATGTTTTGAAAAAGCAGATAGGTGTAAGTCTGGAAAGTGAACGATAACGTAATGGGCCTGGTGAAACTGTTTTCCTCGGAAACTTGTTATAGTCATATGAATTTTGAAAAAGATAACATGAAGAAAAAAAAGTGAATTGCTTATGTCATTGAATGAAATAAATGACTTTGAGAAAAGTTCTTATATGCATATATTTCTGTATAAACCATCACATTATTTATACAGTATGAGACTAAGCATTCATGATCATAGCTATCTGTAAATTGTTATTGTTTAGGATCATGTTGAGGTCCCTACTGGACTTTATGTTCATCCCACGTTGTTGATTCTTTTTCAGGTGAACATCGAAAAGTGTTTGAAGGTCATGGATCTTCTTTACCTATTGGCCACGGGGCCTTTTATTTGTGCGTGGAATGCTATTGATGTAAAAGGGTTAAACCCTTTCTTTTACTTTTAAAGATGCAAGCCAACAGGCAATTTGTTTGGTTATGCCCATGTTGTAATTAATTTACATTCGGATGAGAGAATTTTTATTTATTCTTACTCGTTGATGTAAAGAGTTTTCCGCATGTTATCTCTGAAATTGAATTAAATTAATGAATCTGGTAATGGTTCTGAGTAATAAAAAGTGGGGTGTGACACTATACAAAATAAACAAAACATGAAGCTCTTGCTTCTCAAAGGTCCCTCTAATGCTATTGCCTTGGTAAAGGCATACCATCATTACCTGAAAATGTTATTCCCAATAGGGCGAGCCATGGCCCAGTAGATATTATCTAACACAGTATATGAAATTTAGCAAAGATATAAGTACAAGTGCATAAACAACGCATGTGATGAAATGTTTCACAACTATACATACTCATGAGATATCAATTTCAAGTCTTAATCCATTTCCTTTCAATTCATATTCCGTTCACTTATCTATCTCCATTCATAAATCAATTTCCATTATTTCTCAACAACCGATTTAAGGCTGCAACTCAATAGTTTTCAAATCATACAACACATATGCATAAACATGTCAAACTTTTATTTCACGAAAATTTCATCCGCGGGCAGTCGTCAAACGGGACCCATGTAAACGTAGGCTATACAAGTACTACAATTGCCATTTTACGGATATTTCGTCCGTGGGCTAGATACCCATGTATAATTTCGAGACTTTCACCCAGGACACTCCGGCCAACTTAATTATAATGGAGTCCATTCCCTTTCTCCTCCCAAACAAATATCCATACATATGCAATGTATTTAGACAGATAATCACATGTGAAGCACATCTCCTTTTCCACTTCCAACAAACATACATATACAATGTATATATAAACACGGTCATATTCAATGACAACCATCAAAAAATTAGTTTCAATTCACCTAATCTACATATAATTTCTACAACAATCAAAGCTATCCTCCACCGATAACCTAATACAAGTATCTCTAGACAGATATTCGATCTTAAACAGATAGTTTCGTATCAATATCCTCTCAATTTCATATTTTCAATGACAATTCCAATTATTTGTACAAAACAATAGTTGATCCAATTAGGGCAATTTCTCCCTTTTTCCCAAATATTAACCAACTGCTAAAATCATCAAATTAGACATAACACAACATCATTTTCGAACCCCACAAGCATCTATTTCACCTACTCCCAAAACCCCTCTTTTCATTTTATACCCAAACCCTAGGTTTGTTTAAAAACATCCTCAAATCACACCATTGTTACACAAGTAACAAATAACTAAGCTAAATATCATATGGAGGTGTGGAAAGATCCCTACCTCAAGTGAGATGACAAGGCAAAGCAAGAGAGAAACTCTAATAACATCGAAACCCACTTTCTATTTGGATCAAAATGTAGATCTTGACGAGCTCTACCTGTTTCTCAAAGGCACTAGGGTGGAAATCTCAATGGATCTAGATGAAATATAAGAGAGAAGGTGAATTGTAGAGAGAGAAGCTCAAGAACAAGCCCTTTAGAAGTTTTAGAGAGAGGGAGAAAAGAAAAAGTGATTCAAAATGTTATCTTCTCGGCCTGAAATACACGTAGTCCGCTCGAGCATGGAAAGCCCCGCTTGAGCGTCAAACATAAGGTTACACTTGAGCTTAAAAAATGGCACTCGAGCGTGGAATGCACAATTCCAGAAGTTTTGCAGACGAAGGTCCCTGCTCGAGCATGAGACAAGACGCTCGAGCGTCTGATGCACTTTCCCAGTATTTCCAGAACTACAAAATATATTGAAAGCTGATGAATCCCGTTCGAGCGAGAGAATGGCCGCTCGAGTGAAGAGGCAAAATTTATGAATCTCGCTCAAGCGCAAGAATGCCCGCTTGAGCGGGGAAGCCAAAATCTGGGCATCACAAGTTTGAAAAAGAAACACAACCAACCTGTTCTAAATACACAACCACAACCCAAAAGCCAATTCTAAAGGGTTACAAAGGGAGTAAGGTAAACAACAATATGAAAGCATTAAACCCAAGTCCGGAATACAATAGATAACGGGTCAAAACCCAGAATCGCTATAGTAACGCTCTCTCTTATATCTTCTCTAATCATCAACCAATCATATCACTTGCACATCGTTGAGTCTATAAATGGGTCTAAAAAGCGCGCTTGTATATCATTTTTCATAAAATAAAAAATAAAAGTTAGAATTTTTTTTTTTTGATAATTCTGTTAGATAAAAAATTTTAAAAATAGGAGTAATCAGTATTTTAAAAAAATATTTATAATTTATTCAAAAAATAAATAATCCATGATAGTCGGAAGAGAAACCCAACTCAAGTCGGGAAAGTCAATTACAGACAGAATAATAAAGAAGTTATTGGTTGGTCCAGAGCATGATGGGCTCTATATATATTGTGATTGATAGAGGGAGTGGGACTCATAATTTTGTATTGAGTGATTAGAAAATATAAAAAAATATATGATAGTTTATGATTGAGCAATGATATAATTACGTGATGCCTCTGAACTAAGTAATGATTTTTCATAATAAAGAGAATAATTGTCCCACAGCTACTGATTTGTCAACAGTTAATTGACCAACCATGAACCAAAGAGTTTAAGGGCCATCCATGTATAATTCATTCTCTCCACGGAATACCCACATCCACATGATGACACTTTTTGTTATAGTATGGGATCAAATTTAAAAGGTCATATTTTATTTTAAGTGATTTTTTAAAATATTTGTTAATTTTTTTTAATTTTAATTTTAAGTATATCTAGTGTATAGATAGTGATCTAAAAAGTAAAATAAAAAAAATTAATTAAAGACAAAAAAATGATTATTTTTTATTTTTTGGAATTTACATCACTGCAGATGATTTGATGAGAGGAATGCAATTGCATTGCCAAACAATCAAGCTCAAAATTGACTCCATCCCTTTTATCGGAAATCGGGAAACTCTATGTGTGCACTCCTTTCGTGTGCATACCATATGCATTCTACCATATAAATTTGTGTAATCTCATTATAATTTGACGTAATAAAAAATGTCATAACTAAATTTCAAATTTTTGTTACATGAATCACAAAATTTTGGACATTTTATTACGATAATTTGTGGTGAGATTATGTATTTCATAGTTGATGTTATGAAATTTTGTGGTAAAGTTATAACAATTTTTGATAGGGTGCACACCAAGTGTACACCATAGCCTTTCCCTCAGAAATGTGATAATAACAATGTACTCGAAGTTCAGTATGATAGAAGAAGCAGAGAAGGCCCTCAGATTGATTGAAGAGAAAGATGTCATTTCATGGAATACCCTTATTGCTAGTTGTTCTCACTGTGATGATCATGGAAAGGGTTTGAGTATTTTCAAGGAGACGACAAATGTATTTAGTTTATGGCTTAATGATTTCACGTATGTGAGTGCTCTTGCTGCTTGTGCCTGTTGTGCCTAGGAGGCAGAAAACAATCACACACAAGCAAGAACACACAAAGATTTACGTGGTTTAGCAAATCGCCTACGTCCACGAGCAGCGGATTTCACTATATTTGGAACAAAGAATTACACACTCTATAATTCTCTCTTTCTGCTCTGTATTCTCTCTTCAACTCACCACACAAAACTCCTCCCATGCATTACCCATTTATAGATGCAATGGGAGAGCCAAAGTCTCAAACAGCCACCAACAACATTCATGGCAACCACTAACAAGATTAGCCACCCTACCATGTCTAGCTTCTTCATTTTTTCTTCAATTAGCAGCCATCGTTGACAAAGAAATCTGAGCCAATCTTCAACAAATCTCCACCTTGGCGAGGATTCTCTATCCAACATAGTGATCGATCAACACTGATGTGCACCCAAAGGTGCTCAGTTCCAAGAGATGTTGACCAAGTCCAAACAGTGTTGGAGCTTGATCCTAGAAACCACTTTTGTGAGCATATCGACCGGATTATCTATAGTGCTAATCTTTTGAAGCAGAATATCCCATTCATTCATAATTTCTCGGACGAAATGGAAATGGACATCAATGTGCTTGGTACGGGAATGATGAACCTGGTTCTTTGCCAAACAAATGGCACTCTAACTATCGCAGTACACCTCAACGTGCTTCTAAGCAATACCCAAGTCCTCAATCAACCCATGTAGCCAAATAGTTTCCTTAAAGGCTTTTGTCACTGCCATGTACTCTGTCTCTGTAGTAAACAAAGCCACTGTTGACTGAAGCGTTGACCTCCAACTCACTGGCCATTTAGCAAGCATAAATAAATACCCTGTTGTTGACCGGCGTTTGTCCAAGTCACTAACATAATCTGAGTCCACATATCCAACTAGATTTTTTCTGAGTCTATGATCTCTCTCGAACTTCAAACCCATATTAATTGTGCCATGTAAGTACCTCAAGATCCACTTCACTGCATGCTAATGACCTTTTCCTAGATCATGCATATATCTGCTTACCAAACTCACAGCATGTGAGATGTCAGGCCTTGTACAAACCATAGCATACATTAATGTACTAACTACATTTGTATATAGAACTTGTGCCATATGCTTTCATTCTTCTTCTGTGTGTGGAGACATCGAAGCATTAAGCTTGAAATGAGGGGCCAATGGTGTACTCACAACTTTTGTTTTCTCATTTATGTCAAATCTATCTAACACCTTTTTCAAATACTGGGTCTGCGTCAGACAAACCGTGCCTTTCTTTTTGTCTCTTTTGATCTCGATGCCAAGAATTTTCTTTGCGTCACCAAGATCTTCATTTCGAACTCTCCTGCCAACTGTGCCTTGAGTTTGTCAATCTTTAACTTGCTCTTAGATGCATTTAGCATATTATCTACATATAAGAGCAAATAGATGAAGAAACCATCGGAAAGCTTACGAAAATATACATAATGATCAAATTGACTTCTTGTGTATTTCTTTTTTGTCATAAACCTATCAAATCACTTGTACCACTATCTTGGGGATTGCTTCAACCCGTACAACGATTTATACAGCTTACATGCCCAATTCTCTTTTCCAGCAACTTTGAAACCATTTGGCTGGGACATGTATATCTCCTTTTCAAGATCTCTATGTAAGAAGGCAGTTTTGACATCGAGTTGGGCGAGCTCGAGATCAAACTGTGCAACCAAAGATAGCAAGATATGAATAGACGTGTGCTTCACAACAGGTGAAAATACCTCATTGTAGTCTACTCATTCTTTCTGGGCATAGCCTTTAGCTACCAATCTAGCTTTGAATCTGATATTGTCTTTGCCTAGGATGTCTTCCTTCTTGGTGTAAACCCATTTACACCCAATTGCTTTCTTGCCTTTTGGAAGTTGCACCAACTCCCAAGTCTGATTCTTGTGAAGTAAACTAATCTCTTTATCCACCGTCTCCTTCCATTTGATACTTTCTGCATTCTGCACGGCTTCTTTAAATGTGCAAGGAATATTGTCTTCAATGATTAGAAGTGCATAGGCCGCCATATCAGTCATCCAACCGGGTTGCTTAGTAACCCTTTTTCCTTTTCTGATTGCAATGGGTTCTGACTGTTGTGGGGCCTCTAGATCTTCATTCTCATCTGAACTCTCTTTAGGATCTTCTTCAGAGCTATCAACTAAAACTTCTTCAAGATTGTTGCCTGTCTGAACGGTCTTTGTTGGAGTCTCAAACTCCACCTGCACTGACTTCTTCAATGCTTCATCATTTTCTTGAGGATTTGGTTGCTTCAACATTGTAGACTCATCAAAGGTAACGTCTCTTCTAGTGACAACTTTTTTTGATTCAGGGCACCAGAGTCTATATCCTTGACACCGTCACTGAAGCCCAAGAAGATGGCTTTCTTGGCTCTAGGATCCAACTTAGATTCGGTAATATGAAAATAGGTTGGACATCCAAAGATACGTAGCTGATCATGATCAATAGCTGGTACTCCTAACCAGACCTCTATGGGAGTCTTGTTATCTAGTGCTGCAGCAGGTAGTCTGTTGACAAGATAACGAGCATAGTTCAATGCCTCGCCCCAAAATGCCTTGCTCAATCTTGAATGTGATAGCATACACCGGACTTTCTCCACCAAAGTGCGGTTCATGCCTTCTACAACTCCATTTTGCTGCGGCGTTCCACTAACTATGAAATGTCTCACTATCCCTTTATTCCGGCAAACCTCAAAGAAAGGATCGGATATGTATTCGCCGCCATTATCAGATCTGAGCTTCTTAATCTTCCTGCCTGTCTGGGTCTCAATCATTTTCTTCCATGTAAGAAAGATGTCTAATACTTCATCTTTATGCTTCATTGTGTAAACCCATACTCTTCTTGAGAAATCATCAATGAACGACACAAAGTAGTGTTTACCTCCCAAAGAAGCATTCTTGGAAGGACCCTATACATCAGTGTGAATGTAGTCTAGAATCCCCTTGGTACGATGAACAACAATACCAAACTTGATTCTTGTTTGCTTACCCAATTGTAGACACCCCATTTTTGACCGCCTTTAAGACTTGGGCACTACTGATGGTTTACTTGGTGGTGAAAGGTGTGCAGGGAAAAGGTTCAATTTCTTCGACAATGAGGGAGTCAAATCCCAACTTCATACCCCTTTTGGACCAAAACAATCTTGATCAAAAGATTTTAGACCTCGAAACCCTCTCTTTCAAAATGTTTTGGAATTAAAATTCCTACGATGTTCCGACGCTTGCATTTCGTTAAATGTTGCGCTTTTCGATAAACCGAGCAAGGACAAAGTGGAAATAAATGAAAGAGAGATGAAAGCTTTGAAAAATCTTTCAAAACATCTTGTTTAGGGGTTCGGAATTGAAGAAAAGAGGAAAGGAGAAAAGAAAACTAGTTTGGGAGAAGTTCGGCATAAATCCGGGTAAGATCGAAACTGCGGGGCTTCACCAAAACAGGAATAACTTTTTGAAAAGTTGGAATTTTGATGCAAGGCTGGCACCATTGGAAAGTTAACTTCTGGGGCTTCATTTTAGACACCTGGCCAACCACTTTGGGCCCTTCCAGCCATTGGCCGACCACTTTTCTTTCCGGGAGACCACTTTTTGTCCTGAAAAACCAGAAAAAGTAGCTGGCCGACCACTTAACTGGTCAGCAGGTTTCCTTCAGCTTTCTGAAGATATTTTCCTCCAGCTAGCACGCTGGAGGGCACCAGAACCATCCTCCTGTATGGAGGGATGGCATTGAATCTTAGCTTCCTTGAGAAGCTTGCACTTTTGGTTCTCTATAAGAGAGAACCACCTCCCCCCTCCTCTAAGGTCAGATTTTGTGCCTTAAGAATTATGGATACACCCTTGTATCTATCTTGCCCTTTACTTCATATTTGTGCTTCAAAAGTGTAGTTTTACCACACTTTAACACACAAACACACACTCAAACAGCATACTCTTGGAGCTGAGGTCCCTTGAGATTGTTTTTGAAGTTCTTGGACTGGTCTTGGTTAAAAAAGTGTACTGGAGTTGCAGTTTTAAAGGTGGTCTCTATGGGTGAGTTTCTAAGCCTTAAAACCCCAATTTTTGCTTAAGCTTTTAGCCCTTCTTGCATATTGTTTTAAGTTTAACTCTTAACTGGAAAAAGTTCTTTTTTTGCATGCTTAAATAGTTTTTTTAAGGTCACTTTTTCATTTGGGGTGATCTACCCCCTCTTAGGCCTTGTTAGGCCTTGTTTTGAGCCATCCCTTTAGGCTCTTGTTGAGGCCTTTGCATGACCTTTATACCACTAAAATCCAGAGGATTTTCAGTGGTGGAAAGGTGGTTTTGGGGTCCTAAATAGGAGAGGGTCATCCCCTCTCCTTGTATTGTGTTTACTTGCTTTGAATGCCTCATGTTTGAGCATCTTTGTTAAGGTTATGTTAGCCATATCTTAGCTTGTATTTGTGGTTATTTTGCTATGGCATACCACTGTTTTTGCTTAGTTTTGTCACTCCATGTATGCCTTATACACTTGTGGTGTAAATCACACAAACTAGTCTTGTATGCTTCATGAAGTAGCATGTCATTCTAGCTGGTTTTGTCTCCATTTCAATAGGTTTTTGGTGTTTTTTTAGCATGCCATGACTCTGTTTTGCGTGGTTTTGTTGGCCTCTTGCATTCTCCATGCACTTGTAGTGCAATCCCATGAATTAGCCTAACATGCATCATGCTTTGACATGTCATTTTAGCATGCTTTTGGCTTAGCTTTAAGAAGACTTTGTTCATGTTTCAGCATGTTTAAGGTCTGATTTGTGTTGTTTTGGTCATGCATGACTTTCTTTATATAGCTATGGTTCAATCTAGCTTGTTAGCTTTGTGTATTGAATCCTCTAGCATGCATTACTTGGACTATTTTAATGATTTGGCATCATTTATCATGTGATTTCAGTCCATGTTTCATGGCCATGCACTTGCATTTGTCACTCATTTAATGCGTTGGAGGGTTTGCCCTTTTATGCCTTAACATGAATCATTGCGTATGCCTTCATGCCTTAGCTTGCGAGCCATCATTTCAGTGTGTTTTTGGGGTTATTATGCCATGATATAACTCTAATTTTTGTTTCTTAAGTCATACCATGTTTGGTTCTAATAGGTGTAGTGTAATCCACCCTATTTGCCTTTCATATTCAATGTCTTTTGCCCTTCATGCTAGCCTATTTTGGCTTCCTTCCATATATGTTTTAGACTCATTTTAACATGTTCTAGAACTATTTTGGGTTGCCTTAGACACATGCTTCCTGTTTTGTATACTTGTAGTATAAATGCTCTTGCTTGCCTCAAGCTTTGAGCACCATCGCATGCTTCATTTGAGTTGTGTACTTGATTTGGCATTATCTAACATGACATTTCAGAGCATATGGACTTGCCATGTTCTCACTTCATTCATGCTTTGAGTGCCTCTAAGGGTTGTGCATTGTCGCCCAGTTTATGGCTTAGCTTGTATGCTTGCATGCCTAGGTGTTTGGGCCCTCGTCTCAGTATGTTTTGGTCTTTGTTAAGACCTACTTGAGCTCTGTCCATGCTTAGTTCATGCATATTTTCCATGTATTGCATGCCTCCTTTGTAGTCCTACTTGTTAGCCATAATGCTTAAGGACCTTCGCATGCTATACTTATGTTGTTTTAGTGGTTTGGCACCATTTCTTATCTTATTTCAGTGCACTTAGTGTTGTTACACTTCCATGCTTTTCACTCTCTAAGTGCTCTTGAGAGTTGCACTTTAGTGCCTTAATTAGTGAGTCAATTGGCATACTTGTTTGCATGTGTTTTCGGTGCCTTCATATTAGCATTAGTATCGGGGTCCATTGATGGGTGTTGAGCGTATGTTGAATATCTTGTTGTATGGATAAACTGTACGAATATTACATGTGTTTCAGTCTATTGTAATATTATGGAAATTAATTTAGCATTATATATGTTAAATGTGATGTGGGAATGCAATTGTATCATTAATATTGAATATGTTACAGAATTGTGAACCATGCGTATTAGAAGTTATTGAAGTTGAAAGATATGCATGTCAAAAATGCATGTTATAGCATACATTGGAAATTGTTTCTTGAATAGAAATGGGGTGACCAGTGATGGGTCAAGTTATTGAATATTAAATTATGTTATTGTGGAGAAATTGATTTAGTTTAAACGTAATGAGAAATTTCAATGAGAGGCCTTGGCTAAATCAATTGAGAATGGTTGTGTTGTGAGTAACACTGCATTTTTTGGAAAATGTTTACAAAACTCTTGGATTTCGCATGGGAAATGCAAAATTTATTTCGGAATGTTAGCCTTGAAAACTAAATTATTTTTGAGAAAAATACCTTTTTAACCAGAGAATAATTTTCGATATATATTCATACAAAAACTTACACTGGTTGTTTTATTCGGATTGTGATTGTTGAGTAGTGACTTAGCTTGAAGCGCTGGTTGATTGTTTTGGTGAGTTATCTCGGAAAGGGTTTGGCTTTGTTGAAGTTTTGTATACCGAGGTGTTGTTTCCTTTCGAAACATGTTTCCTTGTTAAACCCTTCCCATTGGTGAGGGTAGGTAGAAAATCAGTTGTGAGATAATTTCTTTGCATGATGAGCTTTATGATCAGTTGGCCTTGTATTTTGGCATTTCCTTAATTTCGGGGACGAAATTCTTTAAGGGGAGGAGGTTATAGCGATCCCGAGTTTTAACCCTTGTGGTACAGTGACCCGGACTTGTATCCATGGATGTTAGCAGTTGTTTAAACCTTGTTTACGTCCTTTTACACTTTGTATTTGAGTTATAGGAGGTGTTGGGCAGGTTTGTTACAGGTTGGTTGTGTTTGGGAACCAAGTGTTGCTATCCAGATTTTTGGACCTTCGCTCGAGTGAGGAGTTGGTCGCTCGAGCGAGCTTCTGTTTTTGTTTCTTCGCTCGAGCCAGGATTTGGTCGCTCGAGTGATAGTGGAGTTTTGTGTCTGGTGGCTCGAGCCAGAATTTCTTCGCTCGAGCGAGAGATTGCATCTAGTATAGACTTGAGAGCTGTGTTTCTTCGCTCGAGCGAGCTTTCCTTCGCTCGAGCGAGCGAGGTGTATGTTTTCGAATTCTTCACTCGAGCGAGCATTTCGTCGCTCGAGCAAGCTTCTGGGTTGCAGACCTGAAGCTTCGAGTTTTTGGCTCGAGCGAGCTTTTTTTCGCTTGAGCGAGGGTTTTCTGTGTCTGGTCGCTCGAGCGACCAAGTCTTCGCTCGAGCGAGCCTATGTATATCAGCAAGCAGCAGCGGGTTAAAGCATCACTTTTCTTCCTCTTCCATTGTTGAACCCTAGATCCGAGACCCTCTCTCTCTAGACTTATCTTCTCTCTAGGATTTCATCTCCCTCTAGTGTAAATCTATCCTAGGTCCTTTGTTAAAAAGATAGAGGGTGACTTGGGCATAGTTTTAATCTGAAATTTTTTGGATTTGGAGCACGTTGGTCTTTGGGTCATCATCTCCGTTGGAGCTCAAACTTTGAGGTAGGGATAACCTACTCCATCTTATGAGCTTTGTCTTTGAATTTTAGCATTTTGATATGTTGGGGGTTGTTGGGTAATTTTTGAGAAAGTTTGGGCCTTTGTGTAATTTTACAAAAGTTGGGGTTTTAATTATATAAACCTATATGCAAGTTAGGCATAGAGAAATGAAATTAATGTTGGAACATTGATGGAAATGGAACCTTAGGGTTGTTTTGTGAATTATGGTAAGTTGCCCTAATTGGTTTAATTAATTAATGTATATAATTAATTAAAGAAAATGAGGAATTGAATTGAGAATGTTGAAATTGGGAATGTATGGGACTAAAGGGTGTAGTTGAATCATTTATTGCTCACCTAGTTGAAATGTTGATATATTATCCATTTGTGCATTTATTTCCTATTTAGAAATAATTGCTTTGGACTACCGGTGGAGGGTAGTATTAATTGTTGTAGACAATGCATGATGATTAGGCAAACTAAAACTAATCAATTGGATGTGTCATAAAGTATGACGGTTGATAGAATACACTAACTTCATGTATTGATAGATTGTGCATATGACCAATGTGTTTATGTGCATTATGTGTAGACGGTTGATAAAATACATTAACTTTATGTATTGATTGATTGCGTATATGATTCTGTGTTTATATGCATTGCTTGTGTATGGGAGAAGATGGGGGATGTACTCCACGGTTTAGGGAAAGATGGGGGATGTACCTCTAAACCGGTTAATGGTTAAGGGAAGATGGGGGATGGACCCAGGGATGCAGCTCATATGCTCTCCCATTGGAGTGATGATACAGCTCATATGCTTATCTATTGAAGTGTTGATATAGCTCATATGCTTATCTGTGGTAGTGGTGATATAGCTCATATGCTTATCTATTGAGATGTTTGTTTGATTTGATATAGCACTAAAATGTATATCATTTATGAATTATGGAAGTGGTTTATGTGTTATTGATACAACACCAAAATGTGTATCCACCTTGGATTTCAAAAGTGTTCTAGTGATGAACTATAATCTCATCAAGGGTTTTGGCCAGAGTACTGAGCCTTGTTTTCAAACTCAAATGTTGAATAAGAAATGGAAAGTGAATTGTAAACTAGACTTGATTGTCATGAAATTGTAATAAGATGTAAATGAATGTATAAGTGTTGACCATCTATTAACTGCTAATCTTTTAGTCATTGTTCATAGTTGGTTTAGTGTATTTCTACTAGGCTGTGGCTCACCCTATATGGGACACCATTTTCAGGTACATGAAGCATGCCACTTCCAAGGACATCGCTCGGGAGGCTAGAGGCAGGCTGACGTTTGTGGTTTTGGTTATCTTTTGTTGTATTACATGTAATTTCAAGCCAAGGACTTAATGTGTATTTGAGTTAGTACTCTCCTCTTTGTATCCAAGTGTTAGCTTGGAAAGCTGTAAGCCCATAGGGCATTTGATTCTGTTGTTAACATGTAATGCTTCTTGTAAAGAATTACTCTGTGGAATAGAATGATGTTTGTCTCTTATATCAATGCATGTCTAAATTGATGGGTTTAATGTTATTATTTTGAGGGCGTTACAAGCATTATGGCCACTGTTTTGGCATGACTGAGGTCTGTCCATTCCAGTTTAAGTCCATTGAGTATGCGGTTTACATGATGTTGCATGCTTAGTGTATTGCATGTTGTTGCCCTTGTTGCATTGCATTGTGTTTAGAACCTTATGGTTTCCTTGCATTGAGTATGCTATCTAGTTCTTAACACTTAGCATTGTGTATGCCATGTTGTGATTTGCATTGTGCATGCCACATAGTTGCATTGCATGTTGTTGCATGCTTGTCTCTTGCATTGTGTATGCCATGTAGTTGCATTGCATGTTTGCCATGCTAGTTGTTGCATTTGTGTTTGGAATAGGTGTTAGTAGAAACACGGGAAATAAGGGACGTTTCATACTTAAAGTGATGAAACGTGCCTTAATTCCCGGTTGCTGACGCTTTTGATCATACATGATAGAGTTTTAGGCCTTATTTGCTTACTTGTGCATTCATTTTATATTGAATTGTGCAACTTCACCTCTCGGCCATCATGCATTGAAATGCGCGATTGGTGGCCCGAGGGTCAAGAACCACACTCCCTGGAGTTCATGACATGATAGGGAGGGAGGTTGTGCACACATATCTTGCAAATGCATTGCCATGCCCTTTCTTGCTCTCTGTTGCAGAAAAGTGGAATTCAGCAGCAACAACTGGCCGGCCAGCCAGAAAAACTAGCTGGCCGACCACTTTTTCTGTCCAGCAACAACAAAAAGTGGTCAGCAGGTGTCTAGAGAGACCAAAAGTGGTCGGCCACCCTCCCACAGGGTTCCCAAGGTGGAGTTTCATCTTTCTGGAGCTTGGTGCAAGTTTCTGAGAGTAGTTGCAAACAGAGGCAAATCGGGGCATCGCATTGGATTTCCAAGCAAGGCGACCGGGCATGCATCCAGTCTTCTCCCTCTGAGGACCCTGATTTACTGCTTTCATTAGCTGCCATGCTTAGATAGCTAGCTTTTGTTTTGGTTTGTACCCTTATTAGTTAATGTGTTTAGCTATTTCAATTCGTTTTGTAATAATTAGTTTAATTAGCTTAGATTAGCTAGTTAGCTTCTTATTCGGTCCCTCCTGCGAGAGGGCGTATTGTTGTAATAAGCGTGTGTGTGTGTGATGCATGTCTTCCAACCCCCATTTCTTTCTCCCTTTTACTTAACCGCTTACGATGGTTAGTTTTAAGGCATGTTTCATTTAGCATACCTTATGCTCGCATGTTTGCATCATTCATCTGTATTGCATGCACCGAGCTCGGCACATCATACTAACTGCATTGTATTTCAATTCCTATTTGAATACATGTATCAAGTTGCATTTTCACACATGACATTCTAGAATAGCCGAGCCTATTTTAGTTACATCTTCGCATGTGTTGTATTAGCCATCTTAACATGAACTAGGTCATACATGATTTCTAACTAGTTCTTTGTTTTGGCTCGGAGTACACTGTGAGTGTTTACGCTTTAGCATACTGCATGTGTGTTAATGCTGCCATGAAAGCATGCTTACCATGAGGCTAATTGCTTATGTGATTAACTGCCTCAATGCATGTGGGTGAAGGTTGGATTACTTGAGTTGGGACAATTCATTGAAATCCCCGATTTAGCCTACTTGCGAGTAGCAAACTTCAAACCGTTTTCAAGCGAATATGCAATGTTTTGTTCCAAATTAGGCGATCTAGTCTATACTTGTTTACTGCGCGCATCACGTAGTAAGATTAGCTAATTAATCGGAATAAGAGCACATGTGTTTTCAAAAACAAGTTATCATGTTTAGTAAAGGCCGATCTTTGATCGGGCGAGCAGCGGTGCTCATTAAATGACCTTCCCCTCTCGTACCCAAGTTCCCGAGCCGAGGCAACTTTGGTGATGACGGACACGTGGCCTTAGGCACGAGTCAGGGTTTCCTAAATTTCTCCAAAATAAAATATTTAGGTGGCGACTTTGTATCTGGCAAAGTAGTCCATGTTTGGCACTTCTTTATAAAAATCAGTTTTTCAAAATGATTTGTCGGATTTGGACTCTTTGGTGATTTATCGTCTCATATCGCACATTGTGATATTAGATTTAGAACTGTGACATTTGAGTCCAAACTATAGTAGCTCAGAGAGCAAAACGAGAATTTGCGCGCCCCTCGCCCAAAGGCCGCGCACGGATATCGATGAGTTCCCGGGAGCGCGTCTACACCAGTACACAATGTTCGCAGAACTCAAGCTTCCCTATTTTGGCGCCTTTCAACAGGCCTTGCTTTGCCAACCCTTGTAAAGCCTTTTCAGCGACATGCCCTAGGCGCTTGTGCCAAAGTTTGGAAGTGTCTGATGCATCATCTTCTGAGCTGGTGATGACAACCACTCTCCCTATGACTGTAGAGCCATCTAGGCAATATAAATTTCCTTTCTGAGTACCCTTCATTATAACAAATGCTCCTCTAACAACTTTGAGGACTCCACCTTCCACAGTTACTTTGGATTTTTTGTCAAATCTGGTACATATCGAACATCTTCAAGAATTCTTATTGTTCCATCATGCATCTTCAGTAAAATTGTTTCAATCTCCTTTGTTCTACAAACTTGGTCATTGCATATCAACGCAACTTCTCCATCGAACTCTCGAAAGCTCGAGAACCACTGCTTGTTAGGACACATGTAGTAGGAACATCTGGAATCTAGAATCCATTCATCAAACTGGCCAAATGATGAAACTGTGAAGGTTAATCTTTCACCATTATCTCCATCTCATGCAACGTTCACATTTTCCTCTTTCTTGTCTTTATTGGGACAATCTTTTGCCCAATACCCCTTCTGGCGACATGCAAGACACTCATCTTTTGCAAGACGTCTTTTATCTGATGATCTCCCTCTGGATTTTGAGAGAGACTTTCCCCGCCCTGTATATCTTTTATTATTCGTCCTGCCTCTGATTGTCAATGCCTCTGATGTTGAGTCCGTATTTGCAGACTTATCTTTCTTTCTGAACTCATTATTTACTAAGGTGTTTGAAACATCAACATACTTGATCTTTTCTTTACCATACAGTAAAGTGGTGGTGAGATGATCCTATGTGTCAGGCAAGGAATTCAACAATAGCTGTGTTTTATCTTCGTCATCAATTTGAACATCCAAGTTTTTCAAATCGACAATAATTTTGTTGAAATTGTTCAAGTATTCGTTCATCGAAATACCTTTCTTGTAGTCGAAACGAAATGACCTCTTTTTCAAGTAGAGCCGGTTCTCAATGCACTTTGTTAGGAACTTGTCTTCCAGCGCCTTCCAAAGCTCCTTCGAAGTATCATATTCTGTGAATGCGTACTTCTCCTCTTTTGCAAGGCAAAGCCAGACGGAACTGTAGGCCAAGAGATTCACTTTCTTCCATTCTATCTCGTCCAAGTCATCTGGTTTGTCTCTCAGAGTGAAGTGCATGTTGATCTGGACAAACATATGTTTAATTTCACATCTCCACATGCCGAAGTTGTTGCTACCATCAAACTTCTCTACATCGAACTTAGCATGGGAGATGGGGGTCCAATGCCCAGAGCTGCTTGTAGCCGCGGGGTTATTTGTAGACTCGGCTGATCTCCTCTCTGTAGATTTTGTCATTGAGACTTTTCAAAAAAATCTTCACCAAAGCAATAGCGGATGCTTGAAATGTCGAAGACAAGACAACTTCTAAGCTTTCGAAAACTTCACTGAAATTTCAGGTCCGAATCTCAAAAGAACAGAATCTGCGGTTGTGTCTGGAATGGTTGATTTAGCTAGGAAAACACTTTTTCCACCTCTCCAGAGACCTCAATGAAATTTCTCCAAATCTAAGGGCCAAATTGCAATTTTCCAAAAATCCAGGGACCTTACTGCAATTCATAGAAGTTTCAGGGACTAAATTACAATTTCATGCAAGATCCGGGATTGAAATATAATTTACCAAACTTTTAGGGGCCTCCCTACAATTTCAGGAAAAATTAGCTGACTGGGACGATGACGTGGTAGATGTGCTGATGTGGCGATGACGTGGCGGGTGAGCTGTCGATGACGTGGCTCAACACGTGGTAATAACTTGGCAAACATGTGGTTCAGACATAGCAGTGACTGGGCTGACACTTGGCGCTAATGTGGCATGACGTAGCAACTTCCCAAAAAATAATTTGGAAATTTTCTTGTGATGGATTTTGAACCCTTGACCTGAAGGCTACCACTCTGCCAAGTGTTAACTTGTACCATATTAGTGCACAAGTGAATACTTAAAGCCTTTAGGATAGATTGACTTCTTCAACCTTTGCTTCTTTACCGAACTAAACTTTCCAACAAGTCTTCGGTAGAACTCCGACAAGAGTGTGAGGGCGCGTGAAGTGTCTTCATGGGTTGGTCTTTTTGGGTCTGAACTCCTCTTGTTGAGGCGATCGTCCTGGTAGGCTGAAAACTCAATTTTGACAACTTCAAAATTTTTAATTTACAGGAAAATGCTCTGTTTTCCGCACAACAAAGCTCTGATACCAATTTGTTGTGCCTAGGACGCAGAAAACAATCACACACAAGCACACAATCAAGAACACACAAAGCTTTACATGGTTCGGCAAATCGCCTACGTCCACGGGTAGCGAATTTCACTATATTTGGAACACAGAATTACACACTCTATAATTCTCTCTCTTTCTGCTAGGTATTCTCTCTTCAACTCACCACACAAAACTCCTCCCATGCACTACCCATTTATAGATGCAATGGGAAAGCCAAAGTCTCAAATAGCCACCAACAACATTCATGGCAACCACCAACAATCAACCACCAACAAGATTAGCCACCCTACCATGTCTAGCTTCTTCATTTTTTCTTCAATCAGCAGCCATCGTTGACAAAACAATCTAAGCCAATCTTCAACAGTGCCGGCATTGCTTCTGTACACCATGGCAAGCAGATTCACGCCCATTTGATCAGAACAAAGCTAGATGGAGATGTAAGTGTTGATATTGCACTAATAAACATGTATGCTAAATGTAGTTGCATTGGATATACAAAAAATGTTTTTAATAAAATGGACAGTCACCATCTTATATCATGGAATAGCATCATAGCTGGATTTAGAAATCATGGGCATGGAGCAAAGGCCCTAGAACTGTTTGAGCAGATGAAGGAACTTGGTTTGAAGCCAGATTCTATTACATTTATTGCACTTCTCACAGCGTGCAATCATGCAGGGCTTGTGGACGAGGGCCAAGCCTACTTCAATTCTATGAATGAAATCTATGGGATTGCTCTTGACATTGAGCATTTCTCTTGCCTCATAGATCTACTTAGACGAGCTGGAAGACTAAAGGAGGCTGTAGAATACATGAAATTTTTTCCTTTTGGGCATGATCCAGTTGTTTTAGTGAGCTTGCTTTCTGCTTGTCGATTGCATAGAGATGTTTTAATTGGGGAACATTTGGCAAGAAAGATTTTGAAACGTAAGCTTGTCACTACTTCACCCTATGTTCTATTGTCAAATTTATATGCTTCAGATGGAATGTGGAATTGTGTTGTAGAGGCAAGAAAGATGCTGAAGGGTAGTGGATTGAAGAAGGAACCTGGCCATAATCTGATCAAAGTGAATGGAGTTGTTGAGAAGTTCACAATTGGTGATTTTTCTCATACAAGAATTGAACAGATAGTGCACATACTCAAAACATTGAGTTGGGAAGGAGATAAAGTATTTTTTTATTATTGATCAAGTTATCAAAGAGAAGAGCATTTCTAGGCACAAAGTTGAAACCGCTAGTTTGCAATAGTGTGAATGTGTATAAAAGTCTCACAGCAACAACCTTTTACCAATAATGTTGAAGTTATTCAATGGTTTCCGGACATGGATAGGGTTATAAAACATGGATGAGGGGGTATCCGACATGTCAACTTTCTGAAGATATTGATTCAAGTGGCTCGATAGAGCTCAGCTTAAAAGGCCACCCTTTGGAGCAAAGTTATTAATCCCATCCCATACTGGCTGAGATGTACCATACCGGACCAGAAATAGGAACTCTTACATGAAGTTTCATTTTGTTGAAAATCTTTATACTTACCTGGATGTTTCGCTTATACCGTAGAAATTTGGTAAATTTCGATATACGGTTATACCAGTCTAATACAAGAACCTTTGATTCCCAAGTGTTTGCCCAAACCTTTCAGTCATTCAGCCCTAACATTTTGGTTTTGACTTTGAGGTAAAGGCGACTAGCAACAGAGTGCTTTACTCTCCAAGGCTTGAAGCTACTTTCCTTAGTAGAGAAGATCACCTGAAGCTTTAAAAGACCAGATCGGTTAGTTAAAAGCCCTCCCTCTCCGTTTATATATATAATTCACTCTATCTCCATCTCTCACTCTCTGCTCCATATTCAAACTCTATTTGCTTTCAGATTAAGGAAACGTTTTTATGTGAATTTTTAAGTTGGCATATTGTGCTTGCTTCAATCTAGAACAAATATAAAACGACAGGCTTACAGAACAAACAGCCCTGATACATGAAGTTCTTTGTTGAGTTAATAATTATGCTTAACAACTGGAGATGGTGTTTGATTACATGTTTATGTCATGCTTAAATGATTTGGTGTTGAATTAAATGTCATAAAATGTACATTAAAATTTCTAGGTAATTGTAATTGTTTTTTTTACATTTATAATATATAGCAAAAAGTCCAAAATGGTATTTGCCAGTATGCATAGGTACCCATATGTACCATACACAAAATATATATATATAATATATGCTAGCTGATCCAACCATAGTATGCTGATAAGGAGGAGGGGTGGTAGTAGTTTGTTGTTGTTGTTGTTGATGATGGGTTTGGGTGGTGGGGGTGGTGCATGTGATAAGAAGGGTTGGTCTTGGAATTGCTTGCAAAAAGCAGTTAAGCATGTTGCAGAGGATGCCTGAACAAGGGAAGATGTAGATGCAAATGAGGTAGGCAAGCCAAAAGATTGATAGTGGACACAAAAATGAGGCTAACAACGATGCAATTACAGAAAGGAGGCTAGGAGAAGAGCAATAGAACTGATTGCCAAAACGCAAGCGAATGGGCTCTGCCACTGCAACAACTGAAAGTGTGAGTGGGAGTTTGACTGAGACAACGAGGAAGAAGAGGAGAAGGAAGAGGAAGAAGCTGAGGCTTAGCCGGGTCACGTTCAACATTGGCCCGTTAGAGGACACTTGGGATAATTGGTGGAGAAGTTTCACCAACGGGGGAATTGTAATTTTCAAATCTATATCGTACTTGTACATCTCTCTCTCTCTCTCTCTCTCTCTCTCCTCTCTCTCTCTCTCTCGTAATGTAAGAAAAATGAAGACAATTAGATTTGGGGTTGCACATATATATATATATAGTTCTTTTTTTGTAAAAATGTATGGAACTTTCCTCGCTAGTTGGGATGGTTAGGTCCATTGATTAACGAAGGCATTCCGATATTTGAAATTGGAGATGTTGTTGTGCAGGCTATGCAGTAATAATTATTATGCAGCGAAAAAGGTTTATTTTAGAGCCCATTTCGATAATTTGAACTATTCATATTTTAGAATATATCAAGTAGAACATGCCTATAAAAAATCAAGTTAATCGGATATCGTTTACTCATTCATCCACTCACATTTGTATTCGTTTCAATATTTTAAATCACAATTATTTTTTATTTTTGTAAATAAAAATATGAGTAGATGAACGGATAAATGATATTTGATTAACTTAATTTTTTATAAGCATGTTCTACTTGATATATTCTAAAATATGAACGGTTCGAATTATTGAAATAGACCCCAAAATGGATCCATTTCGCTGCACAACAATTGCTGCTGCACAAGCATTCCCAATTCCAAATGTTGGAATGCCTTCGTTACTCAAATCAAATGTTGGAATGCCTTTGTTACTCAAATGGACCTAACCATCCCAACCAGGGAGGACAGTTCCATACATTTTTACAAAAAAAGAAGTATATATATGTGCAACCCCAAATCTGATTATCTTCATTTTGCTTGCATTACGAGAGAGAGAGAGAGAGAGAGAGAGAGAGAGAGAGAGAGAGATGTACAAGTATGACATAGATTTGAGAATTGCAATTCCCTTGTTGGTGAAACTTCTCCACCAATTATCCCCCAAGTGTCCTCCAACGGGCCAATGTTGAACGTGACCCGGCTAAGCCTCGACTTCTTCCTCTTCTTCCTCGTTGTCTCGGTCAAACTCCCACTCACACTTTCAGTAGTTGTAGTGGCAGAGCCCATTCCCTTGCATTTTGGCAATCAGTTCCATTGCTCTTCTCTTGGCCTCCTTTTTGTAATTGCATCGTTGTTAGCCTCATTTTTGTGTCCACCATCAATCTTTTGGCTCGCCTACCTCATTTGCATCTCCATCTCCCCTTGTTCAGGCGTCCTTTGCAACATGCTTAACCGCTCTTTGCAAGCAATTCCAAGACCAACCCTTCTTATCACATATACCACCCCCACCACCCAAACCCATCAACAACAACAACAACAAAAAACTACTACCACCCCTCCTCCTCATCATCCACCACTTTTACGACAACCCATGCCCTGTTCATCTTCATCTTTATCACCACTTGTGCTTGAATTTCAATTGAATGATGAATTTGTAAATGACATTGATGACGATAATGACAAGAACCTGCAAGTAATCTATGGAGGGCATGCCTAAACTTTGCTCAAAATGTAAGATTATAGGATCTATATACTAGAAATCAAAACACTATGAATATAAGTAACTACTAAAATATAAACTTGGATACATACCGTTTGATTCCATTATTGTCTTGAGTTTTGCTTCCTTGAAAGAATATGGCATTCACAATTGGAAAACCTTACCACCAACTCTTCCCCTCCTTCTCCTAATCTTTTTGTTGTCTTTTCAATGGGGCTGACAACCCTTTGATCTACATATATATAGATATATGTAAACCCTAATAAGGATAGGAGAGGGGACGGGATCTAAAGAAAACAATTACTAGGCCCTCCCATTAAGGAACCCAAATAATTTAAAACAAGCCTTACACCTCCATATCGCATATCCACATATAAAATAATATATACACCAAGATGACCATGGCCCAAACTTTATGGATCACAATAATAATTTTGGGCTCATACCAGTCAATCTATCTGAATCACGTTCAACCTGTTTTTCACAAACCAAGCAAAATATAGTCAATGACAGCCTAATTAAAAATAAATTCTTACATTCTCCCACTTAGGCAACATTGACTACTACTTTAAGAAAATATTTTATTTAAGAAAAAATGACTCTCGGGTTAAACAACTTTAGTGGCCACATAAACATGATTCAGAATAGAAACATCTCAGCACATAATCCCTTTCAATGAGAAATATTAATATCAAACTGTAGCGGTAATTATGCTATTGAACAACATAACACCTTCCACAATTACAAACACTAATATCTCACCAACATAGATTCCTATATGTGATAAAGTGTAGTGTGAAATTTCAGCATAATTGATCCAAAAATTATATAACATGCTAATTCCACATTCAGTCCTCTATATGGTCTTAACAAGACCCTGCAAGGAATTTTATTCCATTTTACACTTCCAAAAGAAGCCTTTATTCCTTTAAACCGAGGTCTTTCATGCTTTAAACCAAGCATCGTACTTTATGGATCCATATACACTTCTAAACCAAAGTATTAATCTTTATATCTCAAAATTAAAATATAACTGTAAGAGCTCATATAAGAGGTATACATATATGACAATTACCATTTATGTGTACACACACATAACTATAAACAAAATGTGAATAAACACATTAAACTTTATTAACTGAAATATACCATAGATAATATTCATGGGTAAACAATTTCTTTAACCAAGCACATAAAAAACTGTAAAGTACCCATATGCTCAATATATTTAGTAAACTAAAATTTGGCCTAAGCCCTATATTTAGAAGATCAACTAGTATGTATTCTATAACATGTGCTCATAAAGAATATCATCTTTAACAACTCTCTAATTCTGAAGTACTTTAAATTTATGTATTTAACACCATCAGAGTTTTTGTTATTCTTCATAGAGAAAATTAAAACCATATATCATAATACATTTTTATAGGTTTGGAGATGAAATTAACAATTCCAAGCTCTGAAATAAAATTCTTTAATTACATAACTCAAGTTGAACTCGAAAACATGTTTGCATGGTAAAAAATTATAAGAGATTTTATGAAACTCTTTCATGAAATAACACCTCATGCAAACATAAAAATGTAACTAGTGATAGATACTATATATCATCTGAACAACTTCCAAATTTGACATTATACAACCAATAATATTAACATGATTAATTCTTCTATAGCCAATTGTATACTCTTTAATTCTCTATAATTATCATGACACTTTATGTCTTTCAACCCAATGGACAAGGCTTAAATTAAAATAATAATTGTCTAACAAACTAATTGCATATGCACCAAGTTTAATTCAAACTTCATAATTCATTAAACTCTCACAACACTAGCATACAAGACATTCCTCATGAACTTTTTCTCAAAATCATTTTATGAATACTGAATGTTACTTAATTAATCTCGATCATTAAGAAGAGCAAAGTAAAACTTTCAATTCTGCATATTAAATTCAGTAAAAATGTGCTCTAGGTATGCTCTTTGAGATGAGACAAATAATCCTCTAAGTTATTTTTCAAGTAGCTTAATGCCAAACACATAAAATACTTTATCAAAATATTTTATATAAAAAATTTATTAACAACAATATCTTCACATCAAATATTAATTCGAAATTATTACTAGTAAGTAAAATTCCATCAGTATAAAGGATCAAGAAAAATAAATTACCCCCACTGACCTTGAGATATATGCATAAATTAATAGTATTATCCATAAAGCCAAGTAATAATATTTGGTGAACGTTTAAATATCATTACTCAGAAATTCGTTTAAAACCATAAATAAATTTGTTTAACTTACAAATCAAATTTATTTTGTTTGGCGAAGCAATAGATAAAAATGTCACAATACCACTATAATCATTATAAACCTATATTTATGACATTGGTAAGAACAATACTCTTTTCAAATCACAACCTCTTGCAATAGCATTGTATTTATTTATTTATCTTTAAAAAATACTCATTAGATTTCAAACTTTTAAAAAGGTATAACATGATCTCATATCTAATTAATAATTTGTACCAATTCATTTACCATAATACAAATCGCCAATATCTTCATCACACGTAACAATCATCTCTTCAATCTCTTGATATTGCCCATTTAGAAAAATAATATAATCGCAAGGATCTTTTAATTGTATGAGAATGTCTAGAAGGTTGCACGTGTTATACATGTTCAACTTTTATCAATAGACTGAATAAACATTTTAGATTCTACTTGCATTCTCACTTTCTCTATGTGAGAATGAACGGACCAATTTATTATAATAGGCACAAGTATACAAGAAGATTTATATATTTAAACTGTTCAACAATCTAATAACTTCACATTTTAAAAGCTTAAAAGATTCTTATGTCAGAACCAAAATAATAGAACCATTAACAACTTACAAAGTAACAACAAATAGCTATAGGTTCCATTTTGATTTCAAAAATATATCATAAAATTTTTTACTTCTGTACAATCCCAAACTCAAAAGTTATTCTAAATTTTCTACTAGTTCACAATTCAAAAGTGTTTTTTTTTTTTTTCAAATATTTTTAACTTAGTATTATATGTAAAGTATACACAAGTATATATAGTAATTAAAAACATTCTATCACAAAAACACTCGTATAATTTAAACATGTTAACATACACATCATCATTTTATTAGAGTCCAATTACGACGCTCAAGTACTCAACTTTCTTCCGAAGTTACAACCATGATATATTTAAATTGATTCCACAATTTTGTAAAAATTAATAAGAGGTTACTACATTAACCAAAATTATCATGTTCACTATAATATCCATCTTCAATTAATAATTTTAAAATCTTCACCAATATGTTTTTCAACATAAATGAGATAGACAAATGCATAACATCAATACTCATGTATAAAATTAATAGAATAATTTCTCCCACACACTTTATGATAATTATCATCCAAATCAAAATAAA
Source organism: Camellia japonica (assembly GCA_030407325.1). NCBI lineage: Eukaryota > Viridiplantae > Streptophyta > Magnoliopsida > Ericales > Theaceae > Camellia > Camellia japonica. Next base: position 107,037,809 of record JAPPVO010000013.1, on the reverse strand, counting down.
TCTATTTCAATTATTATTATTATTTTATTTATTACCAAAATTAAAAATAATAACAATGCTTATTTTGTTGACATTAAAATTGAATTTTATCTCATGGATGATATAAAAATAACATTCTTTAAAATCAGATCACTACTAGACTCTAACTTAAATAACTTGACCAGAAAATAAAATTTTGATTAACACAAGCATTTTTTTAAGCAGTTTAAAAAACAAATAAGGAGATTCCGAAGGTGGGAAGAGTGTCATAGCTCACAAAAAATTCTAAAGAATTTTTCTTTCTTGAGTTAATAATATATAAAGAGATTTGCAGAATATTCTGAAAAGGAAAACATAAAACATTGAAGAGAGATAACGATTTGTAAAAGTCAAAGGTATTATATAGAGCATTGTAGAGTATAATTTAGATTTTTTTATAAGAATCACCTAGTGAATATTTTAAAACTCTACTTTCTTAAATAGTTAACATTGAATATAATTTCAATCTTTCATACTATATTGAGGTTTTAATATAAATGGTTAAGAAGACACATTCTCGAGTATGTCAATATCTAAATCAGTTAGTCTTAAAGCTAACTCAATATCTTTTAACCGATTCATAATCAAAACTTTAATGGAGTAAATTTGATTTTCATAAAATATCTCCCTTCATTGCTTTCAATTCAATATAATATCATTCAATTATATATGGACAATAATAATATCATAATCACAATTAATATTCTCAAATATTTAAAATGTATCACTCTTAAACTGAATATATAGAAAGCATGTTCACAACTCCAACTTTCAATTAAACATAGCCAATTAGTATAATCTCACAAGAATTTGCTTCAAATAAACTTTAGCAATATTCTCAGATGTACCAGAATGAATCACTATATAAACACCTTTGGGTTGAATATATAGAATACAATCAACATCTTTAAACTTCAATATAATCTTAATTAATTATACATGGGCAATAATTATAATCTCACAACAATGGGCTGCAAATAAACTTTAACAATATTGTCAGATGTTTCAGAATGTATCATCATATAAATACCTTTGGGTTTCAGAATGTTGACTCCTAGTCCATGGGAAACAAATTTAAAATTAACTTTTCTAAGGGATAAACCAAGTTATAACAAACCAATTCCCAAGCAAATAAAATTTTCTACCAAAAATTACACCACTCATAAAAGTTAACCGATACTCCCGGAACTCATTATTTCTTAATAAAATTAGAAAGATTTTAGCTAATGCTAAAATTTGGTTTCTTTTCTCAAACCAAAACACTTTGGAAATAATCAGATTATAACCAAAGACTTTCTCCAAACTTGGTATTTCAATGCTTTGGGAATAAAATGATTAAACCCAAAGACTTCCTCAAACCCCAAAGGTTTGAAACCAAATCCGTTTTAGTTGTCATTTCTGAACAAATAAGAACTACTTTTTAGCCAAGGCTAAACACTTTGGTTTCTATTACAGAAAACCAAACCAAGTTCCAAACTTACAAACAATTTAAAAAATTGCTAACCAAACTACAAGCAATGTAAAAAATTGCTATAACAAATTACATGCATATAAAATGCTTCCAACCTTACAAGCAAACAAACTTGCTTAAAACTTAGGTAATTAATCACTACTAAACAAAAGCAATAAATTGCTTTAATTAAAAAGAGAGTAACTAATCCATAAGGATTTTATATAGTCTAAAACCTTTTCCACGCTTAGAAATTCTTGTTCATCACAAGGTTAGTCGTTCATACTTTTTGTTTTGACATCCCTAATACTATTCATTTGGTTTTGTTTTGTTTGGTTTTGTTTTTTTTTTTTCACTCCCTTTTGCATAGGTATTCTTGTAAAGAAAATTAGTAGAGAACCACAAGAAAATGCAAACAAAATAACCTAAGGACAATAAATTATTTATTAAATTACTAGCATAATTAACTAATGAATTAAAATGCTAAATGAGTTACAAACATAAAAATTATAACTCCACAAATAAATTAAAACATGAATAGGCAATAGTTACAAATAAACCTTAAGAGTTACAAAATAAACCTATAACTCTAAGAATTAAATTAAAAAAAAATAGTCATGAGTTATGAATGAAATTAATTCACAGTAAATATTTAAACATATAGCTCCAAATAAATAAATTTAATTCAAAATTTAATTCACCCAAATAAATTACAAACCTTATAACTCTAAATATTAAATTAAAATTAATTTACAAAAGTTATATGAAATTATTACACAATATTCATGTAAAATTTAAATCAGCCACTTATGAGCATGCAAATAATTTTATTTATTTTTTTTTAGAATTCCAGAAAAATAATTAGCATGCAACTTTAATCCAAAACCCCTAAGACACAATAACCATGGGAATTATATGAGCGTGTCTAGTAGTTAACATGTGAATAACTCATATAGATAATTATAGACATAATAAGCATGTAACAGAACCAATTAAAATCTAGACAATGTTGAACATGCAAATTGTATCATAAAATTAAAAATATGAGCATGTTTTTATACAAAGCTTCTGTACTACATGTCATGCAAAGATTGATACCGATATAATAAACTTATATTAGAACAAATTAATCTACTAGAAATCTAGTAATAATATCATTTTAAACTTTGCATCTAATAATCCTTCTTTCACAAAACAATGAATTAGAAAGCAGTAAATTAAAATCCCAAAGCATTATGTATATTAGATTACTTATAATCATGTATTATATAAATGCAATGGATTATTACAGGCACCACTTTATGTGTATGAGGAAAAACCAAATCAATCATGATAAGGACCATAAAACAGTAGCATGCACAGTAGAATCTAATTGTTACAAATTTCATATGAATCTAGATATCTAATTTCAAGATAAACACATTAATCTGTTTTAAGTTTGTTGTGAATTATGTACTTAAATCAAATAAATAGATTCATATTGAACAACCACTTTGAATTTCATAATAAGAACATACTAAAATTTACAGAAATTCATAATAAAATAAAACTAGTAGTAAGAAGCAAATCGAAACCTGTGTGACACCACAGTGTCCTTAAAACAGATTAGCCGCCTCACCATGGGTGTTGGAGGTATGTCGACTTCTGTCTCCCAAGATACGACAGTCAAAACTAGCTAATGCAGAAGTACCTTCTGAATAGCTTCGGTGAACATGATAATGGTTGCACTCTCTCTAACAAGAACCAAAGAAGGGACTAGCAAAAGAAGATAAGAAATTTTCCTTTTGTGTAAAAACCATCTCCAACTTTTTTATCTCAAAACAACATCTCCATTTTCCATCAAAAATCTCTCTTTTTTTCTCTTCTACTAAGTTGGAGGGGAAAGGCCTCTATTTATACAAGTAGGGGAATCCCTAGCCATAAAGGCTATACATCAATAGAGTCATCAAATGCCATTAACCAAGGCCATCAATTTTAGCCATTAGGGTTAGAGTTACAAAGGTTGAAAACTTATGGCTACTAATGTGGTCATCAACTCCATCATCAAAAGATGAGAGTTTCAAAGGTTTAAACCTCCCATGTGCTTAATATATACAAATAAATATGTATATAATGATATTTGAATAAACCAACTAGATGGGTCACACAATGGATACCAATGTTGGGTCACAACTCGATCCAAACCCAATTCTCAAACACATGCACAAACTAAGCCCAACACAACATAACTTGGCTCAAGCTTAAGATTAAGTCCAAGACCAAACTCAACACATGCACAAGCACAAGCACAAGTACAAGTACAAATCTAGGCCCAGTCTAAACTAAGACTAAATCCAAATCTAAGCCCAACTTTTATTGATGCAAACTTTATGAGATAATTCTCATTCACACATCAATGGTTTCGGCCCATCATTTTTATATTGTAATATTCTCACTTGAGAGAATACAAAACCACTCAGACCCACCTCAACCGGCAGTTGGGTCCCATTTTAATTTCGAATTAAAATTGCCAAAAAACTATTATTTTCCAACACTACATATATGTAATAAGAAAATGAATAAGAATGCGGTATTATTTTTGCCTTTTATTTTTGGATGTTATTATTTAACTTGTAATGGGCCAGGGTTTGAATCTGACTTCTAAAAGCCAAACACAATAATATTTTTGGAATTTCGTTTCAAAAGTTCTTATGAGAAGTTACATTTTGTTCCGAGGGCAATACAGATCTGCTCAAAAACGAGATAAATTGTTTTCATTTAAGAAGTTTGAACCGAGGGAGCACACGTCAGACTTTAGGCATCGACCACGGCCAACTCCTTTGGGTTTAGATGCCCATGAGTTAAATGTAAAATTTTGCTCAAAAAATTATTTAAAAAACTCAATAAGTACAAAAGAATTAAAAAATATACTGAATTTTTATTATTTTTTCTACTTTTTGTATTTAGTGATTTAAAAAAAAAAAGTGAAGTATTAATAAATCTCAAATAGTGATTTTATAAAATGTTTGGTCCTCTTTTTTTACTTATAGACCTAAAGGTCTCATTCTAATGTGAATTACATAAAGAGTTAAGCATAAACGTGTGTATTATGTATTGAGCGACAAATGTGAGTTTTTTCATAATGTTGAAATTACTAAACGTAACATTTCAAAAAAACTTCTTAGTGTACTTTTCTCAAACCTAACATTCCAATATAACACTTAAAAAACATAATACTCCAATGTAACATATTAAAAAACTTTTTAATATATTTTTTCCAAACATAACACTTCAATGAATGTAACACTAAAAAATTCTTTAGTGTACTTTTTCTAAACGTAACAATTCAATATAACACACTACAAAACTTTTTAGTGTATTTTTTTCAAACATAACAACGTATATTCCAAAAAAACTCTTTAGTGTATTTTTTTTCAAATGTAGTAACGTATATTCCAAAAAAATTCTTTAATATACTTTTTTCCAAATGTAACACTCCAATCAATATAACACACAAAAACTCCTTAATATATTTTTTCTAAACACAACAACATAACATTCCAAGAAAACTCCTTAACATATTTTTTCTAAATGTAATACTCCAATCAATGTAACACATAAAAATTTCTTAGTGTACTTTTTTTCAAACGTTGCACTTTAATATAATATTCTAATGTAACACTAGAAAATTACACTAATAAAAATGTAAATTTTTACGCTCGAAAAGAATCATCCATAACTTCACATTTCCATTCTCATCCCAAAAATGAATCAAAAAATTGAAAAAATAAATCTCAAAAGAGCATTCACCTAAACTCAAATCATACCAAATCAAATAAATACAACTTTCCAAAACAAAAATGACTAATTAATTCATAAAAAAACTATTAAGAATAAATGGATCAACATTCCCCCATATGAGATTTATGGATAAATTTTTCTTAAAAAAATTACAAATATTATACTTTTTAAGAAAGTCTAGATTAGTTACATCTAAAAAGTTGTAAAAAATATTTAAAATATTAAATAAAATTATTAAAAAATACAAAATACAAAAAACTCAATTTCAAAAAAATTACTCTAAAACAAACAAGGTGCTATTTTGTTCACACACTAATATGGGTGTGACCCTTACGATGTGGGTGTTTGGAAAGTGAATTTTTTGTAAGTTTTTTTAGTTGTAAGATATTATTGAAGGAAATTTTTTTGTGTTTGGGAAGATAATTAGATTTTTTTGTGATTAGATGTGATATTTCTGAGAGAAAAAATGAAATAATTATGAGTATGATGTGATATTTTATTTGGATTTATTTTTTTTTATTTTGTAACCAAATTATCTTTTAGTGAACACCAAAAAAAGCAAAAAAAATTCTTCCCCAAAAGCGCCTGTATGTAATGCCCATATGATGTGGGTTGAAAAATGTGCAATTACATTAATTGAGGCCTATTGAATGCCAAAAGTTGAAAAATAAATAAAAAAATAAATAAATAAAATTTAAAAAAAAAGGAAAAAAAAAGATAAGATACAAAATTGCTAACAACTCTACCAACTATTTACATGCGTGTGAAATACATATTATATAAATGGGGAATTATATTATTATTTTAATTTTTAACTTTTTAATTGTGATATATTTGATTTTGAATTTTGAATATTATTTTAAATAAAGACAATTGAATATATCATTGCTTAATCTCAATGGCTAATTCATCAATTTGATAAAAATAAATATCAAAAAAATATTTTTTAATTTTTAAAAATTATTTCTACCCACCAAAGATAAAATAGGTGGTTGTTTTTATTTTTATTAAATTAGTTTCTATTTTTTCAAAAGTCAAATATGGTAATTTTGATATCATTATTAAACCAATCCACTAGATCAAAAAATCAAAAACTAAAAACATTTCATATATTAAATATATCGATTACATATTAAAACTTAACAACTACCCATTATATGATCATCATCCAAACACATAACAAAAATTAATTTGGTAAAAAAATAAATAAATGTGTAAAAGATTTATCAATTTTACATAATTTATCTTTGATGGGTAGAAATAATTTTTTAAATTCAAGAATATTTTTTTGACATTTATTTTTATCAAATTGACGATTTTACCCTTGAAATTGAGCAATTGTATCTTCAATTGTCCTTATTTAGAATAAGATTCAAAATTCAGCATTAAATGTGTTACAATTGAAAAGTCAATGACCAAAGTAACACAATTGTGACACGAGCCCCAAACTATAGAGACTGTTAGTATAATTCGCCCTAAATAAATCTCATATATATATATATATATATATGGGGGATTAATAAAATAAAAGTGTTATTATTAGCATTCTATCAATTATTTTGGATCTTCACTTATAAATTGTAAACTCCTCAGAATTTCTTCTTCCTAAATAATATTAAAATTATCCTTATAAAAATATTATATCCATTTAAATGCATACCCCCACACTCCAAAAAACCTCTCTCTCAAAACCCTAACAAAACCCATGACGGTGGAACCTCCTAAAACTAGTGAAAGAAATTTGCGTTGATTAAGAAATTTTTTTCTCTACTTTATTACGAGGTTTGCCAATCTGTTCGATTTTTTTTTTTTTATTAACTATTTTCATACATACAACACAATCTACTATCATACTTCTCTGGTTGGTTTTCTGTCATTCATCCATGGCCTCACTATATTTGTATGTTCTCTATGTGAGAAAAACTGGACAAGATTTCACCCATTGATCGACTACCCGGTCAACCGGCAGGTTGATCGGGTATGTGGTTCGACCTCTTTTGTGTTGCCTGCTTCTTCTGCTACTGCTGTATCGGTTATCTATTCCCAAACAAATAAGAAATGTTCGATTACCTATTCTCGAGCAAATAAACAATGTTCGATCGTGTGTTCCTCAATTTCAGTTATATGTTCAAGAATTCAGTCCCAAAAAATGACGAACAATTTTTATTATTTTTGCTATTTTTTTAAAAAACTTACCTTTACAAAATTAATCTCCTTTGAGTTAAGAACATCATCAAAGCTATAAACCTCTTCTGAGTTTTTATTATTATACTCCTCTCGTCTCATAGAGTTGTGATAATTGAAATTTTTTTCACTCATTGTTATTATCGGAGAAGTGCATATAATCAAATGGTTACCACTGTTGTTGCTGAAATATTGCCGCTAAAGTATTTTCAAGATTTTGAGGGTGGATAGGTTTTGAAAATAGGATTTGAGAAGATAGACAAGTGGTGATAGAGATGTGTACTCTTATAAACCCTAATTCATAATGTAATAGGTGTGTGGGTTTAATTGTGAGATGGGGTGTTTCAAAATTATTGATGTCATTTTAGTAATTTCATTTGAAATTATTATTGTAATAAATAAATAAATAAAGGCTAAAAAATGGGAGGTTCAAAATAATTGATGGATACTAATAGGAGCATTCTAAAATAATTGATAAATTTAAGAGTAAATTACATTAACACCCCCTAAAGTTTGCTCTTAATACATATTTCTCTTTGAAGTTCTAAAAATTGCAATTCCCTCCCTGCCATTTATAGTTGCATTACAATATGCCACATATGTTAGTCAATAGTTAGATTGACTAACAATTTTTGGTGATGTCAACGGTTAATTTTTCTTAATGCCAACTTTACCCTCATGCACTTTCTCATTCTACAACACATCATTTTTTGTCACAATTCATCACTCAAGTCATTTTAGAAATTTAGAAAAAATTATGTGTTGGTCTTAGAATAAAGGGTCCAGCTTGTCTCAAGTTGAGATCAAGACTGGACCCGTCCAGTTCGGCCCATGGGGTCTGATTAAGGCCGAAATGCACATCATTGAGGCCGTTAATTATAATTCTTAACTTCACTTGCTGGTCAAACCGTATACTTTATGTGTGTTTGTCAATCAGGTTGTACATCGTCGGAGCATAAAATGGGCAAAAAGACAAAATTTGGACAGAGTTGACTTTTTCTGGAAAAGTCAAACTGATGTTTTAAACCTGTTTGGAAGTGAGTAGAAGTATAAAAAGAAAAGGAAAGGCTTTTCTAGGGTTCTGAAGTTTTAACCTAAAGGGAGAGGCTAGGGTTTGGAAAGGAAGGAAAAAAAGCTTCAAGATGTCTCCAATGGTGGTTTCTTCTCTCTACTCCTCCATGAGTGGCTAGTCTCTTTTCTAGGGTTTTGAAGAAACCCTAGCCATGTAATAGGTTTTTCTTTTTGATTTTATTTATGTAAAGGTTTGAACCATTGTATGGTGTTTTAGAAATTCTTTATATATAATTTTCATTATTCTTTTGAATATTTGACTTTCTGTGATTGTTAAATGTTATCCATACAATTGTTTTCTTTTCCTTCACATTCAAGGTATGGGACGAACCATACTACGAGGAACGAGTCGTATCACTACCTTAGTTTAGAGTGAACGATTCGTATTACTTGAGATGGTTCGTGCTCGTACATTGAATGTGATGATCTTCTTGTCAAATGCTTCGAACTTGTAGTTGCGAAACATTAATCCGTTCAAACCATAGCATAATTGATTTCAATTGAAACCCTAATTATGTGGTTAGTGGTGAATTCTCTACCCTAGGATTTTTCCCCAATTCAATATAACCTATTTAATTTTTAATTTAATTCTTAGTTTATTTATTCGTTTAGGTTATAATCAATCAATCTTTTTATCAAAATTAATTTAGGAATTTTAATTAAATTAGTTTAATTTCACAATAGTCCCTGTGGATCGATACCTGGACTTGCCATTATTCTGATTGAATTTGGTATAGTTTAGTGATTATTTTGGTGTGTTCAACGACCCATCAAATTTTGGCGCCGTTGCCGGGGACTTCTGGCGAAATTAGTTAATTTAAAGTTATATTCTTATTTTAATTTTTAGTTTAGGATTTTATGCTTTTGGTGTTGCTAAGTGTGCAGAGCGTTTGAAATTGGAGCTATCATTGAAGTGCAAGCGGAGCGCAGCCGAGCTTAAAAAAAAACCCGCAGCACTAAAGTGAGTAAACAGAAGCAAACACTCACAAGCAAAGCACCAAAGTGCTAAAACGAAAGTCAAAGCTCAACTGGGGGTTGGAGACAACGTCTACACGTCAAGCATCCGCAAGACGAGTAAAGCGTTTTCGTTAAACCGCTGTGAGTATTTCTTCTTTGGTATTTTGCTTTCATACTTAGTGCACAGAGTCGAACTTGTTGTGTGTGTTTGGGTAGTGTATGCACGGGCGTCGTTCTTGTCGCCCTGAATTGTGGTTTGGACCTTGAACTAGAAAGGACCCTTAGGAGACTTAGGGCTTCTGCCCGTGTTCCTAGGCTTGAATATTCATACATTGAGCCATTAGAGATGGCAGATCCTAATGTCCCGAATGTGCCCAACCGGACACTTAAGGATTATTTTACACCCACTGCATATACATCACCATCATGCATCCAATTGCCCAACACCACTGCTGCTCATTATGAGATTAAGTCCAGCATACAAATGCTCCCATCATTCCATGGACTAACTCATGATGACCCTTATAAGCATTTGAATGAATTTCTGGAAATTTGCTCGACAGTGAGGATCCAGAATTTCACAAATGAGGCCTTAATGTTGCGATTGTTTCCATTCTCGTTAAAGGATAAAGCCAAACACTGGCTAAATTCTTTACCTGCTAATTCAATCACAAGTTGGGACCAATTACAGCAACGGTTCTTGGAGAAGTACTTTCCCATAGGTAAAACCAACCAACTTAGGCGAGCCATCACAAACTTTGCTCAAATGGATGGCGAGCAATTCCATGAGACTGGGAAAGACTTAGAGACCTTCTCCAACAGTGTCCCCACCACCAAGTGCCTGATTGGCAACTTGTTCAAACATTCTATTATGGCTTAACTGAGCCGCACCGCCAAATGGTGGATTCGTCCTGTGGTGGGACATTTATGTCTAAAAATGATGCCGAGGCATGGCAATTGTTTGAGAACTTAAGTGATAATTCCCTTCACCATGCCTCCGCAGCCCGGCAAGTCCGGCAACCCGTAGTTGGAGCCCCGAAAAGAGGGGGCATTTATGAGGTCGGGCAAAACTTAGAGTTAGCCCAACAAGTAGAGGCACTGTCCCGCAAGATGACCAATTATTAGCTACGGGACATGCCCCTACCCAGCAAGATCAGCCTCAATTCACGAGGCATGTGTTATTTGTGCGAGCCCTGCTCATGACTTGAGTGAGTGCCCTTCGGCATCACAATTTCCGGAGTTAGTCCAAGAGCATGTGAATGTGGCTCAAGGATTCTCCAACCCGGGTAATGACCCATACTCCAATACATAAATCCGGGATGGAGAAATCACCCTAATTTCTCATGGAGACCCCCTTCACAAGGCACTTCTTACAATCCTCCACCACCAAGGCAGAATTTCAATAATTTTGCCAACCAATCATCTACCACCACCGCAACCTTATCGACCCCCACAACCGTACCGGCAACCACAACCCCCCGCCTGTTCCTCAGGGCAACTCTGCCTTTGAGACTCAGGTGTTGGAAGTTCTCTCAGAACTTAAGGGGTTAGCACCGATAGTTCACTCCCACACTCACTCTATTGCCAAGATAGAGACCCAATTGGGTCAAATGCTAACAACATGAATCGGAGAGAGGAGGGAAAATTACCAAGTCAAACTGTGGCCAACCCTAAGGGACAATACGGGGCAGAGAGTTCGGGTGGGAATGGTAAGCAACATGAGCAAGTGCAGGCGGTGGTTGCTTTGAGAAGTGGTAAGGAGTTAGAGCCTCAGTCAGTTGCGTCTGATGCAACTAGAGTTAGGAGGGGTGACCACGGTGGTGCACCTAATGAGAGCAAGGGTGAGGGGGAAATACTTAAGAGGGATGACTTAGTCCCTAGCACTCCATATGTGCCTAAGGCACCCTTTCCCCAGTGCCTTGACACACCGTCCCCTTTTAATAAGAAGGCGACATCTATGGAGGCAATGATGGAGGTCTTTAAACAGGTAAAAATCAACCTCCCCATGTTGGAGGCGATTAAGCAAGTACCATCATATGCCAAATTTCTAAAGGACCTTTGTACGCAAAAGCGTAAATCTAGGACACATGTGTCCAAAAAGGTCCTACTCACGGAGCAAGTAAGCTCCATCTTGTTAAATGACACACCTCCTAAGCTTAAGGACCCGGTGCCCCAACCATTGCATGCATTATAGGGGACCATTTCATTGATAGGGCCTTATTAGATTTAGGGGCTAGTGTCAATTTGTTGCCGTACTCTGTGTACGAGGAATTTGGGCTTGGCGAGTTGAAGCCCACTACTGTCACTCTTCAATTGGCTGACCGGTCCCTCAGAGTGCCACGTGGCATGATTGAGGATGTGCTAGTTAAGGTTGATAGGTTCTACTTCCCTGTTGACTTTTTGGTGTTAGATATGGAACCGGTAGCCAGTTCTAAGAAACAAATCCCGGTGATCTTAGGTCGACCTTTCTTGGCTACGGCCAATGCATGCATTAATTGTCGGACCGGGGTTATGGAAGTTTCATTTGGTAACATGCAAGTGAAACTTAATATTTTCCAAGCATCCCAACAACCTCATGAGAGAGAGGAGTGCTTATTAGTGGATGTTGTGGATGAAATTGTGGAGGAGGCTTTGCCCTCCATTCTTATAGAGGACCCTTTGGATGCGGGTATTATATACCCCATCTCAGATAGCAAGTGGGTGAGTCTCACACAAGTGGTGCCCAAGAAATCGGGCATCACCGTTGTTGAGAATGAGGGAGGAGAGTTAGTCCCCACACGAACCACTACGGGGTGGCGAGTGTGCATTGATTATAGGAGACTAAATTCCTCGACTATGAAGGATCATTTTCCTTTACCTAGGGGTTTGATGGACCCATTTTATTATGATTGATAGATTGATTCCTTATTTATTTTTTTATTTTTATTTTTTTTCCCCTTCTATGTTATTCTGTTTTTCTTTGTTCTCGTTATGCTTTATTGCGTCTAGGAGACTTTAAATCCTCTAAAGGTGTAATTCCTTTGTTGTTATCCGTGCCCGAACGGCATCTGAAGGTCTGGTATAGCCACCTAACCGTGTTTGTAGTGAGTTCCTAGGAGACCAACTGAGACGGTGGAAACTAGAGTTCGAATGGCAAAGCCTAGAACACAAAGGTTTGGGATTTCCGAGACTAGAGTCTGGTTTAAATACCCAGGGGTGTGGAGATTGCTTCAAAACTACCTCGGCTTGAACTCTGTATGGCAGCCCCATAGGTTGAGGTAGCTTTATGCGCCTCGATTCTGGATACCGAATCAACCTAGTCTGTCACCCTGTTGGAGAATAGGGAAAGTTACAAACACAGTTAGGGAGAAAAGTAGTACCCGTGGTTTTCGCGTGAAGATTATACCTTTAGTGGGCATTCCGTTATTTTTTGTGCTATATTTATTTCGGATGTCAATTGAAGGTAGAAATGGTTAAGTATATTTGGGTTGTACTAGCCCGAAGGCTATAAACTACGCTGGGTTTTATTACCTGGGGGATTCTGAAGTGGCAACTTTATGCCATAACTCTGGTGCCTTTTGTTAGGTGCTGAGAGTTAATTAAAAAAAAAAAAAATGCTTTCATGTTTATTTTCTGTGTTTTTTTTTAAAAAAAAAAAATAGTTGTTATACTTGTTCAATTTAAAAAAAAAAAAAAAATTGTTGTTATACATGTTTAATTATAAACCAATACAAAAAAAAAAAAAAAAAAAAGGAGAAAATGCCGCATGTGCGGCACTGTGCGCACATGAGGCACAAATGTCTCACAAAACAAAATTTGCCCCTGCTTTAAAAGCAGGTGCGAGCTAGTGATCCTTGTACAAGCCGCACGTGCAGCTTGGGCCCCGCACATGCGGGACGACGTTCAATTTAAAAAAATAAAAAATAAAAAATTTGCGAGATTACATGTGAATCGCCGCTCTTGCGGCTTGGTGCGTGAGTTTGGTATGTTTGTTTGTTTGTTTTATTATTATTATTATTATTATTATTATTATTATTATTTTACTTTCATTTTTAATTTATTTAAGTAAATAAATATAGAATAATACATAAATAAATTTTAAAAATAAATAAATAAATATAGAATTATTTTAGTTATATATTAAAAAAAATCAAATTTTATTTCTTTATTTATTTTATTTTTAATTTTCTATTTTCTATTTTCAAAAAAAAAAAACAAAAAAGCAAAAAAACCTCAGAAATCATTGTGCTAACTGTAATTCTAATTTTTTTTTCTTTTTTTCTATATTTGTTTAATTTAAATTATTTCGTTATTGATTCTCATTCGTTTCATTAGTTTGTGGATTGTTTTATTTTAATTTTAATTTTTAATTTTTTTTTGGTTTAGTTAGTGATGCTATTTTTTTTTTCTTTTTTCTATTCTATGATGTAATTGTTCCTTTAATTATTAAGTAGTTTAGTTTTTATTTTATTTTATTTTCTTCTATTAATTAAAAAAAAATTGTTTAGTTTAGGTTATTTTATTCTATTCTTTAGGCTCTTTTGTAGTTTAGTTATTTTATAGTTTAGTTTAGTTTAGGTTATTTTATAGTTTAGTTAATTTAATTTCATGTCATTTTATTCATTTATTTAATTCTTTCTTTTCTTCAAAAAAAAAAAACAAAAAAAAATGTGTGCAGTGTGTATATGTTACTCTCTGCCTACTTGGATGTGCACCTACAATTCTGGTAATATTCTCTCATTTCTCTTTACTTTTCCATTGGGACAATGTCATATTCAAGTTGGGGGATGAGGATTATATTTTCTTTTGTGCATTCCTATTTGGCTCATAATTCATACTTATACATGTTTCACTTGATTGCATTGCTTCACTTGATATGACTTTTTGCTAGTAGGGTGATGATATTTGCATATGTTAATTGGAGATCATAGTAGACTTGTATGAAAAGGGTTTATTGGGTAGATACTTGCATGTGATGTTTGCACGAGGAGAGTTATCTGTGATTGTAATGTTAGTACACTTGTCATGAGTATGCCTTAATTCACATGAACACACTATCATAGCGGTGATCTTTTTATTATAATCCCTGGTGTACATCATTGATAATAGCTAGAGTTACAGAAAAGAATAAATGAGGAGCCAAGATTCTTATATAAAAAAAAAAAAGAAAAAGACTTGACTTGTTTGGGTTCGTAGCCTTTTTAACTCGAGTGATTAAGCCCGTAGGGGTGTCTCTACACCTAATGCCCTAAAACCGTTTGGTTTGGGAGTCATTGGCCCAAAACTTGTTACATGGGTTAATTAGAAAGCTTAAGGGACTTGGACATTGCACAGTTAAGGAAAAATAAGAAGAATGACTTGTTCGGATTCGTAGCCTTTTCAACTTGAGTTATTAAGCCCGTAGGGGTGTCTTTACACCTAGTGCCCTAAAACCGTTTGGTTTGGGAGTCATTGGCCCAATGCTTGTTACATGGGTTGATTAGAAAGCTTAATGGATTAGGACATTGCACAGTCATTTAAAAAAAAAAAAAAACTTTGAGAATCTTGGCTGCAACAGGTTAGTTTTTCTATATATGTTGGGTGTTACTATAAGTTACACTGGGCTATTATAGTGGATAGTTAACTAATATAGAGATTGCACTTTACACCGAGGGTACTCATGACTTGTCTACTGGCATGCACAAGTATAGGGAACTTTACTTTTGTATTAACTGAATTGTGGTTTTGACTCAATAGGTTCCTTCATGCTTATCCACTGTGTCTTTAATGACTCATGATGTCTCAATATCACACTGTAGTGGCACATAAGTTGATTGTGAGGTAGAGTAGTGTGGTCATTTGTTGTTGAGTATACATGAATATATTAATGTTTGTGGGTATCATTTCTGGAAACCCTCACGAGACTTTACTCGTCCACTTGGGGTAACCTTATGGTTTAAAGGCTTGTTGCATATGCTAAATGTAACCGTTTTTCCCACGAAAGAGGAAATAGATAGATTTTGTTTAATTTTATTTTATTTTACTTGCTTGAGGACTAGCAAGTAGTAAGTTGGGGGATGTGATTAAGGCCGAAATGCACATCATTAAGGCCGTTAATTATAATTTCTTAACTTCACTTGCTGGTCAAACCGTATACTTTATGTGTGTTTTATGTCAATCAGGTTGTACATCATCGGAGCATAAAATGGGCAAAAAGACAAAATTTGGACAACGTTGACTTTTTCTGGAAAAGTCAAACTGATATTTTAAACCTGTTTGGAAGTGAGTAGAAGTATAAAAAGAAAAGGAAAAGGCTTTTCTAGGGTTCTGAAACTGTTTTAACCTAAAGGGAGAGGCTAGGGTTTTGAAAGGAAGGGAAACAAAAGCTCCAAGATGTCTCCAATGGTGGTTTCTTCTCCTTCTACCTCATTCCACTCCTCCATGAGTGGCTAGTCTTCTTTTTCTAGGGTTTTGAAGAAACCCTAGCCATGTAATAGGTTTTTCTTTTTGATTTTATATATGTAAAGGTTTGAACCATTGTATGGTGTTCTAGAAATTCTTTATATATAATTTTCATTATTCTTTTGAATATTTGACTTTCTGTGATTGTTAAATATTATCCATACAATTGTTTTCTTTTCCTTCACATTCAATGTATGGGACGAACCATACTACGAGGAACGAGTCGTATCACTACCTTAGTTTAGAGTGAACGGTTCGTATTACTTGAGATGGTTCGTACTTGTACATTCAATGCGATGATCTTCTTGTTAAATGCTTCGAGCTTGTAGTTGCGAAGCATTAATCCGTTCAAACCATAGCATATTTGATTTCAATTGGAAACCCTAATTATGTGGTTAGTGGTGAATTCTCTACCCTAGGATTTTTCCTGAAAATTAATATCTCAAACCCTAGATTTTAATTGTTAATTTAATTCTTCAATTTTATTTAATTGCTGTTTAGGTTTAGAATCAATCTTATCTTTTTAATCAAAATTAATTTAGGAATTTTGCGATTGAATTAATTTAATTTCACAATAGTCCCTGTGGATCGATACCTGGACTTGCCATTATTCTGATTGAATTTGGTATAGTTTAGTGATTATATTTTGGTGTGTTCAACGACCCATCAAGGTCCATTTTTTGGGCCCGTTTTGATAATCCGAACCGTTCAATGTGCATAACTCGTCGAGTACTACATGCCTGTAAAAAATCACGTTGATCGGATATCAATAGCTATATGATCAAATCAGTTTTGTATAAAAAAAAATGAACGGTGAAAAAATTAACGGTTGATAAAAAAACTGTTTTGTTCACATAGCTATCGATATCCGATCAACTTAATTTTTTACAGGCATATAGTACTCAACGAGTTCTATACATTGAAGAGTTCGGATTATCAAAACGGGACCCGTGGTGGGCCCCCACGGGCCCAACAGCACGGTCCAGTCCGATCTTGGACTAGACCAAAGCCACTGCCTAGAATAAATTCACATGATATTCTGCCTTGATATTTATTGGTTAAAATTGAAAGAATCAATACATTTTGTTAAGATTTAAAAAAATAAATTGACAAGTATCAAGTAATAAATAGTAAGAAATAATACTCCAAGACCACCGATTAATCACTCCCATTTTAGACAACCACCACCCTCTCCTTCCTTACATTACCTCCAATCACCACCATAATCATCTAAAAAGCACGGATATGGATACGAGATACATATACGATACGATACGATACGATATGATACGGATACGGCGATACAGCAAAACCTAAAAAAGTAGGATACGGGTACGGCTAGGATACGTTTGTAAAAAATAAAAAATAAATAAATTATTAGCAGTAAGTTACACATAAGCTCAAGAATGTTGAGAAACCACAGTAACTTTATGATGCAAAATACTAATATTTAAAAATTAGGCATTAATTTAAGGCAGTAACTAGTTTAGTTTTTAAATTTTCAATAGGTCTTGCAAATATTTCATTTCAATATCAAGTCTAATATGTTGATATTATAATATCAAAATAATCCACAACTTGACCCTATGCTTTTTCCTTTTACACTAGTCAAAAATATTCTATGTAAGTTTATTTGCTTATTTATTTATTAATATTTAATTTTACTATTGTTATATCTTATTAATCCTTACTTCTATATAGTTATAGGGGACATGCATGATACAATGAAGATATATCAATTTGATGAATTCTATTACTTTAGCTTACTATGTTATTTTTATAAAAAAAAAAACTAGGCAAAGTATTGTAAAAATATTCTATTTATCCTCGCAATTATATTATATTATGATGTTATATAAGAAATGATACAATTCTAATTTCATAAAAGGAGTAATATAAGACTTGAAGCATTTGATACTTCAAAATTAATTAAGAAGTATCCGATAATATGTGACTTGAAACATCCGATACTTCAAAACTAAGTATCCGATACTTCAAAATTAATGAAAAATTAATTAAGAAGTATCCGATACTTTTAATAAGTATCTAATACGTATCCGTAAGTATTCAAGGAGTATCGGTATCTGATACAGATACAGTACGAATACGTCTTCCTATTTGAAGTATCCGTGCTTCATAGATAATCATCCTTCCACAACTCCAAACACTCCCGCAACAAACTCGTGCACATAAATAAAAAAATCTTCACAACCAACTTATTAAATTGCACAAAGATAAAGAGGAAAAATAGAAAATCAGATATAATAGAAATAAACAAATAAATAAATAAACCAGACACTACAGAAATAAAAAGAAAAACAGAGCTTCATTTTACCAATGTACATATTTACAGACAATTACCCACAGTCTCTTATATAAAATAGTTATAAATTTACATAGAAAATGTTTGAGACCCCATAAATTTTTTAAAATTCAATTCACAATAATGTAATCCGACAAGCGTCAATTTTTTATTGATTATACACTATGATATAAGATGGACTACTTTTATCACATCATTGTGAATACATTTGTAGGGGTAAAATGTGGATCTTTAGTGTGGTTGAATTTATACTCACATCCACATGCAATCAAATTCACTTTACAAACACAAAACCACCACTGTGATATACTAATCAAACCCATTGTCCATGACTTTACAAACCCAAAAACAAAACCACCACCATGAGTCAAGAAGCCAAGAGACTACATGGTAACATTAATCCAATTTACCTGGTGAAATTAATCAAAAAAATCTACTTTAATTCATGTTGAGATGGTGATTGGTGGGTTGGGTGGTGCGACAAAGGGTTGATGGTACTGAAATTGATGGTTGTTGGTTCCGCAACAGGGAACTCTTCGCAAATATTTGTTGTTGGCGCTGCAACACATTGAGAGGTTGTGGGTTCGTAGATCAACGGACGAGGATGATGATTGTGCCAAGTCATCCCTCCAACCATGATCGACAACACCACAGGCTGCAATCACTTGCAGAGATTTGGGGTTTTGATTTTGGTAAATGATTCAGGATTTTTTATTTTGCCAAATGATTTTAGGTGGCATAGCCTTAATTCAATTCAATTTGACCCAATCATGAGTTTTGATATGGGAGTGGCTTCAATTGGAAGGGCTTTGATTTTTCGTTACGGTGGTTGTGGTTTGTGGTTGCGATTGGCATAGTGACAAAGGGAGGAGGAGGGGTGGGTCGCCGGCGGTGACTAGTGATTAGTGGTGATGGAAGTTGTGAACTGTAGTAGGATACACTAATGGTGTGGTGATGGAAGGGGTGAAGGTGGGGATACACTGGTAAGAGTGGAGAGGGGGACTGGTGGGGATACAATGGTAAAGGTGAAAAGTGGCAGAGGGTATAAAGATGGATTTGGGTAAAGAAAGAAGACCATTATGGTACTTGAGTAATTTTCTTGGGTAGTAAAGGGTAATTTTTAGTCATCTTATTTATTATTATTATTATTATTATTGTTGACACTATTACAAGTTAAATTCTGAGGGGATCTGTATGTCAAGGGGTCTGTATTAAGAGTAAATGTGAGAGGGTGTGAGAATAATTTGCCCATAATTTTTAATTTATAACTACAGCAAATGTCATAAATTAGAGCTTCTTTGTCTAGAATGAGGGAGAAAGCTTTCCCATGGTATCTCCATAAGTTATAAGTATTTGGTTTGTCATGTTCTTTGAGGTTAAAATAGTTATATAAAATAAATTGATTATTTTAGTCAAATAAGATAAAATATCATATCCAACCAATAATCATTTCATTTTTTTCTTATAAAAGTCAAAATAGTCAAAAAACCTATTACAAACGAGATTTTTTAGTCCTAAACTAAAATAGTCAAAAAAATTAAAAAACCAACTCACATTTTAAACGAACTCTTAATAAGACATCAGTCCATCCTTCGGAACAATCTTTAAAAAGTCAGTTTTTACTAAAACAAATAAGAAAATTATAAAGTTAAAAAGTTTTATCATGTGTTACAAAAAGGCGACATTAATTTTTTGTACTTACAAAAAGAAAATTTTAACTTCTCAAACAAATCAATTTAGAAAAGCAGCCTCAAACGTCTATGGTATAAAAATATGAAAAATGATTCGGACATCTAAAAAAAGACTACTAATGAAACTTTAATTTGTCTTTTTTTTTTCCCTTCTTTTGTCTATTACTTCACTGTTTTTTTTTTTGTTTTTTTTTTATTTTATTGCTTGATAGCTCACTAGAACTGTACGGCTGCACCTCTAATTAGAGGTCTGCAGTAGCGTTGTAAAAATATACATACTATGATACGTAACACAATAAATAGGAAATTAAATTTTTTTTTTTAAAAAAAGAAAAAAAAAAAAAGGAAAAGGAAAACTAGCACTTTGCTTCTTACTGCTGCAGAAAATAAGAAAAATGAAAGGATAAATTACACTTATCTCTCTTGAAATTTAACATAATTATAGGAACATCTCCTATAATTTTAATAGTAACAATAATAGCCCTTACTTTTGAAATTATAATTCATTTTAACCCATTGTTAACCATCTATTAGTACTCTTGTCAAAATATGCTAATGTCACATGTTTTAAGACCTTAAATGCTAATCACTTTGTTTGGTTTTTATTTTTTAAAATTAATTTTTTGAAAATTAAGTTTTTTATTTTTCGTATTTTTTTTATTTTTAGTGAATATTTTTAAAATTATAAGCAATTTCTTTACTTTTTTAGATGCACTAAAACGTAAAATACTTGTAAAAAATATTTTAAAAAATTAATAAATACACAAGATTACGAAAATGTAAGGGTGATCGCAAATCGAGTTGGGTTGGATGGCATCCCATCTGCCATCAGTCTAAAATAAGGCAGATTGAAAAAAATAATCTACATTAGTCCACCAGTTTGGTAGATGAGAATTGAGTGGGCCGTGTAGGTTGGTGGATGGATACGATCAGTTTGGCGGTTTGAACTTTACAAATTTTTGACATTTTTTTGAATTATAATTCATAACTTTTACAATCTTTAATTATTATTAATTTGAAAAAAAAATATGTATTATTTGTCTATAATAGGTCATGGCACCACACACACATATTATTTAGGTATTGTTTTTTATTTTCACAAAGTATATATTTTTATTATTTTTATCCTATATTGTTTCTTGTCAATAGTGTTTTTTTTTTTTTTTTTTTTTTTTGAACTTACATCTACGGACGAATCGAATTCATGCGGGTGCAGGATGGTTGATTCGCTATTCGAACTGTCTCTACAAATTTTGAAATATTTCATCCGCATCCATCCACCAAAAGACATGCATTCACCCAAAATCAATCGGGTTGGCTCAGTTCGGTTAGGTTAGGCGGATCCATGATCACCCCTATGAAAATGTACTGAATTTTTATTTTTTATTTTTTTATATTTTTGGTATTTAATGAATTTTTAAAAACATTTGTTCACAAATATTGTATGTTTTAAGTGTATTTATATTAAATATATTTAAAATTTTAAAAAAATTAGTTAAAACATTAAAAAAATCAATAAAAAAATACGAAAAATAAAAAAATTTAAATACTTAAAAATGACTCCTAAAAAATAAAACCAAACAAGTTGAATAATACCTTGGTCGTCTCCTACGTCCAAAGACCCAACAAGCTTAAACACTACTTCCAAACCAAACACCACCGTCATCACAATAGAGAAACATCAGTCAAATATTTTTTATGAATCTCTTAAGTTTTATTTTCAAAATCTATTTTTTGAATTTTTTTTTGAAAAATAGAAATTAATTTAACAAAAATAAACACTAAAAAAAATATTTTTAAATATTTAAAAATTAATTATGCACCAAAAAAAATATAAAAATGACGAGTATTTTTTTTACACCAAATTAATTTTTAGTTTTTTCATAACTTTTTTAGAAAATTGATTATGAAAATTAAACCAAACAAAGAGTCTTATGATTCACACCATCCCTATGTGTGTATATATCTGTATATGTTTTGAATTGCCTTGTATTAGGAATGTTGGTTATTTAAAAATAAATTCTGCACCCAAAAAAGAAAAAAATCATGTGAAAATGATGAGCATTTTTATTATTTTAATTTTTTACACTAAATTAGTTTTTAGTTTTTCATAATTTTTTTTAAAAAAAAATTGATTATGAAAATTAAACCAAACAAAAAGTGTTATGATTCACTCTCCCTATATAGGCTTCGTTTGGGAAGTAGGTGGCTTTTTGACATTTTAATTTTTTTTTTTGTTATTTTAGCCTGGGGTTAAAAAGCCTCGTTTGGGAAGAGCTTTTGACTTTTTTAGTTTTTTTGACTTTTTTGTGAGAAAAATAATGTAATGATTATGGATTGGATGTAATGTTTTGTCTTATTGAACTAAAAAGCCTATTTTATTTTTTGTGACTATTTTAACCCAAAAAAACCTCAAATCTCTCTTCCCAAACGAGCCCATAGGGTGTATATATATTTATATGTTTTGAATTGCTTTGTACTGGAAAGATTGGTTATGATAGCATAATGTTGTGACCTTTAAATATAAAAAAGAGCTGTGCTAGGGGGCTCGAATTTGGAGCCCCCGAATCCCCCGAAAATGAAGAGACCCAGAAGAATGAAGGAAGAAGAAGGAAGAAGAAGAAGGACTGGAGGGGGCACTATCAACCGGCGGAGGCAGAGCAGAGACGGAGGATCGGCGACGAGCTGTGATCGGCGACGAGCAGAGACGGAGGCAGAGCAGAGACGGAGGATCGGCGATCGGCCGACGAGCTGTCAGCTGCGACCTGCGACGATCGGCGAGCTACGACCTGCAACGATCGGCGACCTGCGACCTGCGACGAGCAGCTCCCTCCCCTCCCTCTCCCTCTCCCTCTCCCTCTCCCTCTCCCTGTCTCAGACCACTCTCTCCCTCTCCCTCACCCTGTCTCAGACCAGCATGAAGAAGGAGGAAAAAAAAAAAAAAAGGAAATGCCCAAAACAACGTCGTTTTGGGCATTTCGGGGGATTAGGGGTGAACTTTTTCGAGCTCTCAATCATTTCTCTATAAAAAAACAAAAAAACCAAACCAAAAAAAACAAACAAACAAGAAGAGAAATAAAAATAAGAATTCTAATAGGATTTAAAAGTTTAGTTAAGCTAACTATAATCCCAAATTCTGTGAGATTTTTTTTTTCTTTTTTTCAATAGCCTTGCACTGTGGGATAAAAAAGTTCAATTATGCTAATTCTGGGTAGGGGAAATTTCATTTCAGGAGTGGTCTTGAAAAATAATTATAAAAAATATTAAATTTTATAAATATTAATAACTAAAAATATAAATTTTTTTATGAATGTGTAATAATTCCTTAAATTTAAATGTAAGCTTACTTGGAGATGGAAGCTGACAATAGCCTTGGATAGTATTAAAATTTAAAATTTTAAAATGATATTTTTTAACAATTGATTAAAATAGTCAAAAAATTACTATAAAAAAGTTAAATATTCTCTTTATTTTTTTTATAAGTCCTTTCATATAATGTTAAAAAATTAACTAAAATAATCAATTCTTAAGAATTTAATTACTATGTTGATTTATGAAATTAGGCTTTGTCTAGGATCAACTTAAAAGTTAAGTTTTTATTATTTATTTTTTCTTTCGCCTTATTCGATTATTTTTTTCAATTAAAGCTAATTTTTTTTAAAAAAAAATTAGGGCTTTTATTAATTGGAAAATGTATATTAGACAAAACTTTTGTTTCTACACCTATTTGATCTTGAATTTAATAAGTCTGGTTGTCCAAAAAATGGGACTAGATATTTGCTTAGAATTTAAAGGTGGGGTGGTAATTAGGTGTGGTTTAGCAATTTGGCTATTTTAGTTGACTTTTAAATTTGTTTATGAAATGAAAAAAAATTATGTTTTCGATGATTTGTGGATTTTTTTTGTAGGTGAATAGATAATTGTAAAAGAAAAAATTGTTGATTAATATATAGGATATGAAATTTTTTCTTATTAACTATTATTGACTGTTTAGCCAAAATATAAGTCCCAAACAAGCCTAAGAGCATCAATATGAAGCTAGTTAAAATTTTATTACCATTTGAACTTGAAAATTACTTTTTATATTTTGATTTTACGACGTGCTGGGTGAGTTTGGTACAGGTTGGTTGTGTGTTGGAACAAATGGTAGCTGTCCAGAATTTGGCATCTTCGCTCAAGCCAGGCTTTTTGCGCTCAAGCGAGCTTTGGGTTTTTGCTTCTTCGCTCGAGCGAAGGTTCTTGCGCTCAAGCGAGATTTCTTTGATGTGTCTCTTGGCTCGAGCGAGCACTCCTGCGCTCGAGCGTACGTATGCGTCTAGTTTGGACCTGAAGGTTAGTAATATTCGCTCGAGCAAGCAAGCTCTATGTTTTGTGTTCCTTCGCTCGAGCGAGTACTCTTGCGCTCGAGTGTGCGTCTGGGTTGCAGACCTGAAGCTTCTCATTTTTCACTTGAGTGACGCTTCTTGCGCTCGAGCGAAGTCCGTTTGTGTCTGGTCGCTCGAGCAACCACTCATTCGCATGAGCGAGCCCTATATATATCAGTTGATAGCAGTGTGTTTTACAGCACCTTTTCATCATCTTTTTCATCCAAACCCTAGATCCGTCACTCTCTCTCTCTCTACACACTTCCTTTCTTTACAAATACTCCAAGTTCTAGGAGTCTTCTATCCTAATCCCTTTGTAAGAAAGTTAGAGCTTGGCATAGGCTTCCCATTGACCCGAATATTTGCGGATTTGGAGCGTCTTGGGGTTTCTCTCTTCTTCTCCTTTGGACTTCTACACTTGAGGTAGGGATCTTCGACGCTTGTTTATGATTTTTAACCTAGGTATTTGTGTTATGGATTTATGGTGAGACATTTGGGATATTTGGAGAAAACCTAGGGTTTGGTTCAAATTTATGAAAGTGGGGTTTTTATGTATTGTTGTATATTTGACCATGAGGTAGAGTTATGAAGTGGTTTTGTGTTAAAATTGATGAATTTGACCATAGGGTTAATGTTTGGGGAAAGGGGGAAATTTTCCCTAATATGAGTTGAATAATTATTTAGTATAAATAATGGAATTGGTGTGTGAGATATGAAATTGGGAAATCGTGTGAATTAATGGTGTAGTTAGATTTGTTAAATCACTCACCTATGGAAATTTGGTAAATTATCTGTTTTGGGCTATCTGTGGAAGATAACCGTGATTGTTATAGAAACTACATGTGGATTAAGTGAATTAAAACCTGTCGTTTAAATTACCTCATTGAATATGATGGTATGATTGAGATGTTGAATTTGTGTTATTGATAGTCATTGTATATGAGGCTGCTTTTAATACATCGCATATATTTGTTTGGGAGGAGATAGGGGATGGACTCCATTTATAATCAAGTTGGCCGGAGTGTCCAGGGTGAAAGTCCTGAAATCATGTACATGCATAGGTGCCGGTTCCCGCGGACGAAATTTCCGTAAAATGGCAATTCTTGAAATCATGTGCATTTATGGGTGTCGGTTCCCATGGACGAAATTTTCGTAAAATAGTAATTCTTGAAATCATGTGCATACATGGGTGCCGGTTCCCGCGGACGAAATTTTCGTAAAATGGCAACATTGAAGTGTTTGAATGACAGTTGTATTCAATTGTGAATCATAGAGTTGTAGCCTCATTTTAGATTGTTTAGATAACAATGACTTGTCTCATGAATTGACTCGGAATTTACTGGATTAATATAAATTGAATAAATAGAAATAGAATTGAGATATGGATATTAGTAATGAATGGATATGGACGGAATGTGAGTTGGTTATGAAGGTAGAATATTTACTCAACTCTTATATCTTAGTTAAACTTCATATATTGTGTTAGAATGTTTCTACTAGGCTTTGACTCACCCTACTTGGGAAACCATTTTCAGGTACATTCGATATGCTCCCTCCAAGAACGTAGCATGGTAGGATTTAAGAGTTTGAGACTATATTTGTTAATTTCGTGTTTAAATATTTGTCCAAGTAAAGGGCTTTACATGTATAGAGTTTATGACACTCTCTTTTATTGTAACCAAGTATGTCTTGGAAAGATGTAAGCTCGTAGGGCATTCGCTTATGTTCAACCCTATTGTATTATTACTTCATGTAATGAAAGGATTATTTACACTCTGATTTATGTAACTATTATTTATATTGTTGTGGATCATGTCTATGATGTTATATTTTCGGGGCGTTACAACTTGGTATCAGAGCATACCGAGTTTGAATACCTTTGGTACGTGGGAAGTGGTTATTATCACAATGGGTTTGTCTCGCTTAGTTGAGGCATTAATATGCATTGTATACTTATGTGATAACATGCTTGTATGACTATATGGGTATGAGATTTAATTTCTAGGATGCTGGCTGAGTACATGGGTTTCTGGGAGTCCTGTTAGAAAAGCACTTGATCACTACCACTTCTAACCGGAACTCTAGCAACGCCGCGAGACGGTCATTATCTGAAAATGAAGTTCGTATGTGTTTACGTGATTATGTGTTTATATGGAGTGATTTATTATTGTCCAATATGTTAGGATGCGAATGAGTTAGTTCGGCACATTTGTCCTTGTGCTAATCTTTAAGTTACCCTTATTAGGATGTCTAGACGAAAAGGTAACAATTTCCCTCTTTCCACACGAGAAGAGTTGCGAAAATAGTTTGTCGAGTTGCTCCAAGGTACTACACCTTTGGTACAGTTTGAAGCATGGTTTGCTAACCTGTCGAGATTTGCTCCCGAGTTGGTGGAGGCTGAGGAACTATGAGGTTTGGAGTTTGAGAGTAAGCTGTGTGACGACATCCGCGAGAGGATTACCAGGTCTTGGCATAGAAGTTATAGTATGCTTGTAGAAGCTGCGATTCATGTTGAGGCAGCAGTATTAGCCATGGTCAGAGTAGGGAGAAGGCCATTTTGGCGATTCCTGTGACTCGGGATGTTGGTAGGTCTTTTAAGAGGCAAAGGGGTTATAACCCACAATAGTTTCAGGGAGCATAGTCTAGCTCTACATTTCCAATACCGAGTTTGGGCTCGAGAAAATGTAAGCATAGGGATCTCACTTGTTTCAGATGTGGTCAGTCAGGCCACAAGTTTCCGGTTTGCCCACAGAGGAAGAGGGCAGGGTTGGTAGTTCAATCGATAGTTGCACCATCGGGATCATCTAGTCAGCCAAGGGTTGGAGCAACCCAGTGCTCGATGGGAAAGCAGTCATTGGGATCCTCACCAATTCAGACTTCGAACTAGTCACGTATTCGAAAACCACTTACATGCTGGAGATGTAATCAGTCGGGTCATCTTAAATGTTTCTGCACCCAGTCGGGGTCTTCTTTGGGAGTTTTGCAACCTAGTCGTGTTCGACCTTTTTCGCTTGGTCAAGGTAATACCGTTATGAGAAACAGGCAGGCCAGATTTCGAGGGCCTCGAATGAGTCGAGTTCTCAGATCCCTAGTGGGGAGTTACGCTTTTGTTCCAGGTGTGGCCTGCTTGGACACATCAGTAATTCCTGTTCGTGACTTGTAAACTCTTAGGGTATCTTGGGTTTAGGAATAAACAACTTTAGCGGTCCAGAGAGGGACAGTAACAGTGGTAGTACCGATGGGATGATTTTGTTTTGGTTATGCTGTTTTGTGACCGGTGAATTATCGTTTTGTAATCATTGGGTTCTGTTGTGTGACCAATGGGTTTTGTGAATGTTGAAACATCAAAACTGCTTGTTTATATGTATGTGCCTTTGCTTGTTTATTTCCATGAATTGGGCAGATTAGAGCATTTAATGGCTCTAAAGTTTTATTAATATAACAAGTTGTTGTGGGATCGGAAAATTTTTGTATTGATGTATATATACACTTGTGACTTGGCTTGGAAAAGTGATGGTTGGTGGGCCATATTTTGAAAATTAAAAAGAGTTGTTGAGGAATACGTGTTTTGGTCGGGATTACCTTGGGGCGAGAACACTTACACTTGCCGGGTGTGCGGAATTTCATGAGCGTTGCTTATTTGATCTGATGTACGTGGTAAAAAGTTTGGTTTACTGTAGTGAGAACTCCCAAAGAGGATGTGAAGTGTGCGATTGACACTAGGTCTTATACGTACAACGTGTTGTCTCCAAAGGATGTATTGCATATAGCTTCGTTAGGTATAGATTTGTACCCTAAAGGCAGGTTATGGTAGTGGATCTCTGTACTATCAGATTGGTTATTTCTTGTAGAGAGATGTTAGTCCTTTATCGTAGTAGTGGTTGTTGACGTCGATGGATGGTGTGCTTGGAGTAGCTGGTATTATATTTCAAACAGTGGTATAACGGACGTTTCTTAAGTTCTAGGATTTCCTATTGTATTTAGGTGTGAGGGGTGTGTACTTCAATTTAGGATAAGTTAAGAGATGTTGTTACAAGGATTGGTCGAGTGTATAGCTCATAGTTAATATGTAACCTATGTGTAGAGCTACTGTGATTTGGTGTTTTGAGTTGGGTTTGGAATGTCAATCAGTGTATTGAGAACTTCAGTCGTCCTTCTATAGAGTTGGGATGATAAGCCTTCGAAAAGCTTGTGGGTCTTGTGTGTGTGCTCGAGGCTCGGCTTAGGGTAGTTGTCCTATAAGTATCAACAGATGGCAGGTGGACTATGGGACTTAGTGATTTGGTTGTGCTAGTGTATTGGGTGATCAGGTGAATATGGATTAAAGGGTTGACCTTACCGGTCACTGAGAGACAGAGATGTTATGTTTTCTTGCGTTTGATTCGAGTGGTTACGTAGTAAATATGGTGTTGTAATATAGTAAGCCTTTGCTAGTATGGTGTGTGGTTAATGAATGGACCAAGTAGTTTAATGTTTGACTATGCTGGGTCACATTGGTGTGGGTGTTTGTCGTCTAGTTTGAACAGTGGAACTCCAAGTGAGGCAGTAAGGTTGTGTAGAGTGAGTGATGCACTTTGTTAGAATTATTTCAACTTATTCAGTCTTTGTGTACATTGTGTAAGACACGGGGTGTGTGCGTTGATTTGGGATGGTGCATTATGCTTGACTTGAAAAGTTCGATTAGGACTCAAATGTGAAGCGAGGATGTGCGTGCCACTTAGGCATATGTATGAGGGGGGAATGAAAAATCGGAGTACCGTGGATTAGCTTGGAAGAATCTGGAGTGATTCATTGGATCTGAGAGGTTTTGTATAGAACCCCATTTAGGAATTGGTGAGATTGGGTAATATATTGGTAGTGATACTAAATTGGGTGAAGTTGAGTGGTATGCCAATGTTTGAAGGCTAGATGGGCAAATAGTGTTGTGTAATGATTGGTTAGAAGTTGGGATGGTTGACATATAGTCACCTCGGAAATGGGTCGAAATGGAAGGTTGTATTGTTAAACAATGCCTTGCTGCGGAATGTAGGTCCCACATAGACAGTTGGGAGGTTGCCTTGAGTGGTAGTACAGGTTTGGAATTTTGATTGAGAACCTTGATCTTGTAGACATTTTGCACCATTATGTAACTAGTGGGTGTGCAAATTCTTCCCTTGTGTTGTTTCTTTGCTAGAATCTCTAAATTTTATAAAGGGTTCTCATCGTGGAAATTTTTTTTTGGGTATTGTAGCACTACTGTAAGTGTGATGGGTTTTGTTAGATGACTGTGTTGCGATTCACTGGAGGAGTGTTGATGAATAATTTGGAGGAAGACCAAAATTGGGTACTTTTTGTAAATTAGAACGATTTTAGGTCAAAATGTGAATTTACGATCTCTATTTTCCAGAAAATAATTTGAAAATCTTTGAGTTTTGCTTTGACCAGTTGTTAATGTGGTGTTTAAATTGTGACGGTGCGAGTCTGAACACTTTTTTTGGGGAAAATTGAATATCTTGAAACAAATGGGGTAAATGAAACATTCTCTTTAACTTGAACGGAATATCCTATGAGAAGTCAAATTCTATCTGACCTGAGTTGCAGGTTACATGTTGCGTGTCTTTTAGCAAGGCCTTGAAAACTGTTGGGCATTAATATACCACAATGTCATTGATTATTCGAGCTTGTTTAACGTTCCCGTTTTATGAGGATTGACCGAGAACCCGGTGTGCGAGTGATTTCCTGTTCCTTCTGTTGGAGTGTTAAGCATTCAAAACTGGTTTGTGTATTGTTGATGGTTGAGACATGGTGGATGTCTTGGAATATTGTAGTTGTTGAAATTGTCGTTATTGTTGTTATCGCTATCGAGTCTTGTGAAGCAAGACTTTTTCATTAATTAAGGTGCTCTGAAAATATCACGGGGTTGAGAAAGATACTTAGGAGCGTGAATTGAAGTCTGTGAGAAATATCCGGACTTATTTGTTGATGTTGGAACATATGCCGAGATTTTAATTTTGTTAATGAAATGTCAAAACATTGTGTATTTTATAGATGTCTCAGGGACTTGATTTCAGTTGAGCATTATATATGACTTGAAATATGGAATATTGTAGGTGTTGTATCAAATTTGGAAATATTATACATGTTTTATGAAAGCATTGTGTATGTTAAATATATATTTCGGAAACACAAGTTGATAATAATGTTAAATGTTTGAAAAGGGAGAAGCATTGTATATGTTTGTAAATTTTGCGTGGGCTATGTATATATATATATTTAAAAAAAATGGGTAAAATTTGATTTCATTGCGGGACTTGTGTATTGAGTCAATGGAAACAGATGACCGGAGGATGGGTCATAGTGATGAGTTTGGGGAATAGCATAGTTGTGAACGGCTTAATCATGTTATGAGCTTGATCTATAATTTCGGGGACGAAATTCTTTAAAGGGGGAGGTTATAGCGATCCCGGTTTTCCCCATCATTTATTTTCTTCCGGACTTGGGTTTCGTCATAGTTGTTGTTATCTATATCTTATTTCCATCCTTTAAATCCTTTGCATTTGAGTTTTAGGACGTGTTGGGTGAGTTTACTACAGGTTGGTTGTGTGTTGGAACAAATGGTTGCTGTCCAGAATTTGGCATCTTCGCTGGAGCGAGGCTTTTTGCGGTCGAGCAAGCTTTGGGTTTTTGCTTCTTCGCTCAAGCGAAGGTTCTTGCGCTCGAGCGAGATTTCTTTGATGTGTCTCTTGGCTCGAGTGAGCACTCATGCGCTCGAGCGTGTGTCTGCGTCTAGATTGGACCTGAAGGTTAATAATATTCGCTCAAGCGAGGCTTTTGTCACTCGAGCGAGCGAGCTCTATGTTTTGTGTTCCTTCGCTCGAGCGAGCACTCTTGCGCTCGAGCGTACATCTGGGTTCCAGACCTGAAGCTTCTTATTTTTCGCTCGAGCGATGCTTCTTGCGCTCGAGCAAGGTCCGTTTGTGTCTGGTCGCTCGAACGACCACTTCTTCGCTCGAGCGAGCCTTGTATATATCAGTTGGCAGTAGCGTGATTTACATCACCTTTTCATCATCTTTTTCATCCAAACCCTAGACCCATCACTCTCTCTCTCTACACACTTCCTCTCTCTACAAATATTCCATGTTCTAGGAGTCTTCTACCCTAATCCCTTTGTAAGAAAGTTAGAGCTTGGCTTAGGCTTCCCATTGACCCGAATATTTGCGGATTTGGAGCATCTTGGGGTTTCTCTCTTCTTCTCCTTTGGGCTTCTACACTTGAGGTAGAGATCTTCTACGCTTGTTTATGATTTTTAACCTAGGTATTTGTGTTATGGATTTATGGTGAGACATTTGGGATATTTGGAGAAAACCTAGGGTTTGGTTCAAATTTATGAAAGTGGGGTTTTTATGTATTGTTGTATATTTGACCATGAGGTAGAGTTATGAAGTGGTTGTGTTAAAATTGATGAATTTGACCATAGGGTTAATGTTTGGGGAAATGGGGAAATTTTCCCTAATATGAGTAAAATAATTATTTAGTATAAATAATAGAATTGGTGTGTGAGATATGAAATTGGGAAATCGTGTGAATTAATAGTGTAGTTAGATTTGTTAAATCACTCACCTATGGAAATTTGGTAAATTATCTGTTTTGGGCTATCTGTGGAAGATAACCGTGATTGTGCATGTGGATTAGGTGAATCAAAACCTGTCGTTTAAATTACCTCATTGAATATGATGGTATGATTGAGATGTTGAATTTATGTTATTGATAGTCATTGTATATGACGCTGCTTTTAATATATTACATATGTATCATTTGTTTGGGAAGAGATTGGGGATGGACTCCATTTATAATCAAGTTAGCCGGAGTGTCCAGGGTGAAATTCTTGAAATCATGTGCATACATGGGTGCCGGTTCCCGCGGACGAAATTTCCGTAAAATGGCAACATTGAAGTGTTTGAATGACAGTTGTATTCAATTGTGAATCATAGAGTTGTAGCCTCATTTTGGATTGTTTAGATAATAATGACTTGTCTCATGAATTGACTCGGAATTTACTGGATTAATATAAATTGAATAGATAGAAATGGAATTGAGATATGGGTATTAGTAATGAATGGATATGGACAGAATGTGAGTTGGTTATAAAGGTAGAATATTTACTCGGCTCTTATATCTTAGTTAAACTTCATATATTGTGTTAGGATGTTTCTATTAGGCTTTGGCTCACCCTACTTGCAAAATCATTTTCAGGTACATTTGATATGCTCCCTCCAAGAACGTAGCATGGGAAGATTTAAGAGTTAGAGACTATATTTTGTTAATTTCGTGTTTAAATATTTGTCCAAGTAAAGGGCTTTACATGTATAGAGTTTATGACACTCTCTTTTGTTGTAACCAAATATGTCTTGGAAAAATATAAGCCCATAGGGCATTCGCTTATGTTCAACCCTATTGTATTATTACTTTTTTACATTTTATATTACACTCTAATTTATGTAACTATTATTTATGCTGTTGCGGATCATGTCTATGATGTTATATTTTGGGGCGTTACAATTGTAATTATATTTCGTTCACATTTCACCTCTTTTTTTTCTTTTTCTTTTTTGCTTTCTTATTTCAAATTCCTACCCAAGTCTATTAATCTGGTACATATTTTCTAGGGCAAATTACACTAGCGGTCCCTATATCTTACCTCTAGTGTCATTTTGGCCCTTACACTTTCAATTAACTCGATTTTGACCTTTAATTTTAAATTTTGTGTCAATTTAGTCAAATTGATAATATCACTAATGTTTTTTAAGAAAAATTATCACTAAATTACTAAATTGGTTGAGGTTAACTCACTGAGTTTGGTAAATTTATAATTTTGCCCTTAAAAATATGATACATAACACTTATGTGCATATTTTGTTATAAAAAAAAATGTTAAGCGTTGTAACCAATTGGCTCAAATTGAGACAAAATCATAAATTTATAGTCAAAATCGAGCCAATTAAAATTATAATGGCTAAAATGACACAATGACCGAAGTACATAGACTACCGTCGTACATATTTTCTATACTAAAAATTTTGAATTAATATTACTTTTTAAAATTATATACTACAAACTCTTATAACACAAATTTTTGCATATAATAATAACTGAAATTTATTTTAGTTGCTATCTCGAAGATTGGCTATAGAGTCAAAGAAAATATGTAAATCAAAAATTTTATATTAGAATTTGTTCAAATGTAATTCTCTTAATATTTATAATTTTTTTATTAATTGATAAAATGCACCATAAACATTAAGATTATTTTTTTATGATATTGAGAAATAAAATATGATATATTATAGGATTGAACTAAGAATTGTTGAAAAAAAATCAACTCAAACTAGATTTTTTAGACTAATTTTTAATATATAATCTAATATTAAAACTCTCAAACTAACTCAAATATAATAAGAAATGACAATTTTTAATGATTAGGTGAAAGTCACATTGGCATAAAAGTTATGACATACGACAATTTACAATTTTGAGTAAACAAATTTTTAGGCTTTAAAAAATAAGAAAAAATTAGTATATTAACAAATATAATTTACTACTATCATATGATAAATTAAAATTACGAAACTTATAAAACGAAATGTATTTATATTTTACCGTAAATATAATTTTTTCCAATTAAATTATGACATGCAGTTTTTTATTAAGAACTTAGAACACACAATTTATGATATCAAAATAATAAAAAAAAATTCATGTGTAACTCTGATAAAAATGAATAAAATTTAATTAATTGTAAATCATTTTAAATAAATTTTATATTATTGCTTTAATTTATAAACTAATTTTTGATTATTTATTTATACCTGTGCATAGCACAAGTAATATGCTAGTTTTGGTATAATTACGTTGGGCCTTCTTAAAAATTTGATTTATGTAATGCTTAATCTCATTTTTATCAATAATTCATCAGTCTTTACACTAAAATGTATATTTTTTCTTATTTATTCTTGTATTTTTGGATCATTTCTATTAGTTTTGATTTCTTTTTTATTACTAAAAGGGCCATTATTAAAATTGTAGGGCCTATTGTATTTTCTGTAAATCTCACGAGAGATCAATTTAAGCTACTCTTGTTTATTTTAGTATTTATCCACCATTCACGTTAATTTTGATCACTTTAACTTTATTAAAATAAAAATTAATATAATTATGTCAAAAAATAGAACTACTTGTACTTTTTCCAAACCTCATAGAGGTGAGGGTAATTTACCCAAAAACTATTAAAAACTTGAAGAAAGGTAAAAACTTCAATGTTTGGATTATCAACTTGTCAAAATGGCTATGCTCCACCTGTTTGGAGTACAACGGTTTAGGCCTGACGAAACAAATTAAAGAATCGCTTGGTTCTTCTAAGTATGGAAAAAGCTTGGGACCCAATTTGGGAACCCATAACCCTTAAATGTGTGTAATTGATATATGTTTTTTTTTTAATTTTATTTTTTCCCCTCTCTCTCTCTCTTCTAAGATGACGTAGGGGTTGTGGGATGGAGTTTTTGTTAGGATCTCAATCATTGCTCTCTGAGTATAAACATTAATAATACGAAACAAAGAACAATGAAATAAAAAGTAATGATTAAGATCCTCATAAAAACTCTACCCCACAATCCTTACATCATCCTATGTGAGAAAAAAAAATAAAAAAATAAAAATACACATAGAACAATCACACACATTTGGGATCTCCAAATTGGGTCCCAAGCTTTTTCCATGAAACAAATTAAAGCATGGGGTAGTTGGCAAAGATACAGCTTGTGAGGGCATAACCGAAGCCAAATTCCAAAGAGAACTTGTGTCTTGTCATCAAACTCAAATCTAATATATAAAATTCACAAAAACAAAATAAGTTAAAATTTATAAAAAGACAAAATAGACTAAAATCTACAAAAAAAAAAAGAAGATAAAATAAGCTAAAATAGACCAAGGTTTACTTGTTTTTTTGGCTAAAATCTACAAAAAATAGTTAATGAGACAAAATGTCACATTAAACTTATAATTATTTCACTTTTTCTCTCACAAACATCACATCCAATTATAAAAAAATCCAATCTTCTTTCCAAACATAAATATTTTAGCCTATTAAAATAACTTAAAACTAAAATAGCTTACTAAAATAATCAACTTCCCAAACCAGGCCAAAATGGACACTATTGTGTTCCAAAAACTAATTAAAGGCAATGCTAGTCGAAATAATCTTTGAAAAGTTCTAATTATAAGCCCTTCATATCATATGGCACACCAATTCTAATTTTGAACATCAATAAAAGACTAACCCAAGACACAATACACTCGCTAAAGTGGGATCTAGGGAGAACAAGATGTAAGTATGTTATCTCATTTCTGGAGAGGTTATTCCCGTATTTTGCATAGGAATATTACACCAAATAAAGACTATTTGGCTTTACTCTTCTTTGTTTTGTTTTTGTTTTTTTTTATTATTTATAAATACATATGACAATTGGGGGAAATAATCTGTGTTGATATATACTTGCATCATGCCTTCTTGGATTTGAGCATCACAAGCCCAATAAAACGGATAAGAAGCTGAGAAGTGCCGCAACAGCAAATACAGGTATGAGAATGGCATATTATTGTGGAAGAAAGTACTCCCGGATGAAGTGATCACCACCCACAAATGGCTGAAATTTCATCAAAAGTCAACAACTATTTAGTCAAACTCAAAACATAAAATTAAACTAAATAGAGGTTTCAACTGACCAGTATTATGACCCAAAATGTATAATAAGTGAATACAGATAAGCTGATAAAGGATTATAGAAAGCCAACAGCCCAGTCTTTTTGCTAATTCCATTTTTGTGACTTTTGCCGCCTGTCACACAAATTCAGCAAATAAGAATTCTTCTTACACAATTATTCATGTTTCTACAGAAAAAAGTATTTACAACAAATAAAAATTTTAGAAGCAGACTCACGGTGATCTTTTCCCCTTGACCCCTCGCCACCAAAGAAAAAGCAACTAACTAAAAAGGAAAGAGTTTTGGCTAGAGCTCCCCCTTTATAAGACGGCAGAAAAAGGTTTCCCAGCTCCAGTCCTTTAATTTTTCGAAGCTCATTTTCTTACCAAAATACCCCAAAACTAATGCTCCAGCAAATTAGCGCTGTTTCAGTTTATGAATGATTGAAAACTTTAAAAATAAAGAACTTCTGATCTAGTCCAGCTCTGGTTGGCTCGGCACATTCTGGTCATCTAGGACACTAGCTGGTCCAGCACACTATGGTTGGCTCAGCCACTCCATAGCAAAATTGTTAGTCCCAATACCGGCCAGCATATTTTTATTTTTTTTTTGTGTATGGTACATATGGGTACCCGTGCATACTGGCAAATACCATTTTGGACTTTTTGCTATATATTATAAATGTAAAAAAAAACAATTACAATTACCTAGAAATTTTAATGTACATTCTATGACATTTAATTCAACACCAAATCATTTAAGCATGACATAAACATGTAATCCAACACCATCTCCAGTTGTTAAGCATAATTATTAACTCAACAAAGAACTTTATGTATCAGGGCTGTTTGTTCTATAGGCCTGTCGTTTTATATTTGTTCTAGATTGAAGCAAGCACAATATGCCAGCTTAAAAATTCACATAAAAACGTTTCCCTAATCTGAAAGCAAACAGATTTTGAATATGGAGCAGAGAGTGAGAGATGGAGAGAGTGAATTATATATATAAACGGAGAGGGAGGGCTTTTAACTCACCGATCTGGTCTTTTAAAGCTTCAGGTGATCTTCTCTACCTAGGAAAGCAGCTTCAAGCCTTGGAGAGTAAAGCACTCTGTTGCTAGTCGCCTTTGCCTCAAAGTCAAAACCAAAAGGTTAGGGCTGAATGACTGAAAGGTTTGGGCAAACACTTGGGAATCAAAGGTTCGTGTATCAGACTGGTATAACCGTATATCGAAATTTACCAAATTTCTGCGGTATAAGCGAAACATCCGGGTAAGCATAAAGATTTTCAACAAAATGAAACTTCATGTAAGAGTTCCCATTTCTGGTCTGGTATGGTACATCTCAGCCAGTATGGGATGGGATTAATAACTTTGCTCCATAGGGTGGCCTTCTAAGCTGAGCTCTATCGAGCCACTTGAATCGATATCTTCAGAAAGTTGACATGTCGGATACCCCCTCATCCATGTTTTATGACCCTATCCATGTCCGGAAACCATGGAATAACTTCAACATTATTGGTAAAAGGTTGTTGCTGTGAGACTTTTATACACATTCATACTATTGCAAACCAGCGGTTTCAACTTTGTGCCAAGAAATGCTCTTCTCTTTGATAACTGGATCAATAATAAGAAAATACTTTATCCCCTTCCCAACTCAATGTTTTGAGTATGTGCACTATCTGTTCAATTCTTGCATGAGAAAAATCACCAATTGTGAACTTCTCAACAACTCCCTTCACTTCAATCAGACTATGGCCAGGTTCCTTCTTCAATCCACTACCCTTCAGCATCTTTCTTGCCTCTGCAACACAATTCCACATTCCGTCTGAAGCATATAAATTTGACAATAGAACATAGGGTGAAGTAGTGACAAGCTCACGTTTCAAAAGCTTTCTTGCCAAATGTTCCCCAATTAAAACATCCCCATGCAATCGACAAGCAGAAAGCAAGCTCACTAAAACAACTGGATCATGCCCAAAAGGAAAAATTTTCATGTATTCTACAGCCTCCTTTAGTCTTCCAGCTCGTCCAAGTAGATCTATGAGGCAAGAGAAATGCTCAATGTCAGGAGCAATCCCATAGATTTCATTCATAGAATTGAAGTAGGCTTGGCCCTCGTCCACAAGCCCTGCATGATTGCACGCTGTGAGAAGTGCAATAAATGTAACAGAATCTGGCTTCAAACCAAGTTCCTTCATCTGCTCAAACAGTTCTAGGGCCTTTGCCCCATGCCCATGATTTCCAAATCCAGCTATGATGCTATTCCATGATACAAGATTGTGACTGCCCATTTTATTAAAAACATTTTGTGTATATCCAATGCAACCACATTTAGCATACATGTTTACTAGTGCATTATCAACACCTACATCTCCATCCAGCTTTGTTCTGATCAGATGAGCATGAATCTGCTTGCCATGGCGTACAGAAGCAATGCCGGCACATGCAGCAAGAGCACTCGCATATGTGAAATCATCAAGCCATAAACTAATTACATTTGTCATCTCTTTGAAAATACTCAAACCCTTTGCATGATCATCACAATGAGAACAAGCAGCAATAAGGGTATTCCATGAAATGACATCTTTCTCTTCAATCAATCTGAAGACCTTCTGTGCTTCTTCTATCATACCAAACTTCGAGTACATTGTTATTATCACATTACCGATAAAAGGGGTGGAGTCAAGTTTGAGCTTGACTGTTTGGCAATGCAATTGCATTCCTCTACTCAAATCATCTGCAGTGCTGCAAATTCCCAACACTCCGACAAAAGTAAAACGGTCTGGGACCAGACCTTGTTGGCACATTTTTCTGTAAACTTCAAACCCTTTATCCGGTTGTTTGTTTTCTACTAACCCAGCAATCATTGCATTATAAGACACCGAATTCAGCTCAGATGTACTACTAAAAACTGTTAAGGCATCACTACATTGACCACATTTCATGTACATCGAGATAAGTGAGTTGGAAACAAAAGAAATGAAAGAGTACCCAATTTTCACAGATAAAGCATGAATTTGTTGCCCTTGTGTCAAAGCCAAGAGACTAGCACAAGCACTTATAGCACTGGCAAGTAAATATTCATTGGGCACGGGCACAAGACCCATTTTAGAGAAAAGGTCAATAGCCATTCTGGGTTCCTCAGCTTGGCCATAACCAGAGACCATAGCTGACCAAGAAACAAGGTTTCTCTCAGACATCTCATCAAACACCTTGCGTGCAAAGGTGATGTTGCCACACTTTGCATACATGTTGAGAATGTGATTGCAGACAATTACATCGGACTGCAAGCCTGACTTGACTACGGAAGCATGAAGGGAAGTCCCATATCGAAAGGCCTTGGTTTTGGAGCAATGGTGTAAAAGAAACCCAATTGTTTCAGGGGCAAATAGAGAGAGAATACCCATTAAAGCAAAGAAGTTTTTTCTTTGGCAACCTATATATCAGAAAGCATCACATATAGAGAAGAAATATAAATAGATATATAAAGCATTGTTTGTTCCTTCACTCCATTTGAACAGAGATGATTGCAATCAAATTTGGTGGTTTCGAAGAGCATGAATTGGATTACCAGAGGATAGTGACTTTTTCGCAACTACTACTACTACTACCTCCTTTTTTTTGCTTTTTTCCCTAATATAATTTGAGTAAGGATCCCTTTTATCTTCAAATATTTTTATCTCCTTATCTCAAATCATTCATAATCATTGGATTATATGAGAATATTAAAACATATTCAATAATTATGAATGGCTTGAGACAGGAGACATAATATTTGGGGACAGGAATCCTTGGACCTTACGTGTAGGTCTACCAAGTGAAATTATTGTCTAATTGATCTTATGATAATTAATGACAGTTTTTATCATATATTATTAAAATATGTTATTAATAGTTAATTTTCAACGACAGTTTAAAAATTATC
Organism: Camellia japonica; assembly: GCA_030407325.1. NCBI lineage: Eukaryota > Viridiplantae > Streptophyta > Magnoliopsida > Ericales > Theaceae > Camellia > Camellia japonica. The sequence goes on along the minus strand of JAPPVO010000013.1, from coordinate 106,997,890 downwards.
ATAAAAAATATCACTAATTATAAGTTTTAGCGATAATTAAAAAAAATTATAAGAAAAAAGTCATTAATCATAAGTTTTAAAGATAATTTATAAAAATCGCAACAAAAAAATCACTAATTATCAATTTTTTGTGACATGTTAAAAAAGGTCTAAAAAAATATTTTTGCAACGATTGTATTATAATTTATTTTCAATAGGATTTGATGGGAATTAAATCCAACTTTTATGAACTATTGGTAATTTACCCTTTGTTTTTCAATCAAAGACAATAATACGGGTAATTCTATTTCCACACACTAATTTCACTCAGTTCATACACTTAATGAAAATTTTTATTAATACAATTTTGTCCTAAAATAAAAATATTATAATACCCCTCATCTTCTTGTATTCAAACCCTATTTCTAAAACACCACAACCATCATCTATCGCCAGTGCCACCTCTCTCATTCGCCATCCCCTCCTGTCGTCTCTTTTCTTATCTATTTGCGATCACTTTTCCCTATGAACCATATACTCCCACAAGTCTCTCACCATGAATTACTCAATGTTGACTATAGAGGTCTAGGATGGAGGGAGATGAGCTAGAAGTGGCGATGGTGGTGGCGATGGAGGATTGAAAGTGACGGCAACAATAGTAAAAGATAAGTGAAAAAAAAAAAAAAAAAAAACTTCTTATTTCAATATGGTTTAATCTTTTTAGGGGTAAAAAAATTTAAACATTTAAAAAAAAAATTGGATATTTATTTTTATCAAATTAATTTATATTTTTCTCATAAAAATTTCAAAAAATTGATTTAAAAATTGAAACCAAACATAGGCTTGGGGCTTTAAAATTGAAAATGAGGGTAATATTATAATATAGAGATGTGTATTGAGAATTTATATTTTTATAAATGTGTATTGAGAAAGTGTTCATTAAATGTGTGTACTGAGAGAAATTAGTGTGTGAAAATATAATTACCCCAAGTAATACTGTATGTTTGGTTAGGAGAAAAAAGAAAATAAATGATTAACTAAGTTATAAAAGGCAGTGGCTTGCCTCCCGTCCAGATCTGGACTGGAGGGTCCAGTCCGGCCTATTGGGCCTATTTTTGGGCCCCTTTTCGATAATCCAAACCGTTCATATTTTAGGGTTCGTTGAGTACATTATCCCTGTAAAAAATCACGTTGATCGGATAACAGATACTATGTATTCGGATCACTTTTTTATGAACCGTTAATTTCTAACCGTCCATTTTTTTCCAAACAAAAGTAATCCGAATACATAGTATCTGTTATCTGATCGACGTGATTTTTTAAGGGATAATATACTCAATGAATACTAAAATATGAACGGTTTGGATTATCGAAAAGGGGCCCAAAAATAGGCCCAATGGGCCGGACTGGACTGGACTGTCCCAGATTTAGACTGGAGACAATCCAGAGCCGTTATAAAATCACTTTCATTAAATTAGTTAAAATATTTTCATTAAATTAGTTAAAATTTTGTTAGATTTAGACGTAAAAGTTACCTATTTCTCATTTTTGCTATATATCTTTTTAAGTATGTTGCTCAACAAAATTTCTATTCTTTTTCTATATTATTTAAATATTATTTTTATTTATTTTAATTTAAAATTATTTTCTATAAACTCAGCACAATTAATTTCAAAATATGAATTGGTTTTAATTTTCTGAATTCAATTTTTTTAAAATTGAGTTTTTTTATTTTTATTTTTCGTACTTTTTTGTCTTTAGTGAATGTTTTTTAAATTTTAAGTAATTTTTTTTATTTTTTTAGATGCATCCTAGTTAGATGTATCCGAAAAGTAAAATATTTGTGAAAAAATATTTTAAAAAATTAATAAATATACAAAAATAGGAAAAATGTATTGAATTTTCAATTTTTTTTTTGTATTTAGTGAATTTTTTTTATAGATTTTTTTCACAAATATTATACTTTTTAAGTGTATTTATGTTAGGTGTGCCTAAAAATTTTAAAATTACTTAAACTATTGAAAAAAATTTAGTAAAAATAAAAAAATACGGAAAATAGAATTATTTGAAAAGTGAATTATGGAAATTAAAATCAAACAGAGTGAATATTTTTTAATATTTGATTAGATGACAACATTAGTTACATTTGTTCTGCAAAAACTAAAATGACTAACTTGATAGTTAGTTTGATGGAATCGAAATTTAGTGAATTATTCACTATTTTAGCTAAATAATGAAAATAACTAGTTTGATAGAGATGTTTTATGAGAAAATAATTTGTTTGGATAGATAAGAGAAAATAAAATATCAGCTTGCTTGGTTCCATTTTTTCAAAAATACTTTTCAGAAAAATTCTACTTTCTTATTTTTCGTGTTTTTTTTTTTTTGTTTTTACTGAATGTTTTTAATATTTTAAGCAATTTTTTTTTATTTTTTAGACACATCTAACATAAATACACCTAAAAAGTAAAAAAAAAATTGTAAAAAAAATCTTTTAAAAATTCACTAAATACCAAAAATACAAAAAATACAAGAATTCAGTACATTTTTTGTATTTTTATGTATTTATTAATTTTTTAAAATATTTTTTCACAAATGTTTTACTTTTTAGATATATCTAAGTAAGGTGCATTTAAAAAAGTAAAAAAAAAATGTTTAAAATTTTAAAAATATTCACTAAAAACAAAAAAAATGCAAAAATTAAAAAACCCAATTTTTAAAAAACTTAATCCAGAAAACTCAAACCAAACACAATAATATTGATTTCTCTCTTATCTTATTTGGTTAAGCTATATAAAAGAAAAGAAAAGAAAATAAATGATGTAATGTTATGTTACCGAATTAACTTTTTTTTATGTTTATTTTTTTATAGGTGTTAGTCTTTTTATTTGTTCTATATCTAAAAAGGTAATTTTGGTATTATAATAAAATAGTATTTAGTGATTTCATTTATCTCCATTTCTTTTCATTTTTGGAGAGATTGAAAATAGGAGTTATGAAAGAAATGTGTTTCTCTCTATTTCTTTCCATTTTTTTTTTTAATTTTCTCTCCAAATCACTCAAACCAAACAAAGTGTAAGATTTTGATTAATCACTCAAACCAAACAAAGTATAAGGTCTCTTTAGGGTGAACTAAAGCTAACTTATTGCCTTATTATTTGGATTACCTTATCTTTCTACTTTTATGCATATCTTTTTACAATAAGTAAAAAAATAGCATATAAGCGATACTCAAAACAATTATAAATACATGTTTAAATCATACTTATTTTAAAAAAATGTCTACAAATTAAATTATATTTGTAGATTAATTTTTTTAAGCCAAATTTTATTCAAAAATATATGATCGACCTAATTAATTCCAAAAATGATTTATTTAAAAGGCACTAAAATTTCAACCGTTCGAAAAAACAAAGTGAGTCTAATTAAGGCTTTGTTTGGCAAGTGATTTTTTTAGTCAAAAAGTCAAAAAGTTACTAAAAAAATAAAAAATGCAACAATCCATACCAAAAAGTCAAAGATTCCATTTTCTCTCTACTTTTTGCACATCATTTTGTAAAAAGCCAAAAAGTCATCCCAAATATACTAATTTTTTTTACATCACATTTTAACCAAAAAACTAAAAAAGTTACTAAAAAAACCTATTTTCAAACGAGGCCTAATTCTAACCCCCTAGCATCCCTTTCACTGGTGATCACCCTTATTGCTACATTTGACCAACACAACCCTCTTTCTCTTCTTTTTCTTTTTCTTTTTCTTTTGTTATTATTATTATCATTATTTTTTTTTTGTAGATCTCTCTCTTTCTTTTGCGACTGTATAGAAAGAGCGAGGCTAGTTTGCGATAGAGGTAGGGTTTGAGAAGCACGATAGGAGAGGGGAGCTTCTATATGCACACACCATATCCCCTCTTCTCACACACTTAATGAGAGAGTGTGTTGAAAAGTTGTGTGTGAAGGATGTGTACAGAGAGAGAGAGTGGTGTGTGTAAATAGATGCTCCCATAGGAGAGGGGTGAGGAGCATGGCTAAGTTGCAATGGGGTCAAGGGGTGACGATGGGTAATAGAAGCACTACAACAAAAAAGGGCTTTTACGGCGCGCAATGTACGTCGTAAAAGCCCTTCTATGAAGTGCAAGCGCACGTCATATTATGAACAGTCATGGAAAGTCATTCACTGACATGCTTCGTACGCCGTTAAAAACTATTTAATGACAGATTTTGTGTGTCGTTGTTACTTTTTCTACGACATGTTATAGTACGCCGCTAAAAACTATTTAATGGCAGATTTTGTGCGTCGTCGTTACTTTTTCTACGACTACTTTTGCGCGCCGTTAATTGGTGAGACAAACAACAACGCTGATTGTACGCCGTAAAATATATAATACAACGACTTGCTCAGCCTGCCGTAGATAAGTAGTGTTGGAAAAAATGGTTTTATATAGGCATATTTTTTAGCCCAATTTGGGTGGACCCCAAATGTTGTTTGGGGTGGGTCCGAAGAGGTGAAGACAGAACGTCGAAACCATTTATGAGTGAATGGAAAGTTGACGTCATTTTCGAGTCTAACATTAATTTTTTAGATAAAATTCATTTGAATTTTTTCAATAAAAAATTATTGTGGGAATTTAATTTAATTCTAAATTCAAAATTTTGGATTCCTGAGTGGTTTCCTAAAGTTTGTAATTGTGGGAATTTAATTTAATTCTAAATTCAAATTTTAAGTTCCTAAGTGGTTTCATAAAATTTGTACCTCTTATTTTATTTATTAAACTATTTAATTTGTTTAATATATATATTCAATAGTTTAATATATATATATATATATATTTTAAATAGTTTAATTAATAAATTAAAGTTCCATCAGTTTGCTATAGATGTACAAACGGACAAATTCTCAATAACGGACAAAAGGTTTGAATAATTTTATTCAAATAGGCAACGGTCAGTTATCATACCGTACCTGTTCGAGTCCTATGCACCTGTTCGGGTCAAAATTTATTTGGCTATATATACTTTCTATTCCAGCAGTCTGAGGGGTTGGTTTTTTTTTTTTGTTTCCTATCCAAAGAAGAAAAATTCAGTCTGTTGATTTTTTGCATTTGCTGTTCAGAATTTTTCTTTTGTATTTTATTTCTTCATTCTAGTTTTAGAATAAATATTTCAGAGAGTTAGAACACAGGTTTGGTTCGCCGAACAAATTTATTTGAAGTGCTTCTATAAATTTGTGAAGATCATTGTATCCTGCGAGATAGACGCCATTCAATCGTAAGCACCGTAGCGGGGCGAATCTGTCTTAAGGACAGAGTGTCACACACTCGACTTGGTCTTGTAATTTTTATTTGGTTCAATAAATAAATCCGGTATGTAATTTATTTATTTTGTTTGATTTTATTTCAAGTTATTTTTTTTTACACAGAAGATTGTTCCTACAATCTTAAGACAGATATAAATTATTCTGTTTACAGAATTTTTCGTTTGTTTCCTTTTCTAAGAAAATTATTTTCTGTAGATTTACAAAATAATATTCTGGTTGGAAAAACAAATAGTGATTATATGCTATTTGACAGATAGTAGTAATATACTGTCTATTTTCTTTGACAACTAGTAGTACGATACTGGTGTCATTAACAATTCAGAATATATTTTTGTGAAATTTTGTTAGAAAATTAATTTTAGTTTTTAGAAATTATTTTCTGTGTTTTCATTAATTAAAATTTTGTTTCAGTTTTTTAATTATTGGAGTGTTACAAGAGATTTACATTTCTGTGTGAAATTAATTTGGTTAAATAAAATTTTATTTTATTTTCAAATTAATTGGAAAAATAAAAGTTATATTTTTTTTTCTTTTATTTTTTTTTACAGAATTTAATTTCTTGTGTGGAATTAATTTGGTAGAATAAACTTTTATTTTATTTCCAAATTAATTGAAAAAAATAAAAGTTATATTCTTATTTCTTTTATTTTACAGAATTTAATTTCTTGTGGGGAATTAATTTGGTTGAATAAAATTTTATTTTATTTCCAAATTAATTGGAAAATAAAAGTTACATTTTGTTTTGTTTCTTTTATTTTAACAGATTTTATATCTGTTGTTTTGGTTTAATTTGTTTAAATAAAATTTTATTTTATTTTCAAATTAATTGGAAATAAAAGTTACAATTTTTGTTTCTTTTATTTTTTACAGAATTTTAAATTATGTGTTTTTTGGTTTTAATTTTCTGTGTAGTATTAAATTTTGATTATAATTGTGGTTTATAATTTAGAATTTATGGCTACTAAAACTGGTCAAACTAATGTTCAGACCAGTACTGGTATGGTGATTGCCATTACGCCAACCTCTCCGTATGTTGGGACTATGCCAGTGAATTATGGTGGAAAGCCAGAGAAGTTCTTAAGAACTGATTTTCGTAAAGGCAAAGGAAGATCAAGTAAGAAGGTTGCTAAAGCCAAAATGACCAAAATGGATAACATTTCCAATGGTGTAGATGTCATAGATCTTTCTGCAGTTGTTTCCGCGGCAAATCTTATCGCAAATCCTAAGTAATGGTGGGTGGACACTGGTGCTACTCGCCATATCTGTACCGATAAAAAGATGTTCACATCTTATTCTATAGTGGACAGTGGTGAACAACTTTTTATGGGCAACTGCTCGACTTCTAAAGTTGAAGGACAAGGAAAGATTGTACTTAAGATGACATCTGGAAAGGAACTCATTCTCAACAATGTGTTGCATGTACCAGACATTCGCAAGAATTTAGTTTCCGGATCTTTGTTGAGTAAGAATGGGTTTAGACTGGTTTTTGAAAATGACAAGTTTGTACTTACCAAAAACATGATGTATGTAGGAAAATGTTATATGTCTGATGGCCTTTTCAAGTTAAATGTAATGACTGTTGTACCCTCTGGTATTAATAATACTACATCTTCTTCTTACTTACTTGAGTCTTCAAATTTATGGCATGGTAGATTAGGACATGTTAATTATGGATCTTTGCGAAGATTAATTAATATGGAATGTTTACCTAAATTTAACATTGATTCAAATCATAAATGTGAAATTTGCGTTGAGGCAAAATTATCTAAAACTCCTTTTCATTCAATTGAAAGAAGTACGAAACCACTTGAATTAATTCATAGTGACATTTGTGATTTTAAATCAATTCAAACCAGAGGTGGGAAAAAATATGTAATCACTTTTATAGATGACTATACTAGATATAGTTATATTTATTTAATTCGAACCAAGGATGAAACTTTGGAAACTTTCATTCAATATAAGAATGAAGTTGAAAATCAACTTGGTAAGAAAATCAAGAAACTTAGAAGTGATAGAGGTGGTGAATATGAATCACCTTTTGGTGAATTTTGTAAAGAACATAGAATAATTCATCAAACCACCGCTCCTTACTCACCTCAGCAAAATGGAATTGCTGAAAGGAAAAATAGGACTTTAAAAGAAATGATGAATGCCATGTTAATCAATTCTGGATTACCTCAGAACTTGTGGGGGGAAGCAATACTTTCTGCTAATTATATTTTAAATAAAGTACCCCGAAAGAAAGTGGATCAAACACCTTATGAAATGTGGCATGGTAGAGTACCATCCTACAAATACTTAAAAGTGTGGGGGTGTTTGGCTAAAGTGGCTATTCCTAGTCCTAAAAAGACTAAGATAGGTCCTAAGACCATTGATTGCATTTTCATTGGTTATGCCAAGAATAGTAGTGCATATCGGTTTTTGATTCATAAATCAGAACATTCCGAAATGCATGTAAATACTATTATTGAGTCTCGGAATGCATCTTTCTTTGAACATGTATTTCCAAAGAAGACTGGACAAGAGACTAGTACTAATAAAAGATCTTTTGATGCTATTACTAGTCAGGATCAAGAACATGATCAAGAACAAGAGTTAGATCAAAATGAGGAAGAGGAACTTAGGCGTAGTAAACGTGCTAGAACCTCAAAATCGTTTGGTCCAGATTTTCTAACATATTTGTTAGAAAATGAGCCTTTAACTTTTAAAGATGCTATGTCCAGTCCTGAAGCTCCTTTATGGAAAGAAGCTGTCAACAGTGAAGTTGAATCCATCTTGCAAAATCACACTTGGGAATTAGTGGACTTGCCACCAGGTTGTAAACCTCTTGGGTATAAGTGGATTTTCAAAAGAAAATTGAAAGTGGATGGATCAATCGACAAATACAAGGCAAGACTTGTAGTCAAAGGTTTTAGACAAAAAGAAGGTCTAGATTACTTTGACACATACTCACCGGTTACTAGAATAACATCCATTAGAATGCTAATTGCCATTGCATCTCTATACAATCTAGAAATTCATCAAATGGATGTTAAAACCGCTTTCTTAAATGGTGAGTTAAATGAAGAAATTTACATGGAACAACCTGAAGGATTTTCTGTTCCAGAGAAAGAAAAGAAAGTGTGTAAATTGGTTAAATCATTATATGGTTTAAAACAAGCGCCAAAGCAATGGCATGAGAAATTTGACAAGGCAATGATGTCAAATGGATTTAAAATTAATGAGTGTGACAAATGTGTTTGTATTAGAAACACAGACAAAGGTTATGTCATTGTATGTCTTTATGTAGATGATATGCTCATCATTGGTAGTAATAATGATATGATTAACACTACTAAGAAAATGTTGAATAAACATTTTGACATGAAGGACATGGGCATTGCTGATGTAATTCTTGGTATAAAAATTACCAAAACATCAGACGGATATGCTTTGTCACAATCTCATTACATTGAGAAAATACTTGACAAATTCAGCAAAGATGATGATCATCTTGCTAGAACTCCTGTAGATGTTAATTTGTATCTTTCTAAGAATATACAGGAAAGTATTTCTCAATTAGAGTATGCTCAAATTATTGGAAGCTTAATGTACTTGATGAACTGAAAGCAATTATAAGGGTTCTAAGATATCTCCGATTTACTCGTAACATTGGGCTTCATTATACTAAGGATACTGTGATGCAAATTGGATATCGGATACTAGAGACTCGAAGTCCACCAGTGGGTATGTCTTTACTCTTGGTGGGGCGGCTGTATCTTGGAAATCTTCCAAACAGACTTGTATTGCTAGGTCTACTATGGAATCTGAATTCATAGCTTTAGACAAAGCAGGGGAAGAGGCAGAATGGCTTCGCCACTTCCTTGAAGATATTCCAATATGGCCAAAACCGGTGCCTGCTATATGCATACATTGCGATAGTCAATCAGCTATAGGTAGAGCACAGAGTCATATGTATAACGGTAAGTCACGACACATTCGTCGTCGACATAACACCGTAAGACAACTACTCTCTAATGGAATTATTTCCATAGAATATGTTAAGTCTAAAGACAACATAGCGGATTCACTAACCAAAGGGTTAGCAAGAGAGTTAGTTGAGAATTCATCGAGGGGAATGAGACTTAAGCCTATTAAATAAGAGTTACCACAACGGCAACCCAACCTAGTTGACTGGAGATCCCAAGATCTAGGTTCAAAGGGACAACCGAGTTGTGAATGACTCAGAAGAATCACATCGACGGGAAGGTTTGGCACCTCGATGTCGGCTCTTCGCCACCTGGGGCTGTAGTATATTCCAAGGGTTGGGCTGTTCGCCCATTAAAGCGGTACGTGAGCTGGGTTCAGAACGTCGTGAGACAGTTCGGTCCATATCCGGTGTGGGCGTTAGAGCATTGAGAGGACCTTTCCCTAGTACGAGAGGACCGGGAAGGACGCACCTTTGGTGTACCAGTTATCGTGCCCACGGTAAACGCTGGGTAGCCAAGTGCGGAGCGGATAACTACTAAAAGCATCTAAGTAGTAAGCCCACCCCAAGACGAGTGCTCTCCTATTCCGACTTCACTGGGGAGTCTAACTCCTACCCATTTTTATGATGACATAGTGATGTCTGCAGCGTTATAGGTTAAGTAATACTTTTAATGATTCTTATATCTAGGTTAACCTAGTGGAGTATAGCAGGATACTCTTCATAAGAATCACCTATGTGAGTGTGAACTGGGCCGGTTCTGTGAGATTTGTGAAGGGCTACAATTCTCTAGAACACTCATGAAGACCAGGTTGTTCAGGGCCAAAATGAACACAATAATGAGAACTAAACTGTGTCTGGGAATATACTGTTTGAGTTCTATTGTCTTGGTTTACATAAACGGCTGAACAGTTCAAGACATCATGTTTACTGGTTAGCTAGTAAATCCGATAGTGTCTCACAAGGGAAGGTTCAAAGCCAAAAGCTACCTATCCTTTGCAGAATATTTCCAATTTCTAAACTCTCTGATTAGATCATGTTGTTGCATTTTCTCTCCGTCAAATTCCATTCAAGTGGGGGATTGTTGGAAAAAAATGGTTTTATATAGGCATATTTTTGAGCCCAATTTGGGTGGACCCCAAATGTTGTTTGAGGTGGGTCCGAAGAGGTGAAGACAGAACGTCGAAACCATTTATGAGTGAATGGAAAGTTGACGTCATTTTCGAGTCTAACATTAATTTTTTAGATAAAATTCATTTGAATTTTTTCAATAAAAAATTATTGTGGGAATTTAATTTAATTCTAAATTCAAAATTTTGGATTCCTGAGTGGTTTCCTAAAGTTTGTAATTGTGGGAATTTAATTTAATTCTAAATTCAAATTTTAAGTTCCTAAGTGGTTTCATAAAATTTGTACCTCTTATTTTATTTATTAAACTATTTAATTTGTTTAATATATATATTCAATAGTTTAATATATATATATATATATTTTAAATAGTTTAATATATATATATATATTTTAAATAGTTTAATTAATAAATTAAAGTTCCATCAGTTTGCTATAGATGTACAAACGGACAAATTCTCAATAACGGACAAAAGGTTTGAATAATTTTATTCAAATAGGCAACGGCCAGTTATCATACCGTACCTGTTCGAGTCCTATGCACCTGTTCGGGTCAAAATTTATTTGGCTATATATACTTTCTATTCCAGCAGTCTGAGGGGTTGGTTTTTTTTTTTGTTTCCTATCCAAAGAAGAAAAATTCAGTCTGTTGATTTTTTACATTTGCTGTTCAGAATTTTTCTTTTGTATTTTATTTCTTCATTCTAGTTTTAGAATAAATATTTCAGAGAGTTAGAACACAGGTTTAGTTCGCCGAACAAATTTATTTGAAGTGCTTCTATAAATTTGTGAAGATCATTGTATCCTGGGAGATAGACGCCATTCAACCGTAAGCACCGTAGTGGGGCGAATCTGTCTTAAGGACAGAGTGTCACACACTCGACTTGGTCTTGTAATTTTTATTTGGTTCAATAAATAAATCCGGTATGTAATTTATTTATTTTGTTTGATTTTATTTCAAGTTATTTTTTTTACACAGAAGATTGTTCCTACAAGTAGAACATACCACGACGTACATGGAATGTCGTGGAATATTTCATATAATGACCTAATTTGTTTGCTGTAGAATGTGCATTATTATTATTATTATTTTTAATTCAATAGGTTCTATTTTAACCTGTTTTGTATAATCTAACACACATTACAAACAAGTTTCACAAAATATCAATTAACCATCAAAATATTGTTTCAAGCATAAAAAATAAACTACATCCATAAATTATGAACATTCAAAAATTGTCAATACATTCCAAACATCCAAAAATTAACCGTAAGTTCAAAACAACCCAAAAAGACTATCTTTAAGTTCTAAATTCAACAAAAAAGTTAAAAACCATCCAAAACTGTATCATATACAAGTTTGTAAACAAAATCCAAAACTATTAAAAGATTATAGAAATCTATTCATCAAAGTCCTCAAAAACTAGCCATCACTATCATCATCGTCACTGCTACTATTGGGCTCATACTCATTATCTGAACCATCTGTTAGGCAAATGCACCTCACATGTTACAATTCTGAGAAATTTAAGTTAACAATAGTCAAGATTTCTAGCCAAGAAGATAAACAATATGAGATGTCAACTGATAGAAAGCACTTACCCTGACTATGTGAACTCCTGCATAACAGAAGTAGTTTTCCTTACAAGTTGAGTGACAGGAATTGATTCCTACACATTACCATCATCAGATCACATTGCAAGTTATAGTAGCTATAAAAGCTGTAATATTTTACAACAAAAAAATACATATAGCATAAACTTGTGATTTCCCAAATGAATTGGCAAGGGTACTTCATGTATCCAATGTCACATTGAGCAACATCTAAATAACATGAACCATTACTAACATATACTTGTCCATTCAAGAAACTACAAAAATGTGACCTTTAGGAAGAGCTACACACTAGTAAGAAGACGAAACTCACTGTACACGTGCACCACCTTCTTAGACCAACTTTTAACCAAACATTCTCATTCTTATCAAAAGTAATAAACAAAATCATGGAATGAGAAGTAGAAAAGGAAATTCCTTTTTGAGAAGCCAATAAATAATATTATAGAAGCTAATTTGGCCTTCATTAAACACTTAAATTTTGGTAGAAAAAATTAAAATGGAGGTTGAACCAAATATGTTGGTAATGGTCATTAGGAGCCTTTAATCCATCTAGAGAGACAAAGAAAGTTCCTAGATAGGGAAGAAAGAGGGTGAAAGATATGTCAAAATTCCGGAGATAAAATCATATTTTGATCAGTCATTTGGTCATTTTGATTTCACTTATCACCATATTGCAGTTCTCATGTCATACAGAGATCACTTATCACCTTTGTTTCTATATAATTCACGAATTTCATCACAAGAGTTACAACAATCATCATCTAACTGCAAAATAGCAAGAATTGGGGAAAATCGATAAGCAACAGAAACAGAAACTTCTTTCATAATATGGGTTGAGTTTGCACAACAAAATATAATGAACTGAATATGTCCAGCTCAATAATCCATAACTCTTATGAAAATTTCTTGTATAAGCTTAGAATTAAATATTCAACTTAGCAATGACACACAAGGCCATAGAAAAACATACCACTTCCGCACCACAGTATGAACCACAATATGTCTCATTGTGTTCAAGCCTCCCACCATGTCTCTGTAAAGGCTTTTCAATTTGTGCCATTGATAAAAAAGTCAGAAGATAAGGAAAATCTGAGAGGAAAAAAACAGAACATAACCAAAAAAAAAAAAAAGAGCAAAAAAATTGCTCACAGATCTGGCACTTACAGATCTGGCAGTGCTGCCTATTAGAGCAGTTTTAAATGCCATCAAGATGATCAAGAATGAAGGACTGGAGCAGATTGATCCTCTAATCATCACTCAAGCTTCATTGCTAAGTATGTTTCTCATCCTTCACTATAAATTTAAGAATCCAATGTTCCAACTCACAAATTCATGCACTATGTTATTTCACCAGAGAAGACAATTCATGCACTTCCAGATGATAAAAATGCTCACCAAATAGCACCCCATCCAACACCATTATCAGTTGATCGTATATGTCTGCATTGGCACATGTTCCTTGCAAGTCAGCTGTAATTCCATTAATGCTTGACATTATAATAAATTATTAACTCCAAGACCATACTATATACTGAAAACAGACTATTCATTACACCTGCACTTAACCAATGATAGACATAAGTGACAGTTCTGTCATCCCTTAACTGAAGCATAAGCGTTCAATGCATTTGATTTGACAAAAATGGGAAAACAGTAAGAAAAGCATGAAGGCATTACCAATAAGCTACTGTATTCAATATTTGCTAGTAAAAATAGTCCATTTCATCTAGAAAATAGGAGATGTAAAATAAGGATTCCAAAAGACCTCAAAAAAAGTGAACGCGATATTTAGCCCCAAAGTTCCATCCAATACACATAAGTTAAGGTTGGGGCTAGATATCTAGCCAGACAATGTACAGCACAGTACAGTCTCTGCCATCTATGGGAACTATATGATTAAGAGCTTATACAAGGATGGGAATAAACTTTTGTAACAATCTGTTATCTAGGTGAGGCAGTGGATAATTGTCAGCAATTCACAAACTGAAGCAGATTGGAATGAACTCACCCCAGATGGGAATGAACTCAACCCAAATGTACATTTCATAACTTTTGGAAGCATGATGATAGTATATCACAGTCACACTGCATAAATCCATTTGTATTTATCAAAAAAAAAAAAAAAAAACTGCATAAATCCATTTGTGCATGGAGAAATGTAGAACATGTTATCTATGGAGAAAAATTAACGATTCATGTTTTCTTATCTGTTCGTGTCCTAGTCTGCTCATTGATTGCTTTGGAATGAATAGAAGCACATGCCCTATACCAACATCATACAAACAAAATTTAAGACAGACAATTGATTTGGTCTTATTGGAAAGACCATAAAAAAGATCATCCTCAGAGCTAGCTAATATAGAGGTGCATAATTTACCGGATGATCGAAAGATAAAATGTTCGATTCAATCTAATCAAATAGAATGGGGAAAGAATAAAGCAACATGGATACTCTTACAAATTCACAAGCTTACCCAGGATTTGAGCCATCAACAGCACTGACCCAATCATCATGTAAAGAAGGTTCTTCTTCTTTTCGTGGGGCCACAACTTTTATGTATTCAATTTCTAATATTTTCTCCTGTAATAGATCAAAGATTCTGGTTAGGAATGTGCCGAAAAAGGACAAATTCATGATGAAGAAACAAAATTCTCTACAGAATAAACAAGGTATTTTCAGCTTCTTATGTGTCCCTTTCTTTAGTGCATACTCTGATTTTCCTTTTTTTATTGCTGAGCTCATACTCTGGTTTTATGCATGAAATTCTACATGAGCACTTTTCGTGCTTAAGGTTAACATCAGCAGCCACAGAACAGTGGAACTTTGGACTAGGGTGTTCAACACTATAATAGGTATAACAATAGATGTGAGAATTCGATTAAATTATCACATTTTTCATTCTCTATTAGTTTTGAAAGTAGGTTCATCTCTTTCTCGTTTTAGTAAAAATCAAGCAATGAAACAATAAGCAGAGTTTTTTAAAGAGCACAAATGATATTCCACTTGTAAAATTGTGAAACACCAATTTTAGGAAGGAAAAAAAAAGTACCGCAGAAATGCCCTTGGTGAGTAGAAATTCTTCAAGCGACATCCGAACTAGCTCTCCATTGATCAGAAAATCAAATGGTTCAGTTTTCCAATCAGCATTTCCTGGTGATGATCAGACAAAAAACTTAAAATCATAAAGTAAATAAATAAAGAATTTGTACATATCCACACATTCATGTGTGTGAGTGTTGATTTATGAACAAGCAAGTTGACTAATATAGATAAAAATATTCAAGTCAAACAGAGAATAGTATTGCAAATCACTAGCATAAAAGCTAGTGCAATCTTCAATTGTCTAGCAAACAATTCTCTAAAGACTAATAAGAGCTCACACCATCAATAGCCAATCATTTTTCAATTCAAATTAGCAAGAAAAAAAACAATCTCTTATCTTATCATATGATCACAAAACCTAGATAAAAAATAAAAAATAAAAAAGTCCATTGACTATTAATCACAGAACAACACACATATGTACATATATACATATAGACATAGATATAGATAAGAGAAGAGAAGATATGTACCAGCTTGAAGAAGGTTGTTGAGAATTGCGGACAGGCCCATGCGAGTGAGATTAGAAGGAATAGCAATGGAAGTGCTTGGAACCTTAAAAGGAGCCTGGAGTTTTGTGACGAAGCGGACCTGGATTCGCCTTGAAAACTCTTCAACATCTCCATTGATATCCATCTCTCTCTCTCTCTACACACACACAGAAGAGAGAGAAAGAGAAAACAAAACTCAGTGGAGAAGAAGAGAGGGAAGCCAATAAATTAGATCAGAGGAAGTCTAATGCAATATGGGCCGTTTTTGCGCAATCAGCGCGTTCGAGATCGCCGTTCTGACGGGTCCGACGGTAGTCCTTTGTAGACAAAGGTTCTGAAACAGTTGAGGGGAGTTTAGGATCTGGATTCGGCCTTCATCATCATCATCATCATCATCAGAGAGAGAGAGAGATTGAAATCAGAGAGAGATTGAACGGTTGTTTCTAATGATCTAAACAAGCGTATTTTTTTGACTTTTTATAAAAGCTGTGTAATGTAAAAAAATAAAAAAGTGATGTAATAAAAAAAAAAAGATAAAAAGATAAAATATTTTTAACTTCTCAAACTTGACCTGAAACTTATGTTTCATTTTGATTAGAATAAGGCAAAATAGTTATTTTTTAAGAAAAAAAATTTTGGCGTTCCAAATTTCATTTTGCTGCTTCTTTTTTATTTTTTTTTCATATATAATTCACGACATGTATTGTGCATTGTAAAAATGTAATATTTTTAACGACAGACGATATGTACATCGTAAAAAGTGTAATATTTTTAACGGCAAGCGTTGTGTGTGTCGTGAAAAGTGACGTATGTGCGTCGTGTATAATTGATGTATTAACGGCACGCTATATGCACGTCTTAGAAAGTTTTATTATTTACGGCGCTCATTGAAAGCCGTAAAAAAATCATCGTTATTATCTTTCACGGCTTATACAATAGACACGCTGTGGTTAGAAACGTATTTACGATGTGCAAAAAAAATAAATTGTAAAAGTAAAAAACTATGACGTGTATTTATTATATACCGTTAATGTGATGTCATAAAAAATCAATTTTGCTGTAGTGGAGGAAGTCGCTGCTGGAAAAAGTTAGCGAAATTTCGTGCTGGAGATGATAGAAGTGCCAAAGAAACACGTTGAGAATGGAAAAATGGGTCACGTTGCAGAGTAGTGGTGGGAGTTGTAATTTTTTTTTTTTCAAATAATTTTAAAAGGAATAAAAGTATAATTAAACATTTAAAAAATTTATGATGTAAATAGAATTATTTCTTTTTTGAAAAGTTGAAAATTAACAATTTAATTGTTAAAGTGTTATTTTTTGTTGATAGAAAAAAAATCATATACCAAAATCAAATTTTTTTTAAACTTTTAAATAAGTAAAATTTTAATTTATTTAAATCATTTTTTCTTTTTAAATTTTGAAACTATAAATTACCCACAAACTTAAATAAATAAATAAATAAAATACGAAACAAAACTTCTCACGCACGCATAAACACGCTTATATAAACGGCAAGCAACCCAATTCTGCACTCTCTTCTTCTCTGCTTCGCTGACTCGTCTTACTTTCCAAACCCTAATTCATTTAATCTTATACTTTCCGGCCGACCTACTCTCCCGATTACTGGTGAAGCCGCTTCTTCGATTCAGATCCTTTTCTGCGCATTGGGATGCCCTAATAGTTCAGATTTCATTAGGTTGCGTCTGAATCGATCAATCGAAACCAAGACCAATCTGAGAACCACTTCTATTCGGTCGATTTTGATTCGTTTGATGGTGTTGTAGAGACTGTACAGTTCGATCACCACTCAGTGCGGTGTATGCAGGTATGGCTTTCTTGTAATGGGTCGCTCTATTTGTCCCAATGGGTTTGACACCGTTGTTTTACTTAAAACTCCATGAAATTGCCGTAGGCGTATATTGTGTTCCAAAACCTAGCTAGTTATTATGTTATTATTTTGATTATGAAGTTATGGTTTATGGTTTGAAATCTAATTCATGATTTAGGGCTGAGAAGTTCCCTAGTTATCCTAATTTGAATCAAGAAGGTGGTGTACTAGCCAGTGGTGCTTTGCATTGGGTTGTGACTCAAGAACCCAAGATCTATAAAGGCGGTTTGATTGTTGGTTTCGATCTTGGGTGTGAGGAATATGAATTTTTATACTCCCTCCGTCCCAAAATATTAGTCCCTTATTTCATTTTTCATTGTCCCAAAATATTAGTCCCTCTTCAAAAATCAAGTACAAAAATAATATAAATTTCCTATTTTGCCCTTCTTTTAAATTAATAAACAATATAAAAAGTACAATTATGACATTGATATTCCCAAAAAATGTACTATCAAAAGGATAATTTTGGAAAATCAACTTTTTTCAAATGCAATAATTGTACTACCAAAAAAAGTTAGATTCCCCAAAAGGGACCATTATTTTGGGACGGAGGGAGTATGACTGTTCAGGGCTTGGAGGGATGCCTATCGGTATTTTGCTACTATTTCATAGTTGGGGTTCATTTTATGGGTGATGAAAGATTATGGAGTGAAGGAATCTTGGACCTAAGTTTGTTTCAGTTACACAACCAGATGTGGTTGGGCCTTTCTCGAATATGAGGCGATTGGTGGGGAAAAAATATTGGAACACGACACAGAAGGGCTTCTTTGGTATGACCCATAACGGAAGACGGTCGAGAAAGTCATGATTTGTGGCGAACACGAATTGTGGCAAGTGAAGATGTGGATGGGAAGCCTTGTTCCTCTCAATGGTGGTTGTGAAAGTGATCTGAAGAGATAATAAGAGCAAAATGAGAGGAACAGGTAAGCTAAAATCAATCCAATTTGCTCTTTTAATTCCATGTTTTCTATTGTATTTATATTGCTTTAATCTCTGTTGCTTTACCTTATACTCTTATTGCTGTGATGATTGATATAATTTTGACAATATTATTCATGAAGTATGTCATTCGCTAATACATATATATGACGTGCATACATTTTTTTTCTTCTAATATTTAATATGGATTTTGGCTGCTTAGGCTTCGTTTGGGAAGTTAAAAGCCATACTTTTTTGGCTATTTTAGTCACAAAAAACAAAATAGGCTTTTTAGCCAAAAAGCCTATAACATATACCAAAAAGTCAAAGATTCCTTTTTCTTTTTACTTTTTGCACATCTTTTCGTAAAAAGTAAAAAAATTACCCCAAATATACTAATTTTTTTTACCTCATATTTTAGTTAAAAATTCAAAAAATTACTAAAATAGCTTATTCCTAAATGAGGCTTAAGACAAAACATCACATCCAACCCATAATCATTACATTCTTTCTCTCACAAAAAAGTCAAAAAAGCCAAAAAAGTCAAAAACCCTTCCCAAACTAGGTTTTTTAGCCTCAGACTAAAATAGTAAAAAAAAAATCAAAAAGCCAAAAAACTAACCCACTTTCCAAATGAAGCCTTAACTAGTTTAGAGTTCTTACCCATAGATTAAAGTAGGGGTTGAAATACATTCTCTAATATTTTGAATAAATTTTTCTAGAAAACCAAAGCATTCCACAATCTCATTAATGTATCCCGTACTACCCAGTCTTGTGTTTTAGCTATATCCATCTTAATTGTCATAAGAACATCTTTTACTTTCTTATTCTTTGGGGTGTGCATGACCTCCTGAGCCAGAATGGTTGTCTTATCACCTATGTGCCTATTCAAAACAAAAGAAGTTATGTCGGAGCTAATAAGGAATCAAGAATAGACGTTAATTGATCTTCCAAGATCTTAGACACTGACATCAGATTTAATTTTCTCAGTTTTATAGGTTCGACACAACCTCTATCTAACACAATTTGAAGTAACAGGATAAATGAGTTATGCTATGTCCTTCGAAAGATAAATGAATTCATCACCAATTTGGAATCTATGATCCATCTTCTTTCCTCATAAATTAATTGCATTACCTAGTTGGGGAATAATAGTGGTGGTATGCAAAAAAAAAAAAAGTTTAGCATTTCCTTTCTTTTGCTATAGATTTCTAGTCCTTTACTTCTACAAAATCAATAGCTTTGGTAGTTGTTTCTGCAACTCTTTTCTAAGATAAAGTTCCTTCAAATAGTTCTCCTTAGTGGCCTGATCTCGTTGAATCTGGTCAATACAATCTCTGACTCAACAATCTTTGAACCACAAAATCAAAGTGGTCCTTATTTCAATTTTTTAAGGGATTCCTTCTAACTAGGGGTGAAAATCAAAATCTTCAATTTGATTGAGAAACCCCACCCTAGACCTTATCCAAACTACACTTATTTCACCATTACTTCTTAACATAGCGTGGAAGTTGAGGACCCCTAAATTCTCGACTTGCATGCTTCTTGCAACATCCAATGGTTCTCTGGATCTTTGTTCCACGATACTTCACACTTAATATATCGTTTTATGGTTAATTTTTGTCTTAATTTATTAGGAACGATGAGAGAATGATCAAATTTAATATTTGGTAAATGCCAAATAAAAGAGTTGAGAAAATGGACATCCAAGATGCATTTACTAGGCAATATCTAATCTCTCTTATCGGTAGACCCTACTCTACGATTTATCTAAGTAAAGGAGTTACTTGTGAAGTAGTTATGGTTTTAGTTTAAGTTCCATTTCCTAGGGACTGTTTGGTAACGTTTTCGTTTTTGTTTTCAGTTTATATTTACAAAAATTTTAAAAACTATCATAAAAACTTGTTTGATAATTTTTTTTGGTTTATAAATGATTGTCTCAATTCGTAAATTTGAGGAAAAATTGTAAACTCAAAAAATGAGTTTACGTTGGTTTTTAAACAGAAAACGGAAGCTGAAAAAAATGTGGAGGAACATTATTAGTAAATTGGTGCCATGTTCGAAACTGTGTAAAAGCAATTTTCAAGTTCCAAAATACAACGGTACTATCAAAAGTTTTCTCTTGCTCGCTCTCTGTGTTTCACCGAGAGCTTGAAGACTTGAAGATCAAGTCAGTCTTTTTCTCTCTCTCTTTTTCTTTCTTTCTTTCTTCTTCTTCTTCTCTCTCTCTCTCTCTCTCTCTCTCTCTCTTCTGTGTTTCACTAACACATCGACAGCTTCCATAGTTTTTTTTTTTAAACAACATATCTGTTGCAGATCTCTCTCTCTCTCTCTCTTCTTTTCTCTCTTTGTGTTTCACCGACAGCTTCCATGGATTTTTCTTTTTTTCTTTTTTTTAAACAACATATCTGTTGCAGATCTGTAAAGGTGTTGCAAATTTCTCAACTCAATCGATTATAGGTCAGTATCTTCCTCTCTCTCTCTCTTGGTTCTCTCTGTCTCTTTTTTTTCTTCTTTTTCTTCTTCTCTTTCTTTGTTTCACCGAGAGCTTCCATGGATTTTTCTAGGTGATGTAGCGGCCGCCGAAGAACGAATTGTTGACCCTGACCGTGTGGTAGCCGCTTTTCCTGTATGAATCGATCCCCTCATCTTCCTCCTCTGACCCACTCGACGACGAACACGACATGATCAATGACCAATCTTCAATCTTCAATCAATCCGATTTTGTTTTTCTCAGTAATTGGGATTGGATTTGTGGATTTGGATAGGTTTGTATTGTTGTGTTTAGGTTTGAAAATGATAATAATATAGAAAAAAGGGGCGAGAGAGAGAGAGATGGAGATATATATGGATGGATATATGTGTTGACTGTATAATTTGTAAAAGCCAATTGCAGAGTGACACGTGGCACCTAAAGGGTAATTTGGAGAATTAATGCAAGTTTCAAATCAAAGACAGACACGTGGTAGTTCATATTGGTAGTATCGGATCTACGTGGCATCGGAATAGTCAAGAGGCGTGAGATGACGTAGCCTAACGATTACCTACAATTCAAATTTAAATTCAGAAGGAAAGCCTAGCTGCAAAAGAAGCATAGTGGGAGCTAATTGAGCGAAGCCATAAGCAGAGATCATAGAAGCGTATTTCGACGGTTAGAAGACCACTTCGATGGTTATCAGTAAAGAGTATAAATAATAGAGAAGACTAAACAGAAAGGACCCAGACTCGAATCCAGAAACTAGTCATTTACTTCATATTTTCTTTCCAGTTTTATATTTCCAGTTCTTTACATTTTTAGCATTTCAATTCTTGTACTGCACTTCATTTCCTAAGAGTAGTTCTCAAGTAGTTGTTGCTGTAAATCTTTTCAAGACTGGGTCATTTCATTGTAAGTTCTTATTCATTCAATGAAATTCAGTTTCTAAATTGTTCTATACTTATTATTTTTTATAAATTTCTTCTAAAACAATCCACCAGTAAAAGTCCTCTTCATTGAGACTGAAAGAACTTTAATACAATCGTTTGATAATTGGTTGACAATTATACATTCTACAAGGACTTATTGATCCTTGCTAACTCACTTAAAATTACACAATTAACCTTCGAAAGCCAAAAAAGCCAACATATATTTTTGGCACGCCAAGTGGGACTATTAAAAATTGCTAGATTTAGAGCAAGAGGAGAAAATGAACGCCTGGAAGAGGGTGTGAAAGGAGAGGTAGAAATACCTACCTGGGAGGACAATGTGATGGATGCACCTATCCCATCAAATCCTCCATAAATGGTTGAACAGACCAACACTTCAGAATATACAACACATGTCCAACACACCAGACAGGGCTATGAGACTGAACCTTCGAATGTCCTTTTTACCCAACCACTGAATCCGTGGAGAGGTTTAGTAGCTGATATGGGATAATAACTAATGTATACAATGGAAAGATGGGCAACATCCTTTTTGGATCGAATGAATTCTCATCAACCAACTGTTGTAAGACAAACTGAAGAAAACGTAAATAGTCCTCAGCAACAATTGGCTCGAGATAAATAACCTATGCAAAATAATGGACAAGTCAATGGTCAGACTAGTAGTCACAACCATGAGAGGCCAGCACCTGTGCCTTAATCATGGTATGAAACTCCTTTGAAACCAATGGCCACTCAGAATTCATCATTCTCTACCAGTGAAACCATATAATTTGGTGGATCTAGGCCAGTCCAGGGTAATGACATGAGGGCATTTCGAAATCCTATGTTTGAAAACATGCTTGGCACAAGGGGTTTCACCAACCCTGTGTTTGAGTTTGCACCCGGGGGGTTGGAAGGATTTCCTGCAATTGAAAGAGAAGCAACACCTGTTTTTTCTCCTGTGGTACCTTTCGCAGGACCTTTTGTCGCAGGGCAGGCCCCAAGAGACCAGCCATACCTTCAATAGTAGCCAGTACAGCAGAGACAACCAGCCTTGAATGTACCCATATATAGAACAAGAGGCCCACAAGCACATGGTGTTCCTCCAAACCCTGTGTTTGTCCCTTCAGTAGTGGTTCAACCAGTACAAAATACAGTTCAAAGGGACCAAATTGCTGATATAGTGTCACGACCCAAACCCGTCTTTATAGGTTTAGCGTCGTAACCGGCCAGTAATCATTGGATTACCAAAGGCCTCTTAACAGAACAATATATAATTAGGGGCTGCGGAAGCAAATATACAAAATATGCATAGTCTATAGAACTGTGCAGACATACATGAGACATAAATTTTTGAAGCAAACTTATAATTATATATAGATGTGACGTCAAAAATGCATTAGTCATACGTCACCAGAGCCACATATACAGAACTTCCAAAACATGTTTCAGATTAAACATAAACATCAGAAAGTACAAAAATCCCAAAGACTCAAAACTTGGTCAGATCTCAAAAGGGAACCTTCATGGGAGGCACAACAGTTGGCTGACCCCAAAACTTGACAGGTAGCAACTTAGGCCTGGTCACATGCCTGCTCACCTATATACATAAAAATAAATAGTGAGTGAGAGCCCAGTGAATAATAACAGAGTAAAGAGTTTTAATGAATGATGTCCATCATAGAGTTAGAAATTAGAATTCATTTTAGAAACATATTTATATATACATTCACATTCTTTTACAAGTCAATAATAGAAATTAGAATTCATAATTAATCTTACATCCGTTAGCGCTAATAAATCACATACGGGGCATCGAAGATCATACTTGTCAGTTACATAAAGGAACCTCCGGCCGGGTACGGATAACTTGTCAGTTCCATAAAGGAACCTTTAGACCACGTACGAGTAACTTGTCAGTTCCATAAAGGAACCTTCGGCTGGGTATAGAAAATTTGTCAATTCTATAAGAAACCTCCGGACTGAGAACAGATAACTTACTTGAGGCCCAAATACTTATCAAAATTGGACAATCATTCATCGTACAAACATAACATTTCATAGAACAAATCTTATTTCATATACAGAAAATAAGTAGAGTTGAATATAGCTTTATTAAGTTATGACTCACGATTAACAGATGGCTCCAAGGCAAACAGACATAATAGGCAAATCAGGCATCTTGTGGTGCGTGACCTACACAGTTACAGAATGAACACATACTGAATTACACACCTGAAAATATTAACTTAATCCTCTCTTATCTTGTTGTGTTTCTACTTCTTTATCCTTATTATAGTGTCTTAATCTTGGCCTAGGAATGCCTAAAATGCAATGAAGATGCAAAAATGTATTTGTAAACACTTGGTCAAAAATGCCAGAAATAAGGGTCTTGCTCGAGCACAATTTCCCTCACTCGAGCGGACATGCAAACATGTGAGGAGACGCTCGAGCACACCTTCCCTCGCTCGAGTGCTTTGTAAACCTTGCAAAAGTACTGGTTAAGTGAAATCTCCGCTCGATGGCCGCTCGACTCTCGCTCGAGCGTGAGACTCATGCCCTCGCTCGAGTGGTTTGCAAAACATGCAAACTTCTGGGAGCATGCATTTTATGCTCGAGCGGACTTCAGGTCGCTCGAGCAAAAGTGTAAAATCACAAAGTGGCTGCTCGAGCGCAGATTCTGCCGCTCGAGCAGAAGTACAGAATCTGGGATTTCCATATTGCATTTCCAAGCTCCAAACTTGAATTCAAAGCCATTTAACTCAACATTTGGGCCCTAAAACTTAAGAAAATCAGTTTAAACTTGAAAATATTAAGTGTGAAAGATCATTTCATGAAATCAAGGCCCAAAAACATGTCAATTCTGCAAAAATTCAACTTGAAATGTAAGAATATGATATGAACATGACATGCATGTATTCATTTGAGTTCATAGCTTCCAAAGCATGATCAAATGAGGTCCAATGGTAAGAAATGTTATGAATTCTTCAAACCATGCTAGAATTACAACATGCATGTGAGGAAAGCTTTGAAAACAACTTCCAATTGCTATGTAATATGCATGCATGTATGAAATGACTCAACTTTCTTCAATTCTAGCTCAAAACTCATGTTAATCCACTCAATTCTCTTGAATTCATGAATTTACTAACTCAAAAGCAAGACTAAAGGCTTGAATTCTCACCTTAGCTTCTCAATTTCTTAAGATTTGGAGGTAATCTTGAGCAATCCTTTAAGTCTCCAAGCAATGTCCTTCTCTATCTTAAGTTTGATCTCAAGTTCTTAGCCTCTCACTCTCTCTCACGTTTTTGCTACCAAGGATGTAGATATGAGAATGTAAAGTGTGAATGAGGGTCCACTAATGCCTTATATAGGCTAAATTAATGGTTTAATTAAATGGTTGATCAAGTTACCCAATTAGACATAAATTATTCTAATTTATTACTCGTTCTGAATTGAATTCTAATTAAACTTACCATGATGTTCTAAAAATTCCAAATAACACATAAAAGTCAATTTTTGAATCGGATGCTGATAAGGCCTTCAATTCGCAATCCGAAACGGAAATATGAACAGATCTTTCTACGTTAAACAGATATAAACACAAATAAGACAACATATGATGCAAAATTTCACTTTAACTACTTATTAGGCATAATTAAGCATGGATTAAAGTTAATCATGGGTCGGGGTTGTTACATATAGTTAGAGAAATGTGTGGACCTATGGCTCGGGGGTCCAGACACCAGTGTACATAAAACCTTACCCAGAGTGGGTGGATAGGGTACACGAATATCCTAAGGGGTTTAGAATACCAGATTTTGCCCCTTTTTTATGAAAATAGAAATCAGTCAACTATAGAACACATTGTCAGGTTTATTGGTGTCACGCCCCACTTTTTATACCAATGGAAACCATTACAAATCCTTATTATAACACAATTTCAAAGATCATGCGTAGAAATTTAATACAATAACGAGTACTATTATTAAAGGTTCTCTCATTCGAATATGAAATGAATGCAACATAAGATTAAAAAAAAAAAATTGCCCGTAGGTTTACATCTTTTAAATTAAAAGAAAGGGTTTAATCCTTTTACATCAATGGCATTCCGCCTACAAATAAAAGGCCCTGTGGCCAACACATAAAGAAGATTCTCGTTTTTGAAACCCTTATCGACGTTTACCTGAAAAAGGATTAGCAACGTGGGATAAACATAAAGTCCAGTAGGGATCTCAATATGATCCTAAACAATAACAACATATAGATGGCTATGATCATGAATACTTTAAATCATATCATATACATAATGTGACGGTTTATACAGAAATATACTTATATAGGAACTTTTCTTAAAATCATTCATTTCGTTCAACAACATAAGCAACTTACTTTTATTTTTTCTTGTTACCTTTTTCCCAAAATTCATATAACAATAACAAGTTCCTGAAAACAATTTCGCAAAGTCCATTACGTTTTCTCTCACTTTCCGGACGTACACCTGATTTATCTTTTTAAAACGTGTTTACAAGTATCCGGTGTCCTTCACATTATTCATAATCTTAATACAATATTTACGTCTGTTTCCAACAACTCATATCTATACATATATACATTCAGTACAAAGGGAAAACAACAAGTAACTAGCAACTATTTACTCAACGAATAAGCAAGTCGGCCTTTCAAAACTATAACCATCATAACCCATAGCGTACACAGATACACTGAGACAATAATGATAAATAAGTTATGCTCTACCTACCTTGAGCACGGTAAGTCAATGATACACCTCAAGCCATTTTAGTCTTACTTCATTTCATGACAATTCATTTCAAGTTAATTTATTGCATCTTAATTCATGAGCCAATTCATTACATTTTAGACACCCAACTGAGGCTACAACTCAGTGGTTTTCAAATCATAAAACACATACACATAAACACTTCAAATTTCCATTTCATGGATATATCGTCCGCAAGCAGCCGTCAAACGGGACCCATGTAAACGTAGGCTATACAAGCACTACAATTGCCATTTTACAGATATTTCGTCCCCAGGCTAGGCACCCATGTATTATTTCGAGACTTTCATCCAAGATACTTCGGCTAACTTAATTATAATGGAGTCCATCCCCTTTTTCCTTCCAAGCAATCATTTATACATATACAATGTATTTAAACACAAATTCAAACAATGGAGTACATCCCCTTTCCACTCCAAAATAACCATACATATGCAATGTATATAAACATAGTCATATTCAATGACAACCAACAAAAGATTAATTTCAATTCACCTAGTCCACATGCAATTTCTACAACAGTCATAGCTATCTTCCACCGATAGCCCAAAACATATATTTCTAAACATATATAAAATCTCCAAAATAGATAAACTATCCATATTTTCATAGGTGAGAGATGACAAATATCCAACTCCACCATTTACATTCATATATATCCATTTCTACATCTATTACGAAAGGAAAACAAACATTCAATTCTCGCATGACTTTCAGTCCAATAACGATGATAATATGTAAAGATTCCAAAATCCGACCTCAAGTTCATTATCAATTTACAAAGGGTTATGACTTCATTTTCTTTCAAAAAGACCACTTTTCTTTATTTTCCATTCCACACAACTCCAACCATTTTTCTAAGAATTCTTTCTCGTCATTTTACAAAACCAAAACCAAATCCATCCTCTTTATTTTACAAAACCAATTCTATTGGTATCTAAACTATAACTCAACTCAACTTCACATGATTAGTCTAAAACAATACCAACACCGTGGTTACTTCTCTTTTTATTTTCTTTTAATATAAAGACAATTATATAACCCATATTAGCAAAATATAAAGAATTTTCAACTTTCTCCCTTTTAAATCCATTATATCAATAATATTAAATTAGGACTTTCCTCCATCTCTTCACAAACATAATAAATCATTTCCCAAATAATTCAATAACAAACAACTTAACAACTCCAATCACAAATATCAAACCCTAGATTCCTTTTCATGACTTTCAAGAAAATCCATAATGAATATGGTTTTTATGCAATAAAATCTACCACATATCTATCTATAGATGAGGTATTGGAAAGAAGCAAAAAAATCCTTACCTCTTGAAGCGAAGAGATGATAACCCAAAATTCACTAGGGACAAAACCACGAACCATTCGGACAAAAAAGAAGCCATTGACGAGATCTACAATCTTTCTCAAAGGACCATGGCGAAAAAATCACTCTAGGTGAGTAGATCTAGAGATCTAGGTGCGAAAAGTCAAGTTTTAGAGGGAGGAGAGAAATCACGGTTTAAGAGGAAAAGACGAGAAAAAGTAATGAGAGGAAAGTGGTTTGGGTCTATTTATAGTAGTAGAAAATTGCCCTAAAATCAATGAAAAAGAATAAGTCCAAAACCCCCAAAAGTAGGGCCCATTCGAACCCCAAAATTCTGAAAAAAACACATAGGGGTCGACCCTTTGGGCAGAGGGGTCGACCCTTCAAGTAGGAAAGACAATCTGGCAGCAAGAAAGGTCGACCTTTAGACATGAAGGGTCAACACTAATTTCCAGCAACTAATACATAGATTCTGCAACATACAAGGGTTGACCCTTCCCAGACTAGTGTCGACCCTTGTGGACAGCAACAAGAGACAGGTGTCGACCCTACCAAGGCTAGTGTCGACCCTAAATTCCAGCAACACTTTTAGAAATTTCACCACAAGGGTCGACCCTTAGGAAGGCTAGTGTCGACCCTAGAATAGAATTTCTAAGTTCCCAAACAACTTTTTGACAAGAACAAGTGCGAACAACCAAACCCAATGAGTTTAAATCGGATTATACTCCTCCAAAACGAACATACAACAACACCAAAGATTTCCAAAATAAAATAAAGGATTCAAATACACTTCCCAAAAGTTTTAAAAGGGTACAAGTGCTACAACCTCCCCATCTTAGGAATTTCGTCCTCGAAATTAAGAACACAACGCAACACGAGGTGAACCAACCATGAAAATGTGACATTATTTACAACACAACCATGTAAAAAAAAAAATCCACGTTTTCTCTTTTCTTTGAAGGTTTCGACAACCAAAATATGTTCTCAATTTCAAATAAATTCTTAAAATTTTTGCAACCATCTTCCAACAAGAAAATAAAGTGTTACTCAGAATATTGAATCATTCACATTTTCGTACTTTGTTAAATTCAGCATTTATTAAATCAAATAATCTATGTATCGAAATTCTTTATTAACACTTAGATTAAATCCAGAACATTATAGTTCAACATTGCCATCCGAGGCTACAACATAAGGAAAAATTCATCTTCCGAGTTCGTTTCTCAACATAAGACAATTGGTGAACCTCTACTGTCACCCAACAACTCTCATCATCCTTATAGTGATTCCACAACCAACATAAACATAATATTTCTATAATAACAATTAATAGAAATTACAACTGTGCTATCAACACAATAAGGCACAAACACAAAACAAAGGAATCCACAATCTTGCAATTCCATTCCATCATATTATCATCATAAATTATCAGTTACATGAGGCATACAGCACACGCAAAATGAAGAGTTCACAATACGTTACCCCAATCAGTGGATTTTCCATAATTTCAAGACAATCTACATACAAGCTTCACAACCACTTACACGAGACTTACTATTCGCCAAGCCACTCTAATGCACCCACAACCTTTCAACCTCGCACACCAGCCCGAGCCATTCCCAAGGTGACCACGTGTTAACCAAACCCCGATATCAACCAACTGACTAACCAGCTCAATAAAACTTTTTACTCGGTACCAAACACCGACACGATACCTGACACCACCTACTTCAAGATGGAGTTCCACACACAAGTCCTCATATTCCTTGAATCTCACCGGATTCCTTAAGATTTGGCCAAACCACCATCGTTTCTAAGAAACCACCACTCATATGCCTACATGGCAAATACTCATTCACCTTTCAAACATAAGACTGATATGGTCAACGATAAACACCCAATTTTGGACACAAAAGAATTTTCACAAATGCCACACTCGTTACCCAAGCACACAACCTTACTTCCTTCCAAAGAATATTTCTAGCATCTACCCACTAAATTCTTCTCACATTCATAAACTCTATCCAATAAATCTCTCAGAATTGCATCCACATCATGCAATGTAACATATACTTCATTTCCTGTGCCAGACCATATGATTGCTCTAGTCATAAGGTAAAAAAAATGTTGATTAACACGTTGCAATTTGATAACAGTAAAAATCTGTTGTTTGATAAAATTAAAATGGTCTTACTTTGTGGTTTCCAAATTGTAAATCTTGGTCAGTAGGCACTTATCATTTTCATCAAGCAATTTGCATATTACAGCCTTATTTGGAAACAAAACCCTTTCAACTAACTTTGGTTGGCTTAGAGGCAAGTTATCAACACAAATCACTTCATTTGATATCACTTCAATTGCTTGTTTTGTGGTCTTTTTTTTCTTTGCCTCTCTTGGCTCACATTCAAAATCAGACATCTCTTTTTTCTTCCTCCCTTTGATTTTGATTTTCTTGACCATGGATGTTTGCAATGGCTCTATGACTATAGGTGGTTTTTTTAATGTAGTTTGAATCCTAAAGTTTTGCTCTTGTTCTACTCCTTTAGCATGTGGCATTTCTTTAGAAGTAAAAGCTTGGGTAGCCGTATGAACTGCATTTTCTTCAATCTGTTCAACCAACTGCTTATTTTCAGATTCGAGTACTTCAAACTCCTTTCTTAACTTCTCCATTTCTTTCTCTATGTTGCTCATCTTTTCATTCATTTCTTTTGTTTTTGCTTCTTGATCCTCTTGTATTTTTTGCATTGTTTCCCTCATTTTCTTCAGTTCTTCAACCAATGCCATATTCTCACTTTTCAGCCTCTTGTTTCTTTTTGAACTCGTTCTAATTTCCCAAGATCAATGAAGTCCTTCAAATGTTGATCATCTTCTAAAGCTTTATCTACATGATCTTCATCTTTTTTATTCTCCAAATTTTTCTCTATGTCCAATGCATCTTATTCCTCATCATTGCGAATGAGTTTCATTTCTTCTTTGGAAATGGGCTTCAGTTCATCGTGATTCACCTGCATTTGAAAAATAGAAAAAGAAAAAAAGTCAGCAATGAAGCAAACTTTAACCACCAGAGTAAAATTTTACTCTGTTTCAAAATAAAAGTTTACTCTGATTGTAAGTAACTTTTACTGTGTTCAAGAGTACCTAAAATTTTATTTTGTTTCAAAGTAAAAGTTTACTCTGATTGTAAACTTTTACTCTGATTTTAAGTAAATTTTTACTCTGTTCAAGAGTAAGTAAAATTTTATTCTGTTTCAAAGTAAAATTTTACTCTGGTTGAAAGTAAAAGTTTACTCTGATTGTAAGTAAACTTTTATTCTGATTTTAAGTAAACTTTTACTTTGTTCAATAGTAAGTAAAATTTTACTCTGTTTCAAAGTAAAAGTTTACTCTGATTGTGAGAGTAAACTTTTACTCTGATTTTAAGTAAACTTTTACTCTGTTCAAGAGTATGTAAAATTTCACTCTATTTCAAAGTAAAAGTTTACTCTAATTGTAAGTAAACTTTTACTTTGATTTTAAGTAAACTTTTACTCTGTTCAAGATTAAGTAAAATTTTACTCTGTTTCAAAGTAAAAGTTTACTCTGATTATAAGTAAACTTTTACTCTAATTTTAAGTAAACTTTTACTCTGTTCAAGAGTAAGATTTTATTATGTAAGTATAATTTTAAGCAAAGTGAACTAGTAAGGCTGAGTTTGGAAACATGATACCTCTTCGGGCTTTAGTGTTTGCAATGACCTCTTCATTAGCTTTTTCCTCAATGTTGATAAGTTCCATTGAAGGAGCCTTGGACACAAATTTTTTCCTTGAGGTTGAATGAGCGTAGTGTGCTCGAATAACCAGTACTACAAAATAAAAAATCGAAATTAGTTAATTCTCTAAAGATAGATTGCATAATATTTCAAGTAGTTCAATTTATTTACCAAAAGAGGAAGTACACATCCAGTAACATTTTCAGGACTTCCTAATGAAGACTGGATTGAAGTAGTCAACATGGATGCAACTGCAGTCGACCATGCATATGAATTCATCATTTCTAAATCTTCTACAAGGGCGACAAAAGCCCATCCAACTGTTAGACCAGTTGTTGGTAATAGCAAAGTTGCCACAACAAATACACACATTTTCGTGCAGCATCCTCAACATCAACTGTCGTTGTGCCTTCTAATGTATCTCCTAATGCCTCTCGCAAACTCTTTACGGATATTCTTGACATATTACGAAACCTTCTCTGCACAAAAGGTGATTATTGTTTCTTCCCATATGAGACGTCTACTTTTTTCGTTCCTGATTTTATCCCAAAAATCAAAGTAATGTCACTGTCCCGTATGTCACATGTTTTCCCCCCAAGCTTAAATCCCTTTGCATAAAAGTTTTAAGATTTGATCACATCCATGACATTATCGTCAACTTTCTTGAACTTCTTTAACACCACATTTTCTTTCTTCCAAAAAGATTTAAACAACATCCCAAAGGTGTTCTCTCGAGGGTAGTAATGTGTCTTTCAGTGAACCATGTATCTTGCATTAGGTTTTTCAATGAAACAACATTTGACCTATATTGTTTCACATAGTTCTCCCTCTCCCGTATTCCATGTACAATATTCAACTTTGAAGGTTTTGTTGGATTGAACTTCTTTACTACTTTTGCTTTTTTTTTTTTTTTAGGGACTTTCTTCTTTTGAATAGTCGTAGGTAGAACTTCAAAATCATCATCATCATCATCACCACATTTGCTTCTTGTAACAACCATTTTAAAACACTAAAAAGTTTTCCTATATCAACAGTGTAACATTTTACTTTAAACAACAAAGTGACAAAATAATAAGCACTAAAGAAAATGCACAAACATTGTAATGAGATAGTAAAGTTTTACTTTGTTTGGCAGTAAAACTTTACTTTTATTGAAAGTAAAATTTTACTCTGAACATTATGCCCTAGGAAATAAACAAAAAACACCTACAAAATTTATAGAACCAAGAATCAAGAAAACCTTATCTCAATTTTGACTATACGTAACACAGTTTTGAAATTAACATGTAAAATTCACATTCAAACCGAAATCAGAGAAATGACGAAACTACAATCACATTCACATACATAAATAGATACATATATATATATATATATATATATATATCATATACAAATTGATATGCACATTTATGTAATGAGCAAAGGCTAGAGAACACATACAACAAGAAATCAAGAGGCATTGATGAAAGCATAAAAATGCACAAAGCATTGTAATGAAACAGCAAAGTTTTACAGTAAAATTTTACTCTGGTTGAAAGTAAAATTTTACTCTGAAAAATTCATGAAGCAAGTGAAATTCAAAGCATTGAAATTGCAAGACCAAAACACTACAGAAATCAAAGCAACAAAATTGAAGCAAAACTGCATACACCGTTCCGAAATACCTAAATTAGTTTTCAAAATTTTTAAACCTTAACATTCTCACATGATTTAGTAATTTAAAGTATTTTAAGATAGTGATAAAATTTTAGAACAAATGATCCTTAGTGTAACCCAAAATCCCAAACTCTACTCACCCTAATACAACAATGAAAAAAAAAAGAAAAGAAAAAAACAAGTGTATTAAAATCATTGACCTCTGTATTTTGTTATAATAACATTTTGTTATAAATCAAACAAAATCTTATATTTCAATAATTTCAAATAAACAATTTTTCAGCAGCACTGATTTAACACACACATTACCAAAGAGTTAAGATGAAATGAGGATAAGTGGCAGCCATATTTAACACAAAATCCTTAGCAGCCTTACAATCTCAGCCCATACCATGCCAACGTAATCTCATACACCACTCCCAAAATGAAATCAAACCTAGGCAGACTTCATATATCAAAAAACTTGCAGAAAGGGGAAAAAAATCACCTGCAAAATGTGTGTCCAAGAGAGAGAGTAAAGGGTAATGCGAAGTTCGATTCGAGCGCAAGCGACGAACTTGTAACGTTGCAGGGATAGAAAGACAAAGTAGCTCTAGAGAGAGAGAGAGAGTAATGAGTAATGAGTAATGAGACTTAGAGGAGGGTTTTCAATCGATGCTAGGGTTTTCGAATGATGATATTCAAATGAGGGTTTTCAATCGATGAAACAAAGTGAGGGGAGAGAAACAGTGGAATTGTTTCATATTTTCCCATATTTTTTTAATTGAGGGGCTTTTGGGGCCATTGTTTTATTCAGTGGGCTTCATACAAAATAGGCCTAATGGGAGGGGTTTTTCACCAAAAATCCCATAAAACTATAAGTTACAACTTTTTTTATTTGTTTGTAGCCACAAAAAAAATTTATTTACACATATAATCATTAAAATTATAAATAAAAATTTACTTTCATATATTAAGATATGAAATAATCATTACAAATACTTAAAAAAATAAAAATCTAGTCTTGTTGCCTTTTTTTGAGCCTCATGTTCAATTGAGCCTATAGTATTTGAGTCTTTTATATATATATATATATATATATATATCTAAAACACAAAATTTTATTTGGAGGCCCCTATTTTCAGCCCAAATTTGGGGGCCCAAGGCGCAGGCCTCTCTTGCCTGCCCTCAGGGCCAACCCTATTTACGGGCCCAATAGTACCCTCCAATTCAATTACAGACAGGAGGGAAGCAGCCCCTTTCTTTTAAGTCTAACCATCAATAGAATTGAATGGAATTTCCCTAATTGTTAATAATAAAAAATAATTAAATAAAACAATAATAATAAAAATAAAAAAAAAACTTTGAAGCCCTGAAACATGATAGTTGAGGGAGTAAATTGACATAAGCTTCATGATTTGAGAGGTCGAAGTGAATTTCCCAAAAATCAAGACACAGTTCCTCTCTCTATCTCTCTCTCTCCCTCTCTTGCCATCGTCTCTCTCCGACCACACACCAAGAAGACGAGAAGGTATGGTGCATTAGGGCCAAGGGGTAAGCTATTTTATAGCTTAATTTGATTGCCAAATTTTTACGATTTGGGATTTTTCATAATTTGATTTGATGTTTCGGTTTGAGTTTCTAGATTATCACTTTATATTTTTATTTTTTTGGGTTTGTTTGTTTATGTTTTTTTGTTATAATTGCATTGGGTATATATTTGTATGTTTTAGATGTGTTTATGGTAGCATTTGGATATGCATTGAAAATGTTTGTGAAAATGTCTAATAGATGTAGGTTTCTTATTTGTTGCAAACTTGGTTGCTCTTGTTTTGAAAAACAATGCTAGGAGCACATAATTGATCACAAAATGGTTCACAGAAAATGCATTGATATTTTATTGATAATCTAGATGTTGTTTCACATCCTATATTCACTCAAGCATATCTCTTATACCAGTTTCTCTCTATCTAGTTGCATACCACATCTGCTTCATGTATAACAATTGCCAGTCAATTCTAACCAATGTATATGTTTGATTAATAGGGTATTGAGATCAGTAAAGCTTTGCATTCATAGATGGAAATTGAGTGTTGTGTCTTGTTTTGAAGAAAGAGGTCATGCTTCATTTGGTCAAATTGAATAGATACAGTAAACTGGGTCCTAAAAAACTTGCATTATTTTGTACCTTTGCTTTTGAATCAACCTGCCAACCAAAAGAAATTGAAATCGAGAGAATCATCAAAATTGTTAACGACCACCCTTTCCCTGATTACCCACTTCACCCCACTCTTTTGCAACATATCCCACCATTTGTGCTTTCAACTCCGCTTGTGAAAAATGTGCTCGATCGTCTCTTTGCAGCACACTCCAATGGCCTTAAAGCCTTTGAATTCTTCAAATTCTCAATTCAACACTTCCATTTCCGCCCAAGTTCAGATGCTTTTGAGAAGACGCTCCATACACTTGCACGAATGCGCTACTTTGATAAAGCTTGGGAATTGATGGAAGAAATTCAACGAACACACCCTTCCTTGCTAACCCTAACATCCATGAGCATCTTGTTATCGAGAATTGCTAAGTTCCAGACCTACGAAGATACCCTTGAAGCATTTGAGAGGATGGAGAAAAATATATTTGTAGGGAGGAAATTTGGCACTGACGTGTTCAATGTACTACTTAGAGCGTTTTGTACTCAAAGGCAGATGAAGGAGGCAAGGTCTGTGTTCAACAAGATGCATCCTCGATTTTCTCCCAACACCAAGACCATGAATATTTTGCTGTTGGGTTTCAAGGAATCAGGTGAAGTGTGAAGGCTAGGAAATGTGAGTTCTGGCTAGGGGAAGTCATTTGTCAGGAGCTCATTCATAGGCTAAGTTTGGGAAGTATGAGTTCTGGCTAGGGGAAGTCAAGTTCTTAGGCTATGTGGTTTCCGGGGAAGGGGTGTCTGTTGATACATCCAAAATTAAGGCAGTGCAGGATTTGGCACAACCTAAAAGTGTTTTTGAGATCCGCAGTTTTCTGGGATTAGCTGGGTATTACCGCTAGTTTGTGAAGGATTTCTCCAGGCTAGCTTCACCGTTGACTAGATTGACACGGAAAGGGGTCAAATTTGTATGGAGTGAGACTTGTGAAAAGTCATTCCAAGAGTTGAAAGTTAGATTGACCACCGCTCCGGTCTTGATTATTCCGGAGAGATGGTTGGGTTATGCGGTTTATTGTGATGCTTCACGAGAGGGTTTGGGTTGTGTGTTGATGCAAGAGGGGGAAGTGGTAGCTTATGGCTCACGTCAGTTGAAAATACATGAGAAGAATTACCCTACACATGACCTAGAGTTAGCAGCTGTGATTTTTGCCTTGAAGATTTGGAGGCACTACCTTTATGGCGAGAGATTCGAGGTGTTCTCGGATCACAAGAGTCTGAAATATCTGTTTACACAGAAAGACTTGAACTTGAGATAGAGGAAGTGGATGGAGTTTATTAAGGATTACGACTTCAAGTTGCATTATCATCCAGGAAAGGCCAATGTTGTGGCCGATGCCCTTAGCAGAAAATCCATTAGTGATGTAGCTTGTATAGCCATTCGGGAGTGGGAGATGTTGGGTGCACTTGGCGAGTTTGATTTGCTTCTAGGTGAATCCGTTGAGGCTGCGGCCTTGTTTTCTATTGTTGCGCAGCCTACACTTATGACTCGAGTGTTAGAGGCATAGAGAGGTGACCTTGAGGTAGAATCCCTCCGAGAGAAGATCTCCAGTGGGAAGGTTGAGAAGGGCTTGTCTATGTATCCTGACCTGAGTGTGAGATACCGAGACCGATTGTTTGTACCGGAGTCTTGCCGAGAAGAGGTTCTCCAAGAGTTTCACCATTCACGCCTTGCGGTGCATCCAGGAGGCACTAAGATGTATCGTGATTTGGGTCGCCAGCTTTGGTGGTGGGGCATGAAGAGAACTATGGTAGTTTTTGTGTCTAAGTGCCTTACTTGTCAGCAAGTGAAGGCCGAGCATCAGAGGCCAGCGGGTTTGTTACAACCCTTGCCTATTGCCGAGTGGAAGTGGGAGCATCTCACTATGGACTTCGTTGTAGGTCTTCCGAGGTTTCAACGGGGTAGTGATTCTATTTGGGTGGTTGTAGACCGGTTGACTAAGTCGGCGCACTTTATCCCTATGCGCATGAGAGATTCGGTAGATCATCTTTCCGACTTGTATATTCGGGACATAGTGAGGTTGCACAGGGTCTCAGTGTCGATCGTCTCAGATAGAGATCCACGCTTTACCGCTAGGTTGTGGCAGAGTTTGCAGAGTGCCTTGGGTACTAGACTGACCTTTAGCACGACTTATCATCCTTAGACTGACGGGCAGTCCGAGCGTACTATTCAGATCCTTGAGGATATGCTTCGAGGTTGCATTCTTGACTTTAGTGGTTGTGGGAGAGGCACTTGCCATTGGTGGAGTTTGCCTACAACAACAATTTTCAGTCGAGTATCGATATGGCACCGTTTGAGGCCTTGTATGGCCGACCTTGTAGGTCTCTAGTTTGTTGGGCCGAGGTGGGTGATGCACCTGTGTTGGGCCCGGAGTTAGTGAGGGAGACGATGGAGAAAGTTGAACTTATCCGTAGGAGGCTTGTTACAGCCCAGAGTCGTCAGAAATGTTATGCCAACCGTAGGAGGAGACCTTTGGCATTTTGGGTGGGTGACCATGTGTTTCTGAAAATATCGCCTAAGCGGGGTTTGATGAGATTTGGTAAGAGAAGGAAGTTCTCCCCTCGATTTATCGGCTTTTTCGAGATCCTTGAGAGGATAGGTGAGGTTGCCTACCGTTTGGCTTTGCCGCCGCAGTTATTTGGAGTTCATGACATGTTTCATGTTAGTATACTTTGGAAGTACGAGCCGGACCCATCGCATGTATTTGATTGGACCGACTTAGTGGTTGACGAGGATGCCTCATATGATGAGAGACCGGTTCGGGTCTTGGATAGACGGGATCAAGTCTTGCGAGGCAAGACCATTCCCTTGGTAAAGGTTTTGTGGAAACATCACGGAGTGGAAGAAGCCACTTGGGAACGTGAATTGGAGGTCCGAGAAAAATATTTGGATCTATTTGTGAATGTTTGAGCATGTATTGTATATTTTGTTGTATGGATAAACCTTAAGAGCATTGTGTGTGTCTTAAGTTGTAAAACATTGTATATGTTTGATTTATGGAAATATTGTGGAGGTATTATTGTATATGCCTTGAAAATGGAAGTTTATTATAACATGGTATATGTTGAATGTGTTGTAGAAATGGAGATATATCATGAACATGGAATATGATATGAAATTGTAACTATTGTATATTGGAAATTGTTGGATTTGGAAGGAATGCATGTTGTAATATATATTGTGAAATGCCTCTTGAATAGATATGGAATGATCAGTAATGGATCAGATTGTTGTATATTGAAATGTGATATTTTTGGAAATTGAGAAAAACCTGTCTTTGAAAATTTGTGCCTAATTTCGAGGACGAAATTCTTTAAGGGAGGGAGGTTATAGTGACCCCGGTCTTTCTGCATTCGGTTGTGGTATCCGGACTTGGGTTCCGTGGAGCTTGTTGTTGTATATATATCTTGTTTCCATCCTTCAATACTTTGTATTTGAGTTATAGGATGTTTTGGGCAGGTTTGTTACAGGTTGGTAGTGAGTTTGAACCAAGTGTTGCTGCCCAGAATTTTGGTCCTTCGCTCGAGCGAGCCTTTTGTCGCTCGAGCGAGCTCTTTGTTTTGGATCCTTCGCTCGAGCCAGGGTTTGTTCGCTCGAGCGAGAGTTGAGTTTTGTTTCTGGTGGCTCGAGTGAGAAGTCCTTCACTCGAGCTTGCGTCTGCATCTGGTTCTGGACCTGAGAGTTCCATTTCTTGGCTTGAGCGAGTCTTTCTTCGCTCGAGCGAGTGAGGTGTATGTTTTGAGTTTCTTCGCTCGAGCGAGCATTCTGTCGCTCAAGCGTGCTTCTGGGTTGCAGACCTGAAGCTTCGTATTGTTGGCTCGAGCGAGACTTTCTTCGCTCGAGCGAGGGTTTTTTGTGTCTGGTCGCTTGAGCGACCAGTCCTTCGCTCGAGCGAGCCTGTGTTATATCAGCAGGCAGCAGCGGGTTACATTTAGCATTTTTCATTCTCTTCTTTATACAAACCCTAGATCTGAGCTCTCTCTCTCTACAAACCTTCTCTCTAAGGTTTCATCTCCTTCTAGTGAGTTCCTAGCCTAGCCTCTTTGTATAAAAGATAGAGGGTGTTGAGGGCTTTGTTTTAATTTGAAAATTATTGAATTTGGAGCACGTTGGGTTTTGGTCTTCATCTCCGTTTGAGCTCTAACTTCGAGGTAGGGATATCCTACTCCATCTTATGAGCTTTATCTTTGATTTTGGTCATTTTGATTAGTTGGTGATGTTTAGTAATTTTTGAAAAAGTTAGGGTTTAATTTGTAATTTAACAAAAGGGGGTTTTTCATATATTAAACTCCATGTGTAAGATTTGAAAAATGGCATTATTAGTGTCAAATTGAGGAAATTGAACCTTAGGGTTGATTTTTGATAAAGGGTGGAAATG
The DNA here is from genome assembly GCA_030407325.1 of Camellia japonica. Taxonomy (NCBI): domain Eukaryota; kingdom Viridiplantae; phylum Streptophyta; class Magnoliopsida; order Ericales; family Theaceae; genus Camellia; species Camellia japonica. The sequence goes on along the minus strand of JAPPVO010000013.1, from coordinate 106,957,976 downwards.
CCCTAATTATGGAAATAAATTAATTAGTATAATTAATTTGGGAAAATATGAAATTGAGTTGACATCCATGAAATTGGGAAATTATGGGATTGAATGGTGTAGTTGGATTAATTTATCACTCACCGATGAAATTGTTGATATTGTATTAGTTAATACATTTATTTTCTGTTTAGAAATAACTGCTTTGGGCTATCGGTGGAGGATAATCTTGATTGTTGTAGATGTTGTATGTTGATTAGGGAAAACTGAAACTAATCACAGTGAATATGTCATTGAATATAACAGTTGAATTAATACAGCAAACGTGTGTATTGATTGATCCTTGTGTATGATAATTGCTTTTATTCTTGGGATATGTGTATTGTGTGAGAGGAGATAGGGGATGTACTCCACAGTTTGAGGGAAGATAGGGGATGGACTCTCAAACCAGTTTGGGAGAAGATAGGGGATGAACTCCATAGATACAACAAATATGTGTATCTTTATGAAATGTTTGTACAACGAATATGTGTACTAAATGGAAGTGTTAATACAGTAAATATGTGTATTACGTGAAGTATTGGAAGTGTTTTAATATGAGTTGTGATCTCATAGGAATTACAAAGTATGAAACTGATAAAATTTGAGATGTAATCTCTTTTAAGTTATCTGGCCAGGTTTTGAGCTACGTTTATGAAATGAATTGATAAGTAAAGGAAAGTGAAATGTAACATGGACGTGATTGTCATGGAACTGTAATGTGATATAAATTGTTATAAGTGTTAACCATCTATCACATGCTATTATTTTATACATTGTTTATATTTGGTTTAGTATATCTCTACTGGGCTTTGGCTCACCCTATATGGGACATCATTTTCTGGTCCAGGTGATATGCCACCTCCAAGATCATAGCTTGGAAGGTTCTGGGAGTTGAAGACCCTTTTTGGTTGTTTCATTATCATTTGATGTATTACATGTAAACTCAAGCCAATGGCTTAATATGTATTTGAGTTAGTACTCTCTTTTTGTAACCAAGTGTTGGCTTGGAAAGTTGTAAGCCCATAGGGTATTTACTTTTGTTGTCAACATGTAATACTTTTATAATGAATACTCTGATGAATAGAAAGATGTTTGTTTCTCTTATACCCATGCTTGTCGAGAATGTGGGGTTTTATGTATTTTTTGAGGGCGTTACAATTTGGGCATAAAATATAAAGAGTATTTGAAATTTGAACTTTAAAGAGATTATTCTAATCAGAGTCACTTTTATCTCGTGAAAGAAAGATGTTATTTTTAAAATCATTCTATTTTCCTTTCATTTAGCGGTGGTGCTACATGCACCAATTAGTGTACTAACTAGTATATTAACACTAGTTATGACATTATTATTGATCCCACTCATTAATTACATTATAAATACCAAAAATCTCTTAAATTATGTCACATCATCAATTGGTACGTTAGTTGGTACACTAATTGGTGCATATAGTATTATTCTTCATTTAGAGTAGATTAGAATAAAAAAAAAAAAAAATTCAATTAACATTCTTCATAATGATATGTGAAGTAAAAACTATATAATTATTTTAAATTTTATGAAAAAAAAATTTAGAACACTCATTAATAACACAAATTCTTATAAATTCTTGAGAAGAAGTTTGTCAATTAGTTAATTGATTGGTCACATTTTACTTTTTCTTGTGTGAATTTGCAAATTTTTTTTTTAGAGTTCCAAAGTTCCTTGATCCAACAAGCACTCATTCCCACGTACCAAGTTTAGAAGCTGGTTATTTATTGATGAGCAATATGGTCAATTCATTCGCCTCTAAACCGTATGATATATAGATATTTATTTAGTAATTTCAAAATATCTTATTATATTATTTAACTATTATTTTAAATCAATTTTGTAGTGAAAAATTTACGAAGGGAATGACTCACTTAGTATGCATTACGGTTTCTTATTTACCTAAAATATCTCGTAAATAATGTTACATGATACTCTAAAAATATTTATCGATTTTTATAAATTATTATTGTTATGTTTTTTTAGATAGGATATAAATTATTATTATTATTATTATTATTATTATAAAGAATATGAAAATAACGACTTGGTCCATCATTAACTTATTGTTGTGGATTTGAGTGTCGAAAAATAATAAATTAGGATTAAAATTACAAATATCTTATCCTTCGTAGACTGCTCTTTAACTGGAGGCTAATCACTTTTACTAATCTCTTGACATATGCAAACATGAAAGTTTTTCAAATTGTTTGACTTGGATAATTGTAAGCAAAGAATAATTTTAAGCAAAATTTTTGAAATTATTTGACTTTGATAATTGTAGGCAGAGAATAATTGTAATATTAAAAAAAAGAAAGAAAGAGTTACATAATTTCATTGTGTCAATTGGAATGTGTTTCATAATATAATAATGTATATATTATCATTTCATCTCATATTTTAGTTTGCAATAGTACCATAAAATGAAAAGAAAAAATGTTTTGGGTTAATAAATATTCATATTTAAGAGGAGTTTGCTGAAAAATTTTACGACAGTTCTTCTCCTTTATGTATGTCAATTTTATACTTTTTTTTCACCAACTTCAAATAGAAAATCCAATTACCTTTATGTTATACTTTGTTAAAAATTAATCCAATTTTTTTAACAATTGCATTGACCTATATTTCATTTGGAAAACAAAAACAAACATTATTAATCAAGTTAAGTTCAATATAGATTGCAAGTAAAATGAGTTGTTTTACATTAGATTATTTGTGTCAAAAGCACTTTGCTTATTTATTTATTTAAAAAATTTTAAATTTGGTAATGGGGTGGTTATAGTGATCAAATGGAATCCTTTGGGAAATTTAGTATAACTTTTGAGGGAAATTAAAATTATGAATAAAGTAAAAGAAGCCTGGAATAAATTATTATTTCAACACCTACAACTTGGAAAAATTAGTTGGTTGTGGTGTGTGATAATAAATAGGTCTAAGTAGAGTTTATTTTAAGGACAAGTGCTCATAATTTATATGAACTGAACAACTAAAACCACATTCTCCTCTCCTTTGTCTGCCACTTGGCCTTTGTCTATGTAACAATTCTCCATGTGACAATCTCTGCTGACTCACCATGCCACATCATTTATAGACAACCACGTGGACACAAATAGAAATTGACACATGCCATACTCCACATGTAATAATGTTAAAGGTGCCGCCAATGAGTGCAATTCGTGATTGATGTAAAAGCATAGCAACAAAATTCTTTCAATTATACTACTTGTACCATATTTTCTTCTAATATGTGGGCGAATTTGGGAATATGGTTAAATGTTAATTTTTAGTTTTTAATCTATTTTGTATCATATCATCTTTCTATTTTTTTATATGTTTTTTTCCAAAAAAGCAAAAAAATTAGCTTTTAACCAACTTTCTAAAACAACCATTTGTCTATTATCTGGGTTGTCTTGAAAAATTGGTTTAAAATTGACTTTTTAACTTTTTTTTGACTTTTTTTTTTAAAAAAAATGTATAAAAAAGTAGAAAGATGATATAACTCAAAATAAGTTAAAAATAAAAAATGGACTTTTAACCATGTTCCCAAATTGGCCCCTAATATGTATTCACAATTATTAATATAATGAGTCCATTTATATTTAATAAATGAATGTATCGCAAAAAAAAAAAAAAAAAAACGTGATTATTTAAAATATATATATAAGCCTACATTGTTGAAAATTTTAAATATATTATATTTATATGTGTGGCTTGTTTTTTATTTTTATTTTAGATAGGGTATGTATGGCTTGTGTATATGAAAAGATTTTTTTTTATGAAGTGTATATGAAGAGATTGAATTAGGTAATTCCAAGAGTTTAGAATATGGCCATGGAATGATTTATTTGTCAAGAGGAAAAGGAATTTTTATTTATTTATTTGTTGTTTTTTAATAGACAACATAAAATAAGAAAGGATCTTTGATTGACATAGTCGTAAAATTGGTTATAAATCTTTTTCTTTGTTTTTTTTAAATGACAGACAATTTTTCAAATTAAAATCTTAGATACTGCTTTTTCTAAAAAACACTTGGTAGCTATAATTCTCTGAATCATCACTACACTAGTATCAGCTAGACTTCTATCTCAATCATGACAACCATATTGAACGTAATCACATTACATATATAACAAAATAAATAAATAGAGTAATTTTTTTTTTTTTGTGTATTATATACACCTTAATAGCTCATAAGTTCAATTTTGGTGATTCAAACGGTTCATTTTATATATAGTTTATCGAACAAATCATTTATGTAAAAAAATCAAATTTATCATAATTAATTAACTAAATCACATTTATCTCAAACAAAATGAACGATATATTCTCAAAATCATATTACTAGAAAGTTCCATTCCTGTTTTCTTACTACTAAATACAAAAGTAGCAGTGATTGAAAATTTTAGTAAGCTAAGAAATCCATTTATATATAGCAGATTTTTCGTAAGCTAGGATTCAAATTCAACACCCCAATCCATTCTTTCTTTCTCTCTTTAGAAAGAGTGAATCCACGAAGATTTTTTTCGTTTTTGGCTATGATTGATCCATATAGGTTTTGATTACCATAAATAAGTAGTAAACAAACTAGATAAGTTGTTTTCCTCTCACCCACCTCCTCTTCTCTCTCGTCTTATACACACACATGCAATCATAGGAAAGGCACACATAGTTCATTGCTCAGTGAAGTTGAAGGAAATCCCCACTCTATTCTTCATCACTGAAAATGGATGAAAATTGGGATTTGTGGTATAGCGATCCTGGTTCTTCCTCCTTTGATTGTTGTATCCGGACTTAGGTTCCGTGGAGTTGGTTGTTGTTTATGTCTTGTTGTCATCCTTTGATTTCATATATTTGGGTTTTAGGATGTGCTGGGCATGTTTCCAACAGGTTGGTTGAGCCTTGGTTCCATTTCTTGTTGCCCAGATTTTTGGTGGTCCGCTTGAGTGGATCCCTTCGCGCTCGAGCGGAGTTTGCACACTTCCAACATTTTGTGTCTTTGCAAAAGTACTGCAGGTTCGTTTTTCATGCTCAAGTGGAGTTCCTTATGCTCGAGCGGGCCTTTTGCGCTCAAGCGGGTGTTCAATGTCTGTAAAAATACTAGAAGGGAGTAATCTACGCTCGAGCGGGTTTCCTTTTGCGCTCGAGCGGGTGTGTTTTGCAGTTGTGTCTTGGCGCTCGAGCGGGTATTCTTACGCTCGAGTGGGTCCAGTTTTTGTGCTTGATGCTCGAGCATCCTATTCTCCGCTCTAGCGGACTAGTCGTATATCAGATGGCAGCTGGGTGATTTTAAATCACTTTTCACACTTTCATTCTCTCTCTTACTTTTCAAAACCTCCATTTGAGAGCACCTCACTCTAAAATTCCAACTTCTCTCTAGGGTTTGATCTAGTAGGAGTGATCTTCTACCCTTGGGCCTTTGTAAAAAGTGTGGAGCTTGTTGAGGGCTACATTTTGATCTGAAAATATTGGGGTTTGGAGCACCTTCAAATTTCTTCATCTTCTCCTTTGAGCTCCGAATTTGAGGTAGGGATAACTACTCATTTTTTTGAGCTTTAACATAGATGTTGAGCTTTTTGTATAAATGGTTTGATTTGGGAAGTTAGGGTTTGAGATGTGTTATGTTGGAAAGAGGGGTTTTGTTCTTTTGATTCAAACGTATGTGTTTTGGATCTGAAAATGAGGTTATTGACGTTGTTAATGATATTTGGACCTTTGGGTCAATGTTGAGAAAAAGGGAGAAAATGTCATGTTTGGGTATATTTGGGTCATTAGTGTAATTAATGACATTTATTATGAAATTGTGAAATTGAGTAGAAATAATGAAATTGGCTCATTATGAGGTAGAATGGTGGAGTTGGATTCATTAATCACTTACATTTGAAAATGTTGATAAATTATCTATTGAAATAATTGCTTTGGACTATCGGTGGAGGATAGTCTTGATTGTTGTAGATGTTGCATGATGATTAGGCGAATTAAAACTAATCGGTTGAATGTCATTGAATATGATGAATGGAATAATACATCAAATTTGTGTGTTGATTGAACATGTATATGATAGATGTTTATATGCATTGTGTTGTGTGGGAGGAGATAGGGGATGTACTCCACGATTTGGGAGAAGATAGGGGATGGACTCCTAAACCGGATATTTGGGAGGAGATAGGGGATGGACTCCATTGATACAGCAAATCTGTGTATTATATATGAAGTATGGAAGTGTTTTATTTGAGATTGATACAACAAATCTGTGTATCATATATGAAGTATGGGAGTGTTTGATATGAGTTGTTATCTCATTTGAAATGAAAGTATTGTTGTTATGAGATGTAATCTCATACAAATTGTTTGGCCAGGTTTTGAGCCACAGTTATGAATTGAGAATTAGATAAGTAATGGAAAATGAAATGAAACATGGACATAATGGTCATGGAATTGAATTGTGTTATAAGTTGGCGTATATGAGTTAAACATTTATCGAATGCTAATGTTTTAGTTATTGCTCATATTATGTTTAGCATATCTCTACTGGGCGTTGGCTCACCTTATATGGGACATCATTTTCAGGTTTAGGTATTATGCCGCCTCTGAGGTCTTAGCTTGGATGGTTGTGGGAGTTGAAGACTCTCTTATTTATTTTTGTGATTATTTTGTGTATTACATGTAAATCAAGCCAAGGGCTTACTTTGTATTTTGAGTTAGTACTCTCTTTTTGTAACCAAGTGTTGGCTTGGAAAGTTGTAAGCCCGTGGGGCATTTACTTTTGATGTCAACATGTAATACTTTTGTAATGAATACTCTGATGAATGAAATTATGCTTTATTCTCTTATGTCTAAGCATGTCAAGATTGTATGATTTATGGGTTTATTTTGAGGGCGTTACAACTTGGTATCAGAGCGTATCGGGTTTGAATACTTTGGGTACGTGGGAAGTGATTAGTATCACAATGGGTTTGTCTCGCTTGTTAGAGACTTAGACGTAATGTTATATGCTTATGTGATAACATGTTTATGTGACTATATGGGTATGGGATTTAGTTTCTAGGATGTTGATCGGATCCTTGGGTTTTTGGGAGTCTTGTTCGAAAAGCACTTGATCAATGCTGTTTCTAACTGGAACTCTAGTAATGCCATGGGACTATCATTATCCGAAAATGAAATTCGTAAGTGCTTATGTGATTATGTGCTTACGTGGAGTGAATTACTGTTGTCCATGCATTAGGACACGAGTGTTATAGCTTCGGCACATTTGTGAATGTGCTAATGTTCTTCGTTACCTTTATTAGGATGTCAGGACGAGGACGTGGAGGTAGGCGTGGTAGGCCTAGGAGGCAGGAGATGCCTATACCGGATGAGGTTCCGACGCAGCAGGAGGGTGTTGGTCAGGCCAATGTGGCCGAGCCAGTAGGTCAGCAGGCCATAGGCGCCTTAGCCCGCGTGATGACAGGAGCTTTGAGAGAATCCTTGGGCATTTTCAGAGCTGAGAATCAGGACCAGGCCCATGTTGCTGAGGCATGGCCTTCCTTTCTGAAGAGGGAGTTCTTCCGGTCTAACCCGGACGAGTTTGTGGGTGATCCGAAAGAGCCACTTAAGGCGGATGAATGGCTCGAACAGATGACGAAGACGTTTGAGATGCTTGGCATCGAGGACGAAGCTTTGAAGGTGACCTTGGCATCTTTCCAGTTGAAGGGAGATGCGGGTCAGTGGTGGAAGTTCATGAGAGGTCGTGTAGGAGGGACTTGGGAGGCCTTTGTAGGTTTTCCAGGAGAAGTTCTTGTCTCCAGCTGTCAGGGAGAAGTTGAGGGACCAGTTTTGTCAGCTCAAGCAGCTGAGTTTATCAGTGGCCGAGTTTGAGGCCGCATTTACTAGTTTATCCAGGTTTGCACCTGAGCTTGTGGCGTCTGAAGAACGCCGTTGTCTGGAATTTGAGAAGAAGTTGAGACACGGGCTCAAGATGAGAGTTGGGGGGTCTATGACTTGGGATTATGGGCGCCTTGTGGATGTTGCGGCCCATATGGAGATTATGATACAGGAGGAGGATGAGAGGTAGAGGGGCTCCAAGAGGAGTCAGGATGGTCAGGGAGACGGTAGGAGGCAGAGGGGTTCTAACCCTCAGCAGTCCCAGGGTGCTTTTGCTAGATCGACCTTTCCAGTGCCGAGTGCAGGCTCTGGGAGAGGCAGTCAGGGAGATATCACCTGTTACAAATGTGGTCAGTTGGGCCATAAGTCTCCAGCTTGCCCGCAGAGGGGAGGATGTCAGAGAGCAGCTTCATCTTTGGCTCGACCTCAGAGCCAGAGTTAGGGCAGAGGCCAGCCGCTCACTTGTTACCAGTGTGGTCAGGCGGGGCACCTGAAGAGATTTTGCCCGCAGTTGAGTGGCACATCTGGTGCATCTGGGTTGAGGCAGAGTTTTCAGCCAGCTCAGTCAGTTTAGGCCTCGAGGGCCAATCAGAGGGCTTCATCGTCCTAGTCTGTGCAGCAGTCTTTTGCTCTGAGAGGTGAGCAGGTAGATCAAGGGCCCACAGGGTGCGTGTATGCTGTTACGACGCAGGATCTTGTACCAGCTCCATCTGTTGTGAGAGGTACCTTTTTGTTTTGCAACTCGGTTGCTAATGTGTTGATTGATATGGGAGCTTCCCATTCCTTTATATCTGCTGCATTTGCATCTGTTTTAGGGCTGGAGTTGGCACAGTTAGCATCTCCTATTTGTGTTGTATCACCTGTTGGGGGTGAGTTGATTTTGAAACAAGGGTGTCAAGGCTGTGATATAGAGGTCGCCGACCGTCGGCTCCCATTTTCTTTTGTAGTTATGGCTATGTCGGGTTTTGATGTGATTTTGGGTATGGACTGGTTGTCGTCATACCGAGCTGTTATTGATTGTTATCACCAGAGGGTCACAGTCTGTACCTTGAGCAGAGATTGCTTCCATTTCTTGGGGGATCGGGTTGGTAGTGTGTTGCCACCGGTGTATGATCCGCGAGGGGGAGTGAGCTTAGTGGTCTTCTCGCTAGCTTTATGAGTGGTGAGTGTGATGAGACCCAGACTGTATTGCCGAGAGTGGTTTGTGAGTACTCGGACGTTTTTCCCGAGGATCTTGTGAGTTTGCCACCACATCGAGAGATCGAGTTTTCCATTGACTTAGTGCCCGGCACGGCGCCGATTTCCATGGCACCTTTCCGTTTTGCCCCAGCCGAGTTGAGTGAGTTGAAGATTCAACTCCAGGAGTTGCTGGATAAGGGCTTTATTTGCCCTAGTATTTCGCCGTGGGAAGCACTAGCCCTCTTTGCTAAAAAGAAAGATGGTGCCTTGAGACTTTGTATCGATTACCGGAATTTGAATCAGGCTACGGTTAAGAATAAATACCCTATGCCCCGTATAGATGATTTGTTTGACCAGTTGAAGGGGTCCTGTTGTTTCTCTAAGATAGACTTGAGATCGGGTTACCACTAGTTGAGGGTCAGGGAGGAGGATATTCCAAAGATGGCATTTCATATGCGGTATGGCCACTATGAGTTTCTGGTGATGCCTTTTGGACTCACCAATGCACCGGCAGTGTTTATGGACTTGATGAACCGGATATTCTGAGAATTCTTAGATCGTTTTGAAGTCGTTTTTGTGGAAGACATCTTGATTTATTCGCCTTCGGAGGAGGAGCACGAGGAACACTTGAGAGTGGTGCTTGAGTTGCTTAGAGCCCATAGGCTGTATGCCAAGTTTGGGAAGTGTGAGTTCTGGTTAGGAGAGGTCAAGTTCTTAGGCTATGTAGTCTCCAGGGAAGGGGTGTCTGTTGATACATCCAAGATAGAGGCAGTGCAGGATTGGGCACAGCCTAAGAGTGTTTTTGAGATCCGCAGTTTTCTAGGATTAGCTGGGTATTATCGCCGGTTTGTGAAAGATTTCTCCAAGCTAGCTTCACCGTTGACTAGATTGACGCGGAAAGGGGTCAAATTTGTATGGAGTGAGACTTGTGAAAAGTCGTTCCAAGAGTTGAAAGTTAGACTTGCCACCGCTCCTGTGTTGATTATTCCGGAGAGAGGTTTGGGTTATGCCATTTATTGTGATGCCTCATGAGAGGGTTTGGGTTGTGTGCTGATGCAAGAGAGGAAAGTGGTTGCTTATGGCTCACGTCAGTTGAAAATACACGAGAGAAATTACCCTACACATGACCTAGAGTTAGCAGCAATAATTTTTGCCTTGAAGATTTGGAGGCACTACCTTTATGGTGAGAGATTCGAGGTATTCTCGGATCATAAGAGTTTGAAGTATCTGTTTACACAGAGAGACTTGAATTTGAGGCAGAGAAGGTGGATGGAGTTCATTGAGGACTACGATTTCGAGTTGCACTATCACCCGGGAAAGGCCAATATTGTGGCCGATGCCCTTAGTAGGAAATCCATTAGTGATGTAGCTTGTATAGCCATCCGGGAGTGGGAGATATTGGGTGCACTTAGCGAGTTTGATTTGCTTCTGGGTGAATCCGTTGAGGCTGTGGCCTTGTTTTCTATTGTTGTGCAGCCTACACTTGTGACTCGAGTGTTAGAGGCATTGGGAGGTGACCTTGAGATAGAATCCCTTTGAGAGAAGATCTCCAGTGGGAAGGTTGAGAAGGGTTTGTCAGTGTATCCCGACCTGAGTGTGAGATACCGAGACCGTTTGTTTGTACCGGAGTCTTGCCGAGAGGAGGTACTCTGAGAGTTTCACGATTCACGCCTTGCGGTGCATCCGGGAGGCACTAAGATGTATCGAGATTTGGGTCGCCAGTTTTGGTGGCGGGGTATGAAGAAGGATGTGGCAGTCTTCGTATCGAAGTGCCTTACTTGTTAGCAAGTGAAGACCGAGCATCAGAGGCCAGCGGGTTTGTTACAGCCCTTGCCTATTGCCAAGTGGAAGTGGGAGCATGTCACTATGGATTTCGTTGTAGGTCTTCCGAGGACTCAGCGGGGTAGTGATGCTATTTGGGTGGTTGTAGACCGGTTGACTAAGTCGGCGCACTTTATTCCTATGCGTGTGAGAGATTCAGTAGATCATCTTGCCGACTTGTATGTTCGGGACATAGTGAGGTTGCACGGGGTCCCGGTGTCGATTGTCACAGATAGAGATCCACATTTTACTACTAGGTTGTGGCAGAGTTTGCAGTGTGCACTGGGCACTAGATTGACCTTTAGCGCGGCTTATCATCCTCAGACTGACGGGCAGCCCGAGTGTACTATTCAGATCCCTGAGGATATGCTTTGAGGTTGTGTCCTTGACTTTAGTGGGTCGTGGGAGAGGCACTTGCCCTTGGTGGAGTTTTCCTACAACAACAGTTTTCAGTCGAGTATCGGTATGGCACCGTTTGAGGCCTTGTATGGCCGACCGTGTAGGTCTCTAATTTGTTGGGCCAAGGTGGGTGATGCACCTTCGTTGGGCTCGGAGTTGGTGAGGGAAACGATGGAGAAGGTGAAGCTTATCCGAGGATTGATCTGGGAGTCATCTCTTTTGATTTTGATTTAAGTTTTTGTTTGGTAGACTTTTGATTTTGATGTAAGTTTTTGTTTGGTAGACTTTTGTTGGCTCAGGCTAGTTTTCATGTATAAATTGGTTACTATTTGCGCTCAATTTATTAATGAAAACTGCCTTGATATTTCTCCACTACTTGTTCATGGTTTGTGAAGTTATGTTAATGAAGAATACTTTGCCTTTCACGAATTTGGATAAAATCATTGTTGTGTTTTAGCTTTCAGAAATTGAATATCCTATGACAATATTGAATTATCATTCATGTGCCGCGTATTGTGGGTACTGGACCGAATCGATTGATGAATCTGCCCTTGCCCCAAGCGGTGCATGATCATTCGGGCGCCGTATGAAATGACCTTAAGATTTGTGAAGGATCGATTCATGGGCCGGCTGGGGTACATAAGCCAAATAGATTGATGAATCTACCCTTGCCCCAGGCAGTGCGTGATCATTCGGGCACCGTATGAAACGACCTTAAGATTTGTGAAGGATCGATTCATGGGCCGGCTGGGGTACATAAGCCAAATAGATTGATGAATCTGCCTTTGCCCCAGGCGGTGCGTGATCGTTCGGGCGCTGTATGAAACGACTTTAAGATTTGTGAAGGATCGATTCATGGGCCTGTTGGGGTACATAAGTTGAATAGATTTATGAATCTGCCCTTGCCCCAGGCGGTGCGTGATCATTCGGGCGCCGTATGAAACGACCTTCAGATTTGTGAAGGATCGATTTATGGGCCGGCTGGGGTACATAAGCCAAATAGATTGATGAATCTGCCCTTGCCCCAGGCGGTGTGTGATCATTCGGGCACCGTATAAAACGACCTTAAGATTTGTGAAGGATCGATTCATGGGCCGGCTAGGGTATATAAGCCGAATAGATTGATGAATCTGCCTTTGCCCCAGGCGGTACGTGATCGTTTGAGCGCCGTATGAAACGACCTTAAGAGTTTTGAAGGATCGATTCATGGGTCGGCTGGGGTACATAAGCCGAATAGATTGATGAATCTGCCTTTGCCCCAGGCGGTGCGTGATCATTCGGGCGCCGTATGAAACGACCTTAAGAGTTTTGATAGATCTGTCTGCCTTGGCCCCAAGTGGGTCGATCCAGTCGGCGCCGGGCGTTTGAGGTTTTTACAATTAATGAGATGGCCTCGAGGGTGCTGCCTCTTTACAGGATAAATGATTAAAGGTAAAACTTTTATGAGCATAGTAGACAACTGACTCCAGCGTTTGAGGGTATTGATTGAATGTCGAACAGACTCTTCTTTAACAGTAGAGGGGAAGCGAAGACGCTGGCTGAGCTGGGTGGAGACATGAATCGAGGTAGTGACCCTGCGCGCACAGGGAGCAGGAGTTCCAGGGATTGAGAGAGGCGTCAGTCTCCTAGATGTCGAAGCAGGTCACCGAGGCGGGACAAGCAGTCGCAGGGCAGAAATTCCCAACCTCGAGTCGAGAGGGCACCTGAGGCGAATCCGCGCCCATTAAGCTTCGCGATATTTGTGGGGAATAAACCCATGACGGAGGCGAACTCGATCGTTCGAGACCCAAATGTAGCGGTCAATTTTGCTCGACAAATTTTCCCGCCTGAGGTTCAGAAATCGATGGTAGGTTGCCAGGACTACGAAGTGTTTCGCGAAGGCGTTCATGGGGCGGTGAAGGGGCTGTACACTGCCTATGAAATCGGCATGCAGTTGCGCGCTGCCCGCCGAGAAATGGAGAAGAAGGATGAACGTATTCAAAGTTTGGAGGCCCGCGCGGAGATGGTTGAGCGCGAGTTGAGGAAGACCAAGGCGGCCCAGGCACAACCCGCTGGGCAGGGAAACCCAATCGTGAAAGAGAGGGTTACCAGCCGGCTCATCAGTTCTGCGCTTGTCGATCGTGAGATGGCGAGTATGTTCGCGATGGAATGCAAAGGGAAGGGCCTATGAGAAAGGTTTCCATGAAGGCCGAAGAGTCGAAATCGAGAAGACCAAGGAAAAACTGGCCGAAGAAGTTTGCCGATGTGAGAATCGTGGATTTAGGCACGGTTGGATCAAGGCATCTCAAGCCGCAAAAGCTTTTCGAGCGGCAAGCATTGAGTCGGCATCACCACTCTATCACAGCAAACATTTTCTGTTTTCTGCTTTTGAAGTCGAGAAGAGTGATGATGAGGGTGACGTTACATAGTTATATTTATTGTAAGGCTGAAACACGGATCACGTTCAAAACTATGTAATTTATCGCTTGTGTTGTTGAATAAATATGAAAAACGTTCTGTCACAAATATTTTATTGCAGTTCGTATTCGGCATGTATGTGTTTCGTTTTATTGTGTTTGAATGAATATATAAGCGTTGACCGGCAGGGTCAATCCATACGTGATAGCCGTTTATTCCTGACAGGCTATTGTAACCTGAAGCCAAAAGCCGGTAGGTAGAGTGGCTCTGGCAAGTTCAACTCGGCTCAGGGCCTAGATTTTTGGCCAATGCATGTGCTTCAAAAAGTCGTTTGGATAACTATGCCGTGGCGAATGTCAACCGACGTTTTGCTTATGGAATTTAGTGTTAGTGAAATCGCCTCGGGATTGGGGCCTCGAGATCGCTGCCAGTATTGAAAATAAAAGGAGTGGGCGCTTTGCGCAGATAAACAATCGCTTATGTGAGGTGGGTTACGTGGGGATGTTAGTTAGAGGCTGGAGTTCAGCCGACCTTGGTGTTGCCATTGATCGTGGCGGAGGGGCCATCCGTATGGGAAGTAAGGCGTCCGAAAGTTGGCATGAACCTTCAAGTCGTCGAAGCAAATCACCCCGAAAGGAAAGGCAACGACCGTTGGATTTATCCTTCCTTGTCCTGGATCTTTGCCTTGACATTGTCAATGGTATCAAGGGAGGACTTGGGCACAGTTGGCTCGAGGCATTGCAAACTGCGGAGGACTTTCGGGTGACAGGAGTTGATTCGGCACTGCTGCTTTACCAATGCGTCTTCTCCCATTTTTAGCTTGAGTATTGTAATGCTCAAATACGAGTTGCGTTTATGTAACAACTGTCTGATTAAATAAAAATTGTAATGCTCAAATGCGAATTGCGTTTATGTAACAACTGTTTGCTCGAATAAAAAGTTGTATTTCAAACATTTGCGTCTTATGCTGAATTTTTTATTTGCGTCTTATGCTGATTTTTTTATTTGCGTCTTATGCTAAATTTTTTATTTGCGTCTTGTCTTGACATTGTCAATGATTGACAAGTTTTGTTTTGTTCGTGCCAAAGGGGATTCCGAATCCAGAGGCTTAATCGGCCCTAAGGTGTCATGCACCAAAGGCGGCTCCGAATCCGGAGTCTTAATCGGCCCTAAGGTGTCATGCACCGGAGAGGGCTCCGAATCCGAAGACTTAATGTGGCCAATCGTGATATCCACGAAGGGCGCTCCGAATCCGGAGACTTAATCGGCCCTAAGGTGTCATGCACCGAAGGGGGCTCCGAATTCGGAGACTTAATCGGCCCTAAGGTGTCATGCACCGAAGGGGGCTCTGAATCCGGAGACTTAATCGGCCCTAAGGTGTCATGTACCGAAGGGGGCTCCGAATCCGAAGACTTAATGTGGCCAATCGTGATATCCACGAAGGGCGCTCCGAATCCGGAGTCTTAATCAGCCCTAAGGTGTCATGCACCAAAGGGGGCTTCGAATCCGGAGACTTAATGTGGCCAATCGTGATATCCACGAAGGGCGCTCCGAATCTGGAGACTTAATGTGGCCAATCGTGATATCCACAAAGGGCGTTCCGAATCTGGAGTCTTAATCGGCCCTAAGGTGTCATGCACCAAAGGGGGCTCCGAATCCGGAGACTTAATGTGGCCAATCGTGATATCCACGAAGGGCGCTCCGAATCCGGAGTCTTAATCGGCCCTAAGGTGTCATGCACCAAAGGGGGCTCCAAATCCGGACACTTAATGTGGCCAATCGTGATATCCATGAAAGGTGCTCCGAATCCGGAGACTTAATCGGCCCTAAGGTGTCATGCACCGAAGGGGGCTCCGAATCCGGAGACTTAATGTGGCCAATCGTGATATCCACGAAGGGCGCTCCGAATCCGGAGTCTTAATCGGCCCTAAGGTGTCATGTACCAAAGGGGGCTCCGAATCTGGAGACTTAATGTGGCCAATCGTGATATCTACGAAGGGCGCTTCGAATCCGGAGTCTTAATCGGCCCTAAGGTGTCATGCACCAAAGGGGGCTCCGAATCTGGAGACTTAATGTGGCCAATCGTGATATCCACGAAGGGCGCTCCGAATCGTCATTATGACGAGCGACATAATGGGGTTTGTGAAATGAATTTGAACGACAAAGAAAGATGGTTTGCATTGCAGAAGTGAAATATATACAAGTATCAAAGCCCACAGGTCGGGTCAGTGATATGGTTTTCATAAAATCGTTGATTGTGCCGATTGGGGGGAGCCACGGATCTCTTCAATGCCACGGGCTGTCGGGAAGCGCACGAGCTGATGATAAGTGCTTGGAACGGCCTTCATAATATGTAGCCAGGTTCGCCCCATGATGACATTATACGGCGAAGGGAGCTTTACAACCAGGAATTCTACTTCGACCGTTCTGGAGCCCGCTCAGACAGGTAGAATGATCTTCTCTAACGGGTATTCGGGATTCATATTAAAGCCGAACAATGGACGAGGCGCCGGACACAGATCTGACTCGTTGAGGCCGAGTTTGATGAAAGTTTGGTAATACATAACCTCTGAAGTACTCCCTGGGTCTATGAGAATTCGTTCAATGGTGAACCAGTTTATGCATAATCTAATGACCAACGGATCAATGTGGGAAGCTGCTGTGCCAATAAGGTCAGAGTCATTGAAAGCAATTGTCGGAGCTTCTTTGGGCCATTCAGTCGGAATACGTTGCCCCTGAGGGATTGGACGCGATTGAATTGTGTGCATGGTTGGGGATGCAAGCAGGCTATAGATTACATGGATCACGCCAAGTGGAGGAGAGTCCTACCTCAAGGCTAGTGCCTTGGTTGGCTTTCCCTGTCTCACATACTGTTGTAGTCGGCCGTCTTGCACCAGTTCTTCCAGGTGATCTTTTAATGCGTAGCAACTCTCTGTTTCGTGGCCATGATCTTTGTGATATACGCACCGCCGATCCCTTCTTCGCGTGTCGGGCGGCCCCACCATCTTTGATTGCCATTTGAAGAATGGAAGGTGTTGGATTTTGGTCATTATTGCAGCGATTGGTTCTGACAACTCTGTGTACTTTTTGTCGGCACGTCTCGAGCGTCTGCTGTCGACTTGCAGTTGCTCATTCGTCCGGTGGGGACATTGATCACTTGATCGGCGAGTATCCCGCCTTTTGTCTTGTTTAGTGCACTGCCGAGGCTCTGGGCTAGGAGGTGGCACGGAACTTATTGGTTGGGCAATTTCAGGGGGGCCCGTTTTGTTGGACATTGGCCGGCCTTTATTCTCAAGGCATCGTCTTCCACTTTGCAATACTCCTCAACTTTCTTCATCAACGCCCAGACCATTTTGGGGGGTCTTCTGGTCAGAGAACTGCGAAGAGGACTATCAGGATGCAATCCCATTTTGAAGGCGGTGATGGCCATGGAGTCGTTACAAGCGTCGTCGACGAGGTTGAAGCACTCCCAATATCGCGCCGAGTACGCTCTGAGCGTTTCTCCTGACTGAATCTGCATAGCCCAGAGAGAGTCAGCCTGTTTCGGCTGTACCTTGTTGGTGATGAACCTGGCCCTGAAGGATTTCTGTAATTGATGAAAGCTTTTGATGGAGGCCGGCTCCAGCTTATAATACCACCTGACAGCTAATGGCCCCAGGCTGCTGGGGAATATTCGGCACATGAGGGCTTCGTTGTCTGCATGCAATGTCATGGCCTGCTTGTAATGACGGATATGATCGGTGGGGTCTGATTTTCCATCGTAAAGAGTGAATGACGGAGCTTTGAACTTCTTGGGCAAGGCCGCCCTTGCAATCCGTCGGACAAAAGGATCGTGCTGGTCATCTTCGTTTGAACTGCTCCTCCTGCGCTTGTTCCTTGTATGTAGACTCTTTTCGGAGGAGCTGGAAGTTTCGGATCGTCCCTTCTTGGTGAGCTCCATGGATAATGAATTGGAGTCGCTATTGGTATCCTTGGGCCGGGCTCGAGGTCGTTGTCCACCGGCCCTCGGAGGTCGTTCGGGATCTTGGCGCATGGCTTCTCTCGATTTTGCGACTTCGAGGGCCAAATCTTGACGGAGACGTTCATTTTCAGCGATCATGTTCTCTAGCCTTTGTTCATTCTGCTTTGCTTGTTCCATGATCGCCTGCATTGTCTCTTGTGCTGAAGTCGTTGGTGAATCGAAGTTCAAGGCGCGTCTTGCAGCGATGGTTTCTTTCCCGAGCATATTTGCTGGAGTGAGGTCATCTCCCTATGCGGTCTCGTCAATGGCTACAGAGGATCTTCAGTCACGCCTGCCATGGATGTATTTGAGTATTCCCACAGACGGCGCCAATTGTGAATAAGTGGTTCAGAAATACTTTTCAGATCTTGGGAGACGCTGGCGATCCTTAGCTAGTCACCTGAAAAGATACACACTCCGGTCGGGGGTGCCGGGATTAGCACTCCGATGGACAAGTTAGTTCAAGCACTCAAGATAGCTTCTTGTTTAAGTTTCGTCAAGTGATTCTTACATACCTACTAAATATGTTGCTCCTGTATTCATACCTGTTTCCCTCGGGGCCAGGGCCTACTTTTTGATCATTATCCTTTATATTATCCGGCTCCAATGGTACACACTTATTCGGCCCAAATATTGTGTTCGGATACAGCCGATTATTATCAGCCCTGTATTGCGCGCCTTCTGCCTTTGTCAATTATTCGGCTCCCACATTTAGAACTCGTGTCACTTTAGTTTCTGATTTTTTAATTGTGTAATTTTTTTCTTCAATTAAAGTTAATTTTTTCAAAAAAATTTAGGGCTTTTATTAATTGGAAAATGTATATTAGACAAAACTTTCGTTTCTACACCTATATAGTGATCTTAATAACCTTATTGAATTTAATAAGTCTGGTTGTCCAAAAAATGGGACTAGATATTTGCTTAGAATTTAAAGGTGTGGTCGTAATTAGGCGTCGCTTAGCAACTTGGTTATTTTAGTTGACTTTTTAATTTTTTTATGAGACGAAAAAAAATTATATTTTGGATGATTTGTGGATTTTTTTTGTAGGTGAATAAATAATTGTAAAAGAAAAATTTGTTGATTAATGTATAGGATATGACATTTTGTCTTATTATTATTATTATTTTATTTTTATTTTTTTATTAACTATTTAGCCAAAATATAATTCCCAAACTAAGAGCATCAATATGAAGCTAGTTAAAATTTTATTACCATTTGAACTTAAAAATTACTTTTTCTATTTTGGTTTTACATCTTTTTAAATACATTATCCAACAAATTTTTTATTATTTCTCTATACTATTTAAATATTATTTTATTCATTTTAATTTAAAATTATTTTTATAAACACAACACAATTAATTCTAAAATATAAAAAGAATACTTTTTTAATAGTTGGCTAAAGTAAACTACTAGCTACATTTGTTGAGTCAAACCATCAAAACTAAAATGGCTAAGGTGCCGTTTGGTAACACTTATATTTTCAGTTTTCTGTTTATATTTACAAAAATTTTAAAAACTCAAATAAAAACTTGTTTGGTAAAATTTTTGATTTATAAATCAGTGGTCTCAATTTATAAATTTGGCCAAAAAATGAAAACAAAAAAAATGTGTTTCCGTTTTGAGTTTTGAGTTTTTTTTTTTTTTTTTACCACCTAACACTAGCCACCACCCGCCACCATTTTCCACCACCGTCTTCCGCTACCACCACCCACCATCACCTGCCACCACTACTCACCACCCGCCAGCCACCCATCAGATACCACCACCCCCCCTCGCCGCCGCTGCCGCCACCACCACCCACCACCCACCATCCACCTGCCATCCACCCGCCACTACCATTCACCGCCCGCCACCACCACCCGCCACCTACTTGCCACCACCACTCACCACTCACCTGCCACCACCAGCCACACACCACCCACCACCAGCCACTCGCTATCACCTACCACCCGCCACCGTCACCCGCCACCCACCTGCCATCACCACCCACTCGCTACCACCTACCACCCGCCACCGTCACCCACCCACCCACCACCACCACCACCCGCTATCCGCCACCCACCTGTCACCACCAGCCGCCACCATCACCACCACCACCACCTACTCGCTGCCACCCACCACCCGCCACCGCCACCGTCACCGTCACCCACCCACCCACCCACCATTCGCCACCTACCTACCTACCACCACCCACCACCGTTACCCATCTACCCACCACCACTATCCGCCACCTACTTGCCACCACCACCCACTCGCTACCACCCACCCGCCACCACCCACTACCACCAGCTACCCACCACCCACTGTCACCACTTTCCACCACCGTCTTCCGCCACCACTTGCCATTTCTCACTCTTTTTTATATTTTTAAAATTTTTTAAACATTTTTTCAATTACCAAACGCGTTTGTAGTTTATGTTTTTCTAAAAATAAACAAAAACCAGTTTATAAAATTTTTGTAAATATAAACTGAAAACGTAAACGTTACCAAACACACGATAACTAGTTTGATAGAGTTAAAATTTGATGATTTATTCACTATTTTAGCTAAAAAAATAAAAATAACTGATTTGATAGAGATACTCTAAATATTATAAAATTTATGTGTAAAATAAATCTAAATCACATATTAATAATTATAAATAATTTTTTTAAATATTTAATATTAGGGAAAATTAGTCTAAGGTCTCTTTCCTATTTTTAGTAATGGAAGAGATTCATAATATTATTTTTTGATGTCTAAGGTCCCTAAACTCACACACATCTACCACAGAGAAATTTGATATATCACACGCTCTCTATCTCTCTCTCACGCTGCTCTTCTCTCTCTCTCTTGTCGATCTCAAAGACAAGATCACTCCGTTCTTGTCCTGATCATATAACTCGAAGGCATCTTTCAGCCCTGCACTCTTCGAGACTAATGAAGCCGTCGAGGTCGGTGTCGAGCTCCTCCATTAACTACTCTCTTATTAATGATTATTATTTGTTTTGGTCCAGGTTCATTGTTCCTTAACATCTTCCCAACGCAACAACGGGGCTTCAGTTGAGTAGTTACTTCAAAATCAATCCTACTTTTTTCGATTTTGTTGTGAAATTGCAGTATCATCATCAAAATCCATTCGTTTTTGTTTTTCTTCTTTTTCTTTTTTGCAATCTCTCTCCACCTATTTCAATGGCGATTTCGGATGAATCTGCAGCAGATTCCAAAATTTCGCCGCCAAATACATTCGGATCCATCGTAATCGAAGGCACCTTCGACCGATTACACGACAGTCATCGTCTTTTCCTCAAAGTTCTCTCTCTCTCTCTCTCTCTCTCTCTCTCTCTCTCTCTCTGTATATATATATATATATTTGAAAATGTATCTGATTAAGTTAGTACTTACAGAAAGCAGCGGAATTGGCTAGGGAGCCATTGTGGTTGGAGTTTGTGATAGACCCATGTTGACTAAGAAACAGGTATTTTTAACATCTTTGTGCTCTATGCGAATCCATGTTTGTTGATCACTTACTTGGTGATTACTATAAATTGCTCATTGCTTCACTTCATAATTTTCTCTGGATAAAGTCACAAAAAGCCACACAAATTTTCTGTAACACAATTTTCTCTGGATAGAGCTATACAAAGCCATACAAATTTTCTTTTACCCAATTTTCTCTGGATAGAGTCACACAAAGCCACACAAATTTTTTCTCCACAATTTCTCTATGAAATCTAGAGAAATTCTTTGTGAACCAGAATTTTCTCTAGACTTTTCTCCTTAAAGTCCCGAGAAAATTCGTCCAGAGAAATTAAAAGCTTATTATTTCAATCCAGAGAAAATTATAATTATTACAAATTTTTCTGGACTTTTATGTTGTGTTTTTTTTTTTATGTGTTTTTATATTGAACAAGTTATTTTTCGCCTATTTTTCTTAGAACTTTTTGATCATTTATGGTTTATATAGCTTAATGCACGCTGCGTTGAAGAGCTTGGGAGACAAGTGCTCGTGGAAAGATTGTTTGAAGATGATCAAGTCTGTTAAATTTCTCTAGAGTTGTGGCTGTGTTTTTTTCTCTTTTCTTTGAGCTGTTGTTGACTCTAGTGAGATCAAAGGTGGCTAGTTTGCAGTTGTTGTATCTGCTTGTTGTCCAGCTTATTCTAGAAGGGTCAAATCGAGCCATTGATGGGTGGAGTTGATACTATTATTGCCTCATGCTACATCCATTTAATCATTTGTCTTGTTATGCATTTGTGTTGATGCTATCAAAGTGATGTTGCTTCTATGGCTTTCATGGTGCTGCTACAGCTGCTTATTTGATGTAGAAAGAAGAAGAAGAAGAAGAAGATAATGATGATGATGATGATGATGATGATGATGAAGGCTATCAAAGAATTTCTCTGGACAAAGAATTTCTCTAGAGTGGTTTAAATTTTCTCTAGATCAGGTAAGAACAAAGTAGAGAAATTTTGAATTTCTCTGGAATGGTTTGAATTTTCTCTGAATCAAGAACAAAGTAAAGAAATTTTGAATTTCTCTAGAGTGCTTTGAATTTTCTTTGGATTAAGTAAGAACAAAGCAGAGAAATTTTGAAGCCTTGTGAATGTACCCTATAATAAATTATAGATTTATAGTCTAGAGAAATTCTTAATAATTCAAATTTATAGTGAAGAGAAATTCTCAATACTAATGAAGCCTTGTGAACCAAAATTTCTCTGTGAAGTCCAGAGAAAATTCGATTAGAGAAAATCTTTGTGAACCAGAATTTCTCTGTAAAGTCCAGAGAAAATTCGTCGGATGATCCACTTTAACGGTTCAACTTGTAGAAATATAACCAAGCACAACAAAACACATTTTATTTAATTCGTTCAATCGGTTCATTAGTTACATATCCGATAAAGCGTTTCTATTCTTTCTTTAATTTATTTTATGCTCATGTAATGCATATGGATGTATATGATACGCAAAAACCATGTAAATAAAGGCCCGGAAGTCAAAAAATGAAAAGAAAACAAAACCAGAAAAACTGCCCTGTTGGGCGCACGTGCGGTAGTCTTAGCCGCTCTTGTGGTGGCCTGGCCACTCGTGCGGTGGTGAAGCAGTGTACAATTTGAGCCAAAAGAGGTCCGGCCGCCCGAGCGGTCTGGTGTGTAAAACTAGTCCGAAAATCTGCTTTTGTCTTGAACCTCTCCCATTTCAAATCCAACTTCAATTAATACAAAGTAAGGCCCAAAACCCCTTAAAACATGTCAAATTTAGTATGTCTAACTTCAAATACAACTCATATATGCAAAACAAAACTCAATTTGTACTTAAAAAAGAACAAAAGCTTGGCAATATGCATTTGAGGGCTCCAAGCTCAACTTCCATGAAAATTCTTGGCAAAACTCAAGAGCTATGCATGAAAAACAAGTTGCTACCAATTACTTCATGAATTGATGCCATGTATGCCAAAGATTAAACATCTTTTTTACTTATAAAACACAATACATGCATGTGATCATATATAGTCCATAAAATACACCATTTTACACTTAATCTTCAAGGTTTAAGAGATAAAACCTTACCTAGAGCCTTCATAGACACTTGTTCTTGCATAATCTTAACAAATCCAAGCCAAATCTTGAGTTTCTTCCTTAATTCCTACACTTTCCCTTTTCTCTTTGAGCTCTCTAGGGCTCTCTCTCTCTCTCTTCTAGAATTCTCTCTCTTTTTCTATCTTTCTTAGATTTTTGGTTGCATCCAAAATGAGCTCATATAAGGCTTATATCACTTATATATTTATAGCCACATATCTTACTTCAATAATGAAAGCCAAACATGACTTTACGAATCAGACGAAATCAATTTTTAATTAAACTTCCCAGATGATTCTAAAAGTTTCAATTAACATATCCATGTACTCCATTCCGATTTCTGAACCCATTTCGGCCGTCAATTTCAGTTCTAAAGTCGTAGCCCTAACAGATATTTTCCCAATTCAGGTAGATACTTCCAAATTAAATCATATTAATTCATAATAAAACAAAGGTAATTTTGTCACGTATTTTGGGGGCGTTACATATATGATGACGTATGGATGATGTGTAAATATGTATATAAAAAGTTAAAAATTTTCTGTTTCATATAAATCTGCACAGCTCAATAGACGTTGTATATTTCTTATTTGCTTCCACTGGCCCCTAATGTTATGTTAATCTGTCGCAGAGACCTTCGGTAATCCCAGGATTACTGACCGGTTACGATGCTAAACCTATAAGGACGAATTTGGGTCGTGACAATTATATTGACATCTCTAAGGTTTAGAGAAAATCCAATAAGTTCCATAATCTATACTATTTATTAAGAAAAATGGGTTTCTAAAGAGAAAGTCTTGTGAAACTCAAAACCCTTATACTATTTTTCTAGAATTCTTATTTTTTAAATAATTAAAAAACCTTCTATTATTTAACTTTTATTGAATCCTTAAAAAAAAAATCTTATTATACATTGATTTACACATTTCAAAAGGAAAATTAATTAATCCATTTAGAAATTTGAAAAGGAAAGATAGCTAATCAATTTTAAAATTTTAAAAATATATTCTACCTTTTATTGAATCATTTAAAAAAAAATCTTATTATGTCTTTATTTACACATTTCAAAAAAGAAAATTAATTAATTCATTTAGAAATTTGAAAATGATTGGTTTTAAAATTTAGATTTTTGTACCACTAAAATATAGGAATCAATTCACATTTTTCATAGATTATTTTACTTGATGTTTAATTTTTTAAATAATTAAAAAATATTTTATTAGTTAGCTTTCATTCCCTTATAATGTGATTGATAATCAATTTTAAGAACTTTCTTCTCCCACCAAATATTATATAGGTTTTTTTAGAGTATATCAATATAATAAAGGATCCAAAATTCCTTTCGAACATTGATAATGTGTCTAGTTCATGGTTTTTAGTAGAAATTTTGAAAGGAAAAATGAAAAAAGTGTGATGTTAAGTAAAATATAATTATATTTCATTCACATTTCACCTATCTTTTTCCTTTCTTATTCCAAATTTCTATCCAAATCTATGAATCAAGTACATATTTTCTAGGGCAAATTACACAGATGGTCCCTATATTTTACCTCTTGTGTCATTTTGGCCTTTACACTTTAAATTGACTCGATTTTGACTTTTAATTTTAAATTTTGCGTCAATTTAGTCAAATTGATAATATAACTAGTGTTTTTTAAGAAAAATTATTACCAAATTACTAAATTGGTTGAGGTTAACTCACTGAATTTGGTAAATTTATAATTTTATCCTTAAAAATATGACACATGACACTTATGTGCATATTTTTTATCAAAAAATGTTAAGCGTTGTAATCAATTGGCTCAAATTGAGACAAAATCATAAATTTATGGTCAAAATTGAGCTAATTGAAATTACAATGACTAAAATGACACAATGACCAAAGTACAAGGACTATCGTCGTACATATTTTCTATACTGAAAATTTTGAATTAATAGTACTTTTTAAAATTATATATTACAAACTCTTATAACACATATTTCTCCATATAATAATGATTGATATTTATTTTAGTTGCTATCTCGAATATTGGTTATAGAGTCAAAGAAAATGTGTAGGTCTTAAAGTTTTAAAGTAAAAATTTTATGTTAGAATTTATTCAAATGTAATTCTCTTAATATTTATAATTTTTTTATTAATTGATAAAATGCACCGTAAACACTAAGGTTATTTTTTTTATGGTATTGAGAAATAAAATATGATATATTATAGGCTTAAATCAATAATTGTTGAAAAAAAAATCAACTCAAACTAGATTTTTTGGACTAATTTTTAACATATAATCTATATTGAAACTCTCAAACTAGCTCAAAGCGGTCATGAACCAATAAAAACAATTTTTAATAATTAAGTGAAAGTCATATTCGCATAAAGGTTATGACATACAACAATTTACAATTTTGAGTAAATAAATTTTTAGGCTTTAAAAACTAAGAAAAAAATAGTATGTTAACAAATATAATTTACTACTATCCTATGATAAATTAAAATTACGAAACTTATAAAACGAAACGTATTTATATTTTATCGTAAATATAATTTTTACCAATTAAATTATGACATGCAGTTTTTTTTATTAAGAATTTAAAACACACAATTAATGATATAAGAATAAAAATTTTCTCATGTGTAACTTTGATAAAAATGAATAAAATTTAATTGATTATAAATCATTTTTAATAAATATTTTAAATAAACTTTATATTATTGTTTTAATTTATAAACTAATTTTTGATTATTTATTTATACCCGTACATAACACACGTAATATGCTAGTTTTGGTATAATTAAGTTGGGCCTTCTTAAAAATTTGATTTACGTAACACGCAGTCTCATTTTCATCAATAATTCATTAGTCTTTACACTAAAATGTATATTTTTTTCTTATTTATTCTAGTATTTTTGCATCATTTGTATTAGTTTTGATTTCTTTTTTATTACTAAAAAGGTCATTATTAAAATTGTAGGACTTATTGTATTTTCTGTAAATCTCACGGGAGATCAATTTAAGTTACTCTTGTTTATTTCATTATCTACCTACCATTCATGTTAATGTTGATCACTTTAACTTTACTAAAATAGAAATTAGGAAAAAGATTGGTAGCTCGAGAAATTGGCTCGAAAAATGGCTCGAAAGAGAAGAGAGAGGAAGAGGAGGAGAGAGGGAGAAAGAGAGAGGAGAGGTCGTCGCAGCTCCCCGCCGTCGTCGCAGCTCCTCTCCATCGTCGCAGCTCCTCTCCAGTCCTTCTTCTTCCTCCTCCGTCGCAGTCCCGCCGCAGCTCGTCGCAGCCCCGCGCAGCCCCGCCTCCTCCTCCAGCCCGATTTTTATGGCCCCCTCCCCTCCACTTCTCCTTCTTCCTCCTCCTTCCCCCTCCTCTCGATCTGTAGACCCACCCTTCTTCTTCTTCTTCTCCACCCTTCTTTTTCTTCTTCCTTTTGCAACAAAAACACAGGAAAAAAAAAAAAAAAAGAAAAAAAGACACCAAAACGACGTCGTTTCGGTGTCGAGCCAAATTCGGGCCACCGAGTTTCGAGATACGTAGCGGAATTGTAGAAATTAATATAATTATATCAAAAAATAGAGTTACTTGTACTTTTTCTAAACCACAGCAGAGGTGAGGGCAATTTACCCAAAAACTATTAAAAAATTGAAGAAAAAGTAAAAACTTCAATGTTTAGATTATCAACTTGTCAAAATTGCTATGCTCCACCTGTTTGGAGTACAACGGTTTAGGCCTAGTGAAACAAATTGAAACAAATTAAAGCATGGGGTAGCTAGTAAAGATACAGCTTGTGACATGTGCGGGCACAACTGAAGCCAAATTCTAAAGAGCACTTGTGTCTTGTCATCAAACTCAAATCTGACGTATAAAATCTATAAAAAGATAAAATAAATTAAAATTTATAAAAAGATAAAATAGGTTAAAATTTATCAAAAAGATAAAATAGGTTAAAATAGGATAAGGTTTTTTTTTTTTTTTTTGGTGGCTAAAATCCACAAAATAGACTAAAATAGCCAATAAGATAATGTCACGTTAAACCCATAATTATTTCATTTTTTCTCTTACAAACATCATATCCAATTACAAAAAAATCCAACCCTCCTTCCAAACACAAATATTTTAACTTACTAAAATAACTAAAAATTAAAATAGCCAACTTTCCAAACGAGGCCAAGATGGATACTGTTGTGTTCCAAAAACTAATTAAAGGCAATGCTTGTCAAAATAATCTTTGAATAAGGAAAAAGATTGGTAGCTCGAATCTGTGGCTCGAAAAATGGCTCAAATTCGAATTCGAAGATAGAGACAAAGAGAAAAGGAGAAAAGAGGAAGAGGGAAGAGGGAGAGAAGAGAAGAAGAAGAGAGGAGAAGAGAAAGAGGAGGAGAGAGGGAGAAAGAGAGAGGAGGAGAGGAGATCGTCGCAGTACCACCGCCGTCGCCTCGCCGCCGCCAATCGTCGCAGCACCAGCGATCGTCGCAGCACCACCGCTATCGCCTCCGGCCCCGCCTCCGCCTCCTCCTCCCCCTGTGATTATGCCCCCTCCAGTCCTCCTCCTCCTCCCTTCTCTTCTTCTCCACCCTTCTTCTTTTTCTTCTTCCTTCTGCAACAAAAACACAAGAAAAAAAAAAAAAAAAAACAAAGACACCAAAACGACGTCGTTTTGGTGTCGAGCCAAATTCGGACCACCGAATTTCGAGCTACGTAGCGGGGTCGGAAAAGTAGTAATTACAAGCCCCTCATGTCATATGGCATAGCAATTCTAATTTTGAATATGAATAAAAGGTTAACCCAATACACAATACGCTCATTAAAGTGGAATCTAAAAAGAACAAGATGTAAGTATGTTATCTTATTTCTGGAGAGGCTATTCCCGTATTTTGAATAGGAATATTACACCAAATAAAGACTATTTGGCTTTACTCTTCTTTGCTTTTTTTTTTTTTTTAAATAAATACATATGGCAATTGGGGGAAATAATATATACTTGCATCATGCCTTCTTGGATTTGAGCATCACAAGCCCAATAAAATGGATAAGAAGCTGAGAAGTGCCGCACCAGCAAGTACAGGTATGAGAATGGCATATTATTGTGGAAGAAAGTACTCCGGGATGAAGTGATCACCACCCACAAATGGTTGAAATTTCATTAAAAGTCAACAACTATTAACTCAAAACATAAAATTAAACTAAATAGAGAATTCAACTGAGCAGGATTATGACCCAAAACGTATAATAAGTGAATACAGATAAGCTGATAAAGGATAATAGAAAGCCAACAGCCCAGTCTTGTTGCTAATTCCATTTTTGTGACTTTTGTCGTCTGTCACACAAATTCATCAAATAAGCATTCTTCTTACACAGTTATTCATGTTATTCATGTTTCTATCCCTTTATAAGACAGCAGAAAAAGGTTTCCCAACTCCAGTCCTTTAATTTTTCGAAGCTCATTTTCTTACCAAAATACCCCAAAACTAATGCTCCAGCAAATTAGAGCTGTTTCAGTTTAGGAATGATTGAAAACTTTAAAAATAAAGGACTTCTGATCTAGTCCAGCTCTGGTTGGCTCGGCACACTCTGGTCATCTAGGACACTAGCCGGCCCAGCACACTATGGTCGGCTCAGCCACTCCATAGCAAAATTGTCAATCCCAATACCGGCCAGCATATTTTTATTTTTTTTATGTGTATGGTACAGATGGATACTGGCAAATACCATTTTGGACCTTTCACTATATATTACAAATGTATTAAAAACAATTATAATTACCTAGAAATTTTAATGTACATTCTATGACATTTAATTCAACACCAAATCATTTAAACATGACATAAACATGTTATCCAACACCATCTCCAGTTGTTAAGCATAATTATTAACTCAACAAAGAACTTTATGTATCAGGGCTGTTTGTTCTGTACAAAGAAAGAACAATATATAATTCAAATTCAAATCAAAAGGATGAAGCAAGGGGGAAAAAAACTTTTCTTAGCTACACACATATAAGTAGAGTATATAAATATGTATACAAGGTTAGGGATGAATCTGATAGCAAACAGAACCCAAAAAAAATGTTCTATATCAAAGATTAACTGGATGAAGCAAGCAAAATATTGAACTCAAGTGGATTAAAGATTGGCCTGTTCGTTTTATAATTGTTCTAGATTGAAGCAAGCACAATATGTAAAAATTCAAATAAAAACGTTTCCCTAATCTGAAAGCAAACAGATTTTGAATATGGAGCAGAAAGTGAGAGACGGAGATAGAGCGAATTATATATATATAAACGGAGAGGGAGGGCTTTTAACTAACTGATCTGGTCTTTTAGAACTTCAGGTGAACTCTACCAAGGAAAGCAGCTTCAAGCCTTGGAGAGTCGAGCACTCTGTTGCTAGTCGCCTTTGCCTCAAAGTCAAAACCAAAATGTTAGGGCTGAATGACTGAAAGGTTTGGGCAAACACTTGGGAATCAAACGTTTGTGTATCAGACTTCTATAACCGTATATCGAAATTTACCAAATTTCTGCGGTATAAGCGAAACATCCTGGTAAGCATAAAGATTTTCAACGAAATGAAACTTCATGTAAGAGTTCCCATTTCTGGTCCGGTATGGTACATCTCAGCCAGTATGGGATGGAATTAACAACTTTGCTCCATAGGGTGGCCTTCTAACCTGAGCTCTATCGAGCCACTTGAATCGATATCTTCATAAAGTTGACATGTCGGATACCCCCTCATCCATGTTTTATGACCCTATCCATGTCCGGAAACCATTGAATAACTTCAACATTATTGGTAAAAGGTTGTTGCTGTGAGACTTTTATACACATTCATACTATTGCAAACCAGCGGTTTCAACATTGTGCCAAGAAATGCTCTTTGTCTTTGATAACTTGATCAATAATAAGAAAATACTTCATCCCCTTCCCAACTCAATGTTTTGAGTATGTGCACTATCTGTTCAATTCTTGCATGAGAAAAATCACCAATTGTGAACTTCTCAACAACTCCCTTCACTTCGATCAGACTATGGCCAGGTTCCTTCTTCAATCCACTACCCTTCAGCATCTTTCTTGCCTCTGCAACACAATTCCACATTCCATCTGAAGCATATAAATTTGACAATAGAACATAGGGTGAAGTAGTAACAAGCTCACGTTTCAAAAGCTTTCTTGCCAAATGTTCCCCAATTAAAACATCTCCATGCAATCGACAAGCAGAAAGCAAGCTCACTAAAACAACCGGATCATGCCCAAAAGGAAAATTTTCCATGTATTCTACAGCCTCCTTTAGTCTCCCAGCTCGTCCAAGTAGATCTATGAGGCAAGAGAAATGCTCAATGTCAGGAGCAATCCCATAGATTTCATTCATAGAATTGAAGTAGGCGTGGCCCTCGTCCACAAGCCCTGCATGATTGCACGCTGTGAGAAGTGCAATAAATGTAACAGAATCTGGCTTCAAACCAAGTTCCTTCATCTGCTCAAACAGTTCTAGGGCCTTTGCCCCATGCCCATGATTTCCAAATCCAGCTATGATGCTATTCCATGATACAAGATTGTGACTGCCCATTTTATTAAAAACAGTTTGTGCATATCCAATGCAACCACATTTAGCATACATGTTTACCAGTGCATTATCAACACCTACATCTCCATCCAGCTTTGTTCTGATCAGATGAGCATGAATCTGCTTGCCATGGCGTACAGAAGCAATGCCGGCACATGCAGCAAGAGCACTAGCATACGTGAAATCATCAAGCCATAAACTAATTACATTTGTCATCTCTTTGAAAATACTCAAACCCTTTGCATGATCATCACATTGAGAACAAGCAGTAATAAGGGTATTCCATGAAATGACATCTTTCTCTTCAATCAATCTGAAGGCCTTCTCTGCTTCTTGTATCATACCAAACTTCGAGTACATTGTTATTATCACATTCCCGATAAAAGGGGTGGAGTCAAGTTTGAGCTTGATTGTTTGGCATTGCAATTGCATTCCTCTCCTCAAATCATCTGCAGTGCTGCAAATTGCCAACACTCCCACGAAAGTAAAACGGTCTGGGACCAGACCTTGTTGGCACATTTTTCTAAAAACTTCAAACCCTTTATCCAGTTGCTTGTTTTCTACCAACCCAGCAATCATTGCATTATAAGACACAGAATTCAGCTCAGACGTACTACTAAAAACTGATAAGGCATCACTACATCGACCACATTTCATGTACATCGAGATAAGTGAGTTGGAAACAAAAGAAATGAAAGAGTACCCAATTTTCACAGATAAAGCATGAATTTGTTGCCCTTGTGTCAACGCAAAGAGACTAGCACAAGCACTTATAGCACTGGCAAGTAAATATTCATTGGGCATGGGCACAAGACCCATTTTAGAGAAAAGGTCAATAGCCATTCTGGGTTCCTCAGCTTGGCCATAACCAGAGACCATAGCTGACCAAGAAACAAGGTTTCTCTCAGACATCTCATCAAACACCTTGCGTGCAATGGTGATGTTGCCACACTTTGCATACATGTTGAGAATGTGGTTGCAGACAATTACATCGGATTCCAAGCCTGACTTGACCACGGAAGCATGAAGGGAAGTCCCATATCGAAAGGCCTTGGTTTTGGAGCAATGGTGTAAAAGAAACCCAATTGTTTCAGGGGCACATTGAGACAGAATACCCATTAAAGCAAAGAAATTTTTTCTTTGGCAACCTTTATATCAGAAAGCATCAAGTGTAGAGAAGAAATAGAAATAGATATATAAAGCATTGTTTGTTCCTTCATTCCATTTGAACAGAGATGATTATTACAATTTGTTTTTTTTTTTTTTTTGGAAAGTCTACTAAGGCTGTGTTTGATTGAGTAATTGGGGAAGAGATCTAAAAAGAAATAATAAAAAAAAAATGTGTAAAATTATGTGAAATATAGTTATATTTTATTTATATTTTACCTATCTTTTTCTTTACCATTTCCCTTTTTAAATCATTCCTTAAATCTTTTAACCAAACGCAGTATAAGTGAAATTATTGTCCAATTGATCTTATGACAATTAATGACATTTTTCATCATATACTATTAAAGCTATGTTTGGTTTTGGCTTTTTGACTAAAAAAACACAAAAAAATAAAATTGGATACATAAGCCAATAAAATAAAATATCACATCCAAACTATAATCATTACACTTTTTTCTCTTACAAAAATTAAAAAAATCAAAAACAAAAATCAAACGAGACTAAAAAAACCAAGTTAAAATAATCAAAAAGCCAACCTATTTTAGCTATTCCCAAACAAAGACTAAAATATGTCATTAATAATTAATTTTCAGCAACAGTTTAAAAATTATCCTAAAAAATGTCATTAATTATAAGTTTTAGCGATAATTTGAAAAAATTATCACAAAAAGTCACTAATTATAAGTTTTAGAGGCATTTTATAAAAATTATGACAAAAAAGTCACTAATTATTATTTTTTAGAGATGTATGTAAAAAATGGTCCAAAAAAATTATTTTTGAACGATTGCATTAGAATTTATTTTTAATAAATTTGATAGAAATTAACTCTAATTATTATGAACTATTGGTAATTTACTCTTTATTTTTCAATCAAAGACAGTAATACAGTATCTTTGGTTAGGGGAAAAAAAGAAAATAAATGATTAACTAAGTTATAAAATCACTTTCATTAAACAAGTTATAAAATCACTTTCTTTAAATTAGTAAAAAAATTTTTTATTAAATTAGTTAAAATTTTGTAGATTTAGACGTAAAAGTTACTTTTCTTTTCATTTTTGCTATATATCTTTTTAAGTATACTGCTCAACAAAATTTCTATTCTCTTTCTATATTATTTAAATATTATTTTTATTTATTTTAATTTAAAAGTATTTTCTATAAACTCAACACAATTAATTTCAAAATATGAATTGGTTTCAATTTTCTGAATTCAATTTTTTATAAATTGAGTGTTTTTTATTTTTCGTGTTTTTTTATTTTTAGTGTATATTTTTAAAATTTTAAACATTTTTTAAATTTTTTTTAGATGCACCCTACTTAGATATATCTAAAAAGTAAAATATTTGTGAAAAAATATTTAAAAAATTAATAAATATACAAAAATACGAAAAATGTATTGAATTTTCATATTTTTTCGTATTTAGTGAATTTTTTATAATTTTTTTCACAAATATTATACTTTTTAAGTGTATTTATATTAAGTGTGTCTAAAAATTTAAAAAATTACATAAAATATTTAAAAAATTAGTGAAAAAAAAATATGGAAAACAAAAAAATAAAATTTTCTGAAAAGTGAATTTTGGAAATTAAAATCAAACAAAGTGAATATTTTTTAACATTTGATTAGATGACACAATTAGTTACATTTGTTCTGCCAAAACTAAAATGACTAACTTGATAGTTAGTTTGATGGAATTGAAATTTAGTGAATTATTCACTATTTTAGCTAAATAATGTAAATAACTAGTTTGATAAAGATTTTCTAAGAGAAAAGAAAAGGTTGTGATTTATTTCCCTTTTGTTTGGATAGATAAGAGAAAAGAAAATAAATGATATTGATTTCTCTCTTATCTTATTTGGTTAAACTATATAAAAGAAAAGAAAATAAATGATGTAATGTTGTATTACTAAATTAATTAATTTTTTTTTTTTTTTATAGGTGTTAGTCTTTTTATTGGTTCTATATCTAAAAGGCAGTTTTGGTATTATAATAAAATAGTATTTAGTGATTTCATTTCTCTTCACTTTTGGAGAGATCGAAAATAGGAGCTATGAAATAAATGTGTTTCTCTCTATTTCTTCCCATTTCTTTTATTTTCTCACCAAATCACTCAAACCAAACAAAGCGTAAGATTTTGATTAATTGCTAACTAAAGGTCTCTTTTGAGATGAACTAAAAAGCTAACTTATTGACTTATTATTTGGATCACATTATCTTTATATTTTTATGCATATCTTTTTATAATAAGTAAAAAAAATAGCATATAAGCGATACTCAAAACAATTCTAAATACATGTTTAAATCATATTTATTTTTTTTTAAATGTCTATAAATTAAATTATATTTGTCGATTAATCTTTTTAAGACAAACTTTATTCAAAAATATCTGATCAACCTAATTAATTCCAAAAATGATTTATTTGAAAGGCACTAAAATTTCGGTTCCGATTCGTAGCTCGAATCTGTGACTCGAATGTGTGGCTCGACACCAAAACGACGTCGTTTTGGTGTCTGTTTTTTTTTTTTTTTCTTTTTCCTGTGTTTTTGTTGCAGACAAAGGAAGACGAAGAAGAAGGGTGGAGAAGAAGAGAAGGGAGGAGGAGGAGGAGGAGGAAGAGGAAGGAGGACTGGAGGGGACATAATCACAGGGGAGGAGGAGGCAGTGGCGGGGCCGGAGGCCACGGCGGTGGTGCTGCGACTGCGACGATCGGCGAGGCGGTGGCGGTGGTGCGACTATCGGCGAGTGCACATGTGCTTGTGTGGTGTGAAAAGGTGTTGTCAGTGTAAGTGTTATGTGTTGGTGAGTTATAGATGAGTTGTCATTTAGTTGTGCTGAGAGCTCACTTTAGAGAGAGAGAGAGAGTGAGTTCCAAATTTTGAAGAGAAGAAGAATTGTAGGAGTGTAGACCGCCCGAACTCCGCTCCACGCGTGAGGGCGCGAATCGTTGTTCTTAGCAACTACAATTCGGACTCATGTCACAATTTTAAATCTAATCTCACAAAGTGCAATGTAAGACTGATAAATCACCAAAGAGTCCAAATCCGGCAAATCGTTTTGGAAAATTGATTTTAATCAAGAAGTGCCAAACATGGACTGCTTTGCCAGATTTCAGAGTCACCACCTAAATATTTTGGTTTTGGAAAATTTAGGAAACCCTGACTCATGCCTAAGGCCATGTGTCCGTCATCACCAAAGTTGCCTCGGCTCGGGAACTTGGGTATGAGGGGGGAAGGTCATGAAATGAGCACCCCCGCTCGCCCGATCAAAGGATCGGCCTTTACTAACATGATATATTATTTTTGAAAACACATGTGTTCTTATTCCGATTCATTTAGCTAGCTTACTATGTGATGCGCACAGCATACAAGTATAGACTCAATCACGCAGATTGGAACAAAACATCTTATGTTTGTTTTTTGAAAATGGTTTGAAACTGCTACTCGCAAGTAGGCTAAGACGCAGTTTTGCCACCCTCAAGTGGGCTTAGAAAAACATGATTTTGCCACTTCAAGTGGGCTTAAAACTCACAATCATCGAGTTGTTCCAATTCAAGCAATCGAGCCTTCATCCACAGGCATTCATGCAGTTAATCACTTAAGAAGTTAGCCTCATGGCAAGCATGCTATCATGGCAACATACACATCTCATGCAGTATGCTAAAGCGTAAAAGCTTACCTAGTACTCCGAGCCAAAAAAGAAGCTAGTTAGTAATTAATGCATGATCCTAGCTATGTTAACAATGCCTAATGCAACACATGCAAAAATGCAACTACAATAGGCTCGGCTATTCTAAAATGGCATATGAAATGCAATTAGATAACATGTATTCAAGTAGGAATTGAAATACAATGTAGTTTGAATGATGCGCCGAGCCTGATGCATGCAATACAAATGAATGAATGCAAACATGCTAGCATAAGGATGCTAATTGAAACATGCCCTAATCTAACCACTGAAAGCGGGTAAGTAAAAGGGAGAAAGAAATGGGGGTTGGAAGACATGCATCACATACACGCACACTTATTACAAAATTCGCCCTCTCGACGGATGGTCCGAATAAATAATACAAACCAACTAATTAACTAACTATCCTAGCTAATTAATTATTATAAAACTCTTAACTAATTAAACAAATTAATTAAGTAAGCAATTGAAATGAGCTGCAACAGCTCTGCCTCAGAATGATAAATGATGCATGCTCGATCGCGTCCTCCCGAAAATCCACTACCGTGCCTCATGATGCCTCTGTTTGCACTGCTTTAGGCTTCTAAAAATTGTGCCAACCTCCAAGATACTTCTGATCCACCTTATGGACATGCTGAGAGGTGATTGGCGAAGAGGAATGGCCATCGGCCAAATTTGATAGCCGATCGGCAGACTAAATGGTCGATCGGCCACTGCTTCCTACAAATTCTCCCTTTTGCTGCAACAGAGCACTAACAGAGGCATGACAGTGTATTTGTAAGAAAATGTGTGTGCAACCACACTCCTTATCATGTCTAAGGCTCAAAGGAGTGTAGTGCTCGGCTCTTGAGCCATTAATCACGCATCTCAATGCATTATAGCCAAAGAGGCCGAGTTGCACAAATCAATGACAAATGAATGCACACAAATATCACATAGGACTCAATGAACCTCCACCTTATCATACATAATCAAAGGTGTTGGTGACCTAAGGAATGAGGCGCGTTTCATCACTTCAAGTATGAAACGTCCCTCGTTCCTCGTGTTTGGATTGACACCCTATCCAAACACAATGCAATGCAAATGCATATACACACAATGCAATGCAACAAGCATACAACAACATGCTATCTAACAAGCGTGCAGCAATAATGCAATGGTAAGGG
The DNA here is from genome assembly GCA_030407325.1 of Camellia japonica. Taxonomy (NCBI): domain Eukaryota; kingdom Viridiplantae; phylum Streptophyta; class Magnoliopsida; order Ericales; family Theaceae; genus Camellia; species Camellia japonica. The sequence continues at coordinate 106,921,121 of JAPPVO010000013.1, read as the reverse complement.
CCATGTAATGCAACACTTAATGGACCAAACTAAACTCAAGCAAGCCTCATGCATGCCAAGACAATGGCCAAAGCATGCTGAAAATGAAGTCCGAAAGTACATACAAGCATGCATGTCAATTGGTTCACAAACAAAGCATGAAGGCACCAACTCTCAAGCACATTGAAGAAGTGAAAAATGTGAGAGTATGGCAATAAAATAGGCTCTGAAATCACATTCCAAAGGATGCTAAATCATGCACACATGACAAACAAAGCATGCTAGTGGCATCAAAGCTTAAAGCTAGCCAAGGGACTTACACCATGGCTATATCAAGCAAGCCCCAAAGGGCCAAGGTGACTCAAAACAGTCCCAAGGCAGGTCAAAATAAGGCCAAAACATGCATGGAATGAGGCCAAAACAAGCTAGCATGGTAAGCACAAAACATGACGCATACAAGGCCAATGAGGAGGATTACACTACACCCACCAAAACCAAGCATGAGATAACTTTACCAACTAAAATCAGAGTTATGGCATGTCAAAATAACACCAAAAATGCATTGATATGGCAACCCAAAAGCTTAGGCAAAAAGGCATGCATATAGGCTCATATTGAAGGTATAAAGCACAACTCACCAAAAGCATTGAAATAGTGAAGCATAAGAGAGTATGGCCACACCATATGCACTGAAATCATATACTAAGTGATGCCAAATCATGCAAATAGCCCAAGCAATGCATGCTAGTGGCTTGGAAACTCAAAGCTAACAAGCTAGAATGCACTATGGCTATACAAAACAAGTCATGCATGACCAAAACAACATAAAACAGAGCTAAATCATGGTAAAACATGAACAAAAGCTTGTTGGAGTTGAGCCAAAATCATGCTAGAATGATGGTCCAAAGCATGATGCATGTTAGGCCAATGAATGGATTTGCACTACAAGTGCAAAGAGCATGCATGATGTGATCAAACCAAGACAAAATAGTGTTATATCATGGCAAAACAAAGCCTAAGATATGCTAAAATGGAGCCACAAAGAGGTAGAAAAACATGCCAACTTGGTGAGCCATCAACACAAGCATACAAGAGAAGAGGAGGGGGGACAACCCCCTCCTATTTAAGGCCTCAAAGCACACTTTCCACCACTGAAATTCCTTTGGAATTTAGTGGTGAAGAGGCCAAATAAAGGTGATCCCGAAGGCCTAAAGAGATGGTTCAAAACAAGGCCGAACAAGGCTCTAAAGGGGGTAGACCACCCTCAACACCAAAGAGGCCTTAAACAAATATATTAAGCACTTCAAAACAAGACTTTTTTCAGTTGAAAGCTAAGCGAAAAGAAGCATGCAAAGTTGGCTAAGTACTCAAGAAAAATAAAGCTTAAAAGAGGATATGGGGCTCACCCTTGAAGAACAACAAAACCAGCAGCTTCCCTGAGCCAAAACCAACCTTAGGATGCTAAAACAAGTCCTATGGAACCTCAGCTCCAAGGTCAAGAGGTTTGGCTAAGGGGTTCTAGGCAAAATGTGTGAAGAACACTCACTTTAAGGCACAAACAAGGGCCAATATATAGAGAGAGAGAGAGAGAGAGAGAGAGAGAGATATGTATCTTCTATCTCAGATTTCAGAACCTCTGGAAAGGGGAGGGGTCTCCCTTCTTATAGAAGTCCAAGTCCTAAGCTTCTTGAACAAGCTAGGACTTGGTTCAAATCCATCCATATACGTGTATGAAGGATACACCAAGTGACCAATAGCTGGCACCAGCTAGAAGCAAAATATCTGCAAAAGTAGAAAAAGGGGGCTCGGCCAAAAAAATGGCCGATCGATCAAAAAGAGTGCCGACCGGCCAAAAAGAGTGCCGATCAGCCAACACTTATGGCCGATGGCAAGAATGAGAGGCTGATAAACAAGAGGCCCGGTCGATGGGTTGTAGGGTTGGCCAACAAGCCACCCTCTTCCCTCAAAAACAAAAACCACAAGCTCTTGGTCCACAACCAAGCACAAAACAAACAAGTTGAGAGGTTCTAAGGCAAGGCGCGCAGCCGAGACCTTCAGAAACTCAAAACGAACACGAGCATGGATGATTATCGAGTGTTCAAACGATGACGTCCAAGTCTTGAGGACGGTCAAAAATGGGGTGTCTATAGTTGCCCTTCTTTGACAGAACTCGAAAGTCATAAGATGACGGGAGTGAATGTCAAAGCCCAGAGACGACCCATTTTTGACAAGGCCAAAGACTTAGACAAACATACAAGATGACAATAAGATGCGCCCGCAGGCGGGGGCAAAATGCAAATGACATGCATGATGCAAAACAAAACTTATGATCGTGCAAAGTGAGCTGTAATGAAGCAATTATGCAAAATAAATGCAACATTTTAAGTAAATGCTATGCAAGCAAGTAAACACGAACCAAACTACATCTCATGCAGAAAGGATGTAAGAAAATTATACAATTCTCACTGCGTCTCACGCGGAGAAGTCTAAAAGCGACTACCGAGAATACCCGGAGTCTCAAACACAACATCTCTTAGTGCATCACACGCAAGAGAGGAAAGGCGACATCTCTCAGCGTATCACACGCAGGAGAGGAAAGAGCAACACTTCTCAGCGTACCACACACAAGAGAATAAAAGGTACACCTCTTAGCGTATCACACGCAAGAGAGGAAAGGAAGCATCTCTCAGCGTATCACACGCAAGAGAGGAAAAGAAGCATCTCTCAGCGTATCACACACAAGAGAGGAAACGAAGCATCTCTCAACGTATCACATGCAAGAGAGGAAAGGAAGCATCTCTCAGCGTATCACACGCAAGAGAGGAAATGAAGCATCTCTCAGCGTATTACACGCAAGAGAGGAAAAGAAGTATCCCTCAGCGTATCACACGCAAGAGAGGAAAGGAAGCATCTCTCAGCGTATCACACGCAAGAAAGGAAAGAAAGCATCTCTCAGCGTATCACACGCAAGAGAGGAAAGGTAGCATCTCTCAGCGTATCACACGCAAGAGAGGAAAAAAAGCATCCCTCAGCGTATCACACGCAAGAGAGGAAAGGAAGCATCTCTCAGCGTATCACACGCAAGAGAGGAAATGAAGCATCTCTCAGCGTATCACACGCAAGAGAGGAAAGGTAGCATCTCTCAGTGTATCACACGCAAGAGAGGAAAAGAAGCATCCCTCAGCGTATCACACACAAGAGAGGAAAGGAAGCATCCCTCAGCGTATCATACGTAAGAGAGGAAAGGTAGCATCTCTCAGCGTATCACACGCAAGAGAGGAAAAGAAGCATCCCTCAACGTATCACACGCAAGAGAGGAAAAGAAGCATCTCTCAGTGTATCACACGCAAGAGGGGAAATGAAGCATCTCTCAACATATCACACGCAAGAGAGGAAATGAAGCATCTCTCAGCGTATCACACGCAAGAGAGGAAAGGTAGCATCTCTCAGCGTATCACACGCAAGAGAGGAAAAGAAGCATCCCTCAGTGTATCACACGCAAGAGAGGAAAAGAAGCATCTCTCAGCGTATCACACGCAAGAGAGGAAAGGAAACATCTCTCAGCGTATCACATGCAAGAAAGGAAAGGTAGCATCTCTCAGTGTATCACACGCAAGAGAAGAAATGAAGCATCTCTCAGCGTATCACACGCAAGAGAGGAAAGGTAGCAGCTCTCAACGTATCACACACAAGAGAGAAAAAGAAGCATCCCTCAGCGTATCACATGCAAGAGAGGAAAGAAAGCATCTCTCAGCGTATCACATGCAAGAGAGGAAAGGTAGCATCTCTCAGCATATGTCACGACCCAAACCCGCCCCTATGGGTTTAGTACCGTAACCGGCCAGTAATCCGAGATTACCGAAGGCCTGCTTAACAATAATACAGTAAAACAGAGTACAGGGGCATGGTGGAAGCCATTACAGTAATAAAATAATGTCCATTGAGCTGTGATAGTCTGTATGCAGAAAGACTTCCATAAATATAAACATTCAGTACAGAACAGTTATGCACAATATTTACAATTATTCAGTACAGGGACTTAATCCCTACTAAGCAGTACAGTACGGTGTTGTCAGTCTATACGGTATTACAAAACAGTACAGAGACAGACGGGGAAATAAAAACACCCCTAAGCCATAGCTTGGCAGGCTCGGAACCTCGCAGTGAGGCACAGTGGTTGGCTTGACAAAACTGGAGTTTACCCTGACGCTTCTAGCATTGGTCCGGTGCCTGTACACCTACATATATATATGAGCAGTGAGCTAAAGCCCAGTGAATAACATAAAGCGTAAAGAGGTTAGAATGAATGTTCTTACAGTAATGAAAACAGTTCATTAAATCAGTATATCAGTTGTTCAGTGCAGTAAACAGTCATATGTGGTACATCCATTAGCATAACAGTAAACAGTAGGTCTTAAAAGACCGAGCAGTAATGATGGCCATCAATCAGTAAACAGTAGTGGTTCCACGAGGGAACCGACAGAGATCTCTGTAACAGTAACAATAAACAGTAGGTGCTAAGGATGCCACAGTACAGTTCAGAATATAGGACATACATTCATTCAGTAAACAATATCAGTTCAGTAAACAGTTCAGTTCAGTATTCAGAAAATAATCATTTTGAACATATCTTTACACAATTGTTACTCACAGAGTTCTGGGCTACAGTGAACTAGAGCGTCTCCTCGGAAAGCCAACCCTACACAGTTTACAGATTGAACACACACTAAGCTACACAGTTGGGAAAGATAATAACTTAATCCCTAATTTGCCTCGGTGTGGTTCTACATCTATATCCTCTTTAAGATGCCTTAAATATGTCCTAGGAATGCCTAGGATGGAAAGAGGATGCGAAGATGCACTTTTGAACACTTAACAAAATTTTCAGAAAACAGGGGTCTCGCTCGAGCGTGGCTTTCTACGCTCGAGCGGACATGCTGACAAAGGGACTCCGCTCGAGCGTGAATTCCGTCGCTCGAGCGGACTGTGTGCTACAGTAAAAATACTGGATGCTCAAAATTTACGCTCGATGGACGCTCGACCCTCGCTCGAGCGTGAGACATAGGTCCTCGCTCGAGCGTGAGTTTCCTCGCTCGAGCGGACTGTGAACTCATGCAAAGTACTGGATGCACGCATTTCACGCTCGAGCGGAAAGCACAATCATAGAGTGTACGCTCGAGCGTGGACTTCCTCGCTCGAGCGTGGGTCCAAAATCTGGAAATTCCAGATTTGAACCTCAAGCTCAAAATCAAGTTCAAATGCCTTAAAATCGATCCTCTTGGGCCAAAAACCTGGAAAACACTTGTAAACACATGACATTATATATTTCAAAGATCAATTTGAGAAATCAAGGCCCAAGGGTGTTTAATTCAAACTCAATTTCAAACCAATTTTCATGAACATGCTACAAACATGACATGCATGAGTTTAAAACAATTCCAAGCTTTGAATCCAAGTTCAAATGAGCCAATTTCCTCCAACACAAGATGAGTTTATGAACCATAGACATAATCATGAGCATGCATGTACCAAATTCTATGTAACCAACCTCAAAATGCAAGGATATAGCCATGCATGCAACATTTAAGCTACTAATGCAACACTTCTAACCAATCCTAGGCTCAATTCTTCAAATTAGCATGAAACATGCAAGAATCAACTCGAAGGCACAAAGAAGAAGATAAATTCCCTTACCTAGGTTTTGAATTAGAGGTATGGAGGCTCAATTGACAATCTACACTTCAATTCTTTAATTCACTAAGCAAATCACAAGGAGGAACTCAACTCTCTCCCTCTATAGTCGGCTATGAGCAAGAAATGGGAGAAGAAATGTTTTGTTTGAGTGTATGTGAAGATCAAAAAGGTTCAAGTAGTGGGCCACTTAGGTGGCATTATGGTAATTAAGTCAAGCTATGCAATTTACCCAATTTTAATCTAATTTAATCATACCTAATCAGTTTTCAGATAATTACACCATAAAATCACGTAAATTATGACGATCATGAGACACTAATCGATTTCCGGTTCGGCCGCCGATAGGGCCTTCAATTTGCAGTTTAAACACAGAAAACTAAACAGATAATTAAACACTCAAACAGATAAACATGCAATTAAACAGATACAGTCAATCGATTCCATTTCAGATCTCAGTCAGTCAGTCCAGTACTTTAATCAGTTCGATTACTTTTCATAATCAGTCTCAGTTTAACAGTAATCAGTAGTTTATCGGTGTTCAGCGACGAGGGTTGTTACAGCATATCAGATGCAAGAGAGGAAATGAAGCATCCCTCAGCGTATCACACGCAAGAGAGTAAATGAAGCATCTCTCAGCGTATCACACATAAGTGAGGAAATGTAGCATCTCTCAGCATATCATATGCAAGAAAGGAAAAGAAGCATCCCTCAGCGTATCACACGCAAGAGAGGAAAGGAAGCATCTCTCAGCGTATCACACGCAAGAGAGGAAATGAATCATCTCTCAGCGTATCACACGCAAAAGTGAAAAAGAAGCATCCCTCAGCATATCACATGCAAGAGAGGAAATGAAGCATCTCTCAGCGTATCACACACAAGAGAGGAAATGAAGCATCTCTCAGCGTATCACACGTAAGAGAGGAAAGGAAGTAGTGCTAGTACTGAGGAATTATATAAACATCAGAGTGAGTGCCAATGCTTCTAACAAGGGTATAGCGTAAACACCGAGCGCACCCGGGTGTTCCTAACCGAAACAAAATGAACTCAAAGGACAGGAAAGGTCTTACCTGGAATTCCTTTGAATGAACCGTACACACAGTACCGTCTGGTTGTACCAGCCTCAAATGAACCATACATACAATATCGTGCCTGCATAAGAAAGAAACTCAACAGATACATTATAGTAGCAACACATATTCAACGTCACATCAAGATACAATTCTAATATGAAATAAACGTGTGCATACACAATGCAAGTGAAAAGTGCATAGCGATGCAAGTGAAAAGTGCATAACAATGCACGTAAAGGGTGCATAACAATGCACGTGGAGAGGGTGCATAACAATGCGATTGAAACGTGTATAACAATGCAAAACTGATAGGGTGCATAACAATGCAACGAGAGTGTGCGACAACGCAAGTAAGGTAGTGCATGACAATGCAACGAGAGTGTGCGACAACGCAAGTAAGGTGTGCATGACAATGCAACGAGTGTGCACAACAACGCAAAACGCATGTTCCATGCAACGACATAGAGATGCACATATTCAATTGTAAGCATGGTAAAGGCATGTTCTTCACAATGTTAAGCTACAACCGCAAAACGAGATGAGGCATGCTCAATGTAAGAGTGAAAAGACGTATAACGAATGCACACTTTGCAAACATGACAAAAACACTGTAATGCAACATATTCAAAAGCAATTTTTGAATCTCACAATAAACAAAAGGATACAAAAAAAGGATACACCTTGTGCATATCGAGTGCTACGCACGGAAGACACGGTTCGAGGTCACCACAAAGGCCGCTCAAGCTTCAAGAGTGTAATTTTCTTGCACTTTCTTGAGAGATGAGGGTACAAATCAACAGAAAAAACCAAAACAAGGGTATTGGAGGTTCATCGGCCACAAGAGGGATCCATCAGCTAGCTATCGGCCATCAAACAAACTTATCGGCCAACAAAGTAGCCGATCGGCCAAAAGTGGCAGATTTGGGGCAGTTTTGTCTATTCACCTCGGGTCTTTAAGTATAGGGTTTCAAACCCTATACTTTCACTTCTCCCTTGCCGAAATCCATTCTCCTCTCTCTCTAGATTGTTTTTCTCCTTTCAATCCGAGCTTTACACACTTTTCCAAGCGTCCCACAACTTTCAATTCACGAAACCCTCGTTGTTTTACACACTTTGAACCGATTGAAAAGTGTCTTTGGTGCTCTTTTCTTGATTTCCATCACTTGGGGTTTGTTTCCCCCGAGTTATCCTTGGTTTTCGTGCCCTCTTCCAAGCCTTGACATTTTCTTCCATTTTTCACCCCTCGGGGTTGACTTTCGGTTGACTTTTGGCATTCTTGCCCATTTTCCATACCTTCAACCATTTTCTCCCTCTTCTCGAGATGGCGGATGATATTCCAGAGGGTGGGGCTCCTCCAGGGATGGAGATGGATCTCGAGTTCGAGCTCTTGCCGCTTAGTGTTCGACCTTTCGACCCGGCGACGTACGAGCCCGAGGTACACGTGTTGCCTCCTGACAGTATTCGCCAGTTTAGGAACTTCGCGCGAGGTGCGCTAGGGGAGCTCCTACTACGCGAGCCGAAGTTACACTTGTCCTATGGTGCCGTTGAGGTATACTCTTCCCCTCTACTTTCTGCAATGTAGGTCATATACTTCGGATAGCCAATACTGCTCTTTATCTGATTAACCCAAACATACTTGTACACCGCATGCTCAGTTTACCTTGAGCACATTCATACATGATATCTGTGTCAACTCAAACATATGCACACACACTGCATTTTTATCAATTCTGAACACATTCAAACATTGTATTCCTGACACTGCTTCGCATCTGTTTGTCTTTGAACATAAGGAGATTCTCATGCCTTTCGGGGTTATGGGAACACCGTTGCTCGAGATTGGTACATGGAGCTACCCGATGAGGTTTGCCACATCGTCGATCAGGCCAGTTTTGGCATATTCTGCATGGGACTCTCGTGCCTCACTGCAAGTCAGCCTCTCCTAGGTGCGCTAGTGGAGAGGTGGTGGGACACCACCGATTTCTTCCACCTTTTTACAGCAGGGGAGATGACGATGACTCCCTTCGACTTCTCCATGCTCACCGGCATCGGAGTAGGGGGTGATCCGATCCCGTTTGACACTGATATAGGTATATGGGATGCTACCCAGATCTTCTTGCTCGGCGTTCGCCCACCTCTCTCCCGACCAGGGTTCGTGAGATATTCGTGGTTCGAGGACCAGTTCAGGATACAGACACCGACGACCTGGGAGGAGGTCGAGCGCTACGCCCGGGGGTTCCTCATGTTTGTGCTGGGCACTACTCTCTTCGCCGACTGGGCGAACACAGCTAGCCTTTATCTATTGAACGCGCTAGTGGACGTGACTCGGATCCGGCGCTATGACTGAGGTGGCGCAGGATTGGCCACACTGTACGGATATATGAGCTCCTCATCTCACCGGAGCGAGCATCTGCTAGGAGGCTACTGGCGAGCCTGGGAGGTACATCTTTCCCCTTCTGTTTTACAGTTCTGTTTTACATTATCTATACACCACACACACCGCATGACATGCAATCTGCTTTACACTGGCTGTACATACTCCACACACTGCACACACGCGATCTGCTTTACACTGGTTGTACACTGCACACATTGCACAATACACTGCACACTATTCTCTGATTTCTGCTTTATCTGCATACTACTTTACTGATAAACATACTCATTACTGCCTTTTCACATGCTGTAGTTGTAGGTGTATGCCTACTTCCCGAGGCTTGCTCCAGAGCCGAAGGTAGAGATGCCCCCCGTCGTTCTATAGTCTCACTGATATGATGGGAGATGCGAGCGGAGGCCGCGAGAGTCTTTCTTGTTCTTTCGCAGATACTTTGACACTATAGCTGCAGCAGAGGTATTTCAAACCTTACAGTTTATCCGTATTCTTGCTTTATATTGCACTTTCAACAGCATATAACAAATTGTACATTCTGTCATTTGCAGATCACCTGGCAGCCCTGGGCAGTGTTGCCTGACGCAGTGAGAGACCAATACATGGGCTCTCGGGAGACTGCCCGATTTCGGGTTTTGTTTGAGGGTCCGGTCTGCCGAGCGTGGTACCTGGGTGAGCGCTTCCTGCGACAGAGCCTTGGTTTTCCTGAGCAGATAGTCCCGAGGCCACCTCTCACCCATATGAGGCATACAAAGAGGTACACCCCACAGGAGATGATCGATTTCACGATAGGTTGGGATGCCGACTTTTTCAAAGATGATGGCGACTACACCGACTTCATCCAAACTTATCTCATGCGACCTCTGGCCAGTGCTTGCAGAGGTGAGAGAGAGAGGCCTGCAGCCCCAGTAGGAGGAGCGAGAGCATCAAGGGCGACTTAGGCCCATGGCATGAGGGGTTCCCGGAGGAGACAGAGAGCAGAGTGGCTAGACTTGCCCACCATTATGACATGCCGCAGGCAGGCTGGAGAGACTTATCAGGTACCCATCGCTCCTCCTCCGGCTGATCATGAGCTCGTCGGAGTTCGAGGCTCGACCCTGGTACGTGCAATGCTTTTCATTCTGTACACTCATTTCATTTCAGTTGATATCCCATAGATTACTAATTGCCTCAACACTTTTGCAGGCTTCGATAGAGTACACTGGGCAGGCTCTGGAGCTGTCGGATTCAGTGATGGGGATGCTACAGAGGAGCATGGACCTGTTGAGTATTTACGGTATCCCGGTAAGTTCTTTCAACCTCAGTCCCAAAACCTTGCATAATCTGTTCCATACTGATCTAATGCATTACATTATCAATACGGCATTCGATACACTGCACTCACATACCACTCACGGCACTGACACACTGTATTTCATATACTACTCACAGCATTCATACACTGCAATCATACACTGCTCACGGCACTGACACACTGTATCTCATATACTGCATTTGATATCATACTCAGCTTCGCATAGCATAACTGATGCATCTGCCAAATGTTCCTTTTCAGGCCCCATTCTAGATACCAGCCACATCGGGTGCCTCAGCGGGACCTTCAGTGCCTCCTAGAGCAGCAGGGGGAGCCGGACAAGGGATGTCAATACACAGCCGAGGCAGACATAGGCGTACTCGTACCGAGAGCAGTTCGCGGGAGCCTGCCCCAGATGATGATGAGTCTGACGAGGAGGCAGTGAACCCACAGTCAGAGTCGTCTTCAAATGGAGACGAAGCTGGAGACGGCTCAGGCTCAAACTCTGGCAGCGGAGCTGACAACGATGATCCTGGACCTTCGTCCAGGAAGAGGACGAGGAGGGATTCCTGCACTTGAGGCGACTGGCGCCGATTCCAGATGTTTTGTTTTTTGCTTTATTTTCCTTTTTGCTAGTAGTTTTTGCACATTGTACTGCGTCAGGTAGATTTATGTTCTTTAAAACTTTGTACTCTTGCAAAAGAAATGATGATGGAATGAAAACGGCCTTTTTTGATTAAAAAAGTATTGCATTTTACATTCTAAGCATCGCATCGCATCGCATTACATCACACAACATGTAAATGAGATTGGACTTTGTTTGAAAATTTGCACACTCGAATTGCATCGCCTTAATCAGGTAGTGAACCAACTGACAACTGAAAGACCAAAACAACTCGATAAGCAAGACAAGAACTTAACAATCAACGCAAAATACAACTCGATAATCAAATGCAATAACTCGATAAACAAATTGAAGCAACACAGGCACGACTTCGCAAAATCCTCACCGAAAGGCATTCAAAGTGGAACAAGTCACAAGTTCTCAACACCTTTAACACATGGACAGCTCAAAGAACAAGAGGAGAGGCCATCGGCCAAAGTGGGAGGTCATCGGCCACCATAAAGGGCTATCGGCCACAAAAACTAGCCGATCGGCTAAAAAGATGGTCGGTCGGCCATAAAATTGGCCGATCGGCCATTAATCATGAGAACCTCCAGAATGCTGCCACATGTCTTCTACTCAACACCTTATCTTCTACAAAAGCCCCAACTTCGTAGTTTCTCCATTTCAACTATGTTTTTGCACCAAATTGAGGCATTTCTTGTCCAAAATCTCGCAAATTGGATTGCTAACTTGGATGGCTCGAAAAAGCTAAATTTTCGGGGCTTCGGAATAAATGCACTATTCACGCTTAGCCGCACTCCGCTGCGTTTTCCGCTCCTCTATGCCGTGACAAGGTGTTGGAATCCGGTAACTCACATTTTTAGTTTTGGCAGACAAGAGATGTGTCCCACTTTCAAAAACTTCCAAGCTGTAATGGAATCCGAACATGAGGAAGAGATCTTGCCCCAGTTCCACTTTGGCCACGTCCAAGCCTCGGGCTCACTTTGCATGATGCTCGGTCTTTGATCCGTGACGGAGAATTGGACATCCCCAGCTTGATTCGTCGGTTTTCTGATGCTGGTGACCGCGGCGATCTTCACTGATAGGGTTTTCGGCGACATGCACTTTGCTTGTGCATGTTGTCTCATTTCTTGCTTGCCCCAGGCTCCGGAGGGTCTAGCGTCCGTTTGATTGAGGTTGCCCAAGGCTTAAAAGAGGGCAAGAGCTACATCGTCATGACACTAGCTAAGACATTGATGGGTTTGGATGCTTTCCATCGCCGAGAGACGACTAGATTTGCGAGGAGTTCATTACTGCTGCAGGTAATGTTTCCCACCCTATCTCACATATATTTCTCACATCACTCGGCCCTCAGGCTCGATTTTTCTCTCAAAACCCTTTTCTCACTTTTCTCTCCACGTACACCTCTCTATTCTTTCATCCCTCCCCAGATATGGTTGACGGATAAGTTGAAGGTTGTGGACTTATGCCCAGCATATTCAGCCCGCGGCTATTTCTTCCGATGACGTCTAGTCGATGCCCCATATGAGGGATGGTGGTGCGAATGGATGTGCAGTCTGTCTGCTGCCAGTGTTGCTTGGTGTTGTCCCTAGCTCAATCCGCCGGCGATGAGTTACAACATGTCTCGCCAGCCCGGGATTCAGTTGATCGGCCTGACACACTATGTCTTTTACTTCCCATTCCGATTTCGGCGCCAATTTGGGAATGATCAGACTTGCCCAGAGGAAGGGATAGAGTACCCTACTGCATTTCTAGTCCGAGGCGCGCAACTAGCTCAGTATGCCACAGCATGGAGGACGAGAGAGCTTCTAGCCCCCGCTCCCACTTTCGGTTGTACCCTTTCTGATGAGTGCATAGCTTGGCTTGATGAAGAGGCGTAGGTTGGGCCTACTTTGGCATCAGGGGAGCAGGAACACCTGACTTGACTATGCCCCGAATTTATTGCTTTATCAGTACTTTCAAGTTTTCTTTATGAATGTAATAAAAAAAGCAACTTTGATTTGTATTCAAGAGTAGGAGAGCTCTATATTGAAATTAATGTAATTGAAGGTTGTGGGTACTGAAAATTTTCCGTTTGGTCCAAAAATGGTCTAAGTCGTAAAAAGATTAATTTGAGCAAAATCAACTTTTATTAAAACTTTTCAAAACCATTTTCGATATGGATCACAACTGGACATGCCCGAGATCTATCACTGAGATGTACAACCTCGGATTCCAGCAACTGGAAAGTTGCCCCTAGTCTGAATAGCACTGTATTGGAGATCACAACCGAGCTCTTGAATGCAGAATAGACAGAGATGACCAACATGATCACATGGACAAAGTTGATTTGGGGAAGTGTTTATGGCTGGACTTCAGAATGAAGTTGCCTACGTATCCCGAAGATGGGAATCAAGCCTTACGTAGTTCGGCTCAGGTTCACTCGTGTATTAACACTCTCCTTTTGCGCTCTAACTTTTGCCAAGGCCACCCTTTCTGGGTTTTCAACCTTGCGAGCTCAGTTTTTATTATTTCAAATTTTCTATGCTCTAACTTTTGCCTAGGTCGCCCTTTCGGGTTTTCAGCCTAGCGAGCCACTCAGGGATAGTATTTCTTCAACTTGTCCATGTTGATCGGCTGGGAGAACTCTAGGCCATCTAGGTCCATCAGAACGACAACTTCATCCAACCAGATAGATTTGATGATGTAGGGACCAGTCCAATTAGGTCTGAACTTGCCTCTAGGGTCATGCATGGGAGCTCGGTTGTCTTTGAGCACTAGATCCCCTTCCTTCAAATTCCTGGACTTAACCTTCTTGTTGAAAGCCTTGGCAATTCTTCGTTGATAACCCTGGATGTGATACAATGCTTTCAGCCTTCTTTCATCAAAGAGCATGAGTTCTTCGAACCTGCTTTGCTGCCAATCTGCCTCGGCTATTTGATACTCAGCCAATACCCGTAATGACGGAACCTCAACTTCGATAGGCAGAACAGCCTCCATCCCATAAACCAAGGAATACAGAGTTGCCCCAGTAGAAGTTCAAATTGAAGTTCGGTAACCCCAAAGAGCAAATGGCAGCTTATCTGGCCAGTCCCTGTAGGTCTTCACCATCTTCTGCAGAATGTGCTTGATGTTCTTGTTGGCAGCCTCAACTGCTCCGTTGGTTTGCGGCCGATATGTAGATGACTTATGAAAAGCCACGTTGTATTTCTCCAACAAGTCGATCACCTCTTTCTTGAAGTGGGAACCATTATCTGAAATAATCTCATTCGAGACCTAGTAGTGACAGATGATGTTGTTTCTGATGAACTTAGCGACATGCGATGCCTTCAACACCGCGTAAGATTGAGCCTTAACCCATTTCGTAAAGTAGTCTATCGCTACCAGAATGTAGTCATGCTCGTTGGACCCCTTCGGAGTGACAACCCCAATTATATCAATCCCCCAGACTAAAAATGGCCACGGCAAAGTCATGTTATACAGCTTCGACGGCGGAATGTTCATGCGGTTTGCATGGATCTGACATTTGTGGCATCTTCGAACAAAGCGAATACAATCCTCCTCCATGGTGGACCAGTAATAATCCTGTCTAAGGATCTTCCGGGCTAGCATCACCCCGCTTATGTGCGCTCTGCACTCTCCTCCATGGATGGCTTCCATCAGGCGCTTGGATTCTTCAACATCAACACACAGTTTATGCATCCCGAGATGACCCCTCTTGTGTAGTTTACCCCCGCAGACGATGAACTAAGAAGCCATTCTTTGAATTGCCCTCTTATCTTTGGCATTTGCCCCTAGTGGATACGCCTCTTTTTCCAAGAATTTCCATACGTCGTAATACCAAGGATTCTCATCTTGTACCTCATCTAAGGCAGCAATCAGCTCGTAAGCAAACACAAATTTCTGTTCGATGATGATCGGACGCATCCGGACTCCGAAAGGAATGTCTATCATAGAAGATAGAGTTGCTAATGAATCAGCGAACCTGTTGTTCTCTCTTAACAAATGGGCGAAATTCAGTTTTTCAAACCGAGGAATCAGAACGTCCAAGGTCTGGTGATAGATTCTCATATTTTCTTCTTTAACTTTCCAATCTCCTTTAGCTTGAGATACAACAAGGTTCGAGTCCCCGATGACATCAAACCATTTTGCCCTAGTTCCAGGGCGGCTTCTAATCCAGCAATACATGCCTCATACTCTACCTCATTATTCGACACTTTGAACTGGAGTTTGAATGCTAGAGGTATACGGGAATTGTCGGGCGCTATCAGCAACACCCCTATCCCATACCCATATTGGTTTGACGCCCCATCAAAGTACATCATCCAAGTCTCTTCTTCGACATACAGAATGGCCTCGTCTGGGAACAGATACTCAACTGCTTCATCCCCTTCAACTGGGTGATCGGCTAGGAACTCCGCTACAGCTCTCCCTTTCACTGACTTACGCGTCATGTATTTTAGATCAAATTCGGAAAGCAGAAGCAACCAACGAGCTAGCCTACCCGTAAGTGCCGGTTTCTTGAAGAGATATTTGATGAGATCTAATCTCGAAACCAGTATTACAAAGTGAGCTAACAGGTAGTGCTTCAACTTCCTGGTAGCCCATACCAAGGCCAGACAAGCCTTCTCCAGCGAAGTGTAGCGGGTCTCGTAATCCAGCATTTTCTTGCTCAGGTAGTAGATAGCCTTCTCCACTTTGTCCTCAGACTCCTGTGCAAGCATGCAGCCCATTGTCGTTTCAGTCACTAATAGGTACAGAATCAACAGTTTCCCCGACTCAGGCGGTGACAACACAAGTAGGTTCTGTAAATATTGCTTGATCTGTTCGAAGGCAACTTAGCATCGGTCGTCCCATTGGAACTTCTTTCCTTTCTTCAGGAGATCAAAGAGTGGTTCACAAGTCAAGGTTAATTTTGCAATAAATCGTCTTATGAATTGCGCTTTACCTAGAAAGCCTCGCACCTCCTTTTCAATCCTTGGTGGTGGCATTTCTAAGATGGCCTTGATTTTGGAAGGGTCGACCTCGATACCCCTTTGTGTGATCAAGAACCCCAGCATTTTCCCTGCTGTAACACCAAATGTACATTTTTGAGGATTTAGTCGCAATCGATACTTTCTGATCCGTTGGAAGAATTTCTGCAAGGCGGTGTAGTGGCCCTCTCTTTCCTTGGACTTGACAATCATGTCGTCCACATACACCTCAACCTCTTTATGGATAATATCGTGCAAGATTATGGTCACAGCCCGTTGATACGTAGTCCTAGCGTTCTTCAGCCCAAACAGCATCACCCTATAACAATAGGTTCCCTACGGGGTCGTGAAGGCAATCTTCTCCCGGTCTTCGGGTGCCATTAAAATCTGATTGTAGCCTGAAAACCCATCCATGAATGAGAGCAACGCATGCCCAGCAGTGAAGTCCATTAATTCGTCGATATGCGGCAGAGAAAAGTCGTCCTTCGGACTGGCTTTGTTCAAATCCCTGAAGTCCACACATACCCGAATTCTGCCGTCCTTCTTCGGCACCGGAACTATATTGGCCAACCAAGTTGGGTATTCAGATACCAGCAGGAACCCTGCGTCAATTTGCTTGGTGACCTCTTCTTTGATCTTCAGAGCCCAGTTCGGGCAGATCCTTCGGAGCTTCTGCTTAACAGGTCGGGCCTCTAGGTCAAGAGGGATCCGGTGCTGTATAATCTCAAGATCGATTCCAGGCATGTCTTCGTAGGACCACGCGAAAACATCTTTGAAATCTTTTAATAAAGCGACTAAGCGCTCGCGCTTCTCCGAAGACAACGTGGACCCGATCTGGACCAGCTGTGGGTCCTTCTCAGTACCAACATTAATTGTGGTGATTTCATCAACCAAGGGTTTAACAAACCTCTCCTGCTCTTGATCAAGCAAATATTTCAAAATCGGAGGAATTTCTTCCTCGTCGTTTTCATCAAAATTTTGAAAGTCTTGATTAATGCAATAAATTAAAGGCACAGAAAAGTACTCGGAAGCCACAGTCGTACCATTCTCATTAATAACATCCAGTCCGCCTGATTCCTCTATTACAACAGACTCAAAGGAAAAAGAAAAAGACGACCTAGACAGGACTGTGGCATCAGGGTTGTCACCCCCAAGAATACTGGACTCAGACTCAGACGAGCTAGAACCTGATTCCGACTCCACAGACTCAATGGAATCAGATTTCGGCTCACTACCTGACCCGGTGCTGCTCGATAAAAAGCCCTCCTCGTATTGCCAGACGAGAAAGGGTGCGATGGATGCATCTAGAATGTTAGAAGATGGGTTCGCAGCCGCTTCATTCCCGATCATGGACACTGAGAAGTTATCCCCCAAGCACTCCTGTACGATCTGAGGATCTAAGAGTAGACAAGCCAGTGCTACCCCCATTTCAATCTCCGTGCTCTTAGAATCCTCCCTCTTGCACTGCTCAGCCTCAGCTGGTGGGTCTGTCTGCTCTTCGGCAACATCATCCCCGGACAATTGCAAGTCAAAGAAAATCTCGAACCCTGGCAAGCGCGCGCCTCTCTGCATTTAGCCATGGCTCTGGGAAGCCGCAGAACGGGAAGTCTTCCCCCTCTTGGACGAAGCGTCCGTTTAGGGTTCCCTGGATAGGTCAGTGTATCAACTCATAATGCTTCCCGGCCTGCTTGGCTCTGGCTCTTCCAGCCATCTCTTTTCCTTTCCTCGTCCAATCCTCTTTGGTAGGCAGATAACCTAAGCCAAAGGTATATAGGTTGTGCGGCACTTCGGTCGATGCTGCAATGACCTTTCGGCCACTTCGCCCTAATCCCATCTCGGGGATGTACTGGAGCTTGTTCATAAGGTAGACAGACTGTGCACTAACGTATAACCCCTCATCAACAGCTAGGATATTCTGTACAACTCGGGCCTCAGCTAGGGTAAATCTTGACAAGAACACATCCTCCGCGCCATGCTCAATCTCCAGAACTGGTGTAGAAACCTCTGGCGGCAGATGGATTGAAGAATTCCCAAAGACGATTGCCACTCCCTTCCCATGGGGGTACTTCAGCATTTGGTGGAGGGTGGAAGAGACCGCCTTCACCTAGTGCAGCCACGACCGCCCCAGGAGTAGATTGAAGGTAACAAGAACATCCAAGACATGAAAGTCAATATCCTGTTGCCCTGGACTAACCTGAGTCCGAATCTATACAGTCCCCATCACCTCTCTACTGGTGTTATCATATGCCCGTATCACCTAGGCAGTAGGCACAAAATCTGCGGGCTTCAACCCGATAGCATATGTCGTCCTCGACGGACACACGTTGATAGCAGATCTTGTGTCAACAAGGACTACCAGTATCCATTTCTCTCTACACTCGACAGAGATGTAGAGTGGTTTGTTATGATTTGAGCCCTCAGGCGGCAGTTCCTTGTCAGTGAAGGTCAACGTCGGGGAAACTCCTCCCGGAAAAACCAGCCCTACTAACTGTTCAGGCGTGGTGTCAATCGAAAGTTTCGCCTTGTCCATTGTAGAAAGGACAGCTAGCCTGTGAACTCTTGAGGCCATAAGCAGTCCCCAGATAGAGATGTCTGCTTGGATTTTCTTAAGCTGTTTCAATACAGCCTCCTCCTCGAGCAGTTTTTCCTTCTGGTTGATCTAAGTGTGGGGGCTTGAAATACCGCCCACTCCTGGTCATACGATCCACCTCTTCAATATACCAGGTATCATCCGGTTGGTTCTGCCCCCAATCTTCGTCGATGTGGGCAAGACATAAGTCATCGTCTTCCTACCACAAACCATCGGCAACCGACAAACAACTGTCTGGTTCCGTTGCGACTATTCCTGTGCTCACAGCACGTTCCGTCCCCGCAGGGGCTTTGGCCTTTCTAGCCCTTTCCAGATCTTCGATCTTTTCCTGCTCAAACTGCTTTAGTGCAGCCTGTTGTTTAGTAATTTCTATATTCAAACTGCCTGGATCCCGAGCAAAATTCTTAACACCAGTGCTCTCCGGGGATTTTTCCTGATTCCCGGCCATTCCGGCCACTGCTGATGTTTTGGCTTCTGATTGCCCCTATTCTGGCTGAAGTTCTTCAACAACATCTGGTTGGTCGTCAAGCCACCCAGTAATTTCTGCTAACCCATCCAAATCAAACCAGTTGACAGTCATGTCCCCCGGATCCTGTTCATTGAAGAATTGAAGGTTGGCAATATCCTCTTCCAGCTCTGCTAGGTCATCTAGCCCCTGACTAGGTCCATCCTCTTGAACTACACTGATCTCGGCCCCAACTGGCAACTCTACTCTCTGCTTAACCTAATCCGTTGATGTGATATAACCACTCGGGTTGTACTCAAGGCTTGCAAACCCCTCAAGCTTTGATTCAACATTCCCCTCTGCCCCCGAAGTCATCCCAATTCTATCTTCGATAGTCACCACCACCGGTTCAAGTTGGGTTTGGAAGGTGCTCAACATGCACAAGTCTGTGCTGTCTGGAATGAATACCTCTGGCTTGGGTAGGTGGGAGGGTGTGATATATATGCTCGGGTCATATGGGATGGCCGCGAGTTGGATCAGGTTGATGCGTTTGGGTGGTGGAGCTTGGTTATGTGGTGGGAGTGGGTTGGTAGTGATATTCGGTTTCTCCGGAGGCACGATTACCCTGCTGTCAATGAGATCCTGAATCTCATGACGCAATCTAAAGCACTGGTCGGTGTCGTGACCATGCTGTTGGTGAAAGGCACAATATTTAGCTGGGTTATGGGTTGGTGGGAGGTTATTTGGTAATGGCCGCAGCTCTAGGGGCTTCAAGTGCCCTTTCCTGATCAAAACCCCCAGAGCTTTGGACAGGGGCATGTATAGTGAAGTGAAGGTTCTCTGGCCTCGGGGTGGATATCTGGCTATTTGTGAGCTACTTCCGGACGCACCGATAAAGGGTGTAGTTGTAAGGGTTTTTGGAGGAGTAGTGGTGGTGACCATGCCCACATCTGAAGTTCTAGCAGCTACAGCATTACTCGTGCCTACATTCGTACTTCAGGAAAATGCCCTCTTGGGCTGCCCTCTGTCATGGTCAATCAGACCCTGTTTCATGGCATCCTCGATCTGCACCCCGATCTCATGCAAATCTGCAAAGGTGGGAAGGGGTAAAACGATCATCTTTTGCATGAGCTTAGGTTGGAGGTTGCGCACAACCATCTATATTTGATCCTTGTCGACCGGCCTGATAGTCATCATCAAAGCTTTGGCCCTCCAACGGGTTACAAAGTCGGAGAAGCTCTCCTTTGGCTCCTGCTTGGTTGTCTCAAGATCACGAGTTGTGATCTCAATCTACGTGTTGTAGGAGTATTGAGCTACAAAGGCCTCAGTCATTTCCTCCCAGCTTCTCTTGACAGAGTCTTCCAGCTTTGCGTACCAAATGGTCACGATACCCGACAAGGTCCGGCCGAAGAGTAAAAGTTTTTGCAGTCTGGAAAGGCCCATTGGCCTTAGGATATCCGAAAACAATCGCAGATGTACCATGGGGTCCCTAGAACCGTCAAAACGGTCTATGTGCGGCATCTTAAACTGGTCTGGCAATGTCACCGCTGAGTCGGTGTATCCATCCTCTATGTCCGGAATGGAATTGACCCCCTGGGCTTGTTTGAACAGCTTCTCAAGCTTACTCATCTTTAGAGCGGTTGGGTCTATCTCTAATTCAAACGGTGTATCTGTTGAGAAGGCCGATGTCTTTGAAATCTGTGGTAAAACCGGTAGCGGAGCTTGCCCTGTTGGAACGTCCGTATCTTTCTAGACGTTTGTAGTATCCCCGAGTGTTGGAATTCTAGGTGGGGGTGGGAGTGGATGTGAAGCAGATGCTCCGACTTGTTGTGGTTGCGGTTGCTGTTGTTGCTGAAGTCTAGCAATCAACTCTGTTTGCTGGGTTACAACCTTAGCCTGACACATGGCAAACTCTGCCTGACGGGCAGCATCCCGCTGCATGGCTTGCATAGTCTCTTGGAGCTAACGCATCATGTCCTCCATACTTGCCATAAAATGCTAGTCTAACTGAACAATCGGTATATCTCTCTTTGCGGTAGAAAATGAAACCTCAGCCTGACTACTCACTGGCGGGGTGGATAAGGACCACTGATCCGGTAACCGCTGTACTGATGGACTGCGCCTAACTGACCTCCGTCTAGTAACCGGGGGTAATGAATGGAACACGGGTTGTCCGTCTATAAGATCCTCGAATCGATGAAGTCTTCGACCTCTAACCCAGAGTGCTTGGGAAATATATGCCTGGTCAGAAGCAATTGTTCTAAACTACCTTGCAAAAAGATAAATAAAGCATAATAAGGAAACAAACAACCAGAAAAACGGACAGCATAACGGCTTAAAATAAAGACAACACACAGTTTGGCAAGACAACACATAGTTGACATTTGTAAGCTGAATACACTGTTCTCATCTCGGATCACTGTTTCCAAATTATTGCCCCAAATCTGATACCCTCAGGTAAAACTGATTCCCCAAATACTGATTCCCGCAGGCCTGATACACAGACTTGCAAACTGATATATGCATTCCTGTAGAGACACACTTTAAAAGCACATAGAAAACAAGTGAGAGCAAAAAACACCCCTATGCAAGGGTAGGGTTTCCCTGTCCTATTTTGTCAGGAGCTAGGGTTTTACTATGCACACAGCGGTTTCAAACAACCTACAATTGTTAAGCAACCTGTCCTAGCTTGGAATGGTCACTATGGATTCCGATATGCACTAGGTCAAATGGTCAAAATGGGTGCCTCGGTAAAAATCGAGATTTGTGTTCCCATCGTGGCAGAGCCCGTAACTGATCTGCCTTATGGCACGCAACCTTCGGCAAACCATTCAGGAATAGCAACCGGCAAACACAGTGTCCTAGGCGCACCAATGCAAATGCAATGCAAAGAAACACATAAGTGTAGCCAAAACAAGATATCATGAGTTCGAGTCAAGTTCTCTAAATCCCCAGCAGAGTCGCCAGAAACTATAGACCGCCCGAAATCCGCTCCGCGCATGAGGGCGCGAATCGTTGTTCTTAGCTACTACAGTTCGGACTCATGTCATGGTTCTGAATCTAATCTCACAAAGTGCAATGTGAGACTGATAAATCACCAAAGAGTCCAAATCTGGAAAATCGTTTTGGAAAATCAATTTTAATCAAGAAGTGTCAAACATGGACTGCTTTGCCAGATTTCAAAGTCGCCACCTAAATATTTTGGTTTTGGGAAATTTAGGAAACCCTGACTCAAGCCTAAGGCCACGTGTCCGTCATCACCAAAGTTGCCTCGGCTCGGGAACTTGGGTACGAGGGGGGAAGGTCATGAAATGAGCACCCCCGCTCGCCCGATCAAAGGATCGGCCTTCACTAACATGATATATTGTTTTTGAAAACACATGTGTTCTTATTCCGATTCATTTAGCTAGCTTACTATGTGATGCGCACAGCATACAAGTATAGACTCAATCACGCGGATTGGAACAAAACATCTCATGTTTGTTTTTTGAAAATGGTTTGAAAGTGCTACTCGCAAGTAGGCTAAGACGCAGTTTTGCCACCCTCAAGTGGGCTTAGAAAAACATGATTTTGCCACTTCAAGTGGGCTTAAAACTCATAATCATCGAGTTGTTCCAATTCAGGCAATCGAGCCTTCATCCACAGGCATTCATGCAGTTAATCACTTAAGAAGTTAGCCTCATGGCAAGCATGCTATCATGGCAACATACACATCTCATGCAATATGCTAAAGCGTAAAAGCTTACCTAGTACTCCGAGCCAAAAAAAAAGCTAATTAGTAATCAATGCATGATCCTAGCTATGTTAACAATGCCTAATGCAACACATGCAAAAATGCAATTAAAATAGGCTCGGCTATTCTAAAATGGCATATGAAATGCAATTAGATAACATGTATTCAAGTAGGAATTGAAATACAATTTAGTTTGAATGATGTGCCGAGCCCGGTGCATGCAATACAAATGAATGAATGCAAACATGCTAGCATAAGGATACTAATTGAAACATGCCCTAATCTAACCACAGAAAGCGGGTAAGTTAAAGGGAGAAAGAAATGGGGATTGGAAGACATGCATCACACACACGCACATTTATTACAAAATTCGCCCTCTTGACGGAGGGTCCGAATAAATAATACAAACCAACTAATTAACTAACTATCCTAGCTAATTAATTATTACAAAACTCTTAACTAATTAAAAAAATTAATTAAGTAAGCAATTGAAATGAGCTGCCACAGCTCTGCCTCGGAATGATGAATGATGCATGCTCGGTCGCGTCCTCCCGAAAATCCACTACCGTGCCTCATGATGCCTCTGTTTGCACTACTTTAGGCTTCTAAAAATTGTGCCAACCTCCAAGATACTTTTGATCCACCTTATGGACATGCTGAGAGGTGATCGGCCAAGAGGAATGGCCATCAGCCAAATTTGATAGCCGATCGGCAGACTAAATGGTCGATCGGCCACTGCTTCCTGCAAATTCTCCCTTTTGCTGCAACAGAGCACTAACAGAGGCATGACAGTGTATTTGCAAGAAAATGTGTGTGCAACCACACTCCTTATCATGTCTAAGGCTCAAAGGAGTATAGTGCTCGGCTCTCGAGCCATCAATCACGCATCTCAATGCATGATGGCCAAAGAGGCCGAGTTGCACAAATCAATGACAAATGAATGCACACAAATATCACATAGGACTCAATGAACCTCCACCTTATCATGCATAATCAAAGGTGTCGGTGACCTATGGAATGAGGCGCGTTTCATCACTTTAAGTATGAAACGTCCCTCATTCCTCGTGTTTGGATTGACACCCTATCCAAACACAATGCAATGCAAAGGCATGCACATACAATGCAATGCAACAAGCATGCAACAAGCATGCAATGGTAAGGGCCATGTAATGCAACACTTAATGGACCAAACCAAACTCAAGCAAGCCTCATGCATGCCAAGATAATGGCCAAAGCATATTGAAAATGAAGTCCGAAAGTACATACAAGCATGCATGCCAATTGGTTCACAAACAAAGCATGAAGGCACCAACTCTCAAGCACATTGAAGAAGTGAAAAATGTGAGAGTGTGGCAATAAAATAGGCTCTGAAATCACATTCCAAAGGATGCTAAATCATGCACACATGACAAACAAAGCATGCTAGTGGCATCAAAGCTTAAAGCTAGCCAAGGGACTTACACCATGACTATATCAAGGAAGCCCCAAAGGGCCAAGGTGACTCAAAATAGTCCCAAGGCAGGTCAAAATAAGGCCAAAACATGCATGGAATGAGGCCAAAACAAGCTAGCATGGTAAGCACAAAACATGACGCATACAAGGCCAATGAGAAGGATTACACTACACCTACCAAAACCAAGCATGAGATGACTTTACCAACTAAAATCAGAGTTATGGCATGTCAAAATAACACCAAAAATGCATTGATATGGCAACCTAAAAGCTTAAGCAAAAAGGCATGCATATAGGCTCATATTGAAGGCATAAAGCACAACTCACCAAAAGCATTGAAATAGTGAAGCATGAGAGAGTATGGCCACACCATATGCACTGAAATCATATACCAAGTGATGCCAAATCATGCAAATAGCCCAAGCAATGCATGCTAGTGGCTTGGAAACTTAAAGCTAACAAGCTAGAATACACTATGGCTATACAAAACAAGTCATGCATGACCAAAACAACATAAAACAGAGCTAAATCATGGTAAAACATGAACAAAATCTTGTTGGAGTTGAGCCAAAATCATGCTAGAATGATGGTCCAAAGCATGATGCATGTTAGGCCAATGAATGGATTTGCACTACAAGTGCAATGAGCATGCATGATGTGATCAAACCAAGACAAAACAGTGTTATATCATGGCAAAACAAAGCCTAAGACATGCTAAAATGGAGCCACAAAGAGGTAGAAAAACATGCCAACTTGGTGAGCCATCAACACAAGCATACAAGAGAAGAGGAGGTGGGACAACCCCCTCCTATTTAAGGCCTCAAAGCACACTTTCCACCACTGAAATTCCTTTGGAATTCAGTGGTGAAGAGGCCAAATAAAGGTGATCCCGAAGGCCTAAAGAGATGGTTCAAAACAAGGCCAAGCAAGGCTCTAAAGGGGGTAGACCACCCCCAACACCAAAGAGGCCTTAAACAAATATATTAAGAACTTCAAAACAAGACTTTTTTTAGTTGAAAGCTAAGCCAAAAGAAGCATGAAAAGTTGGCTAAGTACTCAAGCAAAATAAAGCTTCAAAGAGGATATGGGGCTCACCCTTGAAGAACAACAAAACCAGCAGCTTCCCTGAGCCAAAACCAACCTTAAGATGCTAAAACAAGTCCTATGGAACCTCAGCTCCAAGGTCAAGAGGTTTGGCTAAGGGGTTCTAGGCAAAATGTGTGAAGAACACTCACTTTAAGACACAAACAAGGGCCAATATAAAGAGAGAGAGAGAGGGAAATATATATATATATATATAGAGAGAGAGAGAGAGAGATATGTATCTTCTATCTCAAATTTCAGAACCTCTGGAAAGGGAGAGGGGCCTCCCTTCTTATAGAAGTCCAAGTCCTAAGCTTCTTGAACAAGCTAGGACTTGGTTCAAATCCATCCATACACGTGTATGGAGGATACACCAAGTGACCAACAGCTGGCACCAGCTGGAAGCAAAATATCTGCAAAAGCAGAAAAAGGGGGCTCGGCCAAAAAGAGTGCCGACCGGCCAAAAAGAGTGCCGATCAGCCAACACTTATGGCCGATGGCAAGAAGGAGAGGCCGATAAGCAAGTGGCCTGGTCGATGGGTTGTAGAATTGGCCAACAAGCCACCCTCTTCCCTCAAAAACAAAAACCAAAAGCTCTTGGTCCACAACCAAGCACAAAACAGACAAGTTGCGAGCTTCTAAGGCACGGCGCGCAGCCGAGACCTTCATAAACTCAAAACGAACACGAGCATGGATGATCATCGAGTGTTCAAACGATGACGTCCAAGTCTTGAGGACGGTCAAAAATGGGGTGTCTACAAGGAGAAGCTAAAAATTTGGCTAGAACTCTTTAAGCTAAAGACTCTAGGTAAGATTTTAGTCCTTATTTCTTGTAAAGGAATCATCTAAGGGTTGAATTCATGAAGTAATTGGGATTAATTACATGAAATTTGTTAAGAAATGTCAAAAAGATTATGAATAGTAAACTAAGTTCACATCCATGGTTGCATGTCTCATGTTTCATCATTTTGAACTTGGTTTTGAAGATCTTACATAACATAAGAGTATATATATCTTGCATGTTTTCAAAAACAAAATTATGGCTCACATGTTTAATTTCATGTTTTGAAAATCAAGAAGAAATAGAATTGGTTGGATTTTGATAAGTGTTTTATACATGCATCATGGATTTTGAAGAATTTAAGATGATCAATTTCATGTTTTGAAGAGAAGAAGGAAGAAAATTTATAAGAATATGAAATTAGTAATTTTGATATCAATTCCATACATGCAAATGATTATCTAAGAAGTTTATAATTTTAATTTCATGTCTTGAAGGAAGATAGAAAAGAGTTTGAAGTCAATTTTATGTAAACAAAAAAAATAAATTAGCAAGAAAATGAGTTAGGTTCATGATTATGGAAATTAACGTAGAAATTAATTATTTTTTGTTTGATTTTGAATATCTTATATGAATTTGAATCTTATTGTCACATGCATGTTATTTGGAGAAATTAAAGAATTAATTCATGAATATGGTTAAGGTTAATCAATATAGAAATAATTACATGCACAATGAAGTTTTTAAGAATTGAGCTGTGCAATTTCATATTTTGAAGAGAATGAAGGATTTCATAAAAAATCAACTTTATGGAAATTTGGGGTTAATCCTAAGGTTAGACAAGTTTTTGATTTTTATTATGCAAGATGGGAATTGGTTTAATTTTAAATTTAAATCCATGCATGTAATGTAATTTAAGAGTTTTATTTAATGTAAACATGTTATGGAATATATTAAATTAGTTAGTTTTATTTGAATTACATATATACAATGTTTGCTAGAAAAATTGACAAGAAAATGAAGAATTAGAGCTAAGATCAAGTTTATGAAAGTTAATTAGAAATTAATTATTTTGGATTTGATTTCGGAAGTTGTAATTAAATCAAGCTCCATAAATTAAATGTAATTTTATTGTGTATTTGATTTCAACAAAGACTTTTAGAATCACGAGTTCATGGGTTTCGATTTAAATATTATGTTTCAAGATTTTGAGCAAATAATTTATAAATAAATAAGAGTTTATGTTCTCTAAAGTATTTTCAAAGTTTTCATCAAGATGTATGGGTTTAAAAATTGAAAATGCATTGGGAATGTTTTTGCATATTCGAGTGAGACATGCGTGAATTTAGAGCCTTGGTAATGTGTTTTGAAATTTAAACAAAATTTTGGAAAACCCAGAATTTGTCACCATCGAGCGAAAAAGTTGTCGTTCAAGCGTAGAATGCAAGCAACCAGTATTTTTGCAGACCAAGGGGTTCGTTCGAGCGACCAATGTTGTGATCGAGCGAAGAGTCCTGTTTCAGGAAATTTTGGAAAGTTGTTTCATATTTCGATTTCCATTTTCTTTCACTTCCAAGCATTCTTAGGCAAGAATTATGACACAACAAGATTAATAAACTACCAATCAACGTAAATTAGTTGATTAAAGAATAAGTCATTAACTTAGTAGTAATTGATTAAGAAGTCAAGTAAAAAATTGGTTTATTCATAAAAGAATGATTTAGTAATGAAAGAATATGTGAAATGAGAACCTAATTCATTTGAATAAAGAAAAAATAAGCATAATCGACCTTCGGATTGTTTAGATAAAAGACAAGAGAAGTGTAACACCCTCAAAAAAATAATATATAAATCCACCATTCATAGAATCATAAACATAATAGAAACGTTATATTTCATTCATCAGAGTTATATCACAAAAGATATTACATATAGTTTCTAAATATTAACAATAGAATAAGTGCCCTACGGGCTTATATCTTTCCAAGTTGTTACTTGGTTTCAACAAAAGAAGAGTCCTAACTCTTTTACATATAAAGCCCTTGGCTTGGATTTACATTTAAGTACAATGATAACAACAAAACTGCAAAATGGAGCCTTTAGCCCCTAGACCTCCCAAGCTATACCCTTGAAGGCGGCATGTCACCTGCATCTGAAAATGATGTCCCAAGTAAGGTGAGCCAAAGCCCAGTATAGATATGCTAAACAACATATGAGAATTAACTAAGACATAAGTACCAGATAAACGTGCAACATTCTTAACCAATATGTATTCTTTTCAAGATCAGTTAATATAGATAGTCAATATCTCATTTCATTTCCATTTTTCCCATGTTGGGCAAATCAATTAATCAAGTTCATTATTACCAAAACAACCAATATGAGACTACAACTCAATGGTTCACAATTCAACACATTCATCACTTCAACACTTCAATATCTTGCCATTTTACGGAACCACGTCCGAGGGAACCGGCACCCATAAATATATAAGATTTCGGGACTTTCACCCTGGACACTTCGGCCAACTTAATTATCAATGGAGTCCATCCCCTATCTCCTCCTATACAATGGAGTACATCCCCTATCTCCTCCCAAACAAAGCTACATATACAATGTATTTAAACACGTTGTCATATACAATGACCAAATAAATCACATATTCAATGGTTTAATCCAATCGTCATATTCAATGACATAATCCAATTAATTAGTTTCAATTCACTTAATCATCATGCATTTTCTACAACAATCATAGCTATCCTCCACCGATAGCCCAAAACAGATATTTCTAAACAGATAAATAAATCTATCAACAGATAATTTATCAACTTTTCCATAGGTGAGTGATTTATCATTTCAACTACACCATTTAGTCACATTTTCCCCCAATTTCATAATTTCCAAACTAATTTCATAATTTATACAACTAGTTTATTCAACTCAATTTAGGGCAATTTTTCCCCAATTTCAAAACATTGACCCATAGGTCTAAATCTCACTATTTCAACAATAAAGAACCTCATACACAAACCCCCAAGTTATTTTTGTAAATCAACATGGAAACCCTTCTTAGTTTAGAGCCCAAACCTTAACTTTTACCCAAATCACTCCCAAATCCCTCCATTTATACAAAATGACACATATCTAGGTTAAAACCCATATATGAGAGTAAGATATCCCTACCTCAAGTGTAGAAGCTCAAAGGAGAAGAAGAGAGAAACCCAAAGATGTTCCAAATCCTAACTTTAGCTCTTTAACAAAGGGAGCAGGGTAGAATGACCTTAGAACATGGAGTATTTGTAGAGAGAATGAGTATTTTAGAGAGAGGAGTCGTCGATCTAGGGTTTTAAAGAAGGAAGAAGGTCAAAAAATGGTGTAATTCATCTCTGCTGCGAACTAATATATGCGAGGCTTGCTCGAGCGAAGAAGTTGTCGCTCGAGCGACCAGACACAACAAAAGGTCTCGCTCGAGCACAAGAAGCGTCGCTCGAGCGCACAATACAAAGCTTCAGGTCTGCTACAATGCAGACGCACGCTCAAGCGCAAGAAGTCTCGCTCGAGCGAAGAAATAATTCCACAAGGCTCGCTCGAGCGCAAGAACCCTCGTTCGAGCGAAGAACACCAACCTTCAGGTCTCACAGAGACGTAGACGCACGCTCGAGTGCAAGAAACCTCGCTCGAGCGAAGAAGCAAATAACACAGGGCTTGCTCGAGCACAAGAAAGCTCGCTCAAGCGAAAGTTGCATCTGAAAAGAAACCTGAAGACCCTCAATCCTCGCTCGAGCGACGAAGCAAATACTCAAGGCTCACTCGAGTGCAAAAAGCCTCGCTCAAGCGAAGAAGCCAAAACCTGGGCAGCAACCACTTGCACCAACTCAACACCAACCTGTTCCAAACTCGCCCAACACAACCCAAAACTCAATTTCAAAGAATTAAAGGGAGGAAACAAGACATAGACAACAATATACAACCACGGAACCCGAGTTCGGAACACAATAAAAATCGGGGTAAAACCTGAAGCGCTATAACCTCCCCCCCTTAAAGAATTTCGCCCCCGAAATTTTATATAAGTTTCAAAATCATGGTTATTCAATTCCCAACGTGATTTCAATTCAACATTCACTATCATGGCCCATCCACCGGTCATTCCATCTCTTCACAAGAGAACAAATCCACAACATATACAACTCATCATATATTATCAATAGGCATATTCTGAGATTTAACAAATTTTCAACACAAATATCTCATGTTTCCAAACATATTCAATGTTTATAACAAGTTTACACTTCCGCTACTTAAATAACATATGCAATGTTCAAATTTAACTTGTGTTTCCGAAACATACTCAACATTCACAATGTGTTACAATCTCAAAACATATACAATGTTTTCATAGTTCTTAAACAAACTAAAATCTCAACTTATACTCAAACATTAACAAATAGGTCTGGATATTTCTCACGGACCTCCATTTCACGTTTCCAAGTTGCTTCCTCAACCCCGTGATGTTTCCACAATACTTTGACCAAAGGAATCGTCTTGCCTCGCAAGACTTGGTCTCGTCTATCTAAGACCCTCACCGGTCTCTCCTCATATGGGGCATCCTCATCTACTTCTAGATCGGTCCAATCCAGCACATGCGATGGATCCGGCTTATATTTCCAAAGCATACTAACATGAAATACGTCATGCACTCTGGAAAGTTACGGCCGCAATGCGAAACCGTAGGCAACCTCCCCAATCCGCTCAAGGATCTCAAAAGGGCCAACAAACCAAGGGGACAACTTCTCACTCTTCCCAAACCTCATCAAACCCTGTCTAGGTAATATCTTCAAAAAGACATGATCACCCACCTCAAATGACAAAGGTCTCCTCCTACGGTCGGCATAACTCTTTTGGCGACTCTGGGCTGTAACCAACCTCTTACGAATAAGTGCCACTTTCTCCGTAGTTTCCCGAACCAACTCTGGACGCAACAAAGGTGCATCACCCACCTTGGCCCAACACACTGGAGATCTACACAGTCGGCCATACAAGGCCTCAAACGGTGCCATGCCAATACTCAATTGGAAACTATTATTGTAGAAAAACTCTACTAAGGGTAAGTGTCTCTCCCACGGCCCCTTAAAGTCAAGGACACAGCCCCGAAGCATATCCTCAAGGATCTGAATAGTGCGCTCGGACTGCCCGTCAGTCTGAGGATGGTAAGCGGTACTAAAAGTCAATCTAGTGCCCAAGACACTCTGCAAGCTCTGCCACAACCGGGCAGTGAAACGCAGATCTCTATCTGAGACAATCGACACTGAAACCCCGTGCAACCTCACTATGTCTGGAATATACAAGTCAGCAAGGTAATCTATTGAATCTCTTACGCACATAGGAATAAAGTGCGCCGACTTGGTCAACCGGTCAACTACCACCCAAATGGCATCACTACCCTGCTGAGACCTCGGAAGACCCACAACAAAGTCCATCGTGACATGCTTCCACTTCCACTCGGCTATAGGCAAGGGTTGCAACAAACCCGTTGGTCTCTGATGTTCGGCCTTCACTTGCTGACAAGTAAGGCACTTCGACACAAACAGTGCCACATCCTTCTTCATACCCCTCCACCAAAACTGACGACTCAGATCATGATACATCTTTGTGCCTCCCGGATGCACTGCAAGGCGTGAATGGTGAAAGTCTCAGAGTACTTCCTCTCGGCAAGACTCCGGCACAAACAAGCGGTCTCGGTATCTCACACTCAAGTCAGGGTACACAATCAAACCCTTCTCTACCTTCCCACTGGAGATCTTCTCCCTGAGGGATTCTACCTCAAAGTCACCCTTCTGTGCTTCTAACACCCAGTTCACAAGTGTAGGTTGTGCAACTACAGAAAACAAGACTGCGGACTTAACAGACTCGCCCAGACGCAAGTCAAATTCACCAAGAGCACCCAATATCTCCCATTCCCGAATAGCTATTCAAGCCACACTACTGATGGATTTCCTACTTAGAGCATCGGCCACCACATTGGCCTTTCCCGGATGATAGTGCAACTTGAAATCATAATCTTCTATGAACTCCATCCACCTTCTCTGCCTCAAATTCAAGTCCTTTTGTCTAAATAGATACTTCAGACTCTTATGATCAGAAAATACCTCAAACCTCTCACTGTACAAATAGTGCCTCCAAATCTTTAAGGCAAATATCACAGCTACTAACTCTAAATCGTGAGTAGGGTAATTCCTCTCGTGTGTTTTCAACTGCCGTGAGCCATAGGCTACTACTTTTCCTTCTTACATCAATACATAACCCAGGCCCTCTCGTGAGGCATTACAATACACTGAATAGCCCGAACCCCTCTCCGAAATAATCAAGACTGGAGTGGTGTGTGTTTTCAACTGCCGTGAGCCATAGGCTACTACTTTTCCTTCTTACATCAATACATAACCCAGGCCCTCTCGTGAGGCATTACAATACACTGAATAGCCCGAACCCCTCTCCGAAATAATCAAGACTGGAGTGGTGGTAAGTCTAACCTTAGGCTCTTGGAATGACTCTTCACAAGTCACATTCCACACAAATTTGACCCCTTTTCGGGTCAACCTAGTCAAAGGCGAACCTAGTCTAGAGAAATCATTCACAAACCGACGGTAATACCTGGCCAACCCCAAGAAACTACGGATCTCGAAGGCATTCTTAGGTTGTGCTCAATCTTGCATTACCTCTATTTTGGATGAATCTACAGTCACCCCTTCTCCGGATACTACATGGCCTAAGAACTTAACCTATCTTAGCCAGAACTCACACTTCCCAAACTTGGCATACAGCTTATGGGCTCTAAGTAACTCCAGCACCACTCGCAATTGTTCCTCGTGCTCCTCCTTAGAGGGTGAATAAATCAGAATGTCGTCCACAAAGATGACTACGAAGTGATCTAAGAACTCCCGAAAAATCTGGTTCATCAAGTCCATAAACACAGCCGGTGCATTGGTTAGCCCAAAAGGCATCACCAGAAACTCATAATGGCCATACCACGTACGGAATGCCGTCTTTGGGATATCCTCCTCCCTGACTCTCAACTGATGGTAACCCGATCTCAAATCTATCTTGGAGAAACAACAGGATCCTTTCAACTGATTAAACAAATTATCTATTCGAGGCATAGGGTACTTGTTCTTAACCGTAACCTTGTTCAATTTTCAGTAATCGATACAAAGTCTCAAGGCCCCATCTTTCTTCTTAGCAAAGAGGGCTGGTGCTCCCCAAGACGAAGTACTAGGGTGAATAAAACCCTTATTTGGTAATTCTTGGAGTTGAACCTTCAATTCACTCAACTCAACTGGGGCAAAATGATACGGTGCCATAGAAATCGATGTCGCGCCAGGCACTAAGTCAATAGAGAACTCGATCTGTCGGTGGGGTGGTAAACTAATAAGATCCTCAGGAAAGACATCCGAGTACTCACAAACCACTCTTGGCAACTCAACCCGAGCCTCATCACACTTATTACTCATAAAGCTAGCGAGAAGACAACTAAGTTCACTCCGCCCTCGCGAATCATATACCGGTGGTAAGACTCTACCAACTCGGTCCCCCAAGAAATGGAAACAATCGTCGTTCAAGGTACATACAGTAACCCTCTGGCGGTAACAATCTATAACAGCTCGGTATGACGATAACCAGTCCATACCCAAAATGACATCAAAACTAGACATATCCATCAACACAAAGGAAAAGTGAAACGGACGATCGGCGACCTCTATATCACAACCCCAACACCCCTGTTTCAGATCCATCTCACCTCCAATAGGTGATACAACACAAACAGGAGATGCTAACTGCGCCAACTCCAACCCCAAAACAGATGCAAATGCAGAAGATATAAAGGAATGTGATGCACCCGTATCAATTAATTCATTAGCAACCGAGTTGCAAAACAAAAAGGTACCTCTCACTACTGATAGAGCAGGTACAAGATCCGGTTCTACAACAGCATACACACACCCTGTAGGTCTCTGATCTACCTGCTCACCTCTCGAAGCATAAGACTGCTGTACAGACTGAGCCGAAGAGGCTCCCTGATTGACCCTCGAGGCCTGAACTGACTGCGCTGGCTGGTGACTCTGTGCCTGTCTCAAACCAGACGCACCTGGTGTGTCACCCAATTGTGGGCAAAACCTCTTCAAGTGCCCCGCCTACCCACACTAATAACAAGTGAGCGACTGGCCTCTGCCTTGACTCTGGCCCTAAGAACGAGCTGAAGATGAAGCTACTCACTATCCTTCTCCCCTCTGTGGGCAAGCTGTAGACTTGTGGCCCAACTGACCACATTTGAAACAAGTGATATCTCCCTGATCGCCTCTCCCAGAACCCGAACTCGGTACTGGAAAGGTAGACCTCGAATGCACTCCTTGGGACTGGCACTCCTTGGGACTGTTAAGGGTTAAAGCCCCTCTGCCTCTTACCATCCCCCAAGCCCTCCAGACTCCTCCTAGAGCCCCTCATCTTCTCTTCCTCTACATGCATAATGGTCTGAAGGTGGGCTACAGCCTCTACAAGGCACCCATACTCCCTAATCATGGACCCGGCTACTCGGAACATGAGTCCGGTCCTCAATTTCTTCTCGAACTCTAGACAACGGCGTTCCTCAGTCGCCATTAACTCCGGTGCAAACCTGGACAAGCTAGTAAAGGTGGCCTCGAACTTCGCCACTGGTGTATTCAACTGCTTAAGCTGAGAAAATTGATCTCTCAACTTTTCCCTCACTGTAGTCGGTAAGTATTTGTCCTAGAAAGCTTCAACAAAGGCTTCCCAAGTCCCTCCAATGCGCCCTCGCGCATACTTCTACCACTGACCTACATCTCCCTTTAGCTGGAAGGACGCCAAGGTCACTCGCAAACCCCCGTCTTCGATGCCAAGCATCTCAAACGTCTTCGTCATCTACTCTAGCCACTCATCAGCCTTCAATGGCTCCTTAGGGTCACCCAAAAACTTGTCCAGATTCAACCGGAAGAACTCTCTCCTCAGAAAAGACGGCCCCACCTCAGCCACTTGGGCCTGGACTTGATTCTCAGCCTTGAGAATGTCCATAGATTCCCTCAATGCTCCTGTCATTTCATAGGCTAAGGCGCCCATGGCCTGCTGACCTACTAGTTCGACCATGTTGGCCTGACCAACTCCCTCCTCCTGCGCCAGAATCTCATCCGGTATAGGCATCTCTTGCCTTCTAGGCCTACCACGCCTACCACCACGACCTCGTCCTAACATCCTAATAAAGGTAACAGAGGAAATTAGCACATTTACAAATGTGCCGAAGCTATCTCACTCGCGTCCTAATACAATGGACAACTGTAATTCACTCCACATAATCATATAAACACATACGAATTTCATTTCTGGATAATAACCGGCCTGTGGCGTTGCTAGAGTTCCAGTTAGAAACGGCAGTGATCAAGTGCCTTTCCGACATGACTCCCAAAAATCCATGGACCCGATCAACATCCTAGAAACTAAATCCCATACCCATATAGTCACATAAGCATGTTATCATATAAGCACATAATATCATACATAAGTCTCTAACAAGCGAGACAAACCCATTGTGGTACTAACCACTTCCCACGTACCCAAAGTATTCAAACCCAGTACGCCCTGATACCAAGTTATAACACTCTCAAAAAAATAATATATAAATCCACCATTCATAGAATCATAAACATAATATAAATGTTATATTTCATTCATCAGAGTTATATCACAAAATATATTACATGTAGTTTCTAAATATTAACAATAGAAGTGCCCTACGGGCTTATATCTTTCCAAGTTGTTACTTGGTTTCAACAAAAGAAGAGTCCTAACTCTTTTACATATAAAGCCCTTGGCTTGGATTTACATTTAAGTACAATGATAACAACAAAACAGCAAAATAGAGCCTTCAGCCCTAGACCTCCCAAGCCCTTGGAGGCGGCATGTCACCTGAAAATGATGTCCCAAGTAGGGTAAGCCAAAACCCAGTAGAGATATGCTAAACAACATATGAGAATTAACTAAGACATAAGTACCAGATAAAGGTGCAACATTCTTAACCAATATGTATTCTTTTCAAGATCAGTTAATATAGATAGCCAATATCTCATTTCAAGTTTGATCAAGAAAGTAATATTGTGTTTCAATATGTACATGCCATATGTGTGTAGATCACGTGCTATTTGCCTGCCTGATCTATCTGATCTGCTTCTGCAGCTATCTGTGAGTAATAACTCTGTAAAGTTATGTTTGACTTTAATTATTTTATGATGATATGAAATGATCAGTTTTCTAAAACGCAATGATTTGTATGAACGAATGATGATTCAATTTCTTTGAGATGTATTTGTGGTATCCCTAGTAGAGGCCCTCGCCCAGGAGACATAATACTGTGGTTTGTGGTCATGAGGCCCTCGCCCGGGGGAACAATATCGTGGCCCATGAATGAGATATGTTACCCGGTACCGGAGGTTCCATTATAGAGCTTGATATGCTTGACCAAAGAGATATGTTAATACTAATGGAT
The DNA here is from genome assembly GCA_030407325.1 of Camellia japonica. Classification (NCBI taxonomy): domain Eukaryota; kingdom Viridiplantae; phylum Streptophyta; class Magnoliopsida; order Ericales; family Theaceae; genus Camellia; species Camellia japonica. Next base: position 106,884,482 of record JAPPVO010000013.1, on the reverse strand, counting down.
GTACCACACATGATTTGAATATGATTATGACTATGACTCTATTTCTGATACGAACATGCCTATGTTTCTGTTTTGATAAGAGATTTGAAATCTAAATCTGTTACGGACATCATTCATTAAAACCTTTATTTTGTTATTATTCACTAGGCTCCAGCTCATTATATTATTTATGTATGTAGGTGATCAGGTGCATGACTAGGCTTAGAGCTTCTACCTGGACTCTGTTTTGTTAGCGAACCTATGTGCCTCCCGTGGAGGTTCCGGATAGGTCTAATGGTTATGGTTATGTACATGAAGTTTAAGTTTTGTTTTCTTGTTCGGATAAACAAATCTTTGTTTATTTTGTAAATATGGCTAAGTCCCTTTTGTCTAATCTGTATATATATGATGACATAAGGATGATCTATAGATATGTATATAAAAATAAAAATAAAAAGTTTAAAATTTTTCTGTCCCATATATGTCTACACAGCTCAATGGACTATGTATATTTTATATTTGCTTCCGCTAACCCCTTATATTTTGTTATTCAGGTCAAAGACCTTTGGTAATCTAAGGATTACTAGTCGGTTACGATGCTAAACCTGTAGGGGTGAATTTGGGTCGTGACAAGCAAAAGTTGCAGAGTGGTGGCTAATAGAGATGGTGGCGAAAAGATAAATGTGATGAGGAATTAAGGCTGGAGTTGTAATTTTTTTTTTCTTAATAATTTAAAAAGGGATAAAAGTATAATAAAATATTTTAAAAAAATTATGATGTAAATAGAATTACGCCTTTTTGAAAAGTTAAAAATTACTAACTAAAAGTCTTTTTTGGGATAAACTAAAATTAAAAATTGCTAACTAAAATTTATGATGTAAATAGAATTACTCTCCATTTTTTTATTTTTTTTTTAAATTTTCTCTCCAAATCACTAAAACCAAGCAAAGTGTAAAATTTTGATTAATTGCTAACTAAAAGTCTTTTTTGGAATGAACTAAAAAGCTAACTTATTGGCTTATAATTTAGGTCACATATCTTTCTATTTTTATGTATATCTTTTTGCAATAAGGCTTTATTTGTCATAACTTAAAAAAGTCCAAAAGCTAAAAAGTCACTATTCTGTTTAAGTCACATCACTTCAAATCCAACTCATACTTCATAAAAAGTCAAAAAATGCACTTATTTAAATCATTCTAAACCACTCCTAAGTAAAAAAAAGCATATAAGCGATACTCAAAACAATTCTAAAATACATGTTTAAATAATATTTATTTCAAAAAGACGTCTATAAATTAAATTATATTTGACGATTAATTTTTTTAAGACAAATTTTATTCAAAAATATCTAATCAATCTAATTAATTCCAAAAATGATTTATTTGAAAGGCACTAAAATTTCAACCGTTCAAAAAAACGAAGTGAGTCTAAGCCAACAGTTGCGAAGTGGTGGCTAATAGAGATGGTGGCGAAAAGATCAATGTGAGGGTTCGTTTGGCATTGGCTTTTTTAGCTAACTTTTTTGTATTGAGATTTTTTTAGTTTTGTTTGGTTTTTGTTCTGGGTTTTTTTTTTTTTACTTTTGTAAAAAAAAAAAGTGTAATAATTATGGGTAAAAAGTAGTATTTTGTTTTATTGACTTATATAACTTATTTTGTCATTTTGTACTTTTTTAGCTCCAATGAGAAAACCAAACGAAGACTAAGGTTGGAGTTGTAATTTTTTTTTTTTGATAATTTTGAAAAGGGATAAAAGTATAGAATTACTCCTTTTGGAAAGTTAAAAAATTAACAATTTAAACGTAAAAGTTATTTTTTGTTGATAGAAAAAAAAATTATATACCAAAATCTTTTTTTTTTAATTTTAAATAATTAAAATTTTGATTTATTTAAATCATTTTTGCTTTATAAATATTGAAATTATAAATTACCCACAAACTTAAATAAATAAAATAAAATACGAAACAAAACTTCTCACACACACATAAACATGCTTACTTATATAAACGGCAGCAAGCAACCCAATTCTGCACTCTCTTCTTCTCTGCCTCACTGACTCGTCCTGCTTTTCAAACCCTAATTCATTTAATCTTATACTTACCGGCCGACCTACTCTCCCGATTGCTGGTGAAGTCGCTTCTTCGATTCAGATCCTTTTCTGCGCATTGGGATGCCCTAATCGACAGTTCATATTTCATTAGGTTGCTTCTGAATCGATCAATCGAAACCAGGACCAATCTGAGAGCCACTTCTATTCGGTCGATTTTGATTTGTTTGATGGCGTTGTAGAGACCGTACAGTTCGATCACCACTCAGTGCGGTGTATGCAGGTATGGCTTTCTTGTAATGGGTCGCTCTGTTTGTCCCAATGGGTTTGACACCATTGTTTTACTTGAAACTCCATGAAATTGCCTTAGACGTATATTGTGTTCCAAAACCTAGCTAGTTATTATGTGATTATTTTGATTATGAAGTTATGGTTTATGGTTTGAAATCGAATTCATGATTCAGGGCTGAGAAGTTCCCTGGTTATCCTAATTTGAATCAAAAAGGTGTTATACTAGCCAGTGGTGCTTTGCATTGGGTTGTGACTCAAGAACCCAAGATCCATTAAGGCGGTTTGATTGTTGGTTTCGATCTTGGGCGTGAGGAATCTGAATTTTTATATGACTGTTCAGGGCTTTGAGGGATGTCTATCGGTATTTTGCTACTATTTCATAGTTGGGGTTCATTTATGGGTGATGAAAGATTCTGGAGTGAAGGAATCTTGGACCTAAGTTTGTTTCAGTTACACAACCAGATGTGGTTGGGCCTTTCCCGAATATGAGGCGAATGGTGGGGAAAAAATATTGGAACACGACACAGAAGGGCTTCTTTGGTATGACCCATAACGAAAGACGGTCAAGAAAGTTATGATTTGTGGCGGACACGAATTGTGGCAAGTGAAGATGTGGGTGGGAAGCCTTGTTCCTCTCAATGGTGGTGGTGAAAGTGATGAGAAGAGATAATAAGAGCAAAAGGAGAGGAACAGGTAAGCTAAAATCAATCCAATTTGCTCTTTTAATTCCATGTTTTCTATTGTATTTATATTGCTTTAATCTCTGTTGCCTTACCTTATACTCTTATTGCTGTGATGATTGATATAATTTTGACAATCTTATTCATGAAGTATGTCATTTGCTAATACATATATATGACGTGCATACATTTTTTTTCTTCTAATAGTTAATATGGATTTTAGCTGCTTAACTAGTTTAGAGTTCTTACCCATTGATTAAAGTAAGGGTTGAAATACATTCTCTAATATTTTGAATAAATTTTCTGGAAAACCAAAGCATTCCACAATCTCATTAATGTATCCCATACTACCCAATCATATGTTTTAGCCATATCCACCTTAATCGCCATAAGAACATCTTTTATTTTCTAATTCTTTAGGGTGTGCATGACCTCCTGGGCCAGAATGGTGGTCCCATCACCTATATGCCTATTCAGAACAAAAGAAGCTATGTCGGAGCTAATAAGGAATCAAGAATAGACGTTAATTGATCTGCCAAGATCTTAGACACTGACATCAGATTTTAACTTTTTCAGTTTTATAGGCTTGACACAACCTCTATTTGACACAATTTGAAATAATAGGTTAAATGAGTTATGCTATGTCCTTCGAAAGATAGGATGTGAGGTACTGAAGAGTTGGGTTTCAATAATGAATGAATTCATCACCAATTTGGAATCTATGATCCATCTTCTTTCCGCATAAATTAATTGCATTACCTCATTGGGGAATAATAGTGGTGGTATGCAAAAATAAAATAAAATAAAATAAAAATAGTAGCATTTCCTTTCTTCTGCTCTAGATTTCTAGCCCTCTACTTCTACAAAATCAATAGCTTCGCTAGTTGTTTCTGCAACTCTTTTCTAAGATAAAGTTCCTTCTAATAGTTCTCCTTAGTGGCCTCATCTCGTTGAATCTAGTCAATACAATCTCTGACTCAACAATCTTTGAACCAAAAAATCAAAGTGGTCCTTATTTCAATTTTTTAAGGGATTCCTTCTAACTAGGGGTGAAAATCAAAATCTTCAATTTGATCGAGAAACCCCACCCTAGACCTTATCCAAACTACACTTATTTCACCATTACTTCTTAACACAGCATGAAAGTTGAGGATCCCTAAATTCTCGACTTGCATGTTTTTTGCAACATCCAATGGTTCTCTGGATCTTTGGTCCACGATACTTCACACTTAGGGTTGGTTTGGGATGTTCTAAAAAAGTGTACTTTTTGACTTATTGGCTTATATGGGTTGGGTTTGGGTTGGGTTTGATGTGATGTGTTAGAGAGGTGATGTGATGTAAATAAGATGATGTGACTTAAATAGGATAGTGACTTTTTGACTTTTTGTATTATTTTGTAGATGCCAAACTTGGCCTTAATATATCGTTTTATGGTTAATTTTTGTCCTAATTTGTTAGGAACTATGAGAGAATGATCAAATTTAGAATTTGGTAAATGCCAAATAAAAGAGTTCAGAAAATGGACATCCAAGATGCATTTATTAGGCAATATCTAATCTCTCTTATCGGTAGACCCTACGCTACGATTTATCTAAGTAAAGGAGTTACTTGTAAAGTAGTTATGATTTTAGTTTAAGTTCCATTTCTTAGGGGCTGTTTGGTAACGTTTTCGTTTTTGTTTTCAGTTTTCAGTTTATATTTACAAAAATTTTAAAAACTATCATAAAAACTTATTTGATAATTTTTTTTGGTTTATAAATGGTTGTTTCAATTTGTAAATTTGAGGAAAAATTGTAAACTCAAAAAATAAGCTTACGTTGGTTTTTAAACAGAAAATGGAAGCTGAAAAAAATGCAGAGGAACAGTATTAATAAGTTGGTGCCATGTTCGAAACTGCGTAGAAGTAATTTTCAAGTTCCAAAATACAACGGTGATATCAAAAGTTTTCTCTCACTCGCTCTCTGTGTTTTATCGAGAGCTTGAAGACTTGAAGATTAGGTCAGTCTCTCTCTCTCTCTCCTCTATGTTTCACTGACACACCGATAGTTTCCATGGTTATTTCTTTTTTCATTTTCTTTTTTTTTTTAAACAACATATCTGCTGTAGATTTCTCTCTCACTCTCTTCTCTCTTCTCTCTCTGTGTGTTTCACCAACAACTTCCATGGATTTTTTTTTTTTTAAACATATCTGTTGCAGATTTGTAGAGATGTTGCAAATTTCTCAACTCAATCGATTATAGGTCAGTCCCTTCCTCTCCTCTCTCTCTCTCTCTCTCTCTCTCTCTCTCTCTCGGTTCTCTCTCTCTCTCTCTCTGTTTTTCTTCTTCTTCTTCTTCTCTCTCTCTCTTTCTCTGTTTCACCGAGAGCTTCCATGGATTTTTCTCTCACTCTCTCTCTCTCTTAATCGATTATGGATTTTTATCTCTCACTCTATGTGTTAGCCGCTTTTCCTGTATGAATCGATCCCCTCATCTTCCTTCTTTGACCCACTCAACGACGAACATGACATGATCAATGATCAATCCTTCAATCTTCAATCTTCAATCGATCCGATCTTGTTTTTCTCAGTAGTTGGGATTGGATTTATGGATTTATGGGTTTGTATTGTTGTGTTTAGGTTTGAAAATGATAATAATAATACAGAAAAAGGAAGAGAGAGAGAGAGAGAGAGAGAGAGAGAGAAAGAGAGAGATGGAGATGTATATGGATGGATATATGTGTTGGCTGTATAATTTGTAAAAGCCAGTCGCAGAGCGACACGTGGCACCTAAAGGACAGTTTAGAGAATTAATGCAAGTCCAATCAAAGACAGACATGTGGCAGTTCATATTGGTAGTATCGGATCTGCGTGGTATCGGAATAGTCAAGAGGCGCGAGATGACGTAGCCTAGCGGTTACCTACAATTCAAATTCAAATTCAGAAGGGAAGCCTAACTGCAAAAGAAGCGTAGTGGGAGCTAGTTGAGCGAAGCCATGACCGGAGATCGTAGAAGTGTATTTCGACGTTTAGAAGACCACTTTAATGGTTATCACTAAAGAGTATAAATAGCAGAGAAGACTAAACAGAAAGGACCCAGACTTAGATCCAGAAATCAATTATTTACTTCATATTTTCTTTCCAGTTTTATAGTTCCAGTTCTTTACATTTTCAGCATTTCAATTCCCGTACTGCATTTCATTTCCTAGAAGTAGTTCTCAAGTAGTCGTTGTTGTAAATCTTTTCAAAACTGGGTCATTTCATTGTAAGTTCTTATTCATTCAATGAAATTCAGTTTCTAAATTGTTCTGTACTTGTTATTTTTTATAAATTTCTCTTAAAACAAGCCACCAGTAAAGGTCCTCTTCATTGAGATTGAAAGAACTTCAACACAATCGTCTGATAATTGGTTGGCAATTATAAATTCTATAAGGACTTATTGATTCTTGCTGGTTCGCTTAAAATTACACAATTAACCTTCGAAAGCCAAAAAAGTCAACATATATTTTTGGTACGCCCAGTGGGATTATTAAAAATGGCTAGACGTAAAGCAAGAGGAGAAAATAAACGCTTGGAAAGAGGGTGTGGAATGATAGGTAGAAGTACCTAACCTAGAGGACAATGTGATGGATGCACCTATCCCATCAAATCCTCCACAAATGGTCAAACAGATCAACATTTCAGAATATACAACACATGTCCAACACACTAGACATGGTAATGAGACTGGACCTTCGAATGTCCTTTTTACCCAACCACTGAATCCATGAGGGAGGTTGAGTAGATGTTATGGGACAACAGCTAATGTATACAATGAAAAGATGGACAACATCCTTTTTGGATCGAATGAATTCTCATCAACCAACTGTTGTAAAATGTAAATAGTCATCAGCAACGATTGGCTCGAGATAAACAGCCTATGAAAAATAATGAACAAGTCAATGGTCAGACTAGTAGTCACAACCATGAGAGGCCAGCATTTGTGCCTCAGTCATGGTATGAAACTCCTTCGAGACCAATGGCCACTTAGAATGCACCATTCTCTACCAGCGAAACCATATAATTTGGTGGACCTGGGCTAGCCCAGGGTAATGGCATGAGGGTATTTCCAAATCCTATGTTTGAAAACATGCCTGGCAAAGGGGTTTTACCAACCTTGTGTTTGAGTTTGCACTCAGGGGGTTGGAAGGATTTCCTACAATTAGAAGAGAAGCAACACCTGCTTCTCCTCCTGTGGTACCTTTCACAAAACATTTTGTTGCAAGGTAGGCCCCAAGAGGCCAGCCATACCTTCAACAGCAGCTAGTACAGCAGGGACAACTAGCCTTGAATGTACTCATATGGACCAAGAGACCCACAAGCACATGGTGTTCCTCCAAACCCTGTGTTTATCCCTTCAATAGTGATTCAAGCAACACAAAATATGGTTTCAAGGGACCAAATTGCTGATATAGTTAGAGAAATGTGTGGACCTATGGCTAGGGGGGTCCAGACACTAGAAAACCACCCATAATGGATAGATAGGGTACACGAATATCCTAGGGGGTTTAGAATACAAGACTTTGCCCTCTTTTATGGAAATGAAAATAAGTCAACTATATAACACATTGCCAGGTGTACATGCCAGTGTGGTGAGTTCACTAATAATGATTATATAAAACTGAGACTTTTTCCAAATTATCTAACTGGGGCAGCCTTCGTTGGTACATAAACATTACACTTGGCTCTATCCAAACTTGGCAACAAATAGAGGAAGTTTTTCATGCCCAATTTTCCAAACAGAACCTGAAGTTTCTATGGCAGACTTAGCAAGATTGAGCCAAAGGCCTGATGGGATGGCTGCTCAGTTTATTATCATATTTAAAAGGGCACAAAACAAATGCAGGGTCATGCTACCAGAGCCTGAATTTGTAAGATTGGCTCAGAATGGCTTGGAATTTAGGCTTCGAAAAAAGTTTGATTCAACTGAGTTTCGAGACTTAGTAGAGTTAACCTCTAAGGTGTTTAAATATGAAACTTTACTCGAGGAAGAACAAGATTGAAGTAATGCATCATATAAGACCTGCGATGGGGACTCTAATTATGAAATTGATACAGCAGAGATAGTAGGAAAAGAACCTATGACTTATGAGGCATTAATTCAAAAAGACAGTACAATAGATCAGCAGTTTAAAAAGAATGACCTGTATAGGAAGTATTCTTTTGACTTAACCAAAGCAGATGACATTTTTTATCATTTGCTTGCAGCAAATTTCCTAAAGTTATCAAAGGAAGTCAAGATTCCTACCCTTGAAGAACTTAAAGGAAAACTATATTCTAAATGGCATAATTCTTGGTCTCATTCAACTAAAAATTGTATTATTTTTCGAGACAAGATCCAAGAACAGGTTCGGAAAGGAGGCTAAAGTTTCCAGCCAAGTCTGAGAAAGCTATGAGAATTGACACCAACCCAATTCCAGAGATTGGGGAGGCTGCAGCCAATGTTGGCATGCCAGATTTCCAAAACTTATCCTTGAAAGAATTAAAGGAAGTTACTGTGCAAATGCATGTGGCTAGCCAAGTTGCTTTCAGGAAGAACCCAAGAAGTTCACCAGCTGATGGACAAAGCTCTACAGGCCTAAAAAAAGGCTCTAGTGAAGAGATGTTGGATGATGACTCTCTCGAAGCTGCTATAGTGCAGAGGATGTGTCCCAGGTACAAGATGTGTTATAAGTGGCTGAAAGGGCTCCTAGTTGATAGGAAACAACATTACAAAGAGGTGCAGAGGGATCTAAGAACCAACAGCCATAACAAGAGGCCATACCCCTGGCCCTAAATAAGATTCATCCTTGGTAACCCCATCAGACACCAGGATGCAGTCAAAAGGAAAGAGGCCTCTATATGAAATTAGGCCACCCAATTATTACAGAGTAGACAACCAGTTTGAAAGGAAGCATGGATTCAGTGCAAGTATGGGACCAGACTGATAATGGGCCCCTGAAGACAATTTCGAAGACCATTTCAAAGAGTGAAGCAGCAAATCTAGCAGCCAAACCAGCGGGCTCGTGGGTCCCAGGAGTTCCGAATTGGTTTATTGTGCAGAATAAACCTAAGGAAATGCTTACTCAAAGAAAGGTTTTTGGAGATTAGGAAAGAATGATCAAACCTCCCTTGGTGGTTCTAAACAACTGGGTGTTGTTAAAGAATCCAAAAATAAGGGAGCCAAATGTGGTTCCTATAGTTTCTAGATCTCAAAGGATGACGATCCAACGAAGATACACCCAATATTTGAGGGATTTGGAAGAAAGTGAAGAGAGCACTTCCATGGCACAAGCAAAAGACCAGACAGATGGGGATGATAGGTTCAAAGCCTACTCCCAAGATCAAGAGGAGTGCCAGTATGGAGCAGTTGGCTAAAGTTTATGCTGAACTAAGAGCCAAAAAAAAATCCAGTTTAGCAGGCCTCGAGAAGGCTTTAATGGAAAGTGATGATGAAACAGATAAAGGGATTGAACTAGGCCAAAAGAGAACATTGGCTGAAGATAGAATGTTTGAAGCTTTCATGGCTGAGCAAACCTTTTTGGTTGACAAGCCAATGAAGCCAGATCACTAACAGGCTACTTCAAAGGAACCTGCTAGCACAGAGGTACCAGAGTGCAACAGGGAAGATGCTTCCAAAATAACAGAACAAGCTAGTTTGGAAGGGAAATAAGTATAACCAGCAGTTCAGTTTGGCTCATTTCCTCTAGTGTCAGTAAACATGGTATATATACTGCCACAGGAGTTCCAGGCTGAAGAGGGAAGCCAAGAGGGTCAGAAAGATGACCCTATTCCAGTTTTTAGTGAAGATTCACATGCCAGCATGATTCAAAATGAGTCTAAAGTGGCTACACCAATGGAAACTGAAGAAGAAAGTGAGGATGTGAGTATTAACCTTTTATATCCCTTCGAGTACCCTATAACATCTATGACTCAGCACGTTAAGCCCTTGTATATCAAGGCTTACTTCAATGGGATACAAATGAATAGGGTGTTAATGGACAATAGGGCAGCAGTGAACCTGCTTTTGAAGTCCTCTTTGAAAAGATTAAGGAAAAGAAATCCCAGATTAATCCCAACCAGCACAACCATTGTTGGTTTCGTTGGGGATAAGCAGATGGCTCAGGGCATTCTGCCAATCAACTTGAGTGTGGGAACCAGAGATTGCATGATAGCATTCTTTGTTATAGATAGTAATGCCAAGTATAATGCTTTAGGGATTGGATCCACACCAACAAATGTGTGCCTTCCTCTTTACATTAGAAAATAATGATAGCCCTTTGCAATGGAGAGATAGAAGAGATTAACGCAGACCCTCAACCCTTTATCGCTTGTGTTGATTTTGCAGAGGCCAAGTTATACACTGAATGGGTGACACCATTCAGTGTATTGAGGAAACTTGATGGAACAGCCGAAGTGACGGCTAATGAGGAAGTAGCACACCTGAAGCACTTAGTGCAGGAGAGTGTTGATGAAGAGTTTGTCACCAAAGATGACAATGATTCCTGATTGTAGGCAATAAGATAAGAACCAAAAAGCCAGACCCTTGGCCTTAATCAAGTTTTCAGTATTGGACGTAAAGTCAATAGTTCAAAAAGTATAGGAACAAGAGAAGGAAGCCATGGTGGTTGGCTATAATCAGGAGCAACAAAAGGCCAGACCTTTGGCCCTTGATAAATATTGTGCCTTCGACATTGATACAAAAGTCTAGGAAATACAGGAAGAAGAAGCTTTATGGACATATTTTGTCTATAAGGAAAAAAACAAAGATGTTGAACCAGAGAAAGTGGGAGCAGAACAAAATGAAGAAGTTGCTTCGAAGGCAGAAGAAGTCAAAAGAGAAGCATTAGTAAGTACTCAAGTACAAGACCCTTTAGAAGAAGTCAATTTAGGGAAAGGTTCTGCACAACAGCCCACTTATATCAGTGCTTAGTTAAGTTTTATTGACAAGAACCAGTTGTTGGTAGTCCTAAAGCAATATAAGGATTGTTTTGCGTGGTCTTATAATGAACTGTTTGGATTGAATATGTCATTAGTGGAACATAGGCTCCCTATGAAGCCAAACTTCAAGCCACACAAGCAGAAACAAAGACGAATGAGCCCTAAAGTAATTCAGAAAGTGAAAGAGAAGATTCTCAAGCTCCTTAAAGTTGGTTTCATTAGAACAGTCAGGTATGTTGAGTGGTTGTCTAACATTGTGCTTGTGGCTACAAAGAATGGCAAGATGAGGGGTATTGATTTTAGAAATCTTAATTTGGCAAACTCCAAAAGATGAATACCCCATGCTTATAGTTGATCTATTGGTGGACAGTTCAATAGAGCACAAGATTTTGTCTATGGTGGATGGGTATTCTAGTTACAACCAGATCTGCATTGCAGAAGAGGATGTTCACAAAACAGCATTCAAGTGTCCTGAGAATATTGGCACCTTCGAATAGGTGAAAATGCCATTTGGTCTAAAGAATGCTTGGGCAACATATCAGAGGGCAATGAATACAATCTTTCATGATCTTATTGGAGGATACCTAGAGTGTTACATTGATGATATTGTTGTAAAGTCTCAGTCTATGGAGGAACTTTTGGTTCACTTGGTAGCAGTTTTCGAAAGAATGAGAAAGTTCAAGTCGAAACTTAATCCTCTCAAATGTGTTTTTGGTGTATTAGTTGGAAACTTCTTGGGGTATGTAGTGCACAAGAAGGGAATACAGATTGATCAGAATAAAGCCAAAGCCATCATTGAGGCCAAACCTCCATCAAGTAAGAAAGAATTATAAAAGATCCTTGGTTAGGTTAATTTCCTTCGATGATTTATTTTTAACAGTACAGGGAAGATTAAAGTATTTTTTTTCTTTGTTAAAGTTGAAAAATGAAGAGAAGTTTGTATGGACAGTAGAGTATCAAGCTGTTTTCGAAGGAATTAAAGTCTACTTGGCCAAGCTTCCAGTGTTGATGCCACCAAGGAGCGATAAGCTCTTGAAGTTATACATTGCTGCAATAGAAGATTGATTGGGAGTTTTCCTAGCTCAGGACAACGAAGAAGGCAAGGGGCAAGCAGTTTATTACCTTAGTAGGTTTTTAAATTCTTATAAATGTAAATACTCAGTTGTAGAAAAGTCGTGCCTTGTATTGTACTTTGCAGCAATGAAATTAAGATATTTTTTTTGCCTACTATTATTTTGGTAATTACAACTGTAGATTTGGTTAAGTATATGTTATCTAGACCTATGTTGAGAGGAAGAATTGGCAAATGGATATTAGCTCTATCAGAATTTTGTCTAGAATATGTCCCTCAAAAGGCAGTAAAAGGATAAGTTTCGACTAACTTCTTTGCAGACCATCCATGTCAAACAGAAAACCAAGATATAATGGACCTTGGTATGGTCAATGTTGAGCCATGGCAAATGTGGTTCGATGGTTAAAAGCCAGTGGTTTGGTTGGAATTGGTGTTATAATTAAATTACCACAGGGGGTAGAAACCACACATGGTTTCAAAGTAGATAAAACTACTTATTCCAATAATCAAGTTGAATATGAAGCTTTAATAATGGGACTTGAGATACTTATTGGATTACAAGCTCATGCAGTTGATATATTTGGGGATTCCCCATTGATAATCAACCAAGTAAAAGGAATCTTCATATGTCAAAGTGCAAGCACGTTACCATATTATGTTGTTGCACTGCATTTGCTCTCTCAGTTTCAGATGGCCAATGTGACTTATATCTCAAGATTCATAAACCATAAGGCCAATGATGTGGCTCAAAGGGCCTCGAATTTCAGAAGAAAGGGAAATACCCAAGTGGACATAAGTCAAACAACATATCAGAAATTAGTACTACCTTTGGCTAAAAGAGATATCATGGTAGAAGTTAACCAGAATAACTTAGAAGAACATGATTGGAGATATCCAATCATTCAATATTTAATTGGCCCATCTTCGAAGGCTAGTAGGAAAATTAAATTACAATCTATGCAATATATAGTTTACAATAATGCTCTTTACGAAAGGGGAACAGATGGGCTGCTGTTGGAATGTTTAGGGCCAAAGTAAGTATTGACTGTTATAGCTGAGGTGCATGAAGGTATTTGTGGTGCCCATCAGCCTGGTGTGTAAAAGAGATGGTTGCTTCGAAGGTATTCTTACTATTGGCCAACTATCCTAAAGGATTGCATAGAGTATGCAAAAGGATGTCAAGCATGCTAAAAGCATGACATGATAAGACATGTGCTAATAGTTGATTTGCATGCAGTAGTGAAGACATGGCCATTTAGAGGATGAGTAATGGATATGATAGGGAAAATATATCCACCTTCTTCGAAGCAGCATTGTTTCATTCTAGTGGCTACAGATTACTTCACTAAATGGGTCGAAGCTAAGCCTTATAAGGCTATGGATTAGATTGAAGTTATTAGATTTATCAAGGAACTGATCTATAGGTTTGGCATCCCACATACCATAACTGTAAATAATGGGACTATATTTGATGGAAAGATGATAAAATCTTTCGCAGTAGAGTTTGAAATTAGTCTTGTTAATTCCACCCCTTATTATGGACAAGCAAAAATGGTCAGGCTGAGTCATCTAACAAATCCTTAAAAAAAGGAACACAAAGAGTTGTGGAAGACAATCCTAGGGATTGACATAACTTGTTATTAGATGTGTTGTGAGCCTATAGAACTTCTCTAAGGTCAAGTACAGGAATCACTCCTTATGCCTTAGTATATGGACATGATGCAGTGTTGCCTGTGGAAATTAATATTAAATCCTTGAGGGTAAAATGCCAAGACCAGTTAACTTCTGAACAGTACCATCAAACCGTGTTCTTAGAATTAGAAAATGTGGATGAAACTAGAATTTTGGCATTAAAACTAGAATTTTGGCATTAAATAGTATTCTTTTCCAAAAGAAGAAAGCAACCAAAAATTATAATAAGAAAGTTAGGCACATTAGCTTTGATGAAGGTGATTTGGTATGGAAAACAATACTTCCAATAGGAATTAAAAGTCATAAATTTGGCAAATGGTCACCTAATTGGGAAGGACCATACCAAATTCATAGAGTCTTGCCTGGAGAAGCATACCATCTAAGAAATCTAAATGGATATGTGCACCCTAAGAAAATCAATGGTAGGTATTTGAAGTCTTACTATCCAACTGTGTGAGAAACACAAGAAGTGTGAAAAATGATGAAGTAAAAATAAAAGGGCATGAAGCACTCAAATAACAAGTAAAGATTCCATTTCATAAAGAATTAAGTACATGCTGCCACAAATTGGCCCAAAAATTAGTACAATGTTTTAGTTATTCCCTTACAATTGATTCTCTACTTCTAAGGGATGAGAACAACTGAATGGCTGTAGTCATGTCTTGCCTTTTGTTAGCTAGCCCCTGGTTGGTGATTTGCAACTTCTTGGCATTTCGATCCAAGGCCAGGTTGACTGCTGCTAGCTCTTCTTCTAGTTGAGCTTTCTTCTCTAACAGTTGGGATCGAAATTGGGATGCATAGGAGTGTTGTCTCTTCAATTCAAACACTTTAGCATGAATATGGGATACAAACTCCTTATCCTTCAGCAGTTTTTCTTCTGTAGCCTTAGCCATTTGGTAGATGTTGATATAAAAGTCTATGGTGGCTGTTGCCTGAGATAGGTGGCCTGAAAAGGCCAAATTGGATTGCTTGAAGGCCTGACAACATTTAAAGAAACCATTCTTGATGATAGGCCTCTTTAAAACTTCAAATGGAATCCTCGAAAATGTCTGCAGTAAATCGAAGCAAGTACCTAAGTCTACTCGAGGTAAGGAGGCTTCAGCAGCAGTGGAGGAGCTCTTAATAATCTCGAGCAAAGAATCAGTAAGGATCAATGGCTCAACCTCACTGCTTAGTACCCGAGCTGGTGAAGAGATGCCAAACAAACTGGTCAATTGAGCCTCGAAGATGTCCATCTCCTTCTCTGACATTATTAGTACAGAAGAATCGATGGTTGAAAGAAGAGATGAAAGTATAGGAATGGGTGAAGAAGTAGAAGTTCCTCTCACAGAGTCAATAGTCCTGGCTACCAGCAAGTCTAAGGAAGAAGGACTGGAGCTGGGTGGTTAGAAAGAAGTTGGTGAGCTGCCAGTGTCATCCTTGGGAAGGCCGACGACCACTGAAGTAGAAGTGGTAATTGGAGTATTCTCAATTGGGAGAAGGGCAGCCAGGACTATAGGAGGAACATATTGGGATGAAACAAAGGATAGACGAGGTAAATATGGAGTTAAGCCTGGACGCAAGGAAGGTGGAAAACTCTGCCTTACAAGAGGGAAGGAAAAAGGCATGGAAGGTGCAGAACTAGGAAGTGGAAATATTGCCTGAATAGGCTTTATCTTCATTAGCACTTCACTATAAGTCTTCCTTTCTCCTTCTAAGGCTACTTCCAGTTCTACGGAAATCTGAGAAGGCCTTTCATCCACAGAGGGAGGGGTCTGTGTCGAAGGAAGAAAAAATGAACTGATTCCTGCTGCATAGAAAAAAAAAAAAAAAAAAAAAAAAAAAAAAAAAAGAGAGAGAAGGGGTGTTAATTCCATCCTGAAACCTGGAAAGGGAAATTATCACAAGGAATTGAAGGAGGTTACCAACTTCAGAAGTTGTGGTGGTGCTGCTTGGAGAACTGCGAAGGGAGTAGTGCTCAGCAGTTTTTTGCCTCCTTGTAGCCTCCTTTTGAAATGCATTAGCAGTAGCAGTTTCATCCCTTAGTATTGTTGCTGTCTCCTCTTCTCAGACCTCTAAAATACAATGATTTCCTTGAAGTGCTCTTCTTCCACTACTTTGGCAGCTGTCTCGTGAGTAGAGTCCCCAATAAGGTCAGAGGGAGAAACTGTCTTTTTCTTCCTTCTCTTCAATGGTATTTCTTTCTCCTTCTCTACTTTTTCCTCTTCCAAGTGAGCCTTAGGTATCTCCTCTTTAGGATTAAGCAAAATTTTTTTTTTTATTTTGTTGTTGCTGCTTGCCTTTGAGGATATTCAAAGCTTGAATTCTCTGAGAAAAGTCTTTCTGTGAAGCTCTTATACCAAAGAAAAGTTATAAGCAAGGCATCATAAAAGGAAGAGAGAGAAATGGAAAATAGAAATGCGTGCCTTTCTTTGAAGTAGCTCTTGAAGGAGGTGAGGCAGCAAGAGCAGATACAGAGATAGCAGGAGTAAGAGTTGGAATGACAGGGGCAGTAGAGGGAACAGTAATGGTCCCAGTTTCTTTGGACTTAGCTTGAGCGGGCACATCCAGCCCAACCAACAGATCCCGAGGAGAAATGGCTAGAAACACCTCTATATTGGTTGTCCACCAATTCTGGTATCTCTTTAATGCAGTGCTGTGTAGGATGAAGTGAGTGAACCTGAATTCGACCAAGTCTTGTATCAACTTGGAAGTTGCCTTGTCCAGCCTGGTTCTTGGCACCTTCAGTTCTCTGGTTGCAAGATTGGTGTTAGTTTGGCTATAGAGAGGGACAAAAATTCCTTGAGCAAGCCCAAACTGCCTAGCAAATTGGACAGGACAGTAAGGTTCAGCAATGTATTTGTAAGCTCGAAAGTTCAAAGTACTAATGCAGAGCTCCCTTGGAATCAAAATCGAGGCCTACATATCCTTATGAATGGGGTTGGAGTAGGTGTTGTCAGCTAGGAAAGTCCTCAGCCATGTTGGCCCTGTGTTAGTCACAAAGGGGCGAATGAAGGTGGAAGAAGGGGAAACTGGAAGTTGATGGAAGAAGGTGATGAGCAAAGCTAGAAGGGCAGAGTGAAACTCTGGCATATTTCATTCTATAAGTGATGGGGTCTTGCACCAAGAATCTCTGGCACTTGGAATGTAAGTCAGTGAAGTACGCGAAAAGCCAGAGTTGCAACAACCAGAGTGGTCCTCTTTGGTTGGCATTGAGGGGTTTCTCACAAAACTAAGAGTAAGTTCTGTATACATGACCCAGTACATAAGAAGCTAAGGATATCTTTTTAACCGAAGCGAGAGCCTTAGCAAGAGAGGCGAATTCGAGCATAATTCTCTATGAAAAGGTACATAATAAGAACTTGCAGAGCTAATATAAGAGAAAAGAAAAGAAGTCTCAATCAGTCACATGACCTTCCTTTTTATTCTCAGACTTCACAAAATCACTAAAGAAAAGTCAGAGGGTGAATAGAGAAAAGAACATTAATATCAGGATAATCAGGACTGAACGGAGTACCAGCGGGCAATAACCCTAGAAGATGGCATATGTCAAGTATAGTGGGGGGCCATCATATCACACCGAAATTGAAAGCTGGGTTTCAAAAACAAAGAGCAACAGGTATGAGAAAAGGATCTTCAGGAATGGAAAACCTGGCTAATCGAAGGGCATCAAGGAGACAAAGTTCCTAGAGGTCCAGCGTCCGTGCAGGAACAACTCAGCCGTACCATTCCTCCCATTCCGGCGTCAATGTGGGCCAACAGCGATGGGGACGGTTCATCTTCTAACTTCTCTAATCAAGGTCACCCTCGTAAAGGAGGCATTGACCTTCTAAGCGCAGGTACAGAGCAGAAAGTTGGGTGGGGGCTTTTCTGAAAGTGGGACCAAAGATAATCTCCCCTTGAGCATGGTGTCGAGGAATGAAGATGCGACCATCAATAGCATATAGTTCCCGGGTCTTGTATTTGTCACATTCTTCGTTGATGATTCTCTTCAAAGCCACAGATGGGCTTACACGCTCGACGATTAGTATTTCAGAAGAAGAAGCCATTAGCAAGGAATTGAAAAAAGAAAGTGAACGGAAGGGCAAAGAGCTACAGATAAGTGCAATAGAGGTGAAAAAGAGACTTTGGGCAAGCGTATAGATAATGCGTGAGAAGAAGGGGTTTTAAAACCTTTCTGTCCAAAGTTATCTATTTAACATAACGGGTTAAATAGACCCAGGTTCTAACGCATGTGCGATCAGGGCTTTTGTTTTAAATCCCTGAGAACACAAGTAAGAAGACTACCTCCGAGCCAGAATGTAAATACCTTATTAAGGAGGGAAACGCATTTCAAATACCCAACTTAGCTTCGAAAGGTGTTAGGTGGCTTCGAAGCCAGTTTTCAAATACTTAGCTTAACTTTGGAAACATATAGTTGGCTTCGAAGCCAGTTTTTAAATATTTAGCTTAACTTTGGAAACATGTAGTTGACTTCGAAAGGTGTTACTTGGCTTCGAATGGTGTTAATTGGCTTCGAAGATAGTTTTCAAATACTTAGCTTAACATTGAAAACAGGTAGTTGGCTTCGAAGCCAGTCTTATGCCTTGAATTCAAGCATAGTTAAGATTTGCTCACTTCTAGAATCCTGGAGGTATGTTTTTAAACTTTCCAACAAACGAAGTTTCTTTCGAAGGGATCTTCGTAATAACCTATAGTTAGAATATGGTTCTTACCTATTCTTTCAGCATAAATAAGCACTATGAAACTAGCTCTTGGTTAAGCATTATAGAAAGTCTAAAGACCAAAGGACTGATCTTATGCTTTTGCTGATACAAAATTCTTTAAAGGCGAATAGGGCCGTTCTTAAGAAAAATTTCATGCTTTGAAATACCTGAGTCAGGCCTCGAAGCAAGATTGGTTCTGTTATTCACACAGATTGTATTAACCATATGATTGGAGTGTGAAAACCTAAGATAAATACCATTACTCCTATAAAGAATTTTATGATTCACAACATTTGAAAACAGGCATCAAAGCAGGTTGGTTGCTTCGAAGTTGTCATTCACAAATTGCATAAACAGAGTAAGGTATAAAGCCATATTCGCCATGCAATCAATCATGTAATTGGAATACAAACCAGATGATGCAAAAAAGAGAAAAAAAAACTTCTAGTTCTATTGATATATAAGTAATTACATTAGAAATGCCTACTTGGCTACAAATTCAATTTCATAATAATAGGGAATAGAAAAGTAACAAGTTCATTAAATTTAACCCAACAGTGTTCTATGAACTTGTGTTCTTTCTTTATTCTATCCTCCATTCTAACTGAGTTTGCTGTAGTTGATAGGCTTTTATTTTGTGAAAAAACTGTTCGACCTTCACCTCGAACTCCGTCTCCTTCAAGCCTTGCTCCATTTCATCCATATCTAAATCATCCCAGTATATTGAGTCCTTGTTCTTGAAGTCATCATATTCTTCAATAAGGTTCTCTGCTTCATACGGAGTTTAAATTCGATTGGTTGTGATTTCGTCCAAAGAGTCGCTGGTGGTCAAAGAAATCTTATACCAGTGAAGAAGGAGTGGGAGTTGGTCTGAAAAGGATCGAAGCTCTGTCTGGGCAATGGGGTTGAGAACATGACCCGAAGTCATAACATCACAGGCCCATTGGAAGTTCTTCAGAGGAATCTCATATCCAAGAACATTGAAAGACAAGTGAGAAAAGGCGACAAGCAGAAGTTGAGCTTTGCATCGCTTGAATGCAGTTGGAGGAACTAGAGGTTGGTAAGAAGAGAAAAATTGACCCTTAAAGATAGTGGATGTGTTTGGTTTGTGTTTGTAGAGTAGTTTTTTAGATAAAAAGTATGAAAACTTGTTTGGTTTGCCTTTTCTGGTTTTGAAAAATTGTTTTGGGGAGAGAGTTTTAAAAAAAGTGATTGATTTGATGTGTATGAGAGAGAGAGAGTGATTTTGGAAAGTAGGTAACCAAACAAAATTTTGAGATTTTTTTTGGAAAAATTTATTTGGTTTGATTACTCTTGAAAATTTGTTTGTAGAGAATTTTTCCCAAAATTTTTTCTGAAAAACAAACCAAACAAGCCCAGTAAGTTTCAATTCCTCCATCCAATGACGATTTTAAGGGAAAGGAGGTGCAGAGGGGTTTATCCCGAAGGAAAGGAGGAACTGGGGGTCATTCACACATTCGAGCCAGTTAGAAAAGCAAAGTTTTGCCTTCTTAGCCAAAAGTGACAGATTAAATCCCTGTGCTTCATCTAGATGAGGAGTTTTCCGCACTATCCTCGCTGGCATGGAAGACGTGTATCACGCCACAAGCAAGTTGTCCTCCAGATTGCGTTGGTGATCAAGAGGTATATAGGGATAAACCACTGAGCTCCGAGCAGAAGGAGGAATGGAAAGGGGATCATCGAATTCAACAAATCGATGATGAATTCGCTCTATTATTTGGGGTTCAGCAGATGTTGACCAACTTCCCCAGCTAGTGGACTTGGAGGAAGAAGAAACGGCTTCATCCCATACGGAGAGTTGTAGGGCAGAGTAGGAGCTTCCAAGATCCATTTTTGCAAATGCTTGGTCCAAAGGTTTGTAGTTGGCAGATTCTTGGTCTAAAGGCTGGTAACTTGCAAAAGCTTCCATGACTTGTATAAATAGAGGCGGATAAGTGTGGCCAATAAATGCATTAAAGTTCTTTCAAGGCCTGCAATCATCTTCTAAAGACTTCTCATATGCTTGATCAATGTAAGAGAAGGTGTGGTTGGCAATTGGGGATGTACTAGTCTTTTCGTCTACTCAGAGAATGGAAGTACAAAGCACAAGGATTTAATGAAATTCACTGTTTCATAGTTCAAAAAGCAGTTACATTTCCAGAATATACAAAGTCCATGCACGTCCTAGGACGTGGATAGAGTGCACTAGTCTACTAATATCACCAAGTATTGGGTATATTAGTGCGGGGGTTAATGTTGGCTATATAATTTGTAAAAGCCAATCGCAGAGTGACACGTGGCACCTAAAGGGCAATTTGGAGAATTAATGCAAGTCTTCAATCAAAGCAAGATACGTGGCAGTTCATATTATCGGATCTGCATGGCATCAGAATAGTCAAGAGGCGCAAGATGACGTAGCCTAACGATTACCTACAATTCAAATTCAAATTCAGAATGGAATCCTAACTGTAAAAGAGGCGTAGTGGGAGCTAGTTGAGTGAAGCCATGACCAGAGATCGTGGAAGCATATTTCGACGGTTAGAAGACTACTTCGACGGTTATCAATAAAGAGTATAAATAACAAAGAAGGTTAAATAGAAAGGACCCAAACTTAGATCCAGAAACCAGTCATTTACTTCATATTTTCTTTCCAGTTTTATATTTCCAGTTTTGTATATTTTTAGCATTTCAATTCCTGTACTGCACTTCATTTCTTAGGAGTAGTTCTCAAGTAGTCGTTGCTGTAAATCTTTTCAAGACTGGGTCATTTCATTGTAAGTGCTTATTCATTCAATGAAATTCAGTTTCTAAATTGCTCTGTACTTGTTATTTTTGTATAAATTTCTCCTAAAACAAGCCACCAGTAAAAATCCTCTTCATTGAGGCTGAAAGAACTTCAACAGAATCATTTGATAATTTGTTGGCAATTATAAATTTTGTAAGAACTTATTGATCCTTGTTGGTACACTTAAAATTACACAATTACCTTTCGAAAGTCAAAAAAGCCAACAATATGTAATTGCACAGATTTAGAGAGGAGAGAGAGAGAGAGAGAGAGAGTGTGTGTGTGTGTGTGTGTGTTCCACCTGAGAATGGGAGATTATTAATTTGTATGATCCCATTGTCATAAATAATAAAAAATAAATATAAATATTTTAAGCCTTAACAAACATGTTTTTTAGTTTATGTTTTTAAATTTTTTTAAATATTTTGTCCAAACCAAACGCGTTTGTAGTTTATGTTTTTTTAAAAATAAACAAAAACCAGTTTATAAAATTTTTGTAAACATAAACTAAAAACATAAACGTTACCAAACGCTACGTTATTTTTTGGATTTTAAGTTTTTTTCAACGTTGGCATATTATGTTTCAGTATATGGCTTGCCCTAATTTTGTTTAATAATGGTAAATCAAATAAACTGACTGTAATGACCCCAAAATGTCTGGTGTAATTTTCTGTAATTAATTATGTGTTTATATGAATGTTGGAATTACAACTTCGGGACTGAAATTGACGACCGTAATGGGTTCGGAAAATGAAATTGAGCACGCCTATATGATACCGGGAATTTTTAGAACCATTTGGGACAACAAATTGAGGACTGAATTTCGTCTGATTCGTTAGGCCATGTTTGGCTCAAGTTTTTGGTACAAATCTATTTATTTGATATATATGACTTAAGATAAGGTTGTTGACCCATTTTGACTCAAAAATAAGAAAAGAAAATATCTAAGGGAGAGAGAAGAGAGGACATTCGGGAGAGAGAGGAAGCAAAGGGGGAAATCAAGTTGATCTTCTTCAATTAAATAATCAAGGTAAGAAATTCTCCTCTAATTTCTTGAAATAAGGTTGGTCCATCAATAATCTCATGTTATCTCATATTAAATAAGAGGATTGAAAGGGGAAATATGTTTAATTTGAGCATGCATGGTAGAAATTGATGATTTATGGTTATGTATGGCAAATTTGAGAGAGACCTCCATGGATTTTGAGAAAGGAAGCTTGCATGTGCATGATTATAGTTTTTCATTTTGATTCAAGGTTGATTCTTTGGTTGGATGCATTTGGGTTTTGTTTTGAAGTTATAATGTTTAATTCAAGTGAGTTTTCAAGTGTTTTGGGACTTGGTTCTATCACTTTGAAGTTGTATTTGATAAAAGAAAGATTGAAGCTTTGGAAAGTTCAGAATTTCGGGTTTTTGCTTGGTCCGCTCGAGCGGAGATATTCCCGCTCGAGCGTGAAAATCGGCCTCTCAGCAGTTTTGGAAAATTGTGCAGGCCGCTCGAGCGGCCAAAATGGCGCTCGAGCGGGGGACCTATTTTCAGGAAATTTTGGGAAGTTGAATTACATGATTTTTATATGTTATTTGCATCATTTGGCATCTCATGAACATGAAATTAAATAAGGGAAGAATAAAATGGCATGAATTATGTGATGTATTGATGATGTGTATTGAAGAAATGTGTTATAATGTTGATAATTGCAGGTCAAGAGGCGAAGACCGTGCAACCGGTTTTGGAAACCCATTGTGAGTAACATTTCTGTAAAGTTATGTTGATAAGCAATATATTTGAAATGTTATACGGAATGCTATATGATATGATATGTTTTGAAATGTGATTTTAAACTGTGAACGAATATCCTGTTTTGCGGATCTAGTATGGCATCCATAGATAGTCCTAAGTGGACCAGTTTACGAGATCTCGGTATGTGTTTAATCGGTGTCCGGGACCGGTTACTCTAGTCGTTGGACGACAAATGTTATGTTCTATGGAGTATGCCATTATGTATGTTCTGATATGAGATGATTATGTTTATGAATGATTTATTTTACGGACATATGAAATGTGGAATTCGTTCACTACCCCTTTACTTTAATGTTACTTGCTGAGTTTTAGCTCATTGTTTGTATGTATATATTTATAGGTGAGCATTCAGGGAGTCAAGCCTAGGCGGAGTCTTGACCGAGCCGCCGTTTTGAAGCCTACCTGAAGTTTTGTGTGCCTCCGAGCTGGGGCTAGGCCTGGAAGGCCGGTAGTGAGCCTTGTTTTGCTATACGTCTGTGGCATGTGTTTACGTGTTGTACATGATCTTTTGGCATGTTATGTAAAGTTAGTGGGTAAATTAACATTTTCGGCATGTAATGTATGTTCATATAAATGCACAGCTCTTTGGACTATTAGTGCTTTGTTTTCGCTTCCGCGAGCCCCGATTATTTATGTTTTGTTCAGGAAGGCCTGTGGTAATCTAGGATTACTGGCCAGTTACGATGCCAAACTTTTAGGGGCGGGTTTGGGTCGTGACACTGACCAACCGAACCGTTCCAAAATTCTGCAGGGGGATGGTTGTCTCCCTCAATTGGCCATGATCGATTTATGTGAATGTTAAATCGGAAACTTCGGTTTGATTTTATTGTGTTACAATTTATTTTCTCCTCTTTTTTTTTTTTTTGCATTTTGGATTTTTTTCGATGCTAGCTTATTATATTGTGTATGGCTTGCTCTAATTTTGTCTAATAATAATGGCAAACTGAATACATCGACCAAACAAACTGTTTTAAAATTCTACACGGTTGGCTTGGTTGTCTTCCTTGACCAGTCAAGATCGATTTATGTGAATGTCAAAGCGAAAACTTCGGTTTACTGTTATTTTACGTCCAATTTTTATTTTTTTCGACGGTAGCTTATTATGTTCTGCATATGGCTTTTCCTAATTTTGTTTAATATAATGGCAAACTAAATACACCGACCAATCGAAACGTTTCAAAATTTTGCAAGGTTATCAGTTAGAATCGATTTATGTGAGTGTAATGGTTGCCCTAATTTTGTTTAATAATGGCAAGCCCAATACACTAACCAACCGAACTGTTTCAAAATTTTACATTGTTGGCTTGGTTGTCTTCCTTGACTGGTCAAGATCGATTTATGTGAATGTCAAATCAAAAACTTCAGTCTGCTTTTATTTTACGTTCTAATTTTTATTTTTTTCAACGTTGGCTTATTATGTTTTGTATGTGGCTTCCCCTAATTTTATTTAATATAATGGCAAACCGAATAAACTGACCAACCAAACTGTTTCAAAATTCTGCAAGGTTACTGGTCAAGATCGATTTATGTGAATGTTATGGTTGCCCTAATTTATTTAATAACGGCAAACCGAATACAGTGACCAATCAAACCATTTAAAAATAATGCATGGTTGGTTTGGTTGTCTCCTTTGACCGGTCAAGATCGATTTATGTAAATGTCAAATCGAAAGCTTCGGTTTGCTTTTACTTTATGTTCCAATTTTTTTTTTTTTTTTTTTTTTTTTTTTTCGACGTTGGCTTATTATGCTATGTATATGGCTTCCCCTAATTTTCTTTAATATAATGGCAAACCGAATAGACTAACTAACCGAACTGTTTCAAAATTCTTTAGGATCGATTTATGTAACTGTTGTTGTTGCCCTAATTTTGTTTAATAATGCCAAACCGAAAACACCGACCAAATGAACCGTTTCAAAATTTTCCACGGTTGGCTTGGTTAGCTCCCTTGACCGGTCCAGATCGATTTATGTGACCAACCAACTGAATCGTTTCAAAATTTTGCAAGGTTACCGGTTAGAACCGATTTATGTGAATGTTATGGTTGCCCTAATTTTGTTTTATAATAACAAACCGAATACACTGACCAACCGAACAGTTTCAAAATTCTACACAATTGGTTTGGTTATCTCCCTTGACCGGTCAAGATCGATTTATGTTTATGTCAAATCGAAAGCTTCGGTTTGCTTTTATTTTATGTTTCAATTTTTATTTCTTTTCAAAGCTGGCTTATTATATCCTGTATATGCCTTTACCTAATTTTGTCTAATATAATGGCAAACTGAATACATCAACCAATAGAACCATTTAAAAATTCTACAAGGTTACTAGTTAGGATTGATTTATGTAAATATTATGGTTGTCCTAATTTTATTTAATAATGGCAAACCTACCAACCGAATCGTTTCAAAATTTTGCACGGTTAGCTTGGTTGTCTCCCTTGACCGGTCAAGATCGATTTATGAGAATGTCAAATCGAAAACTTCAGTTTGCTTTTATTTTATGATCCAATTTTTATTTTTTTCAACACTGGCTTATTATATTCTATATATGGCTTCCCTTAATTTTGTTTAATACTGATGATGCAACAGTTCCAATGGAGGATGGGTCAGGCTAATCCACACTTCTAACGGGTCTACTGGCCTTGAAGTCCACGGAGCGTGCCTGCAAAAA
The DNA here is from genome assembly GCA_030407325.1 of Camellia japonica. Lineage (NCBI taxonomy): Eukaryota > Viridiplantae > Streptophyta > Magnoliopsida > Ericales > Theaceae > Camellia > Camellia japonica. The sequence continues at coordinate 106,858,843 of JAPPVO010000013.1, read as the reverse complement.
AGTCCAAAGGGAGAGGTAATCCCCCGGCAGACACTCTGATGATCGAGTTTGGATAGAGTAGATTGATTGTGTAGAAAGAGAAGAGGGGGATGAAAAACTTAACCTTTAACGTATTTCGGAAGGTTCCTTATATCCTTTGCTCATCATTTCCTTATCCATTCCAGACTGTCTTGTTAGCCGAAAGTTTATATTCTAGCTCGCATCATTCATGGGGAGTCTATTTCCTCCGGCATGAAGGGGTTGTCGCATTTAATGCTACGAGAGCCTCATTAATGGCTGATGTGTGGGTGCAATAACTTTGTAGGATCTTTGTCTGCTTGCATAGCTGATTCCTTGCCAATAGGTGTTTGAATGCTATTGGTCCTAGTCCATCATTGGTTTCTCAAGGTTACTGGGCTTTAATATCTAGTTCGTGGGCTGGGTCTTGAGTCGTGGACCGGACCCTCTTGTGGGCCCACCATTATTAGTAGTCCTTCATTCCCAAGTGTAACTTTAGTCTAACGAAGGGAATAGGAAAGGTGGAGGAGGGGATCGGGAGGAACAACCAATCGACAAGGGCGACCGACTGTAAGGAGGGCCGATCGTGAAGGTGGCCAAGCGAGACGACCGACAGTGAGGAGAGCCAACCGCGAAGGTGGCCGAGTGGGATAACCGACCATGAGAGCCGATTGCGAAGGTGGACGAGCGGGATGACCTACCGAGAGGAGGATCGACTACGAAAGAGGACCGACCACGAAGGTGGCCGAGCGGGATGACTGACCGTAAGAAAAGCCAACCACGACGGTGGCTGAATGGAATGACGCTAGAAGGATGGCCGAAAAGGCAGTGACGGCACACAGGGCTCGAGGAGCGAGTAAGCACGTGATGATGTGAAGTGGAATAGATGAAAGAGAAGAAACAATTAGTAGGAAAATGGAGGGATTGTAGCCGTACATGTGGCGCGATGTTAGGCCGCGAATAGGAAATACGAATCGATGGGAGGAGGTGAGGAGGCTGGTGGTGGGGATGTGGAAAATGCGGGGGTTTATACTTGTTTATTGAATTTTAAACTGGCGAATTTTAATATCGATCCTTGGAACATAGGCAAACCTTGGTGTAGACACCCCATTTTTGACCGTCCTCAAGACTTGGACGTCATCATTTGAACACTCGATGATCATCCATGTTCGTGTTCGTTTTGAGTTCCCGAAGGTCTCGGCTACATGCCTTGCCCTAGGATCTCTCAACTTGTCTGTTTTGTGCTTGGTTGTGGACCAAGGACTTGTGTTTTTTGCTTCTAAGGGAAGAGGGTGGCTTGTTTGCCATACCCTCAACCCACCGGCCAAGGCTTGAAGCCGTCAGCCCTGTTTTCTTTCCATCGGCCAAAAGTATTGGCCGATCGGCACTATATTTGGTCGGCCGGCACTTATGTTGGTCGATCATCCATTTTTGGTGGCCGAACCTTGTTCATCTGCTTTATGCGGATATCTTGTGCCAGCTGGCACAGCTGGCATCCACAATTCCCCCCCCCCTCCATACATGTGTATGGAGGGATTTGCCCTTTGCTTAGCTTCTCCAAGAAGCTTTGCAAATTGGATTTCTATAAGAGGGGAGGCCCTCCTCCCTTCTCAGGGGTTCTAAAATTAGGGTTAGAAGAAGTTGCATCTCTCTATCATTTGTGTGTGTGTGTTTGTGACCTAAAGTGATTTTTGTTCACACTATTGCACACAAACACCTAGCATTACACCATCCTTGGTTGCTGAGGTTCTAAGGAGTTGTTGTTAGGGTTCTTGGAGTGGTTTTGATCAGAGAAAGGTGCTGGTGTTGTGTTCTTGAAGGTGTTCTTCAAGGGTGGGCATTCTTGCTTTAGATACCCCTTTCTTGCTTAGGCTTTTAGCCCTTCTTGCTTATTGTTTTAAGCTTAGCTATTAACTGATAAAAGTTCTATTTTTACTTGCTTTTGAACTTTGTTTAAGGTCATTTTGAGGTTTTGGGTTGTTTACCCCCTCCAAGGCCTTGTTAGGCCTTGTTTTAGGTCATCCCTTTTGGCCCTTGCTTTGAGCTTTGCATGGCCTCTCTACCACTGAAATCTAGAGGATTTTCAGTGGTGGAGAGGTGGTTTTGGTATCTTAAATAGGAGAGGGTCATCCCCTCTCCTTGTCATCTTGAATACTAGCATAAGTGGCTTATGTTGGTGGCTTGTATGCCTAGCTTGTTTTAGTTTCATTTCAGCAAGTATTTGGTGTTGTTTTGCCATGATTTACCTCTATTTAAAGTTGGTTTAGTGGTCTCTTGCATGCACCATATACTTACCTTGCAATCCCCTTATTTGCTTTAACATGTATCTAGCATTTAGACTATCATGCTTGAATGTTTTGGCTCAACTCCATGAAGCTTCTAGCCTTGTTTTAACATGCAATATGGACAATGCAAGGCACTTATACAAACATACAAGCAAGCATGCGAGGCAAGCATGCAAACCAAATAAAAGAGGGACTTAAACATGACCTAGGCAACTCCAAATAGGCCCAAAATCAGTAGCCAAAACCATGGAAGTGAAGGCCAAAATACACACACGCATGCATGCGATCATGGTCCAAAACTTAAAGCATAATGGGGCAACTTTTAAACACATTTAAAAGGGCACAAATATGAACAATTAGCATGCAAGTTAAGCTCTAAAATCATGTTAGAAGAGGTGCCAAACCAACTCAAACAAGATAAACAAAAGCATGCAAATGGCCCAAATATTCAAGGCTCACCAAAGAGGTAATGAACTACACTTAACAAGACCTAACATGGCAAGACTTAAGCGACTAAAATCAGAGTTTTAGCACACAAAATCAAGCCCAAAGGACTACTTAGATGGCATCTAAGTGGCTCAAATTCAAAGGCATGCACAATGGTCAAGACATAGGGCATCCAACACATGCTCTCAAAGCGACAAAGAGGCAACTAAGGCAAGCATATGAGCATGCCAAAGGGACTGAAATTACATGTTGGATGGTTCCAAACCACTAAAATGATGCAAGCAACACAAGCTACACATTCACATACTTGAGGCGTATAAGCCCGGCAAGCCACAAATGCAAAGGAGCTATACTAAGCATGCCAAAATCGATCCAAACAACTATGGACAGACCTAAAGCATGGCAAAATAAGCATAAGAACTTCACAAGTCTAAGCCTAAAACATGCTAAAACAAAGGCACACAACCTAAGGCATGTTAAGGGATCAAGGAGGCATTACATGGCAACTATACTAAACATGCATGGAGTACCAAAACCAACTTAATACAAATTTATAACATGGCAATATAAGCATAAAATACAGCCATGGCATGCTCGACACACACTTGAATAAAGACTTCCTTAAGAGACCAAAAATGGTCCCTTTCAAGGACAACAAGGAGAGAGGGTGGCCCTCCCCTTTTGGAGACTTCAAGGCACCATCTCCACCACTGAAATCCCTCAAGATTTCAGTGGTGAAGAGGCCCAAACACCAAAGTCTCGAAACTCACACAAAATAGCACAAAATGAGGCCTTTCAAGGCCTAAGGGTGGTCAAACACACCCAAACCACAAAACACTCTTAGTAAACTATCAAGAGGGCCTAAAAACAGAACTTTTTTGTATTAAACACTAAGCACAAAAACAGCTCTAAGATAGGTAGAAATAGGATGCAAAAATGGGGAATAAAAGGGAAGTTTCTTACCCTTGAAGACCACCTTCACAAATGATGCTCCAACAGCCCTTCTTGGCTTGAATCCACCTCCAAAACACTCAAACAAGCCTCCAAGGGTCTCAAGTCCAAGAGATAGTGTGTTAGTGTGTGTGTGTGAGCAAAAATGGCACAAAACACACACTTATGGAGATAGAAAATATATCTAACTCTAACCCTAGAACTCAAGCTTTTCCAAAGCTGTCTAAAATGTCTAACAAGTGTCTAACCATAATGCCAAGAGAAGACCCTCTCTTATATAGGCAATTCCCTCTTGTAAAGCTTACAAAACAAGCCATCCAAGAGGGAAATCCCTCCATACACGTGTATGGAGGGGAATAGGGTGGGTGCCAGCTATCACAGCTGGCACAAAATATCTACAAAAAGTAGATGAATAGTGGTCAGCCACTCAAAATTGTCATTTTGACAAAATTTAGTGCCGACCGGCAACAAAGAGTGCCGACCGGCAATATATATTGCCGGTGGCAACAAAAACCAGCCGGTGGCCTCTAGCTAGTGCCGGTGGTGTGTGGGGATGCCTCAAAAGGCATTCCCTGCCCCTCCAAGGCAAAACACAAGTGTTTGGTGCAAAACCAGACACAAAACAATCAAGTTCGGGGATCCTGAGGCAAGGCGCGTAGCTGAGAACTCCGGGAACTCCAAAACGAACACGAACATGGATAATCACCGAGTGTTCAAACGGTGACGTCCAAGTCTTGAGGACGGTCAAAAATGGGGTGTCTACAGTTGCCCCTCTTTGACAGAACTCGAAAGTCATAACAATGACGGGAGTGAATGTCAAAGCCCAGAGACGACCCATTTTTGACAAGGCCGAAGCCTTGGACAAACATGCAAGACAAATAAGGTATGCGCCCGAAGGCAGGGGCAAAATGCAACTGAAAATGCAAGAAGCCGAGCATAACTTATGATCATGCAAAGAGAGCTGTAATGAAGCACGCATGCGACAGTTAGAAGCTAGCATACGCCAATCTACACTACAATGCAGAAAGGATGTAAGAGAATTATGCAATTCTCGATACGTCTCACTCGGAGGATACAATACCTGTGCGGCTCGTCCGGTTGCACCGGCCTCAAATGAGCCGTACATACAATATCGTGCCTGAAAAGAACGAAAACTTAACAGGTGCAATATTGTTAGCAACATGCATGACAATGCAATGATGAAATGCAAAATGATATGCAAAATATACAAAACAATGCAAATGATATGCAATGCAATTGAAACAATGCAAACTAAATGCAGAGCAATTGAATCATGATTCAATCATGAGCGGGTCGAAACTACACATATGTCAAATAGATTGATGGAAGTAACAAGTCCGTCTACCATAGAACGATGTCTGAACTATGAGTGATATAGACGGACACAAGAACAAGTAATTGGGTAGAATGACATAAGTGGGGTAACGACCCGCTGAGGAAAGAACAATGATCCTAATGTCGGATGCAATAATTACACTACAATGCAATATATATACAGTGGATATGGCATGCAGCCAAACCAAATCTTGCCCAGGAAGGGGATGCACGCATACAAGCCGCATCTAATCACAGAACTGTACGCATGCAGAACTGTGCTTTGACGTGAAAAGTATGGACACATGCCAGACCGAGCTCAACAAGGAAAGGTGCGAGCCATAGATGGAAGATGATGCAGTGGATGCATGCAACTAAAATGCAATATATACAATATGCAATGGAATGGATATTTACAATGGATAAGTGAAGGCGAAACATGCGTATCGACGCAAGTGAAGAATGCACGACAATGCGGGTGGGAGCAAAACATGCGCATCAACGCAAGTGAAGAATGCACGACAATGCGGGTGGAAGCGAAACATGCGCGTCAGCGCAAGTGAAGAATGCACGACAATGCGGGTGGATAATGCAATGGGTGCATGCAAACTATAATGCAATATAGATGGATGCTTACAGAAAATGCATGACATATGCGCTATATTGCAACGAAATGCATGACATATGCAATATGTTTTTTTTTTGAAATGCAGGACATATGCAGGATATAATGATGATGCATGACAATGCAAGATGATGCAATAATAAAGGTTTTACACCTTCGAAGGATTTAAGGTCTCCTAGACCGCGATGCATGGAGATGTATAATCTCGAAATGCGCGACAACGCGCGGCTTTTGAAATGCATGACAATACAAGTGAGCCGTGCACACCAATGCACTGAAGGTCTTGCACCTTCCAAGGATTTAAGGTCTCCTAGACCGTGCTTGTTTAAGGTCTCGCCAGACCGTGCATGTTTAAGGTCTCGCCAGACCGTGGCGAACAAAACAATGCGATGTAAAATGCAAATGAGACACGCATGCCATGAAGGAATGGAAAATGATATGTAAATGAGACATGCATGCCTCAAGGATTTGAGGCACGCGTACCCCAAGGTTTGAACTGAAATGTAGGTCGAAAGACGCATGACAAAGCGAATGAACTAAAGTGCGTGACAATGCTCATCTTTTGAAATGCACGACAATGCTCGTAACAAATGCATGACAATGCAAGTGAGCCGTGCACACCAATGCACCGAAGGTCTTGCACCTTCCAAGGATTTAAGGTCTCCTAGACCGGGGCGAGGCATGGAGATGTAAAATGAAGTAAGTGTGACACACATGCCACACGGAATGCAAAATGATGCCAGTGAGGTACGTGTGCCTCAAAGGATGCAAAATGAAGCCAATGAGGTACGCGTGCCTCAAAGGGTGCAAAATGAAGCCAATGAGGTACGCGTGCCTCAAAGGATGCAAAATGAAGCCAATGAGGTACGCGTGCCTCAAAGGGTGCAAAATGAAGCCAATGAGGTACGCGTGCCTCAAAGGATGCAAAATGAAGCCAATGAGGTACGCGTGCCTCAAAGGATGCAAAATGAAGCAAGTGTGACACATATGCCACACGGGACGGAAGATGTAAGTGAGACACGCATGCCTCACGAAATATAAAACAATGCAAGTGTGACACACGTGCCATACGGAATGGAAAACAACGCAAATGAACTCGAGTGCACGACACCGCGCGCTTTTTCTTTTTGAAATGCGTGATAATCCAAAACAAGGAGATGCACGACAACACAAATGATGTGCGAAGCAATGACAACACGAATGATGTGCGAGGCGATGTATGTATTGAGGTGCATGACAATGCATAACAACGCTTGTAACAACATGCATGACAATGCATGAGGGATGTGCATGACGGCGCGACGCAACGCACTAGACAACATGATGAATGCATGCAACGCCCGCGGGGAAACTTTTGGATCTTGTGAAAGACAAAAGGATACAAAAGGATACAACTTTGCACGAATTTGAGTGCCACGCACAGAAGACACGGTCCGAGGTCAAAACGGAGGCCGGTTGAGCATCGAAGATACACTTTCTTGCACTTTCTTGAGCTATGAAGACCAAAAACCACTCATATTGCCTAAACAAGGCTGTGGGAACACCACCGGCCGGGCTAGGAGGCCACCGGCTGTCCACCGGCTACAAAAGAATTACATCGGCATAATATTCTGCCGGCCGGCACAAAATGTTGCCGACCGGCAAAAAGTTGCTGAGTCGGGGCAGATTCGACTTTTCGCTTCGGGTGTTTTAAAATAGGGTTTCTAAACCCTATTTTCTTATTTCTCCTCCGCCGAAAACCATCTCTCTCTCTCTCTAGAGCCTCTTTCTCTCTTCATTTCCTCATTTCTTCGCGTTCTCGCACCTTTTTCGTCGTTCGATTCGCGAAGTTTATCGCGTTTCGGACATTTTCGACCGATTGAAATTTCATTTCGGCACATCCTTTGCCATTTTCACCTTTTTGGGACTTGTTCCCCTCGATTTCCTTTTCATTTCCGTGCCTTTTCACATCCCGACCTTTCCGGCCATTTTCCACCCTCCCGGGGGTTGACTTTTCAGTTGACTCTTCGTATTCCGACCCGATTTTCATTCCTCGACCATTTTCTCATCTCTCTTGACATGGCCGACGACATTCCGCGCGGTGGGACTCCCTCGGATCACGAGATGGATCCCGAGGTTGAGCTCCTCCCGTTGAGCGAGCGCCCATTCGACCCGGCGACCTACCGGCCGGCGATTCACGTTCTACCACCCGACGGACTGCGCCAGTTCAGGAGCTTCAACATGGCGTTGGATCCTGAGCTCCTGCTACGCGAGCCTGTCTCCCACCTATCCTCCGGCGCTTCCGAGGTAACTTTCTTTCTCTGCTTTACCTTCTGCAAAGTAGGAATTTTGAATGCCAACTGCCATAGCTAGTTATAGTCTTTAACTGCTTAGTGCCAATACGCTGATACGCTGTATATTGTAATTGATCGCAAATACGTTTGCAACTGATTATCTGTTTAAGACCCACACGCGCACACACTACACTAGCCTTGAACCACTCAAACCACGGCACACACCGTATTTCATTGCGAACACCATTGCCCGATACCTGTTTGAATCTGAAAAAACTTGCACGCATGCCACATTTGCTCCGAGTCACACAAACACACTGACGCATCACACGTTGTAGTTCACTGTAAACACACCGGCACCCGGTATCTGTTTGAATCTGACTATACGCACGCATGCCAAATTCGTACTGAACCACTCAAACACGTTGACACATCACACGTTGTAGTTCACTGTAAACACACCGGCACCCGGTATCTGTTTGAATCTGAATATACGCACGCATGCCAAATTCGTACTGAACCACTCAAACACGTTGACACATCACACGTTGTAGTTCACTGTAAACACACCGGCACCCGGTATCTGTTTGAATCTGAATATATGCACGCATGCCAAATTTGTACTGAACCACTCAAACACGTTGACACATCACACGTTGTAGTTCACTGTAAACACACCGGCACCCGGTATCTGTTTGAATCTGAATATACGCACGCATGCCAAATTTGTACTGAACCACTCAAACACGTTGACACATCACACGTTGTAGTTCACTGTAAATACACCGGCACCCAGTACCTGTTTGAATCTGATAAACTTGCACACATGCCAAATTTGCACTTGTTTACTGTTTCCTCAAAACTGTACATTTTATATTGCTTCGCAATAATTTGTTTGAAAACAGGGAGATTCCCATACCATCCGCGGGTATGGGAATACCGTCGCTCGTGCGTGGTACGCTGAGCTTCCTGACGCAGTTCGCCGCATCGTAGACCAGGCTGGCTTTGGCGCATTCTGCAGGGGACTCTCCCAGCTCACGACATGCAGACCTCTCCTCGCCGCTCTGGTGGAGAGGTGGTGGGACACCACCGATTCGTTTCATTTTTCTGCGACCGGGGACATGACGATGACCCCTTACGATTTCTCGATGCTCACCGGCATCGGGGTAGGGGGTGATCTGATCCCCTTTGACATAGACATGGATGAGTGGACTGCGGCTCAGGTCTACTTGCTTGGCGCGGCACCGCCTCTCGCGCGTCCCGGCTTCGTCCGGTACTCCTGGTTCGAGGTGCAGTTCAGGGTCCAGCCCCTCCTCGTTGATGCAGCCCCGATGACCCCAGAGGCTGTGGAGAGATATGTCCGCGGCTTCCTCATGTTCTTGTTCGGGACGACCCTTTTCGCCGACCGGGAGAACACAGTGCCTCTCTGCCTTCTCAGCGCACTGGTGGATGTCAGAGACATCTTGCATTATGACTGGGGTGGTGCCGCTCTGGCCACCCTTTATGGATATATGAGCTCAGCCTCCCGCGGCAGCGGACAGTTGCTCGGGGGTTACTGACGTGCTTGGGAGGTACATTTCTTTTTCTGTCTTTCATTTCAGTTCAGTACTTTACACACTACACACTGTAGTTTGTTTTATACTTGTTGTATACTGTACACACGGTACACACATACTCTGCTTTACACTGACTGTACACTGCTCACACTGTACACACATACTCTGCTTTACACTGCACAGCACACGGCTCTACTATTTCTGCCTTTTATTCTGTATTCTGCTTTATCTGATAGATGCACTGGTATTTATCTTGCAGTTGTGGGTTTACGCCTACTTTCCTAGGCTTGCTCCCGTACCCGAGGCGGAGACCCCTCTGGTTGTTCCCTTCTCGCGCCGCTTTGACGGGAGATGCACCCGGAGGCCACGGGAGACATTCAGCTTCTTCCGCCGCTACTTCGACACCATCACCCCCGCGGAGGTATGTTTTACTTGCAGTTCATTTAAGCTTCGCCTTTCCACTGCATATTTCAATAACAGTAGGTAACAAACTGTATTGCATTTTCAGATCACCTGGCAGCCTTGGGCTCCTTTGCCAGCCGTGACACGGGATCGGTTTGCCGGTGCCGATGAGACCTCACGTTACCGGATTCTGCTCGAGGGCCTGGTCTGTCGGGCTTGGTACCTGGGTGAGCGTTTCTTGCATCAGACCCTAGGCCTACCTGAGCAGATAGTCCCGGTGCACCCTCCAGAGCACATGCGGGATACTGAGCGCTTCACTGCCGAGCAGATGGCAGATTACACCATCGGCTGGGAGGCAGACCACTTCAGAGGCGAGGGCGATTACTTAGAGTATGTCCGGACCTTTATCATGCGACCTCTGAGCGGCGGCCGGCGAGTAGAGAGAGAGGGACCAGCGGTGCCAGCGGCTGGAGCAGGAGCCAGAGGAGCTGGAGGGGGAGCGCCGAGGAGGGCTCGAGTCCGTGGAAGGGGTGGAGTTCAGCGAGGGTGGGGGTCCGGTTGGCCTACTCTGCCCGCTGCATTGACCTTCAGAGGGCAGGGTGGGGCGACCTATCAGATCCCCTTCGCCCCTCCGCCGGCTGATCATGAGTTTGTCGGTGTCCCCGACTTGCCTCCGGTATGTATTACTGCATTCTTCGTCTTGCACTGTTATTTCATTTCAGTTTATTTGATATTCCACAGAATATTGATGCATCTGATACTTTTGCAGGCGTCTTCTGGATACACCCGGCAGTCATTGGAGATGAATGCCTCCATGATGGGGATGCTACAGCGGACATTCGACCTCCTAGCCCTCTACAGCATTCCGGTATGTTCTTTCTGACCACGGCCTCAAACCATACATAAACTGCTTTACATAATCTGATGCACGACACGTCATCTGATAAACTGCTCACGGCATACATACACGATACTTACACATTGCATTCTGTACTGATTCACTGCTCACAGCATTCATACATTGTACTCTGTACTGATTCACTGCTCACGGCATTCACACACTGTACTCATATACTGTATTCTGCAATGGTAAACTGCTCACGGCATACATACACTGTACTCATATACTGCATTCTGCACTGATTTACTGCTCACAGTATTCTGATGCATTTGCCTTTCATGATTTTTCAGCCTCCTTTCCAGATTCCCCCGGTGGGTGGCGCTCCGGCTGGACCTCCCATTTCTACTCGGGATGGCAGAGCATATCCCCGCACCAGAGGGGGGCGCACTCATGTCGGGAGCAGCTCGCAGGCTCCGGTTCCGGATGATGAGTCTGAGGCAGAGACAGAGGCGGAGGAGACCGATGATGGCTCGGACTCGAGCTCAGACGGTGATGCCCCTGTTGATGACGCTCCTGGACCTTCGTCCAGGAAGAGGACCAAGACAGATTGACAGCCCCAGAGCCATTTTTGACATTTGATACAGATTTTTGCTGTTTTTTGCTTCTTTTTTGCATTTTCCCCTTTTGTCAATAGTTAGGGTACTTTGTACTGCCGCAGGCAGATTTTGTTTCCCAAAATTTATGTACTTGAAAAGATGATATGAAATGAAACAAACTTTTGTCTAAAAGAGTGTTTACATTTGTGTATATTTCATACCTTGCACTGTATTGCATCATATTACACCTCAAATGTAAATGATATTGATCTGTTGTCTGAAAATTGAGCACTTGCACTATGATAATCGGGTAACCAACCAACTAACAGCAAACAACTCATGCAAATCAATGCTTAAACTGCATAATACAGCCTATACTCTACTGGGGATTGATCTGCATACAGCCCATAACGCAGCACTCGGTTCATTCTGCACACAACAAACCCTGAACAAATAACCCGATCTGACAAGACGGATCATGAAACTGAAACAGTTGGAGTTGAAACATGCTCAAAAGTCCCGAATTTTCCTTTTCCTTCTCTTGCTTCGCACGAATGTAGAGAATGGCACAGCATCCTGAGCACAAACGATTAATCTTTGGAAAAGGGGTGTCACAACCGGGGTATCGAGCCTACCACAGAACACAACGAGACAGACTCAAACAGAGAAACAAAAGGCACACGACCTGAACACAACGAGACACACTCAGAAAAGACTCAAAGCCAAAATCGAGACCGACAAATCAAAAGACACGACATACGGACATGTTTACACAAGGAGAGACCTCGAATCTCGAGGAGCCAATTCCTCCGGGTATTATTTCCCACCCTTTCTGATTTGTGATACTCACATCACTCGGCCCTTAGGCTCGGTTTTTCTCTCAAAACCTTCTTGCTCACTTCTCTCTCTGCTTACACCTCTCTATTCTTTATTCTCTCATTTTTCATCCCTCCCCAGGGTGATTAACGGATGAATAGGAAGTCGCAGGTTCACACCCAGCACTGTTAGCTCACGGCTATTTTTCACAGTGGATAGAGTGCCTTTCTGGCAAGTATGTTGGCGGGGGAAAGACAGAAGACCTAACTCAATTGTGCCCCTAGTTCGTCACTTTGACCATTTTTTGTTTTCTTCCTAAAACAAGTTTTGACCAAAATGAGAGTTGGATTAACATACTTGTTCGATTTTTGATTTGAAAATCACGCGAATCAGGCTGTGAGCACTGAAAATTCTCCTTTTTGGGTCCAAACATGGTCCAATTTTGAAAAATGAAATAGTTTTCTAGAGAAAATAAGTCAACCTCAGTGAAAATTTTCAAAAACTATTTTCGCAAACAGTCAACGCTCAACGAGCGCGGAACTTACCCTTGAGATATGCAACCTCGGACCGGAGGCAATGGAAAATTGCCCCTGGCTTAAAGGGGGATAAGGCAACGGAAAGTTGCCCCTGGTTTGGACAACAACTCAGGGTAACTTATGGCACTGTATGGCAACGGAAAGTTGCCCCTTGTTTGGATGATGCCGCGGCACATTGTAAGTCAGTCCTTGTTGACGACGATCGGACCCTCGGACGCGGAGGAGACGAAGACAGTTTGAATCAATATATGGACACAGTCACCTGGAAGGTGTTGGTGGTTGGACGTCAAGAGGAAGTTGATCACGTATTTCCCGGTTGCTGCAATCGAGACGTTGGATTTAGAGGAGGCGAAAGTGATCAAAACCATGACATGGACTGAGACGCTATGGAAGCGTTGGGGGTTGGACTTCAGGATGAAGTTGCCTACGTATCCCAAACATGGGAATCAAGCCTTACGTAGTTCCAGTTAAGGTACACTCGGGTATTTTAACCTTCACTGTTTAGGCTCTAACTTTTGCCAAGGTGCCCAATGCAGGTTTTCGACCTTGCGAGCTATGTTTTTCTTCTTCTTTCTCTTTTCTTTTGCTATTCTTTTTGTATTTTTCTTCTCTTTTTTTTCTTTTCGTTTTCTTTGCTCTAACTTTTGCCTGGGTCGCCCTTCCGGGTTTTCGGCCCAGCGAGCCTCTCAAAGGGTAAAAGTGTAGCAAGCCCATGCCAAATGGTTTTGAGATTGAGGCCTTTCTGTATCCCGGAGAATGACTGTTATGTTGATTTGCAGGAAAGTCCATCACGGTTGCTTCACGAGCCTTGCCGGGTGGGATCTGATCTCCTTGATCTGATTTTGACGCCTCTTGCTCGAGGGCTGCCTCAAAATGGGCCACACAGGCGTTTCATGGCACTGTTGAACGTTTTGAACGGACTTCAGGTTTGAAATAGATAAATTGAATCTTGAGGCTGAGAGCGATCCTGGGCTGCACAATCTCAAGAGCGATTCCACACAAGTCTTCACAAGACTGCGCAAAACATTTCGTTTTTGAAAGTTTTTAAGAAAGCGACAAATCGCTCGCGCCAAAGATAGTGTGGAACCAGTCTGGATCAATCCAGGGTCCTTCTCAGTACTCACGCTGACAAGCATGATTTCATTCATTAAAAGCTTAGCGTACCTCTCTTTCTCTCAAAATGATCAAAAGTTTACAAAACCCGAGGAATTCCTTCCTCTTCGGTTTCATCACCGCAGTGTTTGAAAAGGGGTTTTATGAAAAGCTTAGGTCATTACAACGATGTTTAAGGCACAAGAAAGTAGGCGGTATGTACTGTCGTTCCATTCACATCCTCTGGCACGGCTGACTCAAATAACAACAAGTACGGAACGTGATAGCCACAGCTGTTTCATTCAGATTTGTTGGTATAACTGGCTCCTTGGCAGCAACAGACTCAAAAAGCAAAAACAACTAATTACAAGACAAAACGGTGTTTGAGGCAATAACCCTGAAATCACCTGGTATACTATACAAGAGGGACTGACTCATTACAACAAGACAGACCCTGTAAGCAAAAAAGACTGACTCAATACAGAGAGACAGACTCAAGACAAAACAAAAGACTGACTCGACACCCAAGTCAGAATTTACAAAATTAACATTAACAGATGCCCAAAAATGCGTGCCAAACGCCACATCCAAAAACGCGCCAGGCACTGCCCACAGGCGGTTCACCTTCTGACTACATACTCGCAGTGTCTGTGTCCTCAAATCCAACAACTGGGTGGTGACAGACTTTGCTGAGGTGGGGGGGAGGATAACCTCGTTGTCAATCAAATCTTGCACCTCATGCCGGAGGCGAAAACAATTGTCGGTAGCATGGCCTGTCTGCTGGTGGTACGCACAGTACTGAGCAGGGTCATGAGTAGCAGGGAGATTCTTCGGGAGAGGCCGAGGCTCCAGGGGTTTAAGGTGTCCCCTCTCGGCAAGGATTTGAAGTGCCTTGGACAATGGCATGTAGAGAGCATGGAAGACCCTGCGCCCTCGGGGCAGGTACTTTGGAGCCTGAGCGCTCTTGCTAGATGTACTAGCGAATGGATCGGCGGGGGCGGCCTTGGATTTCTGATCCTTTCCGGATGCAAGGTTGGGAGCGGGGAGAACTGTTTTGGCATGACGGGGCCTATCCCGGTTCTCTGATTGACTGGAACTGCCCTCAGGCGGAGTGGGGAAAGCGTCCTCTACAGCTTTTGTTATGACTGCAGATATCTGTTGCTTGTTCATCCCCCCGGCTTTCATAGCCTCGACTGCCCACAGCAGTTGTTCGATAGGGTCGGCATATGTCTTCATCTTACCTTTGTCTCTGGCCTCAGCCTGATCTAGGATTTGAATTGGTGTTGACATGTCATTGTTGTAACTGGAGGCCATCTCTGGTTGACTAAGTTCAATAACAATTCGGCCCAACAGCGGGGGCTCCTGGGGTACAAAGCTCCCGACATACGGTGTGGCTGGCGGTGAAGTTGACATTCCATAGGCGAGATCCGCCACGGATCTTTGAAGACCACCTATCATTCCCATTAGTTCAAATGTAGTAGGCTCGCGAGCCTGATATAGTTGAGGGGTCCAAACTGGGTGCGCGGCCGGCGATCTGGGTGGATGCGGCATATCAACAGTAGTCTCACTGTGTAGGGTGATTCCTTGACTCAACGTAGCCGTCATGACCACGGTCTCTTCTGAATTCTGCGTCATGCTAATTCCTGCCTCAGCAAGGAGAAGACACTAGCTGTTCTGGATCAACTCTCTGAATCTCTGAACTGAAACGAAAAACAAGCAGCATTTCAGCCCTAAACAGATCAAACACGGGTGTAGCCGAACAACTGCACTCTACTACTGATCACTGTTCCCCAGAATCACTGTTCAGAACTGAACTGATACCCGCAGATATAACTGATTCATAACAACACTGATACTAGTGCCCTCGGGCCTGATGCTCAAACTTTGCAAACTGATACGTGCGTTCCCTGCAGAGATACATTCTAAAAGCACATAGCAGGTAAAAATGAGCCAAAACACCCCTACGTTGGGGTAGGGTTTCCCTGTCCTATTTTGTCAGGAGCTAGGGTTTCACTACGCACGCAGCGGTTTCAAACAACCTATATCGGGTAAGCAACCTGTCCTAGTTTGGAATGGTCACTATGGATCCGAATATGCACTAGGTCGAATGGTCAAAAAGGGTGCCCCGGTAAAACTGGGGTTTGTGTTCCCATACTGGCAGAGCCCGCAACCAGTCAGCCTTATGGTCATGCTTTGACAAGACAAGCCTCCAGCAAACCGCTCAGGAATAGCAGATGGCCAACACGGTGTCCTAGGCGCACCAATGCACATGCAATGCAAAGAGACACATAAATGAAATCAAAACAGGATATCACGAGTTCAAGTCAAGCTCTCTAAACTCCCCAGCAGAGTCGCCAGAAACTGTAGACGTCCCCAAACGCCCCGGGAGGGTTAGGTCCCGTTCCGTTCATATTGGGTTCACTACAGTTCGGACTCAAATTGTCACAGTTCTTAATCTGAACCAAAGAGTCCAACTCTGGCAAATTGTTTTGAGAAAAACAGATTTTTGAAAAGAAGTGCCAAACATGGACTGCTTTGCCAGATACAGAGTCGCCACCTAAATATTTTATTTTGGGAAATTTAGGAAACCCTGACTCGGTGCCAAAGGCCACGTGTCCGTCATTACCAAATGTCTTGGCTCGGGAGCTTGGGTACGATCGGGGAAGGTCAGCTATGAGCACCCCCTTTCGCCCGGTCCGAAGACCGGCCTCTACTAACCGTGATATCCGATTTTGAAAATGTTATGTGTTCTTATTCTGGTTATTAGCCTAGAATTACTATGTTATGCGCACAGCAAACAAGTATAGACTAGATTGCCTAATTTGGAAATAAGCATTGCATATTCGTTCGTTTTGAAAAGGCTTTGGAATTTGCTACTCGCAAGTAGGCTAAAACACGGATTTCAACGAGTTTTTCCAACTCAAGCAATCCAACCTCCACCCACAGGCATTCAAACAGTTTATCTCATATAAGCATTTAGCCACATGGTAAGCCTACTATCATGTTAACATTCACACGCATGCGATGTGCTAAAGCATAAACACTTACATCGTACTCCGTGCCAAAACAATAAACTAGTTAGCAAGCATGCATGTCCTAGTTCATGTTAAGTGACTAATGCATCGCATACAGAATGTGATTAGGATAGGCTCGGCTAACCCTAAAATGGCATGTGAAATGCTACACGTAACAAGTATTCAATTTGGAAATTGAAATACAATGCGGTTAGCATGATGTACCGAGCCCGGTGCATGTCAACAAATGCATGAATGCACGCATGCATTGCATAGGGTATGCTAAAATAAACGTGCCCTAATCTACCATCGTAAGCAGGTAAATAAAAGAGAAGAAATGAGTGGGGGTTGGAAGACATACACACCACTCACACACGCTTATTACAGATTTGCCCTCGCTCGGAGGGACCAAATAATAATGCAAATTAACTAACTACGCAAGCTAATTAAATATTACAAATTAATTAATCTAAGAAAAACAGTAAACCGCCTCGGGAAGAGGGCCAGATGCATGTGCGCTCGGATTCCGCTCGGAATTGCACTGCCATGCCTAGCCTGCCTCTGTTTTCCCTGCTTTGCTCCTCTGAAAACTGCCAAAATCTCAGGAATGCCTCTCAGGACACTGGGGGATCCCACCGGCTAAGTAGAATGATCACCGGCACTGAATTTGTGGTCACCGGCACAAAATGAATGCATCGGCTATCTATTGACTGCCGGTCGGCACTAAATACTGCCGGCCGGCAATAAGTTCCTGCAGAACCTGCAACTCACAGCAGCAGAGGGCAAAATCTTGCATGGCAATGCTATTCAAGCTATGTATGCACCAAACACATTCCTTATCATGTTTGCGACTCAAAGGAGGATGTGCCTCGATTCTCGGGCCACCAATCACGCATTTCCATGCATGATGGCCCAAAGAATCAAGTGTGCGCTTTCATGTCAAATGAAATGCAATGCAAACAACAAATCAAAGAATCCTAACCTCTATCACACTCACTTCAAGAGGCCAAGTATGCACAATGCAATGCAATCCTAGACATATTGGCTAGCATGCAATATGGACAATGCAAGGCACTTATACAAACATACAAGCAAGCATGCGAGGCAAGCATGCAAACCAAATAAAAGAGGGACTTAAACATGACCTAGGCAACTCCAAATAGGCCCAAAATCAGTAGCCAAAACCATGGAAGTGAAGGCCAAAATGCACACACGCATGCATGCGATCATGGTCCAAAACTTAAAGCATAATGGGGCAACTTTTAAACACATTTAAAAGGGCACAAATATGAACAATTAGCATGCAAGTTAAGCTCTAAAATCATGTTAGAAGAGGTGCCAAACCAACTCAAACAAGATAAACAAAAGCATGCAAATGGCCTAAATATTCAAGGCTCACCAAAGAGGTAATGAACTACACTTAACAACACCTAACATGGCAAGACTTAAGCGACTAAAATCAGAGTTTTAGCACACAAAATCAAGCCCAAAGGACTACTTAGATGGCATCTAAGTGGCTCAAATTCAAAGGCATGCACAATGGTCAAGACATAGGGCATCCAACACATGCTCTCAAAGCAACAAAGAGGCAACTAAGGCAAGCATATGAGCATGCCAAAGGGACTGAAATTACATGTTGGATGGTTCCAAACCACTAAAATGATGCAAGCAACACAAGCTACACATTCACATACTTGAGGCGTATAAGCCCGGCAAGCCACAAATGCAAAGGAGCTATACTAAGCATGCCAAAATTGATCCAAACAACTATGGACAGACCTAAAGCATGGCAAAATAAGCATAAGAACTTCACAAGTCTAAGCCTAAAACATGCTAAAACAAAGGCACACAACCTAAGGCATGTTAAGGGATCAAGGAGGCATTACATGGCAACTATACTAAACATGCATGGAGTACCAAAACCAACTTAATACAAAGTTATAACATGGCAATATAAGCATAAAATACAGCCATGGCATGCTCAACACACTTGAATAAAGACTTCCTTAAGAGACCAAAAATGGTCCCTTTCAAGGACAACAAGGAGAGGGGGTGGCCCTCCCCTTTTGGAGACTTCAAGGCACCATCTCCACCACTGAAATCCCTCAAGATTTCAGTGGTGAAGAGGCCCAAACACCAAAGTCTCGAAACTCACACAAAATAGCACAAAATGAGGCCTTTCAAGGCCTAAGGGTGGTCAAACACACCCAAACCACAAAACACTCTTAGTAAACTATCAAGAGGGCCTAAAAACAGAACTTTTTTGTATTAAACACTAAGCACAAAAACAGCTCTAAGATAGGTAGAAATAGGATGCAAAAATGGAGAATAAAAGGGAAGTTTCTTACCCTTGAAGACCACCTTCACAAATGATGCTCCAACAGCCCTTCTTGGCTTGAATCCACCTCCAAAACACTCAAACAAGCCTCCAAGGGTCTCAAGTCCAAGAGATAGTGTGTTAGTGTGTGTGTGTGAGCAAAAATAGCACAAAACACACACTTATGGAGATAGAAAATATATCTAACTCTAACCCTAGAACTCAAGCTTTTCCAAAGCTATCTAAAATGTCTAACAAGTGTCTAACCCTAATGCCAAGAGAAGACCCTCTCTTATATAGGCAATTCCCTCTTGTAAAGCTTACAAAACAAGCCATCCAAGAGGGAAATCCCTCCATACACGTGTATGGAGGGGAATGGGGTGGGTGCCAGCTATCACAGCTGGCACAAAATATCTACAAAAAGTAGATGAACAGTGGTCGGCCACTCAAAATTGTCATTTTGACAAAATTTAGTGCCGACCGGCAACAAAGAGTGCCGACCGGCAATATATATTGCCGGTGGCAACAAAAACCAGCCGGTGGCCTCTAGCTAGTGCCGGTGGTGTGTGGGGATGCCTCAAAAGGCATTCCCTGCCCCTCCAAGGCAAAACACAAGTGTTTGGTGCAAAACCAGACACAAAACAATCAAGTTCGGGGATCCTGAGGCAAGGCGCGTAGCCGAGAACTCCGGGAACTCCAAAACGAACACGAACATGGATAATCACCGAGTGTTCAAACGGTGACGTCCAAGTCTTGAGGACGGTCAAAAATGGGGTGTCTACAATGACGTACGTGGCTTGATTATTGTTGAGGTATCTGAATTATGGCCGTGAAAATCCCCTCTTAAACAAGATGCCATCGACAAGGGCATAATTTGAGGATCGAGCCTTGACTTTGGCGACCTCTTATCTGTCTGCAAGTAGTATTCCCTATTCTAAGAATGTGATAATGTCTTGGGCTCATGGGATGGGCTCGTCTTGAAGCAGACGAATTGTTTGCTGATCCGATGAAACTGCCGGATGGGTCAGGTATTCAATTCGGACACCATAGCTGAGGTTTGATTGATTTGCTGAGGCTAACTGTGCTATTTTATCTGCCTGGGAGTTTTCTGCCCTAGGGACATGCTTGATGCGAAAGCTATTAAAGAAGCGAGTGAGAGGACGAGCAATGTCCCTGTATGATCACATTGCTTCCTCTTTTCTATCAAACTTGCCTGTGATCTGTCCAACCACCAACTGGGAGTCACTGAACACTTGGAGATGGTCGAACCCAATGTCTCTAACCAGGCGAAGATCAGTTATTAGGGCCTCGTATTCGACCTGGTTGTTACTTGTTGTAAACAGGAATCGGATGGCACATTTGAAGTATTAGCCCTCTGGTGTGGTGAGGATTAAACCAACTCCACTACCCTCCTTGTGGGATGATTCATCAACACTAAGGGTTCAGGAGTGGGGGCTTTCTGTATCTGTAGTGACGTGTGCTAGTGGGGGAGGTGCGTTCGAAATGAGATTGGTGAACTCCCAGATAAAATCAACGACAACCTGACCTTTGATAGCTGTTCGGGGTCAGTAAGAGATTTTATACTGGCTTAGTTCAACAGACCATTGTATGAATCTGCCTGACGATTTTGGTTGTTGCATGACCTTTTTTAAAGGCTAGTCAGTGAGAATCACTATGGAGTGGACTTGGAAATAAAGTCGGAGGCATCTGGAGGCAATGACCAGAGTGAGGGCCATTTTTTCCAACGAGGGGTAGTTCTGTTCTTCCCCGCGAAGTGCTTACCTGATGTAGTAAACCGAGCGCTAGACGGAGCCGTCTTCTCTGATGAGGGCAGCACTGACCGCAATGTTGGAGACAGCTAAGTAAAAGGAAAGGGTCTCGCCCAGCAATGCTTGAGAGAGGAGAGGAGGGTTAGCCATGCACTACTTCAATTGTTGGAAGGCCTCCTCGGACTCGATGTTCCATTCAAAAGCCTGCCGGAGAACTTTGAAGAATGGAAGACATTTGTCAGTTGCTTGGAAAATGAATTGGTTGAGGGCGGTAACTCTGCCAGTGAGCCACTGGACCTCGTTTTACCATTCGGGGAGATTGCATTTCGATTAGGGCATTGATCTTCTCTCTTCTCTGGATTAGCTTCGATACCTCTGTGGTTGACCATAAACCCCAAAAACTTACCAGATCTGATGCCGAAGGCACACTTCTCTAGGTTCAGCTTCATCTTATACTTGTATAGGGCTTGGAAGGTCTTTCGTAGGTCTGTTAGGTGATCAGAGAAAAGTCTGCTTTTGACGAGCATGTCATCAACGTAGACCTCCATGTTGCGACCGATCTGATTCTTGAAATGGCATTAACCAAACGTTGGTAAGTGGCTCCTGCATTCTTCAGACCGAAAGGCATCACTCGGTAATGATAAGTTCCTCTATCAGTAATGAAGGAGGTATGTTCTTGGTCAGCTGCGTGCATTAAGATTTGATTATAGCTGGAGAAAGCATCCATGAAGCTGAGCATCTGGTGGCCGGCCGTTGCGTTGACCAATAAATCGATTCGGGAAAGTGGGTAGCTATCCTTAGGACAAGCTCGGTTGAGGTCGGAGTAGTTGATACAGAGTCTAGACTAGCCATTGCTTTTGTGGACCAAGACTACGTTGGATAGCTATTTGGGGTAGTCTACATTTCTAATGAACTGGGCCTTCAACAGCTTGTCTACCTCAAAGGCAGTGAGATTGTTGCGTTCTGGATGAAAAATGCGTTGCCTTTTGCAGAATGGTCGGAATTGGGGCTCAATATTGAGGCGATGTGTAACAACCCCGACCCATGATTACCGTTAATCCATGTTTAATTATGCCTAATAAGTAATTAAAGTGAAATTCTGCATCATATGTTACCTTATTTGTATTTGTATCTGTTTAACGTAGAAAGATCTGTTCATGTTTTCGTTTCGATTTACGAATTGAAGGCCTTATTGGCATCCGATTCATAAGTCGACTTGGTTTTTGTGTTAATTAGATTTTTTAGAATTTTATAGTAGGTTTAATTGAAATTCGATTCGAAATGATTAAATTAGATTAATTAATGCCACTTTGCTTATCTTAAGCCAAATTAATTAATTACCACTAAGCAAGCTTATATAAGGCCACTTTTATATCTTCCTACACATTTTTACACACTCATCCCCTCATCTTTTGAACTCAACGTGAGAGAGAGAGAGAGAGAGAGAGAGAGAGAGAGAGAGAGAGAGAGAGATGAAGGTTGGATTTCAACTAGAAGATTGTAGAAATTAGAAGAACTTGGAAGTTTGGCTTAGAAACTCAAGAATTAAGCTTCTAACTCTCATCTTGACAAGCCCAGATAAGAAATCTAACCTTTAGTTGTGTAATTGAGTTAGTTTTTGTAAGAATTCAAGTAAAGGAGGTGGACTAACATGAGAATGAGCTAGGATTAAAAAATTGTAGCTCAAATCATACATGTATGTGCATATCATGAAGTTTTGAAGTGGTTTTTACAAGAGTTTTCACATGCATATTCATATCTTAGTTTTGTTTAAAGAATTCAACTTGTTTTTTAGCCTAATGACTCATTTGATCATGTTTTGGAAGGTTGGAATTCATGACATTACATGCAAGTTATGTTATCTAAGTTTCAAGTTTTGTTTACTACAATTGGCATAGCAATTGGGCTTGATTTTGCAAAATAGTTTGTAATTCATCATGTACTATGAGTTTCTCAATGTTTACTAACTTTTGGTCCAAAAGGAAGTGTTTTGAAGGTTTCGAAATTGAGTTTTGAGCTTGGGAGCAAATCTGGAAATTCTAGATTTCTGCTCCTACGCTCAAGTGAAGGAATCTACGCTCGAGCTACCACTCTGAATGCGTGCACTTTCGCTCGAGCGACCAAAAGTTCGCTCAAGCGTGAAATGCATGCTCTCAGAAGTTCTTATGTTTTATAAGGCGCTCGAGCGACAAAAGTTGCAGTCGAGCGAGCGTCGAGCGAGAATCGAGCGGAAAAATCAAGCAATTAGCACTTTTGCAAAAGTTTACAAGACACTTAAGCGACAGATCTTGTGCTCGAGCAACCACTCACGTTTTGCATGTCCGTTCAAGCATAGGAAGTTATGCTCGAGCGAAGACTCTGTTTTCAGCAAGTTTTTGCATCCTCATTCTATCCTAGGCGTTCCTAGGCCAAGATTAAGGCACAATAATAAAGATAAAAGTAGAGACGCACCAAGATAAGAAAGAACAAGTAAATGTTTCCGGGTGTGTAATTCAGTATGTATTCGTTTTGTACCTGTGTAGGTCACGCGCCATAAGATATCTGAATTGCCTACTATATTCTTCTATTTGGAGCCATCTATTATTTGTGAGTAATAACTTTGTAAAGTTATGTTCAATTATAAATATTATCTAAATGATATAAGATGATCTATTTTCTAAAATATTATTTTCTGCATGAATGAATGGTTGTCCAATGTTTCGAAAATGTATTTGTGGCATCATTAGCTTCAGATGACATCTGTTATCTGTTCTGTTACGTCCCAATTATGGGTTAACTGTACGTCTCATGAGCCAACTGTATTTTCTCCGTACACGTGAGTCAACTGTATGCCTTTATGGGCCATCTCTTTATGGGTCAATTGTATGCCTTTATGTTCGTCCCTTTTATGGGTCAACTGTTTCTACTAGTGTTAATGAATGTACCACGTATGATTAACTGCAAATTCTGATTATGAATATGATTCTGAATATGTATCTGTTATGAACTATGATTTCTGAACATGATTATGAACCTATTTCTGATAACTATTGAATTCTGTTTTCTGTAACTGTTATGGATAACATTCATTTAACCCTTTACTCTGTTATTATTCACTGGGCTCCAGCTCATTATTTATAATATGTATGTAGGTGATCAGGCACATGACCAGGTTCAGAGTTGAGGACCTGGTGTCTCAGTTTTTGTTAGCCAGCCTTTGTGCCTCCCGATGAGGTTCTGGATTAAGTCAAGTTTAGTGTTATTTTTGTGAATGTATTAGGCTTTGTTTCTTTTGATTTATGGACAAGTTTTCTATTTATATGTACATGGAGTGACATGTAAATACTGTATCTTTTGACGTTACTCGTAAGTTTATAAAAGTTTAAGATTATTTGTCCCATGTATGTCTTCACAACTCAATGGACTATGTATATTTTGTATATGTGCTTCCGTAGCCCCTAACTATATGTTATTCTGTTAAGAGGCCTTGGTAATCCAAGGATTATTGGCCGGTTATGACGCTAAACCTATAGGGGTGGGTTTGGTTCATAACAGAGTGGTATCAGAGCACGTGTTATGTCGCACACACAAGTCCATACGAGCTACAAGATGTCCTAGAAAAGACTTAAGGACATTTCATTTGCATAATAATGTCTGTAAATGTGGAAATTAAATCTGATCATGACTACATGAAGTAAAAACGAATGGACTGTGATTGACTGATCTAAATATAGTGAAAATAATTATTGGCCTATGTTTATTATTGCTTTGTTTACCTATAGCAACATAGAGAAGGCAAGGGGAAATGATACAAGTGAGTCTTCTGAGGCTCGAATGAGCCGAATAGAACAAATGCTCGCAGCCTTGACTGAAACATTGACGCAACAACAGAGACAACAACATTTTCCCTCTCCACCCTTACCAGCACAACACGAGCCAAATAACAATGATATGATCAACCTAACACAGAAGTTCATGAAGATGAAACCGCCAACTTTCCTTGGAGGTATTGAACCACAAAAGGCTGAAACATGGTTGTTGGAAATGGAGAAATTATTTGAAGTGTTTCCCTGTTCTAAGATTCTGAAAGTTCTATTAGCCACTTACACTATGAAGGATGAAGCCCGGAGATGGTGGTTGTTGATCCGAAATGGCAATAAGAACATGACATGGGCTCAATTTAATGAAATCTTCTATGACAAGTACTTTCTCTAGTGTTTTTGGGATCGAAAGGTTTCAGAGTTCCAGGAACTTAAGCAAAGAAAGATGTCCGTGGCTGAGTATGAGGCTAAGTTCACAGAGTTGGCCAGATTTGCGCCTCATATGGGGGACACAGACTACAAGAAAGCTCGGAAATTTGAGGGTGGATTGGATGTAGATATCTTTGATCGGGTAGGTGTCCTCAAACTACCTACGTATGTGAATGTGCTTGATAGAGCATTGATGGCAGAAGTCATTCTGGCAGCGAAGAAACAAGCTCCAGCCCCAACACCTGAATGGAAGAGGAAAAGATCTAAATTCAATTTCAAGAGGAGTCGTTCATCTATTGTGAATAAGAAACAAAATACAAGGACTTCTAGCAGCTCAAATCAAAGTAGTGGGTTTGCGCCTGTTTGTACCCAATGTGGAAGGAGACATAAAGGAGTTTGCCATCGAGTAATTGGTGCTTGCTTCTAGTGTGGCAATACAGGTCACATGATAAGAGATTGTCCAATCGGGTTAGAGAATGCCAACCGTCCTGTAGCAAGTTCATCAGGATCTGCTTCTGAATCAAGAACAAATGTTAGAACTAATACGGGAAAAGAACCCTTGAGACAGGGTAGAGTTTTTGCACTTGTGCCTGGTGACGTACAGAATACCGAATCCGTGGTGTCAGGTATAATTTCTATGTGTGCTTAGAATGCCTATGTGTTGATAGATTTTGGTTTCACGTATTCCTTTGTATCGCATGCTTTTTCACGAAAATTAACTAGACCATTAGAACCTATGAACTGTTTATTATCTGTGTCTACACCATCTGGAGGTTCTATGATATGTGCTTATGTGTATTCGACATGTAATATGACGATTGGTGATATGACATTGTTGATTTTCTACCTTTGGGTATTGATTATTTTGATTGTATTTTGGGAATAGATTGGTTGATGAAATATTGTGCTACCATTGATTGTGTGAGTAAATCTGTTGTGTTTAGACCTCCTGGTATGCTTGAGTTTGTTTTTACTGGGAATGTGGTAGTTCCTCCACCATACTTGATTTCATGTATGAAAGCCAGGAAATTGTTGAGTAAAGATTGTCAGGGCTACTTGTGTTGTGTTTTCACTGCACCTTCGGATAGTGCTAATGTGGAAACCATTCCTGTAGTCTGTGAATTTCCTGATGTGTTTTCTAATGACCTGCCCAGGGAGCTAATTGATAGGGAAGTTGAATTCAC
The DNA here is from genome assembly GCA_030407325.1 of Camellia japonica. NCBI lineage: Eukaryota > Viridiplantae > Streptophyta > Magnoliopsida > Ericales > Theaceae > Camellia > Camellia japonica. The sequence continues at coordinate 106,832,578 of JAPPVO010000013.1, read as the reverse complement.
CATTGACGTAGTACTCGAGACACAACCAATTTCTAAAACCCCTTATAGAATGTCAACTTCTGAATTGAAAGAGTTAAAAATTCAACTCCAAGAGCTCATAAATAAGAAATTCATCCGTCTGAACACCTCACCTTGGGGAGCTCCAATATTGTTTGTCAAAAAGAAAGGCGGGTCTTTGAGGTTGTGTATTGATTACCGTGAGTTGAACAAAGTAATCGTGAAGAACAAATACCCTTTACCCCGAATAGATGACCTATTCGACCAACTACAAGGAGCACAAGTGTTCTCCAAAATAGATCTTAGGTTCAGGTATCATCAATTAAAGGTCAAGGCAAAAGATGTAGAGAAAACAGCATTCAGAACTAGATATGGGCATTATGAATTCTTAGTCATGCCATTTGTGGTAACTAATGCACCTGCAACATTCATGGACTTAATGAATAGAGTGTTCAAACAATTCCTTGATGAGTTTATTGTTGTATTCATCGATGATATATTGATTTATTCTAAAAGCAAAGAAGAACATGAAAATCATTTGAGAATTACTTTACAGACCGTAAGGGAAAAGAAGTTATATGCAAAGTTTTCCAAATGCGAATTTTAACTTAACAGTATAGCATTTTTGGGACATGTAATGAACAAGGATGGTATCTTCATTGACCCACAGAAAATTGAAGCTATTGTGGACTGGCTTAGACCGACAAATGTATCCGAAGTTCGAAGTTTTCTAGGACTTGCAGGCTACTATCGCAGATTTGTGAAAGATTTTTCCATACTTGCTTTGCCACTCACTTAATTGATGCAGAAAGCTACACCATTTGATTGGACTGATCAAAGAGAAACTGTTTTTCAAGAGTTAAAGACCAGGTTAGTAATTGCACCAATTTTGGCTTTATCTAATGGTATTGATGGGTTTCAGATTTACAGTGATGCCTCCTACAAAGGTTTGGGATGTGTATTGGATTGGCAGTCGTGGTGTTTGCTTTGAAAATTTGGCACCATTATCTGTACGGAGTAACTTGTGAAGTGGATACTGACCATAAAAGTTTAAAATATTTCTTTTCTTAGAAAGAATTGAACATGAGACGGAGGAGATGGCTGGAATTAATTAAAGACTATGACTTACAAATTATGTATCATCAAGGGAAGGCGAATACTGTTGCGAATGCTTTGAGTAGAAAATCTATCGGAAATCTATCATGCATGCTCACTAGTCAAAGAAAATTGTTGTGTAAATTGGAATGGAATGAAATTGAAGTGGTTTTGTGTGAACATGGTGGAATTCTAGCTGCTACATCTGCCCAACCCGTAATTATTGAAGAGATAGGAGACAAGCAACTGCAAGATTCATTCATGAAAAAGATTGTGGATGAAATTGACTCTAAACCAAGGCCCGAGTTTGTACTTGAGAATAATGTGTTGAAATTTCAGGGTCGCCCTTGTGTGCCAGACTGTTTTGACTTGAGAAAACGCCTTATGACCGAAGCCCATAACTCCAAATTTGCCATGCATCCGGGAAATACAAAGATGTATCATGACTTGAAACAAAATTTCTGGTGGCTTGGAATGAAAAAGTGTATTGCAGACTTTGTGGCTAGATGCTTACAATGCCAACAAGTTAAAGCTGAACATCAACGACCCGCTGGATTGCTTCAATCGCTTCCAATACTGAAATGGAAGTGGGAACATATCACGATAGACTTCATTGTGGGATTACCTCACTCTCCTCAAGGTATGGATTCTATCTGGGTAATTGTTGACCGTTTAACTAAATCCGCACATTTCTTATCAGTTAAATCGTTGTACAATGCGGATAAGTTGGCTAACTTGTATGTTAATGAGATTATGAGATTACATGGTGTGCTAGTATCTATTGTATTTGACAGCGATCCTAAGTTCACTTCAAGATTCTGACAGAGTCTACAACAAGCTTTGTGAACTGAATTGAGGCTAAGTAGTACTTATCACCCACAGACAGATGGCCAATCAGAACAGGCCATTCAAACGTTGGAAGACTTGTTACGGATGTGTGCTCTAGACTTTCAAGGCAGTTGGGAAACCCACTTACCGTTGGCCGAGTTTGTATATAATAACAGCTACCATTCAAGTATCGGTATGGCTCCTTACGAAGCATTGTATGGTAGAAAATGCTAATCTCCGACCTGTTGGGCTGAGGTAGGTGATAGACCGTTGTTGGGACCAGAACTTGTGCAAGAAACAACTAAGAAAGTGAAATTGATTCAATAATACCTAAGAACTGCTCAGAGCCGTCAAAATAGTTATACGGATGTTCGGAGAAGAGATAGAGAATATGAAGTTGGTGATCATGTGTTCATAAAAGTAACTCCAATGAAAGGACAGACGCGATTTGGGGTGAAAGGCAAGTTGGCACCAAGATATGTTGGACCATATGAAATTCTCGCGAAGATTAATTCGATAACATACTGAATAGCCTTACCTCTGGTTATGGAAAACATGCTTAACGTTTTTCATGTCTCAATGCTTCGAGATTATTTAAGAGATCTACTCCATGTGATAGAACCGAGTCATGTGCTTCTAAAAGATGATTATACGTACAAAGAGAGGCCAATACAGATTGTTAACCGCCGAATCAAGAGATTGAGAAACAAGGAAATTCCATTGGTAAAAGTCGATTGGCAAAATCATGGAGGAACCTATGTTACTTGGGAGACAGAGGAAGATATGATGAAAAGATACCTTGAACTGTTTCCTTTGGACCTGGTATTCTTCTAAAATGAAGGTAATTCGAGTTTGGAAGACCAAACTCTTTAAGGGGGGAAGACTGTAACAACCCCGACCCATAATTAACGTTAATCCATGTTTAATTATGCCTAATAAGTAATTAAAGTGAAATTTTGCATCATATGTTGCCTTATTTGTGTTTGTATCTGTTTAACGTGGAAAGATCTGTTCATGTTTTCGTTTCGATTTGTGAATTAAAGGCCTTATCGACATCCGATTCAGAAGTTGACTTGGTTTTTGTGTTAATTAGGATTTTTAGAATTTTATAGTAGGTTTAATTGAAATTCGATTTGGAACGATTAAATTAGATTAATTAATGCCACTTTGCTTAGCTTAAGCCAAATTAATTAATTACCACTAAGCAAGCCAATATAAGGCCACTCCTGCATCTTTCTACACATTCTTACACCCTCATCCCTCATCTTTTGAACTCAATGTAAGAGAGAGAGAGAGAGAGAGAGAGAGAGAGAGAGAGAGAGAAAAGGAAGGTTGGACTTCAACTAGAGGATTGTAGAAATTAGAAGAACTTGGAAGTTTGGCTTAGAAACTCAAGAATTAAGCTTCTAGCTCTCATCTTGACAAGCCTAGGTAAGAAATCTAACCTTTAGTTGTGTAATTGAGTTAGTTTTTGTAAGAATTCAAGTAAATGAGGTGGACTAACATGAGAATGAGCTAGGATTTAAGAATTGTAACTCAAATCATACATGCATGTGCATATCATTAAGTTTTGAAGTGGTTTTTACAAGAATTTTCACATGCATGTTCATATCTTAGTTTTGTTTAAAGAATTCAACTTGTTTTTTAGCCTAATGACTCATTTGATCATGTTTTGGAAAGTTGGAATTCATGACATTACATGCAAGTTATGTTATCTAAGTTTCAAGTTTTGTTTACTACAATTAGCATAGCTTTTGGGCTTGATTTTGCAAAATAGTTTGTAATTCATCATGTACTATGAGTTTCCCTATGTTTTACTAAGTTTTGGTCCAAAAGGAAATGTTTTGAAGGTTTTGAAATTGAGTTTTGAGCTTGGGAGCAAATCTAGAAATTCTAGATTTCTGCTCCTACGTTCGAGCGAAGGAATCTACGCTTGAACTACCACTCTGAGTGCGTGCACTTCCGCTCGAGCGACCAAAAGTTCGCTCGAGCGTGAAATGCATGCTTCCAGAAGTTCTTATGTTTTACAAGATGCTCAAGCGAAAAAAGTTACGCTCGAGCGAGGGCATATCTCTCACGCTCGAGTGAGCGTTGAGCGAGCATCGAGCAGAAAAATCAAGCAACCAGCACTTTTGTAAAAGTTTACAGACCACTCGAGTGACAGATCTTGCGCTCGAGCGACCACTCACATTTTGCATGTCCGTTCGAACGTAGGAAGTTACACTCGAGTGAAGACCCTATTTTCAGCAAGTTTTGTTAAGTGTTTTCAAGTGCATTTTTGCATTCTCATTCCATCCTAAGCATTCCTAGGCCAAGATTAAGACACAATAATAAAGATAAAAGTAGAGATGCACCAAGATAAGAAAGAACAAGTAAATGTTTCCGGGTGTGTAATTCAGTATGTATTCGTTTTGTACCTGTGTAGGTCATGCGCCATAAGATATCTGAATTGCCTACTATATTCTTCTATTTGGAGCCATCTATTATTTGTGAGTACTAACTTTGTAAAGTTATGTTCAATTATAAATATTATCTAAATGATATAAGATGATCTATTTTCTGAAATATTATTTTTTGCATGAATGAATGGTTATCCAATGTTTCTGAAATGTATTTGCGGCATCATTAGCTTCAGATGACATCTGTTATCTATTCTGTTACGTCTCAATTATGGGTCAACTGTACATCTCATGAGCCAACTGTTATGGATCCTTATGTATACATCCCATTTATGAGCCAACTGTACGTCTCATGAGCCAACTGTATTGTCTCTGTGCACGTGAGTCAATTGTATGCCTTTATAACCGTCCCTTTATGAGTCAACTGTATGCCTTTATGGCTGTCCCTTTATGGGTCGACTGCATGCCTTTATGACCGTCCCTTTTATGGGTCAACTGTTTCTACGAGTGTTAATGAATGTACCACGTATGATTAACTGCAAATTCTGATTATGAATATGATTCTGAATCTGTATCTGTTATGAACTATGAGTTCTAAACATGATTATAAACCCATTTCTGATAACTATTGAATTTTGTTTTCTGTAACTGTTATGGACAACGTTCATTTAACCCTTTACTCTGTTATTATTCACTGGGCTATAGCTCATTATTTATAATATGTATGTAGGTGATCAGGCACGTGAGCAAGCTCAAAGTGAGGACCCGATGTCTCAGTTTTTGTCAGCCAGCCTTTGTGCCTTCCGAGAAGGTTCCGGATTAAGTCAAGTTTAGCAGCTGTTTTTGTGAATGTATTAGGCTTTGTTTCTTTTGATTTATGGACAAGTTTTTTGTTTATATATACATGGAGTGATGTGTAAATATTGTATCTTTTGACGTTACTCGTGAGTTTATAAAAGTTTAAGATTATCTGTCCCATGTATGTCTTCACAGCTCAATGGAATATGTATATTTTATATATGTGCTTCTGCAGCCCCTAACTATATGTTATTCTGTTAAGAGGCCTTGGTAATCCAAGGATTACTGGCCAGTTACGACGCTAAACCTATAGGGGCGGGTTTGGGTCGTGACACGATGGGTAATAAAAGAAGGGTCGATACTTGGCATGTCCGAATGAGTCCAAGCAAAGACATCTTTATGCTCGGCTAAGAAAGCCATGAGATCGGCCTTGATGGGTATTTCGACCAGTTCCTCCACTGGTTCACCTCTAACTAGCTCTTCATCTCTCTAACATCAAGGCCTTCGATGATCATAGCCTCATTCATCTTGACTTCCTTTAGCGAGACGACTTAGCACTCTTTGGCCACCGTTTGTTCGCCCGTCACTGTGCCTACCCGTTGATCGGTCGGAAGTTTCATTGCCAGATGGTAAGTGGATGTGACAGGTTAGAGGGCGTTAAGAGCTATTCGACCGAGTATGATGTTATAAGCAGAAGGACAGTTGACGACAAGGAAAGTGAGTAGCTTGGTGGACTGCCATGGATATTCTCCGATAGTGATGGGAAGATCGATGGAGCCTATGGAGGTCACCCGATCTCCGGTGAAGCCGACTAGTGGGGTTTGGAGAGGCAACAACTTTTCTTCTCCGACCTTGAGTTGACAATAGGCGTTGAGGAAGATGATGTCTAAAGAGCTACCATTGTCGACAAGTACTCGCCTAACTTTGTAATTTGATAAGAGAGTGGAAATGAATAGGGGGTCGTCATGGGGGTAGCGAATACCTGTGTAGTCTACCTCCGTAAAGGTGATTGGTTCAAACCATTGCTTGGGTTGTTTGTAGGGGCGGTCCAGTGTCGTTACTTCCTTATCAGAGCCTTGTCTGATTTTTCTGAGCTCGGCTTGCTGTGCCAACCGAGATGGTCCGTCACATGCGAGCCCGCCAGCGACGACTCTAATCTCGCTGACTAGAGGGGCAGGGTCGCCTTGTGCTCGAGGTTGTGGTGGAACTCGATCATCGTTCCACCTAGGTTGTGCAGGTTATTAGGGAGAAGTGTGTCGGCGGTTGTGTCCCAAGGGGTCAGTCATCGGACCTTGCTTGGGACGGGCTGTCGTGAATCGGCTGAGACGCCCCTGGCGGATCAAATCCTCGACTTGGTCTTTAAGGTTGACACATTCCTCAGTGTTGTAGCCATGGTCTTGATGGAAACGGCAATACTTAGATTGATCCCGCCGGTTGGAGGAGATCTGGATGGTTGAGGCCATTTCAGGTTGTAGTCTCATTGAATTTGGTACAAGACTTGCTCCATGGGTGAATTGAGAGGGGTGTATCATTCAAACCGACTAGGCAAGCGGGTAAGTGTCGGTCGGTCTATATATTGAGGGGGTCGATGTGTATATTATGAGGACTTGTGCTCAGGTTCTTTTCTTTTGTCCTTGGGGGATGGATTTTTGGGTGTGGAATCTTGGTGGGCTGCTAGGGAGTCCTCGACATTCATATATTTTTGGGCTTTTGGCGAGAAAGGCGGCCATGGCGGACGAGGGGTTTTTAGAAAGGAAGAAAAGGAAATCTAATGGGCGCAAGCCAGCCATAAAGGCTATGAGAATGACCTTGTCATCATTTTCCTCCACTTGTAAGGCCTCAGTATTGAAACGGGTGACAAAGCTGCGCAGTGACTCCTTTTCCATCTGCCGGATGTTTAGCAGTGGGGTCACTGGATATCGCTGTCGTTGAGCACCAATGAAATGGATCAAGAAGGATTTGCTGAGCTGGCGAAAGGAGGTGACAGAGTCTGGGGGAAGCTAGCTGAACCATAGGCGCATCGACCCTTTCAATGTGACAGAGAAGGCGTAACACATGATTTCATCAAGGAAAACATAGAGAATCATGAGTGTTTGATATGCTTCCACATGGTTGACCAGATCGGTGATACCATCGAAGGTGTCGATCGATGGCATTTTAAACTTGGGAGAGAGAGCTTTATCTCTGATGGAAGTGGTAAAAGGAGAGTTAACGGTAGAGGAAGTTTTGTGCTGCATGTCCTGTATGACCCCTTGCAGTTGCAGCTTCATGGCCCTTAACTCCTCGTTCCAGACATGGGCATTATTCTCGCAAGCAGGAATCGGGGGTTGAACACTGCTAGCCTCGCCTTCGTGAGCGGTGGCATGGTGCGGTTGGAGGTGGTTATGGAAAAGCAGTGGCGTCTCTTGCCAAAGTTGCGAGCCAGAAGGAGGAGGGTGCAGACCATTGAGATTCGACGGTTAAGGGCGTAGGGCGAAGGGTGGAAATGTTCCGTGGGGCACCTGTGGTGGGAGTTGGTGGTGATTATAGGCTTGTTCAGGCTGCGAGTGAACTATTTGTGGCGGTAGAGGAGGAATAGGTTAATCGCACTGGAGTAATGCGTTGATCAGGGCTTGGTTTTGTTCGGTCAGACGATTGATGCTGTTGGTAAGTTATGTAAAATATGGAGGTAGGTTATTCGGGTTAGAGGACTTAGCTTCAAGGTTACCAGCATTGTGTTGGGAAGCCATGGACCTGGTCTTTACCATCCACCTTGACATAGGAGATGGGTGAGGACGGGGTTCCCTCTGGTGACAATGAACACAACTGTCGACTAGAGTCGGAGTTTCCCACAGACGGCGCCAACTGATGATGTAACAGTTCCAATGGAGGATGGGTCGGGCTGATCCACTCTTCTAACGAGTCTGCTGGCCTTGAAGTCCACGGAGCGTGCCTGCAAAAAGGTCTAAGGGGGGAGGTAATCCCCCGGCGGACACTCCGATGATCAAGTTAGGATAGAGTAGATTGATTATGTAGAGAGAGAAGAGGGGGATGAAGAACTTAACCTTTAACGTATCTTGAAAGCTTCCTTATATCTTTTGCTCATTATATTCTTGTCCATTCCAGACTGTCTTGTTGGCCGAAAGTCTATATTCTAGCTCACATCCTTCATGGTGAGTCTGTTTCTTCTAGCGTGAAGGGGTTGTTGCATTTAATGCTACGAAAGCCTCATTAATGGGTGATGTTTGGGTGTAATAACTTTGCAGGATCTTTGTCTGCCTGCATAGCTGATTCCTTGCCCGACAGGTGTTTGAATGTTATTGGTCCTGGTCCATCATTGGTTTTTCAAAGTTACTGGGCTTTAATATATAGTCCGTGGGCTTGGTCCTGAGTCGTTGGCCGAACCCTCTTGCGGGCCCACTGGTATCAAATATAATGGCAAACCAAATAAACTGACCAACCAAACCGTTTCAAAATTCTTTAAGGTTGCCGGTTAGGATTGATTTATGTGAATGTTGTGCTTGCCCTAATTTGATTAATAGTGGCACCGAACAATCGAACTATTTCAAAATTTTGCACAGTTAGTTTAGTTGTCTCCCTTGACCGGTCAAGATCAATTTATGTTAATGTCAAATCAAATGCTTTGGTTTGCTTTTATTTTAAGTTCCAATTTTATTTTTTTTTTTTTTTGAACGTTGGCTTATTATGCTCTGTGTACGATTTCCCCTAATTTTGTTTAATATAATGGCGAACCGAATAGACTGACCAACCGAATTGTTTCAAAATTCTGCAAGGTTACCTGTTAGGATCGATTTATGTGAATGTTGTGGTTGCCCTAATTTTGTTTAATAATGATAATCTGAATACGACCAAATGAACCGTTTCAAAATTTTGCACAGTTGGCTTGGTTGTCTCCCTTGATTGGTCAAGAACGATTTAAGTGGCCGACTAATCGAACCTTTTCAAAATTTTGCAAAGTTACCGGTTAGGATTGATTTGTGTGAATGTTATGGTTGCCCTATTTTTGTTTAATAATGTCAAATCGAATACATTGACCAACCGAACCGTTTCAAAATTCTACACAGTTGGCTTGGTTGTCTCCATTGACTGGTCAAGATCGATTTATGTTTATGTCAAATCGAAAGCTTCGGTTTGCTTTTATTTTACATTTCAATCTTTATTTTTTTTCAATGTTGGCTTATTATGTTCTATATATGGCTTTCCTTAATTTTGTTTAATATAATGGCAAACTGAACACTTCGACCAATCGAACCGTTTGAAAATTTTGTAAAGTTACAGGTTAGGATCGATTTATGTGAAATGTTATGGTTGCCTTAATTTTATTTAATATTGGCAAACCGAATACACTAACCAACCGAACCGTTTCAAAATTCTACAAGGTTGGCTTGGTTGTATCCCTTGACTGGTCAAGATTGATTTATATCAAATTGAAAATTTCGATTTGCTTTTATTTTACAATCCGATTTTTATTTTTTTCACTGCTAGCTTATTATTTTCTGTATGTGGCTTCCCCTAATTTTGTTTTATATAATGGCAAACCGAATAAACCGACCACCTGAACCGTTTCAAAATTATACAAGGTTACCAATTAGGATTGATTTATGGGAATGTTATGGTTGCCCTAATTTGTTTAAGAATGGCAAACTGAATACACTAACCAACTGAACTGTTTCAAAATGATGCACAGTTGGCTTGGTTGGCTCCCTTGACGTGTGAAGATCGATTTATGTGAATATCAAATCGAAAGCTTCGGTTTGTCTTTATTTCAAGTTTTGAATTTTATTTTTTTTCAACGTTAACTTATTATGTTCTGTATATAGTTTTCTCTAATTTTGTTTAATATAATGGCAAACTAAATACACCAATCAACCGAACCATTTCAAAATTCTGCAAGGTTACCGGTTAGGTTCGATTTATGTGAATGTTATGATTGCCCTAATTTTGTTTCATAATGGTGAACCGAATACACCGACCAACCGATCCGTTTCAAAATTCTGCACAGTTGGCTTTGTTGTCTCCCTTGACCAGTGAAGATCGATTTATGTGACTGACCAACCAAACCGTTTCAAAATTCTACAAGGTTACCAGTTAGGATCGATTTATGCGAACGTTATGGTTGCCTTAATTTTTTTTAATATTGGCAAACCGAATACACCAACCAACCCAACCGTTTCAAAATTCTACACGGTTGGCTTGGTTGTCTCTCTTGCCCGGTCAAGATCGATTTGTGTCTATATCAAATCAAATGTTTCGGTTTGCTTTTATTTTACGTTCCAATTTTTTTTTTTAAATTTCGGTTTTGATTTTTTTTTTTTTAGCATGGGCTTATTATGCTCTTTATATTTCTTCCCATAATTTTGCTTAATATAATGGCAAACCGAACAGACCGACCAACCAAACTGTTTCAAAATTCTACAAGGTTATCGGTTAGGATCGATTTATGTGAATATTGTGGTTGTCCTAATTTTGTTTAATAATAGCTGACTGATTAGACCAACTGAACGAACCTTTCAAAATTCTACACGGTTGGTTTGGTTGTCTCCCTTGACCGGTCAAGATCGTTTTATGTGACCAACCAACAAAATCATTTCAAAATTCTGTAAGGTTATCGGTTAGGATCGGTTTATGTGAATGTTGTAGCTGGCCTAATTTTGTTTAATAATGGCAAATCGAATACACTGACCGACTGAATCGTTTCAAAATTCTGCAGGGTTGGCTTGATGGTTGTGTCCCTTTACCGATCAAGATCGATTTATGTTTTTGTCAAATTGAAAGCTTCGGTTTGCTTTTATTATACGTTTGAAATTTTATTTTTTTCAATGCTGGCTTATTATGGCTTGCATATGGCTTTCCCTAATTTTGTTTAATATTATGGCAAACAAATGGACTGACCTACCGAACTATTTCAAAATTCTACAAGGTTACCGGTTAGGATCGATTTATGTGAATGTTATGGTTGCCTTAATTTTGTTTAATAATGGCAAACCGAATACACCTACCAATCGAACCGTTTCTAAATTCTGCATGGTTGGCTTGGTTTTCTCCCTTGACCGGTCAAGATTGATTTATGTGAATGTCAAATCGAAAACTTTGGTTTGTTTTTTATTTATGACCTAATTTTTATGTGAATGACAAACCTTGCAAAATTTTGTTTAATAATGGCAAACCGAATACATCGACCAGTCAAACTGTTTCAAAATTCTACACGGTTGGCTTGGTTGGCTCCCTTGACATGTCAAGATGGATTTATGTGAATCTTAAATCAAAAGTTTCGTTTGCTTTTGTTTTATGTTCCAATTTTTATTTTTTTCAACGTTGGCTTATTATATTCTGTATATGGTTTTCCCTAATTTTGTTTAATATAGTGGCAAACCAAATACACTGACCACTGATCTGTTTCAAAATTTTGCGAGGTTACCGGTTAGGATCAATTTATGTGAATGTTATGGTTGTCCTAATTTTGTTTAATAATGACAAACCGAATACACCGACCAACCGAATCGTTTCAAAATTCTGTACTGTTGGCTTGGTTGTCTTCCTTGACCGGTCAAGATCGATTTATGTTTATGTTTAATCGAAAGCTTCGGTTTGCTTTTATTTTACGTTTTAGTTTTTATTTTTTTCAATGTTAGTTTATTATGTTCTGTATATGGCTTTCTCTAATTTTATTTAATATAATGGCAAACCGAATACACCGACCAACTAAACTGCTTCAAAATTCTGTAAGGTTACTGGTTAGGATTGATTTATGTGAATGTTATGGTTGCCTTAATTTTGTTTAATAATGGCAAATTGAATACATTGACTAACCAAACCGTTTCAAAATTCTGCACGGTTGGCTTGGTTGGCTCCGTTGACATGTCAAGATTGATTAATGTGAATGTCAAATCGAAAGCTTCAGTTTGCTTTTATTTTAAGGTCCAAATTTTATTTTTTTTTCAACGTTGATTTATTAAGTTGTGTATATGGTTTTCTCTAATTTTGTTTAATATAATGGCAAACCGAATACTCCGACCAAATGAACCGTTTCAAAATTCTGCACGATTGGCTTGGTTGTCTTCCTTTATCGGTGAAGATTGATTTATGTGATCGACCAACCGAACCGTTTTAAAATTCTGTAAGGTTACCGGTTAGGATCGATTTATGTAAATGTTATGGTTGCCCTACTTTTGTATAATAATGGCAAACTGAATATACCGACCGAAAGAACCGTTTCAAAATTCTGCACTGTTAGCATGGTTGGCTCCCTTGACATGTCAAAATCGATTTATGTTAATGTCAAATCGAACGGTTTGCTTTTATGTTCCAATTTTTATATTTTTCAATGTTGGCTTATTAGGTTCGGTATGTGGTTTTCCCTAATTTTGTTTAATATAATGACAAACCGAATACACCGACCAACCAAACCCTTTCAAAATTCTGTACGGTTACCGGTTGGGATCAATTTATGTGAATGTTATGGTTGCTCTAATTTTGTTTAATAATTGCGAACCAAATACACCGACCAACCAAACTGTTTCAAAATTCTGCAAGGTTGGCTTGGTTGTCTCCCTTGACCAATCAAAATCGATTTATGTGACCGACGATTCAAATTGTTTCAAAATTCTGCAAGGTTACCGGTTAGGATCGATTTATGTAAATGTTATGGTTGCTGTAATTTTGTTTAATAATGGAAAACTAAATACACCAACCAAACAAATTGTTTCAAAATTCTGCATGGTTGCCTTGGTTGGCTCGTTTGACATGTCAAGATCGATTTATGTGAATGTCAAATTGAAAGCTTCGGTTTGTTTTTATTTTACGTTCCAATTTTTATTTTTTTAAATGTTGGCTTATTATGTTCGGTATATGGTTTTCCTTAATTTTATTTAATATAATGGCATACCGGATACACTGACCAACCAAACCCTTCCAAAATTCTGCAAGGTTACTGGTTGGAATCAGTTTATGTGAATGTTATGGTTGCCCTAATTTTGTTCAATAATTGCGAACCGAATGCATCGACCAATCGCACCGTTTCAAAATTCTGCAAGGTTGGCTTGGTTTTCTCCCTTGACCAGTCAAGATCGATTTATGTGACTGACAAACTGAACCATTTCAAAATTTTGCAAGGTTACTGGTTATAAGCGATTTATGTGAATGTTATGATTGTCCTAATTTTGTTTAGTAATGGCAAACCGAATACACCAACCAACCGAACCATATCAAAATTTTGCACGGTTGGCTCCCTTGACTTGTCAAGATCGATTTATGTGAATACACCAACCAACCGAACTGTTCAAAATTCTGCAATGTTACCGGTTAGGATTGATTTATGTGAATGTTAAAAGCAAAAAATTCGGTTTGGTTTTATTTTTTATTCCAATATTTCTTCTTCTTTCTATTTTGGATTTTTTTCAATACCAGCTTATTATGTTATGTATATGGTTGCCCTAATTTGTTTAATAATGGCAAACTGAATACACCAACCAACAACCGAACCGTTTCAAAATTCTGCACGGTTGGCTTGATTGTCTCCCTTGATCGGTCAAGATCGGTTTATGTGAATGTCAAATCGGAAGCTTTGGTTTGCTTTTATTTTGTGTTCCAATTTTCATGTTTTTGAACGTTGGCTTGTTATGTTTTGTATATGGCTTTTCCTATTTTTGTTTAATATAATGCCAAACCAAATACACTGACCAATCGAACCATTTCAAAATTCTGCACGGTTATGAGTTTTGATCGATTTATATGAATGATAAATAAAAAAAATTTGGTTTGGTTTGGTTTGGTTTTGTTTTGTTTTATTTTTTTTATAACTAGTATTTCTATTTTTTTGGATTTTGGATTTTTTTCAACACTGGCTTATTATATTATGTATATGGTTGCCCTAATTTTGTTTAATAATAATAGCAAACCGAATACACCAACTAATCGAACTGTCTCAAAATTCTGCACGGTTGGCGTGGTTGTCTCCCTTGACTGATCAAGTTCAATTTATGTGAATGTCTAATTGAAAGATTCGGTTTGCTTTTATTTTACGTTCCAATTTTTATTTTTTTCAATGCTGGCTTATTATGTTTTGTATGAGTTTCTCCTAATTTTGTTTGATATATGGAAAACCGAATACACCAACTACCCGAACCATTTCAAAATTCTACGAGGTTACAGGTTAGGATTGATTTATGTGAATGTTATAGTTGCCCTATTTTTGTTTAATAATGGCAAACCGAATACACCGACCAACTAAACTGTTTCAAAATTCTGCTCGGTTGGTTTGGTTGTCTCCCTTGACTGGTCAATATCGATTTATGTGAATGTCAAATCAAAAGCTTCGGTTTGCTTTTATTTTATGTTCTAATTTTTTTTTATTTTTTCAACGTTGGCTTATTATGCTCCATATATGGCTTCCCCTAATTTTGTTTAATATAATGGCAACTTGAATACACCAACCAACCGAACCGTTTCAAAATTCTGAAATGTTACTGGTTAGGATCGATTTATGTGAATGTTAAATCAAAAAATGCAATTTGGTTTTATGTGAATTGAGGACACCTTAATTCTAGAGTTGCTTGCTTCGTGTTACACCCAATGGCTTTCTGGATCTCTATCCACCTAACTTCAAACTCAAAAGATTGTTTTTATGGCTTATTTTTCTCTTACTTTATCCTGAACTATGAGAGAACGATCAGATTATGTAGTTACTAAATGTGAAATATGAGCATTTGGGAAAATGGTATCTAACCTTTCTTGAATATAGGTATTGCCTTTGTTGAATATAGGTATGGCATTTTATGTTAAATGTTGACTTATTGTGTTTTGTCTATGGTTTGCTCTGACTTTATTAAACAATGCAAACTAAATACACTAACAGACCAAATCATTTCAAAATGTCGGCTTAGTTCTCTTCCTCAACCAGGATAAATTTATGTAAATGTCAAATCAAAATCTTTGGTGTGGTGGGGAAACCCCACCCTAGACCTCGACCAAACTGCACTTATTTAATGCCTACTTCTAACACACTGTGAAAGTGGACCTGTATATTCTTGACTTGAATGCTTCCTGCAATACCTAGTGGGCTCTCGAATCTTTGGCCCACGTTGCTTTAAACTTGGAAGATCATTTTATGGCTAATTTTTGTCCTACATTATTGAGGACAATGAGAGTTTGGGAGAATGGACATGCAATATATGCATTAGCCAGGCCCCTCGATTTTTCCTGATTATTGGTATACCGTCTACGATTTATCCAAGTAAAGGAGTTACTTGTACAGTAATTATTATCGTTTTATTTTGTGTTCCAATTTTTATTTTCTTTTGTTCTAATTTATTTTTTTTTAGATTTTTGTTTTTGTTACTTAAAAGCTTGTGTGTGATGGAGAAATCACCCCAGACCTCTACCAAACGACATGGATTTCTTCCCTACTTCTAACATAACGTAAAAGTTGGGAACCCCTAAATTCTGGAGTTGCATGCTTCTTCCAACACCCAATGGGTCTCTAGATCTATAATTCACATAGCTTCAAACTTAAAAGGTCATTTCATGGCTAATAGTTCTTGTACTTTATCTAGAACAATGTGATAATTATTAGATTCACTAGTTGGTAAATGGCGAATAAGAGCATTTGGGAAAATGTAAAACCATGATTACATTAGCTAGGCCCCCATCCAACCTTTCATGAATATTGTGTTCCATTTTTTTGTTTCTATATATCATTTGCTCTAATTTTATTAAACAATGGCAAATTGTATACATTGGCCAACCGTTTCACTCGTACTTTTAAACTAGTACGAAAGACTTGAATTTCACCCTACGTCAGTTTGGTTCTCTCCCTCGAATCGGTCGCAATTGATTTATGTTATTGTCAAACTGTACAAATTTCACCCCTACTTCTAACCCAGCATTAAAGTTGAAGACCCCTTTGTTTTGGAGTTGCATGCTTTCTGCAACTCCTAATGACTTTTTGGATCTGTGGTCCATATATAGCTTCAAACTCGAAAGATCATTTTATGGTTAATTTTTCTCCTACTTCATCAACAACAATGAGAGAATGTTTATATTCAAATCAAACATAACATGAATGTTGAGGATCCCTTAATTATGGAGTTGTATGTTAATCACATATATTCGTGTCATAAAATTTTCATAATTTTCTAAGAGATCATTTGATGTTTCTGTTTCATTGTCATAGTTGCTGGTTTGTCTCGATCATGTAATTGTCTCGTGTTTAGTTTAGAATTGTCATGCATTAATCATATTTTGTCTTGTTTTCTGCCATGATTGCATGCTTGGTAATTTTCATGTTAGTTTAGTGTTTGATTGGCATCATTATAGTTATTAGTTTGGTTTCATTGCATGCATATTTGCTACTAATCTAGTTTTTGAGTTGTGTGGAGTTTTGAGTACGGGGACCACGTTTGAAGAAGAAAATTCCTCTTCTTTGTTCATTCTCTAGTTTCGTTGCCACTATTGATGTAAACTCCCTCCCTGAAACTTTGTAATTTTGATTTCGGTTGGAGTGGTAACATCGAGAGTTAGCGAAGAAGAGTCAACTCTGTTTTTGTTTTTGTTTTTGTTTCTTATTGCTTTATTTTGGACTATTGAACTATTGGACTTTGGATATTTGTTTTGGGTGGTTTGGTTTATTATTTGATTAATGGTTACAAAATGAGTATAAATAATGGCAATATATTTTTCAAAACTCAAAAGATAGGCTTTGTGTTGGTCTCCCAATACCTCTATTTTAATCAATGTGTGGACAACTCTCTTTTCAAAATCATTAGACTTGTTTTTCAAACTCATAAAAACAATTACTTTTCAATAATAACTTGTCTCGATCATGTCATTGTCTCGTGTTTAGCTTAGGATTGTCACGCATTAATCATCTTTTGTCTTGTTTTCTATCACGATTTCATGCTTGTTAATTTTCATGTTAGTTTAGTGTTTGATTAGGAATTATTATAGTTATTAGTTTGGTTTAATTGCATGCATATTTGTTACTAATCTAGCTTTTTAGTTGTGTGGAGTTTTGAGTACAAGGACCATGTATGAAGAAGAAAATTTCTCTCCTTTGTTCACTCTCTAGTTTGGTTGCCACTATTGATGTAAACCACCACCCTAAAAATTTGTAATTTTTATTTTGGTTGGAGTGGTAACACAGAGAGTTAGCAAAGAAGAGCTGATTCGGTTTTTTTTTAATTTTATTTCTTATTGCTTTCTTTTGGACTATTGAACTATTGGACTTCGGATATTTGTTTTGGGTGGTTTGGTTTGTTATTGATTAATGGTTGGATGTTTACAAAATGAATATCAATAATGGCAACATATTTTTCAAAACTCAAAAGATAGGCTTTATGTTGGTCTCCCAATACCTCTATTTTAATCTATGTGGGGACAACTCTCTTTTCAAAATCATTAGACTTGTTTTTCAAACTCATAGAAACAATCGCTTTTCAATAATCAGTTGTCTCGATCATGTCATGGTCTCGTGTTTAGTTTAGGATTGTCATTCATTAATCATATTTTGTCTTGTTTTTAACCATGATTGCATGCTTGTTAATTTTCATATTAATTTGTTGTTTGATAGGCATCATTATAGTTATTAGTTTGGTTTCATTGCATGCATATTTGTTACTAATCTAGTTTTTGAGTTGTGTGTAGTTTTGAGTACAGGGACCATATATGAAGAAGAAAATTCCACTTCTTTGTTCACTCTCTAGTTTTGTTGCCACAATTGATGTAAACCCCCTCCCCGAAACTTTGTAATTTTGATTTCGGTTGGAGTGGTAACATAGAGAGTTAGCAAAGAAAAGTCGACTCTGTTTATTTTTGTTTTTGTTTCTAATTGCTTTATTTTGGACTATTGAACTATTGGATTTCGAATATTTGTTTTGGGTGGTTTGGTTTATTATTGATTAATGGTTGGTGTGGAGAAGTGGTTTGGAAATACTCTTCAGATCCTGGGAGACGCTAGTGATCCTCAGCTAGTCACCTAAAAAGATACAAACACTCCGGTCGGGGGTGCCGGAATTAGCACTCCGACGGACAAGTTAGTTCAGGTCCTCAGGAAAGCTTGTTTACTAAGTTTAGTGAAGTGATTCTTGCATACCTTTCTAAATTTGTGGCTCTTGTATTTATACTTGCTTTTTGGGCCTCGGGACCTAAGCCTACTTTTATCCCATTCACCTTTGATTCATTCGGAGCTACTGACCTCCGTCTATTCGGCTTTACTAACGCATTCGGCGTCCTTATTATGCAATATGAAGCCGAATAGTATCTAATTTATGGGGTACGCGTCTTCCGACTCTTCTACTTATTCGGCTCCCACAATTGCCCCCCAAGCACTTCACCGACGACAGTTGGCTGGAGTGCTTGGCTTTGAATTTCGAAAAGTCAGAGCCCAAATTCGGCAATTGGCCTCATCGTCATGCGGATATCTAAGCGCACCCCTTTCGGTTGTCGTGTCGACTTTCCCCCTTCACGCACATGTCTATTTATTGTGATTCAAAATTTTGACGTCCTTTCAAGTATGTATTTCATGACACTCATCGCTGGATTGCCTTTTGGATAGTCCCTGCAACTCTGTTTTCCGATATCCCCTTCGTCCTTTGTAAGTTCTCTCCTCCCCTGCTTTGAAGACTCATTCTGGTTTATTCCTTCCTTAGCATATTTTCATAAACTATAGGGCATGGCGAAACATTTAAAAGACCTCCTCTCGTCAGATCGAATCGCTGGCTTTAAACGCCATTTCTCCATTCCTGAAGATGTCCGTCTGTCGCTTGTGGCAGACGGCACTCTTGATATGGAGAGGGAGGACAAAACCACGATTGTCTTTCCTCTTTTGTCAATTGCAGAGGGTGGAGTCCGTTTCCCCCTTCACCCGTTTCTTAGGGCTGCGCTTAGCTACTGGGGTTTAATCCCTTCTCAACCTAATGTGAATTTCTTTAGAATCATAATGGGGGTTATAGCGCTCAACCGTCGCCTAAGAATTAACCTTGGCATTCCAGCCATCCGGCATTGTTATGCCTTGGCTAAGTCTTCTGGTCGGCACGGGCGTTTCTTCCTTAGGGCCAAGGATATCGACCATCAGCTGATTACTATGCTTTCCAGTTCTGGAAAACGGGTTGATGATGTTATGGTCGTTGTCCAGGGTAACTGGGAATTTGGCGAAGGGGAGGATCACGTCGAACCTATTCCTAGACGGAGGGGCGAGCCAAGTGGCTGATTGCCTTTTCGCTTTTACTATTTGTTCGTTTTTGTTGTAAAGCCTCTTCTTTGAAATGTGACAGCTTGGCTTGTGCAGAGAGCAATTTGAAGAAAGTTCTGTCTTCAACTGACGGCGCTGTTCTTTTGGATATCGAAGTTGCGCTCAAATATTTCGGCCGTCGAAGTCTTCAGAAACAAGGGAGGTCGGCGCATATTCTGCTTCGTTACGAGCCGACATACACGACCTTCTCGGCAACGAAAAATATCCCTGTTCCTGAGGGTGAAGATTCTCTTATCGCCCTTATTTTGTCCGACTTCAAAAACTTGAGGCAAGTTGGTTTTGGAGGGTCCGATTCGGAGCGGGATGTAGCTAATGTTATCGAATCAGATCAGTCCGAAACCGAGTCCGACGAGGTATTGAATTCGGTCGATCCCCCATCCACATCGGGCCGAGGAGATCTTTCACTTGATGGCGTTGTTCACAGCTTTGAGGGTATTCCCGCCGCAGACCCCGAAGACATAGCTGGGTTAAGCCTGACAAAACTTGCCAGGAAGGCGAATGCGGAAAGGTTGGCCGCGCGGCGAAGAGCGGAGGCCCTTCCGT
Organism: Camellia japonica; assembly: GCA_030407325.1. Lineage (NCBI taxonomy): Eukaryota > Viridiplantae > Streptophyta > Magnoliopsida > Ericales > Theaceae > Camellia > Camellia japonica. The sequence goes on along the minus strand of JAPPVO010000013.1, from coordinate 106,812,673 downwards.
CTGAAGTACCACCCGCCACCGAATCTCAATTCTCTCTGCCTGTTAGCGAATCAGAGTCCGTGCGCACTGTTGACGTGGAAACGGAAGAAAATCGAAATGCCGAATATGCTTTGGACGTGCAAGTCGGCCAAGAAGCTGAGGCAGAGAAACGCCCTGCCGAGTTTGAGGCCGGCTCAGAAGAACAGGGCGGCAAACGTCCTCGATTAGAGGGATCGGACGTGATCGTTCCTTTTGTCATTCAGCCGATGATAAGAAACATGCTGGTTTCTTCTGATGCTTCGGCGCTTAAAGATCCAGAGGTCGCATTCAGCTTGGCTACGTCCGTGTCGTTGCCGTCTAACAAGGAGGCTTTCCGGGTGGAAACGGATCTGAATGCGACAGCACTAGCCACCCAATCGGCAGTTTTGGTACATTCGAACTTAGCTTCACTTAATCCAAATACTGTTGAAGTTATGGTTTTAAATTCTTGTTTTGCAGACCGTCGGATGGATAGCCGATATGGGCCGTCGCCATCGCGACGCCGTCAAAGAGATTGGTCATTTACGCAAGGAAGTTGAAGGCCAGAGGAAAAGGGCCGAGGTCGAGGCTTTGAGGGCGAATGAGGAAGCCTCAAAGGCCGATGCCGAGATGGAGAGGGCTCGTAGCGCGGATCAACTGAGATCGGATGCCGAGAAGAAGGCGGATGCGAGCGAAGATGCGCTCAAATTGGCCCAGAAGGCGATCTCCAAACTGGAGGCTGAGTTGGCTGAAATGAAGGCGGCAAAGGAAGCAGCCGACTCGGAGTCTTCTAAAGTATTCGAGACCAGGAAAAATGCTGGACTCGTCGAGTACGTTGACCAAGTCCCCAAGTTTGAAAATCGGGGATTCAAACATGGCTGGCACAAAGCCCTTGCTGTTGCTAACGCTTCGTTGATTACGCCAATACCATATGAGCAAGTGGATGTTGAGCCATTGGAGTCTGATTCCGATGGCTGAGCCGGCTGACTGACAGTTTTTAGGATGTCGAATGTATTTTTACAGTTTTTTATTTGGTATTTTTCATCTATTGCTACAGTCATGAGTAAATCTTTTTGTTTAGTAACTTGAGTATATATGAAAAATTTCATGAGTCACTTTTCATAAGTATATATAAAATCGGGCTTGTAGCTTTTTGTTTCGTAACTTGAGTATATATACACAATTTCATGAATTGTGTTCAACTGGCTAAGGAAAATGTTGATGAATGATATTGCTTTCAGTTATGGTTAGATCAGATTAATAAAGTAAATCTGCCCTTGCCTTCGCCAGGACGGGAGCTTGGGAAGCCGAATGGGCCTAGCTCGCGGGCTGGCTAGGGCACATATTGATCGGCGCTTGCGCTTGAAAACTCGGCCGATCAGATTCATAAATCTGCCCTTGCCTTCGCCAGGGCGTGAGCTTGGGAAGCCGAAGCTAGGGCACATATTGATCGGCGCTTGCGCTTGAAAACTCGGCCGATCAGATTCATAAATCTGCCCTTACCTTCGCCAGGGCGCGAGCTTGGGAAGCCGAATGGGCCTAGCTCGCGGGCTGGCTACGGCACATATTGATCGGCGCTTGCGCTTGAAAACTCGGCCGATCAGATTCATAAATTTGCCCTTGCCTTCGCCAGGGCGGGAGCTTGGGAAGCCGAATGGGCCTACCTCGCGGGCTGGCTATGGCACATATTGATCGGCGCTGACGCTTGAAAACTCGGCCGATCAGATTCGTAAATCTGCCCTTGCCTTAGCCAGGGCGCGAGCTTGGGAAGCCGAATGGTCCTGAATCGGGCGCTTTCATTTGGGATTACTGACGTTGCCTCGGGAGAGCTGCAAACATTGAAGGATAAATGGAGCGGGTGCACGCCAGAGGCCCTATTTATTTCCATTCAGGCAACTTGGGAGGGATGAAAATCAGACGCCGCAATGAGTCGTAGTTACGAGCCTACGCGTACGGGAAGAAGAATGTCCAAGGATCGGGAAACACAGCAGCCCCTTAGTCAACGAAGCAGAACGCCCCGAAAGGACAGGCAACAACGGGGAAATTCTCCGCGCCTGCGACCGGGAATCGAGCCTGATACGATGCCACAACCGTTGAGTTTTGCGGTTTCTGTGAGGAATAGACCAATGACGGAGGCGAATTCTATCATTAAAGACCCAAACATGGCAGTCGAGTTCGCACGACAGATATTCTCGTCGGAAGTCCAACAATCAATGGTCGGACGTCGAAATTTCAAAGTATTTCAAGACGGCATTCATGGGGCCGTGAAAGGACTATATACTGCTTGCGAAGTCGGCATGCGTCTGCGGGAAGCGCGACATGAGAGCGAGAAAAAGGACGAAAGGAATCGTAGTCTGGAGATTCGCACGGAAAAGGCTGAGCGTGAGCTTCGGGAGCTGAAGAATGTTCAAGCGAGCGCGTCGCTCACGGCCGGTCAATCTAAATTGGTTGTTGCGGAGAGAGTAACCCGACGGACCTCGGGTTATGAAAAGGGGTTTCAGGATGGCCTGAAGGTCGGGATTGAAAAGACCAAACAGGACCTTGCCGAGAAGGTCTGTCGATGTGAAAATCGTGGATTCAAACACGGCTGGATCAAGGCCCTTCAAACCGAGGAATCTCTCGAAGCCGTGGGCATTGATTCGGCCTCGCCCCTGTATCATCACCACTACTTTCCTTATCCCGATTTCGAAATTGAGAAGAGCGACGATGAGGATGCTGAATGAATAGACTTCGCGCCGAATAAATAGAATTTCTTTTATTTTAAACATTTGTATTTGGTCTTGAAATGTTATGTGCTTAATTAATCGTATTATTTCAATTTACTGGCAAGTTTTGTGTTGCGTGGCGTAAATGTTTAGACATGCATTGACCGGCCTGAATTAAGAACGATCCTAAGTGAATATTTATTCGGCTAATCCAGTGGTCCGAATACATCTCTCAGAAAGGCCAATCGTGATATCCGCGAACGGTGCTCCGAATCCGGAGTCTTAATCGGCCTTATTAGGCTTAATCGTGATATCCACGAAGGGCGCTCCGAATCCGAAGTCTTAGTCCGCCTTAAAGTGTCATGCACCAAAAGGGGGCTCCGAATCCGGAGGCTTTATTTTGGCCAATCGTGATTTCCACGAAGGGCGCTCCAAATCCGGAGTCTTAGTCGGCCTTAAGGTGTCATGCACCAAAAGGGGCTCCGAATCCGGAGGCTTTATTTTGGCCAATCGTGATATCCACGAAGGGCGCTCCGAATCCGGAGTCTTAAATCGGCCTTAAGGTGTCATGCACCAAAAGGGGCTCCGAATCCGGAGGCTTTATTTTGGCCAATCGTGATATCCACGAAGGGCTCTCCGAATCCGGAGTCTTAGTCGGCCTTAAGGCGTCATGCACCAAAAAGGGCTCCGAATCCGGAGGCTTTATTTTGGCCAATCGTGATATCCACGAAGGGCGCTCCGAATCCAGAGTCTTAAATCGGCCTTAAGGTGTCATGCACCCAAAGGGGCTCCGAATCCGGAGGCTTTATTTTGGCCAATCGTGATATCCACGAAGGGCGCTCCGAATCCGGAGTCTTAAATCGGCCTTAAGGTGTCATGCACCCAAAGGGGTTCCGAATCCGGAGGCTTTATTTTGGCCAATCATGATATCCACGAAGGGCGCTCCGAATCCGGAGTCTTAAATCGGCCTTAAGGTGTCATGCACCCAAAGGGGCTCCGAATACAGAGGCTTTATTTTGGCCAATCGTGATATCCACGAAGGGCGCTCCGAATCCGGAGTCTTAATCGGTCTTAATCCGGTAGAAGGCTTAATCGGCCCTTATTAATCAAGGCTTGGGAGCGAGCTTGAGAAAACAAGAAACTTTGTATTGCAAATGTGGAACATGTACAAGTATCAAGCCCACAAGTCGGGTCAATGATAGAATTTACGTAAATGTGTTGAATTCCAAGGCCGTGGCAGGCTTCTTCCTGACATGTCTGAGAGCCGATATCCTGTTCCTGCGATGGATTCAATTTGATAGGGGCCGTCCCAGTTTGGACCCAATTTTCCGTCGGCCGGTCTCCGGTCAGCTGGAAGTACCTTCTTTAAGACAAGCTCTCCTGGCGTGTATCGGCGCACTTGAACTCGCTGATTATACGACTTGGCGAGCTGCTGCTGATACCGTGCCATGGATGCCAGGGCGCGGTCTCTTTGTTCTTCGATTAGAATCAGATCTAGGGCAAGCATCATGTCGTTTCGGCCCATGTCAAAAACTTACGATTTTAGAGTTGGGAGGCCGATTTCCAGGGGTAAGATTGCCTGGGTTCCAAAGCATAAAGTAAACGGCGTTTCTCCAGTGGACCTCCTTGGCGTAGTACGATGGGCCCACAACACACTCGGCAATTCTTCGACCCATTTGCCTTTAGCTTTTTCCAGCCTCTTTTTGATGCCATCCAAGATGGATTTGTTAGAGGCTTCGGCTTGGCCATTGCTTTGGGGGTAGGCCGGTGTCGAGAAGTAAGGCCGAATGCCATATTTGCTGCATAACTCTCGATATACGCCACAATTGAACTGGGTACCATTGTCTGAGATGAGAGCTCTCGGAATACCGAATCGTGTTATGATGTTTCTCCATACAAAGCGTTTAATGTCGGCATCTCGTATATGTGTTAGAGCCTCCGCTTCAACCATTTTGTGAAATAATCTGTCGCGACGATTAAGAATCGCTTGTTCCCTAGGGCCCTGGGCAATGGTCCTACGATATCAAGTCCCCACTGAGCAAACGGCCAGGGACTGGTGATAGAGTTCAACTCTTCGGCAGGCAGATGGGTTAATGGGGAGAAATTTTGGCACTGTTCACATTTTTTTACATAACTCTCCGCGTCAGCTCTCATTGTCGGCCAATAATATCCCTGCGTTATAGCTCGATGGGCCAGGGAGCGTCCGCCAGAATGGGCACCGCAACTGCCCTCATGTATCTCTGTCAGAAGCTCCTCCACTTTGTCGGGGTGCACGCATTCCAAATATGGACCAGAGAGGGACTTTTTGTAAAGCCCTCCTTGCGGATCCAGATAGTATCGCAGGGCTTTATTTCGCAGCTTGTGTGCTTCTTTTTTTCCTCTGGGAGTTGTTCAGAAGAGAGGAATGCAGCAATGGGTCCATCCAGCTTGGTGCGGATTCTATAACATTGACATGGATTTCCTCCGAAGGGCCAATACTCGGCTCCGAGACGAAACCTACTTCGATGGTCCGTTTGATCTCAGAATTGATGGCGGAGGCTAGGCACGCCAAGGCATCCGCGTATGTGTTCTGGTCGCGTGTTATTTGGTTCAGCTCGTGATGGTCAAATTTTGCCAGCAAGGAATTGGCCGTTTTCATGTAGGCCGCCATGCGGTCGTTTCTTGCCGCGTACTCCCCCTTTAGCTGATTGATTACCAACTTTGAATCACAAAACACAAGCAGACGCCGCGCGCCGAGAAGGTGCGCATTCCGCAGACCGGCTAGAAGGGCTTCGTACTCAACTTCGTTATTTGATGCTTCGAAGCCAAGTTTGACGGCCTGCTCAATTACCGCGCCGTCTGGAGACATGATTACAACTCCGGCGCCACTGCCCCTTTGGTTAGATGATCCATCACAGTATAATTGCCAGATATCCCCGACATAAATTCTCCAGTTCGGCTTTGGTAGAACTTCAACCTTTGGTCGAACGTCATCATGTTTGAGGTTGGCAAGCTCGCCGGTGAATTCGGCAACAAAGTCGGCCAACACCTGCCCCTTGATTGCAGTTTTAGGTAAAAATCGAATGTCGTATTGGCCGAGTTCAAGAGCCCATTTTGAAACACGTCCCGATGCTTCTGCACTCCGTAGTACTGATCGGAGGGGATAATCTGTTGGTACCCCAATGCTATGTCCCTGGAAGTAATGCATCAGTTTTCTTGCCGCCATGACTAGGGCTAAGATGAGTTTTTCCAGCGGAAGGTAGCATGTTTCGGCGTCAACCATTGCCTTGCTCACATAATACACCGGCCATTGCTCCCCCTCCTCCTCTTTTAACAGTACGGCGCTGACGGCTCTGTCGGAAACTGCCAGATATAGGATGAGCGGGTCACCAGCGGCGGGTGTTGTCAAGAGAGGTACTGAGCGGAGGTAGGTCTTGAGTCCGTTGAAGGCTGATTCGCATTCGGCGGACCATTCAAAAGCCTTACCCTGCCGTAGTGTCTGAAAGAATTGTCGGCAGCGATCTGTAGATCGGCTGATGAACCTGTTAAGTGCAGCGGCCATCCCCATCAACTTTTGGACTTCTTTTACTGAACGGGGGGAGCCGAGTTCCAAGATTGCTATGACTTGCCTCGGGTTGGCTTCAATTCCTCGGTGATTGACGATGTAACCCAGGAATTTGCTAGAGCCGATTCCGAACGCACACTTGGAAGCGTTCAGTTTCATTCTGTATTTGCGTAAGATGCTGAATGTCTTTTCTAGATCGGCTATATGATTTTGTTCTTCTTTGGACTTGACCACCATATCGTCGATGTATATTTCCATAGTGTGGCCGAGTTGCTCTTTGAACATGGCGGTGACCAATCTTTGGTAGGTTACCACTGCATTTTTCAGCCCAAAGGGCATAACTTTGTAGCAATAGGTTCCTCTTGGGGTGAAGAAGGCAGTTTTGTCCTGGTCATCTGGATGCATGGCGATTTGATGGTAGCCTCTGTAAGCATCGAGGAAGCTCATACGTTGATGACGTGCCGTCGCATCGACGAGCTGGTCGATTCTAGGTAGAAGAAACAGTCTTTGGGCAAGCTTTGTTCAGATCCGTGAAGTCAACGCAAACTCGCCAAGTCCCATTTTTCTTCTTCACCACCACTGTATTGGAGAGCCACGTAGGGTAAGTGACTTCTCTAATTTCCCCGGCGTCAAGCAGTTTGTCTACCTCCTCAACAACGGCGGCAGTGTGCTCTACGGCTGATCACCGGCCTTTCTGAATGATCGGCTTACATATCGGATCGACATTCAGATGGTGCTGTGAGACTGACAGGTCTATTCCCGGCATTTCGTACGGAGTCCACGCAAAGACATCAAGGTTGCTGAGCAAGAAAAAGATCAGCTGCTGCCTGTCGGCCTGATTCAGAGAGGCGCCGATCATGAAGAACTTTTCTGGGCTTCCATCAATGTCAACTCGGTCTAAATCTTCCGTGGCCTTCTCATTTGGATACCGCCCAACGTCATCCAGGATCTCCTGATTCGGCACCTCAATGGAGTTTACTTGCAGTTCTTTTGGCGTTCTGGCGGCGAGGAGATAACATGCTTGTGCCGATTGTTGGGATCCGCGGATTTGCTCAATGCCGTGTTCTGTTGGGAAACGTAGCAGTTGATGATAGGTGCTTGGGACGGCCTGCAATGTATATAACCACGATCGGCCCATGATGAGATTGTACGGTGAAGGCAGCATGACGACCAAGAATTCCACATCCACCGTTCTGGAGCCTGCTCGAACGGGTAAGCTGATCTTTCCCAAGGGGTACTTTGGAGTGGCATTAAAGCCGAATAGTGGATAAGGGGCCGGAGTCAGGTCTGACTCGTTGAATCCGAGTTTGGTGAAGGTTTTATAATACATAACCTCTGAGGTACTGCCCTGGTCGATAAGAACGCGTTCGACGGTGAACCGGTTTACGCGCAGCTCAACAACCAACGGATCGATGTGAGGGAATGTTACACCGATCAAATCAGAATCGTCAAAGGTGATACTTGGCGTTTCTCGGGGCCACTTTGCTGGCGTGAGTTGCTGTTAGGGACCTGGATGTGCTTGGATGGCATGCACGGCCGGGACTGCTGGTAGGCTGTATATTATGTGGACGATGTCAAGCGGAAATGCATCTTGCGGAGGGGCAGGTGTTTCAACCACGCTCTTCCGGACGCATAGGTGGAGACGTTCGCCCTTTGCCAACTCCTCAAGATGATTTGTTGAGGCATAGCGGCCGTCAGTTTCTTGCTATCGGGCCCGAGATCATCAATCATCTGCCCTCGGGGGTCGCTCAGAAGCCTGGCGCACCGTTTGTTTGGATTTTGCTATTTTCGAGGCCAGATCGCGACGAAGGCGTTCGTTCTCAGCGATGATGTTGTCCAACCTCTGTTTGGTTTGCCTAGCTTGTGCCATGGTCGCTTGTATTGTCTTTGGCGTTGGCTTTGAAGATGAGAGGAGGTCCGAGGCAAGTCTTGCTGCGATGGTTTTTGGTCCAAGCGAGTTTGCTAGAATGAGGTCACCTCTCTGTGCGGTCTTATCAGTGGCTATCGGAGGATCTTCAGTCACGCCTGCCATAGATGTATTTGAGTATTCCCACAGACGGCGCCAATTGTGGAGAAGTGGTTTGAAAATACTCTTCAGATCCTGGGAGACACTAGTGATCCTCAGCTAGTCACCTGAAAAGATACAAACACTCCGGTTGGGGGTGCCGGAATTAGCACTCCGACGGACAAGTTAGTTCAGGTCCTCAGGAAAGCTTGTTTACTAAGTTTAGTGAAGTGATTCTTGCATACCTTTCTAAATTTGTGGCTCTTGTATTTATACTTGCTTTTTGGGCCTCGGGACCTGAGCCTACTTTTATCCCATTCACCTTTGATTCATTCGGAGCTACTGACCTCCGTCTATTCGGCTTTACTAACGCATTCGGCGTCCTTATTACGCAATATGAAGCCGAATAGTATCTAATTTCTGGGGTACGCGTCTTCCGACTCTTCTACTTATTCAGCTCCCACAATTGGATATTTACAAAATGAATATGAATAATAGGCTTTATGTTGGTCTCCCAATACCTCTATTTTAATTAATGTGGGGACAACTCTCTTTTCAAAATCATTAGACTTCTTTTTCAAACTCATAGAAACAATCACTTTTCAGTAATCACTTGTCTCGATCATGTTATGGTCTCGTGCATTAATCATATTTTGTCTTGTTTTCTTCCATGATTGCTTGCTTGTTAATTTTCATATTAATTTAGTGTTTGATAAGCATCATTATAGTTATTAGTTTGGTTTCATTGCATGCAGGTTTGTTACTAATCTAGCTTTTTAGTTGTGTGGAGTTTTGGGTACAGGCACCATGTATGAAGAAGAAAATTTCTCTTCTTTGTCACTCTCTAGTTTTGTTGCCACTATTGATGTAAACCCCCTCCCTGAAACTTTGTAATTTTGATTTCGATTGGAGTGGTAACATAGAGAGTTAGCAAAGAAGAGTCGACTCAATCTGTTTTTGTTTCTGTTTCTTATTTCTTTATTTTGAACTATTGGACTTTGGATATTTGTTTTGGGTGGTTTGGTTTATTATTGATTAATGGTTGGATTTTTATAAAATGAATATGAATAATGGGAACATATTTTTCAAAACTCAAATGGTAGGCTTTGTGTTGGTCTCCCAATACCTCTATTTTAATCAATGTGGGGACAACTCTCTTTTCAAAATCATTAGACTTAAGGACACTTGCCAAATTATATTTATCTTTTTTAAAACTGATTTCATGAATTGTTGGTGTGAGCAATCATGAAATTTAGTTTAGAATTGCATTAAAGAACACAATTATTTACTTGTGTTAGCTATGCACAACTCTCAATAGGCTTCAATACTATCATCATCTCCTAAGATACATAAGTATTGGGATTGGAATGTGTTTATTTCTGTCTGTTTATATTTCGTCAAGTCAAACAATTTCTCTCTCTTGAACTAGTCTTACAAGTTCTCTATCAAACTTCAAATAAACTTTCAAGGAATTATACCTTATACTCTTCTACTTGCACACTCAATGAGTATATTTGGTTATCTCACTCTATTGTCAAAGTCTTGCTTTAAACTCTTGCCACTTTGGTACACTCAAATAGTATATTTGGTAACCTCCGTCTATTGTCAAAGTCTTGCTTTAAACCCTTGCCACAGTGGTACACTTATGGTGTGTTTGGTTGGGAGATTTGGAGAGGGATTTGGAAAGAGAAAGGGAAAATGTGTGTGAAACTATGTGAAATGTAGGTATATTTTTTTCACATTTCACCTGTCTTTTCCATTTCCCTTTCCAAATCCCTTCTCAAATCCCTCAACCAAACACAGTATTAGTGCATTTGAAAAAACCACTTCCCCATCCCATTATTATTTGTTTTCTCATTTCAACTTCCCTAACAACATCCTCTCTATCTCTCTCATTTATCTTCTTCTCCTTTTATTTCTTTCTTTCTTTCATTCTAGGATTTTCTTTGAAGAAGAAAACATTTCTCCCTCCATTACCCTCCATGATCAAAATTCATAAGCTCTTGGGCTCTTGGGTTTTAATTTATCATTTTTAAGGTACAAGTCTTCTCTATCTCTCTGTAACTTCCTCTTAAATCTCTTTTTCTTTCCTTCTTCTTCTTTATTTAGGGGTGGTTTGGGATGATCTAAATAAGTGCACTTTTTGACTTTTTATGAAATATGGGTTGGGTATGGATTGAATTTGAAGTAATGTGGTAGAGAGATGATATGACTTAAATAAGATAGTGACTTTTTGACTTTTTTAAATTGTGACAAACAATGCCTTATTTATTTATTGTTTATTTTATGTCCCACTTTCTTACAAAACAAACAGGCCAAAACCATATTTACCCTCTCTCAAAACCGAATCTCTCTCCTCCCTTTCCTCTTCTATTTTATTTGAGAAATAGGAGAAGGTGGAATTCTACCATTCTTCTTGAGATTTAGCTTAGAAAACTCAAGCTTGGAAAGTTGGAAGAGTTGGTTACCTTTGGGGGATCTCATCTTCATCTTCTTAACCATTTTGAAAGCTTGGTTAGGTAGGGATTCTAACTAAAGCTTTAAATTGTTAGAAACATGTTTATGTTTATTTTATTCGCATACTAGTATTTTCACTAGCATGTCTTGAAATGACTGAAAAGTGTTTCAAGAGATATATTTATACTTTCCATGGATTTCAACACAGATTCAAACCTTAATGCCATGTTGAGCCTTCCGGAGGAGATTATCACCGACATACTCTCTCGATTGCCAGTGAGGCTGCTTCTTCGATTCAGATGTGTTTCTATGCATTGAAGTGCTCTAATTGACAGCTCAGATTTTGTTAAGTTACATCTGAATCAATCAATTGAAACCAATACCAATCTGAGCTTCATTGTGACAGATGAGTTATATTCAGTCGATTTTGATTCGCTTGATGCCACCTTCTCCGAATAGGCAGTACAGTTAGATCCAGTGCAGGGTATGATGTTGGTGTGCGGTTCTTCTAATCGGTTTCTCTGTTTGACCACGTGGTCTACCGTTGTTTTGTGGAACCCATCTACCCGAAACTTCCTTGAATTGCATGTCTCGTCTGTTGAGTTGCAAAACTTATATGTATTCTGTGTCACATTTACGGATTTGGGTATGATAGTGCTAGTGATGATTACAAGGTAGTGAGGATTGTGGCAGTCAATGATGGAACTGATTATTTTGATTATGAAGTTAAGGTCTATAGTTTGAAATCGAATTCATGGCACAGGGATGAGAAGTTTCCTCATTATCCTCATTTGAACAGAAGAGTAGGTGGTGTACTAGTCAGTGGTGCTTTGCACTGGACTGTGACTAAAGAACCCCAGATCGATGATGAATGCTTGATTGTTGCTTTTGATCTCGGAAGTGAGGAATATGGATTTGTGTGCCACAGCCCGATTATTCAGATATGAGTTTTAATATGGCTGTTCAGGTCTTAGAGGGATGCCTTTCAGGACTTCGCTGCAATGGCTTTGATGTTCATTTATGGATGATGAAAGATTATGGAGTGAAGGAATCTTGGACCGAGTTGGTTTCATTTACACAACCAGTTGTGCTTGGGCCTTACATGTATATGTACAATTTTGTTTATTCAAAGAAGGGTGGGAAGAAGTATTGGAACACATGATTGAAGGGCTTCGTTGGTATGACACAAAATGGGAGACGTTCAAGAAAGTTATCATTTGTGGCATACAAGAATTTGAGGATGTGAATATGTGCTTGGGAGCCTGGTTTCTCTCAATGGTGGTAGTGAAAGTGATGGGAAGAAACAAGAAGAGCCAGAGGAGGGTAACAGGTAAAGCTAACATCAAGCCAATTTGCTCTTTTAATTCTACATGTACTGTTGTGTTTATATTGCTTTACCTTGATCACTGTTGACAATAACTCTTATTGATGTGATTTTTTTTTTTTTTTTTTTTTTTTTTTTTTTTTTTTTTTTTGAAACTGAGGTGTCCGGCTTCTACCGCTGGGCTGCGTCCACCGACTAATCCTCAGGGGAGCAATCACAGCATCCCACCGCCGCGGCTCTCCGCTTAAATCCCAAAGTGTCCCAAAGGGGAATCGAACCCGTGACCGTGCACCTAACCCACACAATCACGTCTTTGCCCTTACCACTGGGCCATAATTTTGACAGACATAATTTTGATGATAGACATAATTTTGACAATATTATTGACATGATGAAGCAAATGCATAAATATGAATAATTTTTTCAAAGCTAATGAAAAATATGTAATGTAACACTATATGGTGTCATAGGAATAGAGTGGCATTTGAACATGCCAGTCCTAATCCGGTGGAAACATTAAATTCATGTCGAACCCTAATTACTAATCCCCACTTGTCAGTGCAGAATACTAAGGATAGGTCGAGGCATTCGACAGGTGCTCCACAGGGCTGTCCGAAGCAACATACTTTCCAAGATGGTGCTGCTGTGGAAGCATAAATTGAGCCTTTGACCGCGTTTTGTGTCTGCATGGTTGATGGGGGGGATATTTATGATTTTGTGATCGAATAATGTATTTTTAAAAAATTTCTTTTATTTATAATGAACTGGAGGACCATAAATACAGCCAAGAATTTTTAAGCTGAACTGTGTTTTCTTTCTCTGATCATAAATATTATTTTCTGCTATTTTGCCTTTCTCAATCTATATGACTTTATATATGATTCCTATCTAAAACCTACGATCCATCTTTCTCAATTTATTTTTAGATGAGAATTATTATTAGATATTTAAATTTAATTTTTTGTATATATTTTGGGTGTAATTAATATTTTGGGGATAATTTAGGGATTAAAATAAAGTTTCAAATAAGGTTTCGTTTCAATGCCTAGTCCATAACTTTCGTCATTAAATTATTTTTTTAGTGATAATTTTGGGAGCAAAATGAAAGGTTTAGGCCTCTGTTAATATTAACATTTCGTTCCTTCGGCTATGGACTTCTAGGTCTAGGCCTCTGTTATTACAAAATTCATATCCTTGCTAGTTGTTCTTGCAACTCTTTTATTGTTTGGTACACTTTTACAAACTAATTTCTATTATGTTTCGTATTTGTATTTTGTGAGATCTTTTTTTATAAAATAAGTATGACATATTAGTTTACAGTAACTAAAGATAAATTTTTATGTTTGAATTTGGATAACTTGAGTCAAGTCCCATTTTTTTTTTTTTTTTTCAGTTAAATTTGGGCTCCAGTTCAATTTTGGACAAATTCATCTACGCTTCGGATTGAACCTGGCCAAATTTTCAATCCGCCTGACTTATGACTTGACTGGAAGAGCATCAATTGTGAGGTGTAATGTATATGGGGGGTGTTTGATTCCAGGAATTAGGGAAGACTAAATACTGTTTGGATTTTAAATTTATTAGAGGGGTTGTTTATTGTTTGGTATAACTTTAGTTTGTTAGATATGGAGTCCGGTCGAATTTCATATCTCTCATATAACGGACTAAATAATCCTAGAGAGTGTCATTATTTCTAAGAGATTGGTATCTCAGGAGACTAATACATGAAATGTTTATTTTATCCCCATGCTATTACTTAGTAAACAATTAGAAAATGATAAAATAATTTATTGAACATTTATAAATTATAAATTTAATTTAATTAAAAATAATAAATTAAAAATTATGGCCTTAAAAATTAAATTTTTTAGTGTTGTTAAATTAAAGGATAAAAAATTAAAAATTAAAAATATTTATAAATTAAAATTTTTTTAGTGTTGTTATTACATTTTTCCCTAGTCTTTTGAACATTTATAAATTATACAAATTTAAAATTATATATTAAATAAAAAAATATAAATTATAAATTAAATTAAAATAATAAATTATAAATTCTGGTAGCTTATCAGGATGTTAAGGACGCTTTAGATAAGTGGACTATCCCGTTAGTTGATCCGAAAACAATTTACAAGAAAGGAAAATTTCAATTTTTCAGTAAAACAATCATTAAAACTTTTGAACATGCATCATGCATTCAAAATAATGATGAAATTATCCGATTAATTCATATTAATGATTTTGTTCCGTTTGTTAAAGACTATAAGTACATCCATATAGGATTAGTGCAAATAGCCTTTAAACCTCTAACTCTTCTAGGTCAAAATACCAGTATCCAATGCACACTACGTGATGGTAGATGTCTCAACTGGAGAGCATCACTCATGGGAGCCATAGAAACCAGTCTATCCCATGGACCAGTATATTTCGATGTTTATCCAAACCTAAGCATCTCAATGACAGATGCAAACATATCAGATGTACTTGAACTCCGAGTACTTACTCATGGGTATGAGTATAAACCAGGATCCCCTCCATTTTCTGTTCATTCCAGAATTTATATAAAGGCTTTAACAACTTTAAATCCTTATGTTCGAAAGAAAACTGAAAATGGTAAAACAGTATTAATTGAAACTAATCTGTATAACAGTCAGGTAGCTGTACCTAGACAAATTCCATGGTCAGAAATAACCTTTCCAGAAAGATGGCATATCCCTAATGCTGTGCCTCCACAACCGTTAATCCAACATAATATAGATGATGTTATCCAGACACAAGGAGGAAATGTCTATCTCCAATTCCAGAAACCTATGCTTACCAGAAGCACTTCTTCTAATGCTAGTTTTAGAACCGCTCCTAGAAGCTTGTCTAATAATAGTTTTAGAACTGCTAACCGCAGCTTTTCTAATAACAGTTTTCACTCTCTACCACCATATAGGGTTGATTTACCAGAATCCAGCAGACAATCTGTAGATTCTCTGCAAATACCTGAAAGACCTCCTAGTAGGCCTTCTAGTGATCCTCAGGAGGATCATCTAGATCCTATGGCATCCGAAATACAAGGTATACGATTCTCTCGAAATCGCATACCTCATGGTGTTTATACCACACCAATTCAACCACCAGATAGCCCCACGGCCAGTGATATGAATTTTGAAATCTAATGGATTTCACACCAGATAGTGAAAATAGAAAATTAATAAACCAGGAATTCTATCAGGATAAAAATAAAGAATTTAGAGAATGGTATTTTACCACTCATACTTTAGAAGAATTAAATCAGTATAAAACTCAATTTTACCAACATCTTGAGTTACATCAGACAATAATACCATTTATAGAATGGTTTCAAGCTGAAACTCAACCTAAAGTAACAGTTATTGAAGACCATTATAAGACTTGGACCACTACAGATGGCCAAGCATTAATTCTCTTCATCCGCCTCCTCAGGCTTTAGAATTAGTTCCTAATGGTGAAACCACTAGGCAACCTTTAGTAGCCACTGCCTATGTAGATGCACAAGCTGGACGTTTTGCTAAAAATGAGTTTGCTCAACTCAAAGATTTTAGTTTAACAATCCGACAACATAATTATACTAATCTGATTTGTCAAACAATGAGTAAACAATTAACCAGAATTGAAGACATGGTTTCTACCTTTAGAGATAGAAGCTTAGCTCCACCCGTAGCCGGAATTTCAGCTATTCATCCAGTATCCATTAAACCGCCATTAGAGCTTAGCAATTTTAAGCTCAAAGCTTCTAATACAGAATTTATGGACACCCTTTTACAAAAAATGCAACATCTTAATGTTCGCCTTCCTGAACCGCCCCAGGAATCATCAAGTGGGACTATTAATATGCTTAGATCTGAACCCCAAATTGGTGATGAATTATCACCAGAACAGATAAATGAAATTCAATTGAATTTCCAAGATCCGCCACTCTCCATTAATAAATTACATTCATATAGTTCAGGTAGACCTCACACTCTACCATATACCCGAAACTATTATGCTCGACCCACTCCACCAGATCTTCTTTATGAAGAAACTTACCTTAATGATCAGGGTTGTTACCAGGGTAAAACTATCTATGAATGGAACATAGATGGTGAATCTGAATATGCTATTTTGAAAAAATTACACCAGATGTTAATGTTTGCAACTGTATGTCGTCAATACAGTAACCAGGATCATGCTATTGCTAAATTTATTATCAATGGTTTTACCGGACAACTCAAAGGATGGTGGGATAATATTATTACTTATGCCCAACAACAAGAAATCCTTAATTCAGTCAAAGTTGAAGTAGATCCTACTACCCAACAACCTGTCCAACAGCAAGACGCTGTCTATACACTAATCCAAACCATTATCCTTCATTTTCTTGGCACCAGTAATAGCACGCAGGATCGAAGTCGCGAACTCCTCCAAAATCTGCGTTGTCCATCCCTCACCCATTTTAGATGGTATAAGGATGTTTTCCTCATCAAGGTCATGCAACGCCCTGATGGTAACAGTGAACATTGGAAAGCCAAATTTATCGATGGCCTTCCTCACCTTTTTGCCGAACGCGTTAGGAAAAAACTTCGGGACCGCCATGACCGGATGTCTATTCCTTATGACCAGTATACTTATGGACAACTATGTTCCCTTATAACCGATGAAGGATTAGCTTTGTGTAATGATCTCAAGCTTCATTACCAAATGAAACAACAGAATCTAACCGGAAGAAAAGAATTAGGTGAATTTTGTGATCAATTTGCCTATGAACCGATGATTCAATACCCACAAAAGGCCCGAAGAATATCTCATAGAAAGTCTTCCAAGCCTTACCGAAAATCACATAAAAATAGCCATCCTAAAACCAGTAAGAAGTTTTATTCCAAAAAATCTTCCACCAGTAGACCCACAGGGAAAAGAAAACATAAATCTGAAGTTAAATGTTATAAATGTGGACAAACAGGACATTATGCTAACCGTTGTAAATCAAAAGCTAAGTCTAAAATTAATGAATTAATTTTAGATGAAAAACTTAAAGAACAGATAATAAATATTTTAGAAGCAGAACAGAATTCTTCAAGTGAAGAATCTCCATCTGAAGATGAAATTAATCAGTTATATTCTACATCATCCCCTAGTGATGATGAACCAACAGAAGCCTGTCCTTGTAGTACTAATCAAGAACACATATCCGAAATTAATTACTGGAAATCTATTGTTGAAATGAATGGATTACATTTAGAACCCAGTAGTATTAATGTTTTAACAGATACCCAAAAAGATATGCTTGCTGTAGCAGACCAGATACAAGATCCAGAAATAAAATTAAAATATTTAAAAATGTGTTATGAACACCAACAAACAGTAAAAGAAACACCAAATATACCAGATTATTCATATAGCCTGAAACATGTAGTGGATAGAATTCAGGCAATTCAAACAAAACCAGTGATTGAACAACCAACCACCATTCAAGATTTAAAAATGGAAATTAATATATTAAAAACAGAAGTAAAACATTTACAAACCGCTAGTGCCACAGCTATTAAAGATATTAAATATCTTCATACTCAACTTCCACAAAAACAGAAAGAAGTAGTTCAAGAAACTGAACAAAAACTTGAAACAAAAGATGAGTCTAATCAGTATTTATTACTTGTAAATCAAGTAACTTTTCAGAAATGGTATATAAAAATATCCTTTATGATTAAACCCGATTTTATTATCAAAGATGCTATTGCTTTAGTAGATAGCGGAGCAGACATGAATTGTATCCAAGAAGGTATAGTTCCCACCAGGTATTTTGAAAAAACCACTCAGAGTTTAACCAGTGCAAGTGGTAATTCCATGCAGATCAGGTATAAAATTCCAGAATCATATATCTGTAATAATGATCTCTGTCTTCCAACTTCATTTGTGTTAGTCAGAAATCTTGCCACAAATATCATATTAGGCACACCATTTTTATGTCTTTTAATGCCTATTCAAAAAATTGACTCAACTGGAATTTATTCCCAATTACAGGGACGATCTGTTATTTTTGAATTTATTACTCAACCATATACAAAAGAATTAGACCAAATCCGTGATATGGTTACTTTTAAACAGAATCAGATAAATTTTTTAACTAAAGAAGTTTCTTTCTTAACAACAGAACAAAGGTTACAACAACCGTCTTTACAACAGAAAATTAAATTAATTGAACATGATTTTCAAACTGAAGTATGTGGTACTATTCCTAATGCTTTTTGGAATAGAAAAAAGTATACAGTTACTTTACCATATGAACCTGATTTTGATGAAAAATATATTCCAACTAGAGCTCGCCCTAGTCAAATGAAAAAGGAATATATGGAATTATGCAAAACCGAAATTCAAAGTCTTTTAGACAAGAAATTAATCCGATCTAGCCAATCTCCTTGGAGTTGTACCGCTTTTTATGTTAATAAAAATGCTGAAATTGAAAGAGGAATTCCTCGCCTTGTTATCAATTATAAACCGTTAAATGATAAATTGAAATGGATCCGATATCCTCTTCCGAATAAAAAAGATCTTTTAGATCGTTTACAGGATGCAATCATATTTTCTAAATTTGATTTAAAATCAGGATATTGGCAAATTGAAATTGCTGAACAGGATCGGTATAAGACTGCATTTACAGTACCATTTGGACATTATGAGTGGAATGTAATGCCTTTTGGTCTTAAAAATGCTCCATCTGAATTTCAACATATTATGAATGATATTTTTAATCCATACTCTGAATTTACTCTGTCATATATTGATGATGTATTAATTTATTCCTCATCAATTGAACAGCATATAAAACATCTTAATATTTTTAAGCATGTTATTCACAGAAATGGTTTAGTACTTTCTGCACCCAAGATGCAGCTTTTTCAAACCACTATCAGATATCTTGGACATAATATTTCAAATGGCAGTATTATTCCTATAAACCGCAGTATTGAGTTTGCTTCTAAATTTCCTGATGAAATTAAGGACAAAACTCAATTACAAAGATTCTTAGGAAGTCTTAATTATATCCGAGATTATTATCCTAATGTTGCATCTGATTGCAGTATCTTATTCACCAGACTCCGAAAGAATCCTCCCCCTTGGGGTCCAGAACATACTGCAGCAGTACAAAAAATAAAAGTTAAAGTTAAACAGTTACCGTGTTTACAGTTACCCAATCCCAATTGGCAGAAAATTGTGGAAACTGATGCTTCCAATGAAGGATTTGGTGGTATATTAAAGCAACTTAATCCTAAAACCCAGAAGGAAGAATTATTAAGATTCCATTCTGGACACTGGAATAAAGCTGCTTTAAATTATTCCACTATAAAACAGGAATGTTTAGCCATTGTTAAATGTGTTCTAAAATTCCAGGATGATCTTTTAAATCAGCATTTTATTATCAGAGTAGATTGCTCTGCTGCTAAACAGATTTTCAAAAAAGATGTTAAAAATCTGGCATCTAAACAGATATTTCTTACTTGGCAAAGTTATTTATCCAATTTTGATTTTGATATTGAACATATTAAAGGTGAAAATAACTCTTTGCCTGATTTCTTAACCAGGGAATATCTGCAGAAATCTGCTCTTGAAGAGGAGCATGACCAGTAGAGGATCCGGACGAGGACGTGGTCGTGGTAGAGGTGGTCATACCCCTCGCTATGATCCATCAGAATTTCCTCCTTTAAGAGGACAAACCAGTAATCCTTCTACCAAGGATATTCTGCTTAAAACAGAAGAACCGTATACACCAAACAGTATTACTGAGGAAACAGTCCTCTGGATTGACACTGCTGACGAACAATGGATGACAGATCCGTGGGAGATTAAAAAACGATATCTCACCACCCAACAGTCACCTCCTCATTTTGATCAGTATCGATATATCTATGAACAGATATTAACTGAAACTGGAGCTTGTGAATTCAAACATCATCTCCATGATCCGCATAAATCTACCAGTCCCATTTCATTTAGTAAAATTACTATCCGTAATCTTATGCCCATTGCCACTTGGGGAATTCATCCGCATACATTACGCGACCTTGATCTTCGTAATAAACAGACAAAATACACCTACTGGGATTACTGTGATGCTTTTACCCAGGTGTTTTACTACCAGAATCCTATCCGATCTCATTCTTGGTTTATCCGGGTTTGCCCTGATGTCCTCAAACACGATGTCCCCAACTGGTTCCTCGTGTGGTGGGATAAATTTGGGTTATCTCTTGATATTTTACCAGAAGAAATCCGACTTGCCTTTAATGATTGGCATTATGCCTATGCCAAGGCTTATGCTTATCTTAACAAAAACAGAGATTTGTCTATCAGTAAATCACTAGTACATTTTGCCATCCGATTCAGCATCCCATGGATTTGGAAGTGGGATTTTGCATGTGATTACCAGAATAAGGTTCCCCGCCTTAAACGAATCTTTTTCGTAAAATGGTGGGATAAAGGCATGAATCCAATTATTTCTGAAACAGTAACTAAAATTCAGGAACATGCACAGGCATGTAGAGAAACCGTCAAGCAGCCAACCATTGCTACTCCACCAGCATTATCTAGTAATCCTTTTGTCCAAATTCAGAAGGAATTACGTCAGCAGTATCCTAATCTCTCTGAAAATGAGATAATTATCAAAAGTATGAATTACTTGAAAGAACAATTTCTTCAAACAGTACCATCAGAAGATGACGTCTCCATGAGATCAGGGACTAGTCAGCCCCCATCTGAACCTGAAGCCGATCCAGCCGAACATGTGTTAGCTGGAGAATCACAAGATCCGGATGATGATGAGGAAGGCACTTTCGGTGATTTTTGGGACTCTTTAACCGATGTCCTTACCGACAAACTCAATAAAAGCAGAAAAGGAAAGCGACATGATTAAGTGTCGGTATAACAGGACAAAAGACTTTACAAAAGCAGTCGCCACTTATCCGAAAAGTAGAGATGCTGTCTCCATTATCCAAAAACGTCATCAGTGACATCAGCAGTCAGGATAAGGTGCCATTCGTCGGTCAAATAGCATTGGACACCTGTCCCTTTTAATTATCTTTTTTGTATTATAAAAGGGAAGGCTTCACCCTTGTTGAAGTAGGCTTGAATTTTGAATTCTCTCTTTCTTTTCTTTATTTGTAATAGTTCTCTTCCAACCTTCCTCTTGTAAAATAGTTTACTTCTTCAATAAAAAGTTTTTTATGTATGCCCTCTGTCAATGCTCTTGAACAATATTTATGGTTATTAGAATTTTGGAAAAATCAGAAAAATCATTATCTTAATACACCCGTAGATCATTATACTCAACCGTATATTTCTGCTCGAATAGCAGAGTGTGATCAGCACATTCAAGAAATCCAGGAGCTGATCAACGAACAGGTGGTGGCCTGGGCGACTAGGAGGAATCCTCCTCCTCCGTAAACAGTAAGTATATGAGATCATATATGTTATAATTTGTTTTCTTTATATCTGTATTATGTACATATTTATTCCTGGATTTGTGCTAATGTAAGGTTAATTAAATGTTAAAGTTTGAGGTTAGTGGGACGTCACCCAAGTCGCGTTAGGTTAGGTCAAGTGCAGAATGCTTAAGGACCTTTGATGCCTGTAAATCGTTGACAGATGTGCTAACCAGTTGTCAAGCCAAGACCTTTAGTGAACATTAAGATGTTGCATTTTTTGTAAAAGGGTGTCCATAAATTCTGTATTAGAAGCTTTGAGCTTAAAATTGCTAAGCTCTAATGGCGGTTTAATGGATACGGGATGAATAGCTGAAGTGCCAGCTACGGGTGGAGCTAAGCTTCTATCTCTAAAGGTAGAAACCATGTCTTCAATTCTGGTTAATTGTTTACTCATTGTTTGACAAATCAGATTAGTATAATTATGTTGTCGGATTGTTAAACTAAAATCTTTGAGTTGAGCAAACTCATTTTTAGCAAAACGTCCAGCTTGTGCATCTACATAGGCAGTGGCTACTAAAGGTTGCCTAGTGGTTTCACCATTAGGAACTAATTCTAAAGCCTGAGGAGGTGGATGAAGAGAATTAATGCTTGGCCATCTGTAGTGGTCCAAGTCTTATAATGGTCTTCAATAACTGTTACTTTAGGTTGAGTTTCAGCTTGAAACCATTCTATAAATGGTATTATTGTCTGATGTAACTCAAGATGTTGGTAAAATTGAGTTTTATACTGATTTAATTCTTCTAAAGTATGAGTGGTAAAATACCATTCTCTAAATTCTTTATTTTTATCCTGATAGAATTCCTGGTTTATTAATTTTCTATTTTCACTATCTGGTGTGAAATCCATTAGATTTCAAAATTCATATCACTGGCCGTGGGGCTATCTGGTGGTTGAATTGGTGTGGTATAAACACCATGAGGTATGCGATTTCGAGAGAATCGTATACCTTGTATTTCGGATGCCATAGGATCTAGATGATCCTCCTGAGGATCACTAGAAGGCCTACTAGGAGGTCTTTCAGGTATTTGCAGAGAATCTACAGATTGTCTGCTGGATTCTGGTAAATCAACCCTATATGGTGGTAGAGAGTGAAAACTGTTATTAGAAAAGCTGCGGTTAGCAGTTCTAAAACTATTATTAGACAAGCTTCTAGGAGCGGTTCTAAAACTAGCATTAGAAGAAGTGCTTCTGGTAAGCATAGGTTTCTGGAATTGGAGATAGACATTTCCTCCTTGTGTCTGGATAACATCATCTATATTATGTTGGATTAACGGTTGTGGAGGCACAGCATTAGGGATATGCCATCTTTCTGGAAAGGTTATTTCTGACCATGGAATTTGTCTAGGTACAGCTACCTGACTGTTATACAGATTAGTTTCAATTAATACTGTTTTACCATTTTCAGTTTTCTTTCGAACATAAGGATTTAAAGTTGTTAAAGCCTTTATATAAATTCTGGAATGAACAGAAAATGGAGGGGATCCTGGTTTATACTCATACCCATGAGTAAGTACTCGGAGTTCAAGTACATCTGATATGTTTGCATCTGTCATTGAGATGCTTAGGTTTGGATAAACATCGAAATATACTGGTCCATGGGATAGACTGGTTTCTATGGCTCCCATGAGTGATGCTCTCCAGTTGAGACATCTACCATCACGTAGTGTGCATTGGATACTGGTATTTTGACCTAGAAGAGTTAGAGGTTTAAAGGCTATTTGCACTAATCCTATATGGATGTACTTATAGTCTTTAACAAACGGAACAAAATCATTAATATGAATTAATCGGATAATTTCATCATTATTTTGAATGCATGATGCATGTTCAAAAGTTTTAATGATTGTTTTACTGAAAAATTGAAATTTCCTTTCTTGTAAATTGTTTTCGGATCAACTAACGGGATAGTCCACTTATCTAAAGCGTCCTTAACATCCTGATAAGCTACCATTTCAGCTGCTTCGGCTAAAGAGGATACTGTATTTCCTACAGAAGTTACGGATTCATTTTCTGGTATAGATACTGTATTCTCTTGGTCATGGTTGTATAGTGATCATATATGCATAATTTAGTTAATTTATAAATGTATTATGTAAATACTTAAACTTGGCTCTGATACCAATAAAGGTGCTCACTAAAGGTCTTGGCTTGACAAATGGTTAGCACGTCTGTCAACGATTTACAGGCATCAACGGTCCTTAAGCATTCTGCACTTGACCTAACCTAACGCGACTTGGGTGACGTCCCACTAACCTCAAACTTTAACATTTAATTAACCTTACATTAGCACAAATCCAGGAATAAATATGTACATAATACAGATATAAAGAAAACAAATTATAACATATATGATCTCATATACTTACTGTTTACGGAGGAGGAGGATTCCTCCTAGCCGCCCAGGCCACCACCTGTTCGTTGATCAGCTCCTGGATTTCTTGAATGCGCTGATCACACTCTGCTATTCGAGCAGAAATATACGGTTGAGTATAATAATCTACGGGTGTATTAAGATAATGATTTTTCTGATTTTTCCAAAATTCTAATAACCATAAATATTGTTCAAGAGCATTGACAGAGGGCATACATAAAAAACTTTTTATTGAAGAAGTAAACTATTTTACAAGAGGGAGGTTGGAAGAAAACTATTACAAATAAAGAAAAGAAAGAGAGAATTCAAAATTCAAGCCTGCCTCAACAAGGGTGAAGCCTTCCCTTTTATAATACAAAAAAGATAATAAAAAGGGACAGGTGTCCAATTGCCATTTGACCGACGAATGGCACCTTATCCTGACTGCTGATGTCACTGATGACGTTTTTGGATAATGGAGACAGCATCTCTACTTTCCGGATAAGTGGCGACTGCTTTTGTAAAGTCTTTTGTCCTGTTATACCGACACTTAATCATGTCGCTTTCCTTTTCTGCTTTTATTGAGTTTGTCGGTAAGGACATCGGTTAAAGAGTCCCAAAAATCACCGAAAGTGCCTTCCTCATCATCATCCGGATCTTGTGATTCTCCAGCTAACACGTGTTCGGCTGGATCGGCTTCAGGTTCAGATGGGGGCTGACTAGACCCTGATCTCATGGAGACGTCATCTTCTGGTGGTACTGTTTGAAGAAATTGTTCTTTCAGGTAATTCATACTTTTGATAATTATCTCATTTTCAGAGAGATTAGGATACTGCTGACGTAATTCCTTCTGAATTTGGACAAAAGGATTACTAGATAATGCTGGTGGAGTAGCAATGGTTGGCTGCTTGACGGTTTCTCTACATGCCTGTGCATGTTCCTGAATTTTAGTTACTGTTTCAGAAATAATTGGATTCATGCCTTTATCCCACCATTTTACGAAAAAGATTCGTTTAAGGCGGGGAACCTTATTCTGGTAATCACATGCAAAATCCCACTTCCAAATCCATGGGATGCTGAATCGGATGGCAAAATGTACTAGTGATTTACTGATAGACAAATCTCTGTTTTTGTTAAGATAAGCATAAGCCTTGGCATAGGCATAATGCCAATCATTAAAGGCAAGTCGGATTTCTTCTGGTAAAATATCAAGAGATAACCCAAATTTATCCCACCACACGAGGAACCAGTTGGGGACATCGTGTTTGAGGACATCAGGGCAAACCCGGATAAACCAAGAATGAGATCGGATAGGATTCTGGTAGTAAAACACCTGGGTAAAAGCATCACAGTAATCCCAGTAGGTGTATTTTGTCTGTTTATTACGAAGATCAAGGTCGCGTAATGTATGCGGATGAATCCCCAAGTGGCAATGGGCATAAGATTACGGATAGTAATTTTACTAAATGAAATGGGACTGGTAGATTTATGCGGATCATGGAGATGATGTTTGAATTCACAAGCTCCAGTTTCAGTTAATATCTGTTCATAGATATATCGATACTGATCAAAATGAGGAGGTGACTGTTGGGTGGTGAGATATCGTTTTTTAATCTCCCACGGATCTGTCATCCATTGTTCGTCAGCAGTGTCAATCCAGAGGACTGTTTCCTCAGTAATACTGTTTGGTGTATACGGTTCTTCTGTTTTAAGCAGAATATCCTTGGTAGAAATTACTGGTTTGTCCTCTTAAAGGAGGAAATTCTGATGGATCATAGCGAGGGGTATGACCACCTCTACCACGACCACGTCCTCGTCCGGATCCTCTACTGGTCATGCTCCTCTTCAAGAGCAGATTTCTGCAGATATTCCCTGGTTAAGAAATCAGGCAAAGAGTTATTTTCACCTTTAATATGTTCAATATCAAAATCAAAATTGGATAAATAACTTTGCCAAGTAAGAAATATCTGTTTAGATGCCAGATTTTTAACATCTTTTTTGAAAATCTGTTTAGCAGCAGAGCAATCTACTCTGATAATAAAATGCTGATTTAAAAGATCATCCTGAATTTTAGAACACATTTAACAATGGCTAAACATTCCTGTTTTATAGTGGAATAATTTAAAGCAGCTTTATTCCAATGTCCAGAATGGAATCTTAATAATTCTTCCTTCTGGGTTTTAGGATTAAGTTGCTTTAATATACCACCAAATCCTTCATTGGAAGCATCAGTTTCCACAATTTTCTGCCAATTGGGATTAGGTAACTGTAAACACGGTAACTGTTTAACTTTAACTTTTATTTTTTGTACTGCTGCAGTATGTTCTGGACCCCAAGGGGGAGGATTCTTTCGAAGTCTGGTGAATAAGATACTGCAATCAGATGCAACATTAGGATAATAATCACGGATATAATTAAGACTTCCTAAGAATCTTTGTAATTGAGTTTTGTCCTTAATTTCATCAGGAAATTTAGAAGCAAACTCAATACTGCGGTTTATAGGAATAATACTGCCATTTGAAATATTATGTCCAAGATATCTGATAGTGGTTTGAAAAAGCTGCATTTTGGGTGCAGAAAGTACTAAACCATTTCTGTGAATAACATGCTTAAAAATATTAAGATGTTTTATATGCTGTTCAATTGATGAGGAATAAATTAATACATCATCAATATATGACAGAGTAAATTCAGAGTATGGATTAAAAATATCATTCATAATATGTTGAAATTCAGATGGAGCATTTTTAAGACCAAAAGGCATTACATTCCACTCATAATGTCCAAATGGTACTGTAAATGCAGTCTTATACCGATCCTGTTCAGCAATTTCAATTTGCCAATATCCTGATTTTAAATCAAATTTAGAAAATATGATTGCATCCTGTAAACGATCTAAAAGATCTTTTTTATTCGGAAGAGGATATCGGATCCATTTCAATTTATCATTTAACGGTTTATAATTGATAACAAGGCGAGGAATTCCTCTTTCAATTTCAGCATTTTTATTAACATAAAAAGCGGTACAACTCCAAGGAGATTGGCTAGATCGGATTAATTTCTTGTCTAAAAGACTTTGAATTTCGGTTTTGCATAATTCCATATATTCCTTTTTCATTTGACTAGGGCGAGCTCTAGTTGGAATATATTTTTCATCAAAATCAGGTTCATATGGTAAAGTAACTGTATACTTTTTTCTATTCCAAAAAGCATTAGGAATAGTACCACATACTTCAGTTTGAAAATCATGTTCAATTAATTTAATTTTCTGTTGTAAAGACGGTTGTTGTAACCTTTGTTCTGTTGTTAAGAAAGAAACTTCTTTAGTTAAAAAATTTATCTGATTCTGTTTAAAAGTAACCATATCACGGATTTGGTCTAATTCTTTTGTATATGGTTGAGTAATAAATTCAAAAATAACAGATCGTCCCTGTAATTGGGAATAAATTCCAGTTGAGTCAATTTTTTGAATAGGCATTAAAAGACATAAAAATGGTGTGCCTAATATGATATTTGTGGCAAGATTTCTGACTAACACAAATGAAGTTGGAAGACAGAGATCATTATTACAGATATATGATTCTGGAATTTTATACCTGATCTGCATGGAATTACCACTTGCACTGGTTAAACTCTGAGTGGTTTTTTCAAAATACCTGGTGGGAACTATACCTTCTTGGATACAATTCATGTCTGCTCCGCTATCTACTAAAGCAATAGCATCTTTGATAATAAAATCGGGTTTAATCATAAAGGATATTTTTATATACCATTTCTGAAAAGTTACTTGATTTACAAGTAATAAATACTGATTAGACTCATCTTTTGTTTCAAGTTTTTGTTCAGTTTCTTGAACTACTTCTTTCTGTTTTTGTGGAAGTTGAGTATGAAGATATTTAATATCTTTAATAGCTGTGGCACTAGCGGTTTGTAAATGTTTTACTTCTGTTTTTAATATATTAATTTCCATTTTTAAATCTTGAATGGTGGTTGGTTGTTCAATCACTGGTTTTGTTTGAATTGCCTGAATTCTATCCACTACATGTTTCAGGCTATATGAATAATCTGGTATATTTGGTGTTTCTTTTACTGTTTGTTGGTGTTCATAACACATTTTTAAATATTTTAATTTTATTTCTGGATCTTGTATCTGGTCTGCTACAGCAAGCATATCTTTTTGGGTATCTGTTAAAACATTAATACTACTGGGTTCTAAATGTAATCCATTCATTTCAACAATAGATTTCCAGTAATTAATTTCGGATATGTGTTCTTGATTAGTACTACAAGGACAGGCTTCTGTTGGTTCATCATCACTAGGGGATGATGTAGAATATAACTGATTAATTTCATCTTCAGATGGAGATTCTTCACTTGAAGAATTCTGTTCTGCTTCTAAAATATTAATTATCTGTTCTTTAAGTTTTTCATCTAAAATTAATTCATTAATTTTAGACTTAGCTTTTGATTTACAACGATTAGCATAATGTCCTGTTTGTCCACATTTATAACATTTAACTTCAGATTTATGTTTTCTTTTCCCTGTGGGTCTACTGGTGGAAGATTTTTTGGAATAAAACTTCTTACTGGTTTTAGGATGGCTATTTTTATGTGATTTTCGGTAAGGCTTGGAAGACTTTCTATGAGATATTCTTCGGGCCTTTTGTGGGTATTGAATCATCGGTTCATAGGCAAATTGATCACAAAATTCACCTAATTCTTTTCTTCCTGTTAGATTCTGTTGTTTCATTTGGTAATGAAGCTTGAGATCATTACACAAAGCTAATCCTTCATCGGTTATAAGGGAACATAGTTGTCCATAAGTATACTGGTCATAAGGAATAGACATCCGGTCATGGCGGTCCCGAAGTTTTGTCCTAACGCGTTCGGCAAAAAGGTGAGGAAGGCCATCGATAAATTTGGCTTTCCAATGTTCACTGTTACCATCAGGGCGTTGCATGACTTTGATGAGGAAAACATCCTTATACCATCTAAAATGGGTTAGGGATGGACAACGCAGATTTTGGAGAAGTTCGCGACTTCGATCCTGCGTGCTATTACTGGTGCCAAGAAAATGAAGGATAATGGTTTGGATTAGTGTATAGACAGCGTCTTGCTGTTGGACAGGTTGTTGGGTAGTAGGATCTACTTCAACTTTGACGGAATTAAGGATTTCTTGTTGTTGGGTATAAGTAATAATATTATCCCACCATCCTTTGAGTTGTCCGGTAAAACCATTGATAATAAATTTAGCAATAGCATGATCCTGGTTACTGTATTGACGACATACAGTTGCAAACATTAACATCTGGTGTAATTTTTTCAAAATAGCATATTCAGATTCACCATCTATGTTCCATTCATAGATAGTTTTACCCTGGTAACAACCCTGATCATTAAGGTAAGTTTCTTCATAAAGAAGATCTGGTGGAGTGGGTCGAGCATAATAGTTTCGGGTATATGGTAGAGTGTGAGGTCTACCTGAACTATATGAATGTAATTTATTAATGGAGAGTGGCGGATCCTGGAAATTCAATTGAATTTCATTTATCTGTTCTGGTGATAATTCATCACCAATTTGGGGTTCAGATCTAAGCATATTAATAGTCCCACTTGATGATTCCTGGGGCGGTTCAGGAAGGCGAACATTAAGATGTTGCATTTTTTGTAAAAGGGTGTCCATAAATTCTGTATTAGAAGCTTTGAGCTTAAAATTGCTAAGCTCTAATGGCGGTTTAATGGATACGGGATGAATAGCTGAAGTGCCAGCTACGGGTGGAGCTAAGCTTCTATCTCTAAAGGTAGAAACCATGTCTTCAATTCTGGTTAATTGTTTACTCATTGTTTGACAAATCAGATTAGTATAATTATGTTGTCGGATTGTTAAACTAAAATCTTTGAGTTGAGCAAACTCATTTTTAGCAAAACGTCCAGCTTGTGCATCTACATAGGCAGTGGCTACTAAAGGTTGCCTAGTGGTTTCACCATTAGGAACTAATTCTAAAGCCTGAGGAGGTGGATGAAGAGAATTAATGGCTTGGCCATCTGTAGTGGTCCAAGTCTTATAATGGTCTTCAATAACTGTTACTTTAGGTTGAGTTTCAGCTTGAAACCATTCTATAAATGGTATTATTGTCTGATGTAACTCAAGATGGTGGTAAAATTGAGTTTTATACTGATTTAATTCTTCTAAAGTATGAGTGGTAAAATACCATTCTCTAAATTCTTTATTTTTATCCTGATAGAATTCCTGGTTTATTAATTTTCTATTTTCACTATCTGGTGTGAAATCCATTAGATTTCAAAATTCATATCACTGGCCGTGGGGCTATCTGGTGGTTGAATTGGTGTGGTATAAACACCATGAGGTATGCGATTTCGAGAGAATCGTATACCTTGTATTTCGGATGCCATAGGATCTAGATGATCCTCCTGAGGATCACTAGAAGGCCTACTAGGAGGTCTTTCAGGTATTTGCAGAGAATCTACAGATTGTCTGCTGGATTCTGGTAAATCAACCCTATATGGTGGTAGAGAGTGAAAACTGTTATTAGAAAAGCTACGGTTAGCAGTTCTAAAACTATTATTAGACAAGCTTCTAGGAGCGGTTCTAAAACTATCATTAGAAGAAGTGCTTCTGGTAAGCATAGGTTTCTGGAATTGGAGATAGACATTTCCTCCTTGTGTCTGGATAACATCATCTATATTATGTTGGATTAACGGTTGTGGAGGCACAGCATTAGGGATATGCCATCTTTCTGGAAAGGTTATTTCTGACCATGGAATTTGTCTAGGTACAGCTACCTGACTGTTATACAGATTAGTTTCAATTAATACTGTTTTACCATTTTCAGTTTTCTTTCGAACATAAGGATTTAAAGTTTTAATGATTGTTTTACTGAAAAATTGAAATTTTCCTTTCTTGTAAATTGTTTTCGGATCAACTAACGGGATAGTCCACTTATCTAAAGCGTCCTTAACATCCTGATAAGCTACCATTTCAGCTGCTTCGGCTAAAGAGGATACTGTATTTCCTACAGAAGTTACGGATTCATTTTCTGGTATAGATACTGTATTCTCTTGGTCTGTCATGATTGTATAGTGATCATATATGCATAATTTAGTTAATTTATAAATGTATTATGTAAATACTTAAACTTGGCTCTGATACCAATAAAGGTGCTCACTAAAGGTCTTGGCTTGACAACTGGTTAGCACATCTGTCAACGATTTACAGGCATCAAAGGTCCTTAAGCATTCTGCACTTGACCTAACCTAACGCGACTTGGGTGACGTCCCACTAACCTCAAACTTTAACATTTAATTAACCTTACATTAGCACAAATCCAGGAATAAATATGTACATAATACAGATATAAAGAAAACAAATTATAACATATATGATCTCATATACTTACTGTTTACGGAGGAGGAGGATTCCTCCTAGTCGCCCAGGCCACCACCTGTTCGTTGATCAGCTCCTGGATTTCTTGAATGTGCTGATCACACTCTGCTATTCGAGCAGAAATATACGGTTGAGTATAATGATCTACGGGTGTATTAAGATAATGATTTTTCTGATTTTTCCAAAATTCTAATAACCATAAATATTGTTCAAGAGCATTGACAGAGGGCATACATAAAAACTTTTTATTGAAGAAGTAAACTATTTTACAAGAGGAAGGTTGGAAGAGAACTATTACAAATAAAGAAAAGAAAGAGAGAATTCAAAATTCAAGCCTACTTCAACAAGGGTGAAGCCTTCCCTTTTATAATACAAAAAAGATAATTAAAAGGGACAGGTGTCCAAATGCTATTTGACCGACGAATGGCACCTTATCCTGACTGCTGATGTCACTGATGACGTTTTTGGATAATGGAGACAGCATCTCTACTTTTCGGATAAGTGGCGACTGCTTTTGTAAAGTCTTTTGTCCTGTTATACCGACACTTAATCATGTCGCTTTCCTTTTCTGCTTTTATTGAGTTTGTCGGTAAGGACATCGGTTAAAGAGTCCCAAAAATCACCGAAAGTGCCTTCCTTATCATCATCCGGATCTTGTGATTCTCCAGCTAACACATGTTCGGCTGGATCGGCTTCAGGTTCAGATGGGGGCTGACTAGTCCCTGATCTCATGGATACGTCATCTTCTGATGGTACTGTTTGAAGAAATTGTTCTTTCAAGTAATTCATACTTTTGATAATTATCTCATTTTCAGAGAGATTAGGATACTGCTGACGTAATTCCTTCTGAATTTGGACAAAAGGATTACTAGATAATGCTGGTGGAGTAGCAATGGTTGGCTGCTTGACGGTTTCTCTACATGCCTGTGCATGTTCCTGAATTTTAGTTACTGTTTCAGAAATAATTGGATTCATGCCTTTATCCCACCATTTTACGAAAAAGATTCGTTTAAGGCGGGGAACCTTATTCTGGTAATCACATGCAAAATCCCACTTCCAAATCCATGGGATGCTGAATCGGATGGCAAAATGTACTAGTGATTTACTGATAGGCAAATCTCTGTTTTTGTTAAGATAAGCATAAGCCTTGGCATAGGCATAATGCCAATCATTAAAGGCAAGTCGGATTTCTTCTGGTAAAATATCAAGAGATAACCCAAATTTATCCCACCACACGAGGAACCAGTTGGGGACATCGTGTTTGAGGACATCAGGGCAAACCCGGATAAACCAAGAATGAGATCGGATAGGATTCTGGTAGTAAAACACCTGGGTAAATGCATCACAGTAATCCCAGTAGGTGTATTTTGTCTGTTTATTACGAAGATCAAGGTCGCGTAATGTATGCGGATGAATGCCCCAAGTGGCAATGGGCATAAGATTACGGATAGTAATTTTACTAAATGAAATGGGACTGGTAGATTTATGCGGATCATGGAGATGATGTTTGAATTCACAAGCTCCAGTTTCAATTAATATCTGTTCATAGATATATCGATACTGATCAAAATGAGGAGGTGACTGTTGGGTGGTGAGATATCGTTTTTTAATCTCCCACGGATCTGTCATCCATTGTTCGTCAGCAGTGTCAATCCAGAGGACTGTTTCCTCAGTAATACTGTTTGGTGTATACGGTTCTTCTGTTTTAAGCAGAATATCCTTGGTAGAAAGATTACTGGTTTGTCCTCTTAAAGGAGGAAATTCTGATGGATCATAGCGAGGGGTATGACCGCCTCTACCACGACCACGTCCTCGTCCGGATCCTCTACTGGTCATGCTCCTCTTCAAGAGCAGATTTCTGCAGATATTCCCTGGTTAAGAAATCAGGCAAAGAGTTATTTTCACCTTTAATATGTTCAATATCAAAATCAAAATTGGATAAATAACTTTGCCAAGTAAGAAATATCTGTTTAGATGCCAGATTTTTAACATCTTTTTTGAAAATCTGTTTAGCAGCAGAGCAATCTATAAAGGCTTTAACAACTTTAAATCCTTATGTTCGAAAGAAAACTGAAAATGGTAAAACAGTATTAATTGAAACTAATCTGTATAACAGTCAGGTAGCTGTACCTAGACAAATTCCATGGTCAGAAATAACCTTTCCAGAAAGATGGCATATCCCTAATGCTGTGCCTCCACAACCGTTAATCCAACATAATATAGATGATGTTATCCAGACACAAGGAGGAAATGTCTATCTCCAATTCCAGAAACCTATGCTTACCAGAAGCACTTCTTCTAATGATAGTTTTAGAACCGCTCCTAGAAGCTTGTCTAATAATAGTTTTAGAACTGCTAACCGTAGCTTTTCTAATAACAGTTTTCACTCTCTACCACCATATAGGGTTGATTTACCAGAATCCAGCAGACAATCTGTAGATTCTCTGCAAATACCTGAAAGACCTCCTAGTAGGCCTTCTAGTGATCCTCAGGAGGATCATCTAGATCCTATGGCATCCGAAATACAAGGTATACGATTCTCTCGAAATCGCATACCTCATGGTGTTTATACCACACCAATTCAACCACCAGATAGCCCCACGGCCAGTGATATGAATTTTGAAATCTAATGGATTTCACACCAGATAGTGAAAATAGAAAATTAATAAACCAGGAATTCTATCAGGATAAAAATAAAGAATTTAGAGAATGGTATTTTACCACTCATACTTTAGAAGAATTAAATCAGTATAAAACTCAATTTTACCACCATCTTGAGTTACATCAGACAATAATACCATTTATAGAATGGTTTCAAGCTGAAACTCAACCTAAAGTAACAGTTATTGAAGACCATTATAAGACTTGGACCACTACAGATGGCCAAGCCATTAATTCTCTTCATCCACCTCCTCAGGCTTTAGAATTAGTTCCTAATGGTGAAACCACTAGGCAACCTTTAGTAGCCACTGCCTATGTAGATGCACAAGCTGGACGTTTTGCTAAAAATGAGTTTGCTCAACTCAAAGATTTTAGTTTAACAATCCGACAACATAATTATACTAATCTGATTTGTCAAACAATGAGTAAACAATTAACCAGAATTGAAGACATGGTTTCTACCTTTAGAGATAGAAGCTTAGCTCCACCCGTAGCCGGAATTTCAGCTATTCATCCAGTATCCATTAAACCGCCATTAGAGCTTAGCAATTTTAAGCTCAAAGCTTCTAATACAGAATTTATGGACACCCTTTTACAAAAAATGCAACATCTTAATGTTCGCCTTCCTGAACCGCCCCAGGAATCATCAAGTGGGACTATTAATATGCTTAGATCTGAACCCCAAATTGGTGATGAATTATCACCAGAACAGATAAATGAAATTCAATTGAATTTCCAAGATCCGCCACTCTCCATTAATAAATTACATTCATATAGTTCAGGTAGACCTCACACTCTACCATATACCCGAAACTATTATGCTCGACCCACTCCACCAGATCTTCTTTATGAAGAAACTTACCTTAATGATCAGGGTTGTTACCAGGGTAAAACTATCTATGAATGGAACATAGATGGTGAATCTGAATATGCTATTTTGAAAAAATTACACCAGATGTTAATGTTTGCAACTGTATGTCGTCAATACAGTAACCAGGATCATGCTATTGCTAAATTTATTATCAATGGTTTTACCGGACAACTCAAAGGATGGTGGGATAATATTATTACTTATACCCAACAACAAGAAATCCTTAATTCCGTCAAAGTTGAAGTAGATCCTACTACCCAACAACCTGTCCAACAGCAAGACGCTGTCTATACACTAATCCAAACCATTATCCTTCATTTTCTTGGCACCAGTAATAGCACGCAGGATCGAAGTCGCGAACTTCTCCAAAATCTGCGTTGTCCATCCCTAACCCATTTTAGATGGTATAAGGATGTTTTCCTCATCAAGTCATGCAACGCCCTGATGGTAACAGTGAACATTGGAAAGCCAAATTTATCGATGGCCTTCCTCACCTTTTTGCCGAACGCGTTAGGAAAAAACTTCGGGACCGCCATGACCGGATGTCTATTCCTTATGACCAGTATACTTATGGACAACTATGTTCCCTTATAACCGATGAAGGATTAGCTTTGTGTAATGATCTCAAGCTTCATTACCAAATGAAACAACAGAATCTAACCGGAAGAAAAGAATTAGGTGAATTTTGTGATCAATTTGCCTATGAACCGATGATTCAATACCCACAAAAGGCCCGAAGAATATCTCATAGAAAGTCTTCCAAGCCTTACCGAAAATCACATAAAAATAGCCATCCTAAAACCAGTAAGAAGTTTTATTCCAAAAAACCTTCCACCAGTAGACCCACAGGGAAAAGAAAAAATAAATCTGAAGTTAAATGTTATAAATGTGGACAAACAGGACATTATGCTAATCGTTGTAAATCAAAAGCTAAGTCTAAAATTAATGAATTAATTTTAGATGAAAAACTTAAAGAACAGATAATTAATATTTTAGAAGCAGAACAGAATTCTTCAAGTGAAGAATCTCCATCTGAAGATGAAATTAATCAGTTATATTCTACATCATCCCCTAGTGATGATGAACCAACAGAAGCCTGTCCTTGTAGTACTAATCAAGAACACATATCCGAAATTAATTACTGGAAATCTATTGTTGAAATGAATGGATTACATTTAGAACCCAGTAGTATTAATGTTTTAACAGATACCCAAAAAGATATGCTTGCTGTAGCAGACCAGATACAAGATCCAGAAATAAAATTAAAATATTTAAAAATGTGTTATGAACACCAACAAACAGTAAAAGAAACACCAAATATACCAGATTATTCATATAGCCTGAAACATGTAGTGGATAGAATTCAGGCAATTCAAACAAAACCAGTGATTGAACAACCAACCACCATTCAAGATTTAAAAATGGAAATTAATATATTAAAAACAGAAGTAAAACATTTACAAACCGCTAGTGCCACAGCTATTAAAGATATTAAATATCTTCATACTCAACTTCCACAAAAACAGAAAGAAGTAGTTCAAGAAACTGAACAAAAACTTGAAACAAAAGATGAGTCTAATCAGTATTTATTACTTGTAAATCAAGTAACTTTTCAGAAATGGTATATAAAAATATCCTTTATGATTAAACCCGATTTTATTATCAAAGATGCTATTGCTTTAGTAGATAGCGGAGCAGACATGAATTGTATCCAAGAAGGTATAGTTCCCACCAGGTATTTTGAAAAACCACTCAGAGTTTAACCAGTGCAAGTGGTAATTCCATGCAGATCAGGTATAAAATTCCAGAATCATATATCTGTAATAATGATCTCTGTCTTCCAACTTCATTTGTGTTAGTCAGAAATCTTGCCACAAATATCATATTAGGCACACCATTTTTATGTCTTTTAATGCCTATTCAAAAAATTGACTCAACTGGAATTTATTCCCAATTACAGGGACGATCTGTTATTTTTGAATTTATTACTCAACCATATACAAAAGAATTAGACCAAATCCGTGATATGGTTACTTTTAAACAGAATCAGATAAATTTTTTAACTAAAGAAGTTTCTTTCTTAACAACAAACAAAGGTTACAACAACCGTCTTTACAACAGAAAATTAAATTAATTGAACATGATTTTCAAACTGAAGTATGTGGTACTATTCCTAATGCTTTTTGGAATAGAAAAAAGTATACAGTTACTTTACCATATGAACCTGATTTTGATGAAAAATATATTCCAACTAGAGCTCGCCCTAGTCAAATGAAAAAGGAATATATGGAATTATGCAAAACCGAAATTCAAAGTCTTTTAGACAAGAAATTAATCCGATCTAGCCAATCTCCTTGGAGTTGTACCGCTTTTTATGTTAATAAAAATGCTGAAATTGAAAGAGGAATTCCTCGCCTTGTTATCAATTATAAACCGTTAAATGATAAATTGAAATGGATCCGATATCCTCTTCCGAATAAAAAAGATCTTTTAGATCGTTTACAGGATGCAATCATATTTTCTAAATTTGATTTAAAATCAGGATATTGGCAAATTGAAATTGCTGAACAGGATCGGTATAAGACTGCATTTACAGTACCATTTGGACATTATGAGTGGAATGTAATGCCTTTTGGTCTTAAAAATGCTCCATCTGAATTTCAACATATTATGAATGATATTTTTAATCCATACTCTGAATTTACTCTGTCATATATTGATGATGTATTAATTTATTCCTCATCAATTGAACAGCATATAAAACATCTTAATATTTTTAAGCATGTTATTCACAGAAATGGTTTAGTACTTTCTGCACCCAAGATGCAGCTTTTTCAAACCACTATCAGATATCTTGGACATAATATTTCAAATGGCAGTATTATTCCTATAAACCGCAGTATTGAGTTTGCTTCTAAATTTCCTGATGAAATTAAGGACAAAACTCAATTACAAAGATTCTTAGGAAGTCTTAATTATATCCGTGATTATTATCCTAATGTTGCATCTGATTGCAGTATCTTATTCACCAGACTTCGAAAGAATCCTCCCCCTTGGGGTCCAGAACATACTGCAGCAGTACAAAAAATAAAAGTTAAAGTTAAACAGTTACCGTGTTTACAGTTACCTAATCCCAATTGGCAGAAAATTGTGGAAACTGATGCTTCCAATGAAGGATTTGGTGGTATATTAAAGCAACTTAATCCTAAAACCCAGAAGGAAGAATTATTAAGATTCCATTCTGGACACTGGAATAAAGCTGCTTTAAATTATTCCACTATTAAACAGGAATGTTTAGCCATTGTTAAATGTGTTCTAAAATTCCAGGATGATCTTTTAAATCAGTATTTTATTATCAGAGTAGATTGCTCTGCTGCTAAACAGATTTTCAAAAAAGATGTTAAAAATCTGGCATCTAAACAGATATTTCTTACTTGGCAAAGTTATTTATCCAATTTTGATTTTGATATTGACCATATTAAAGGTGAAAATAACTCTTTGCCTGATTTCTTAACCAGGGAATATCTGCAGAAATCTGCTCTTGAAGAGGAGCATGACCAGTAGAGGATCCGGACGAGGACGTGGTCGTGGTAGAGGTGGTCATACCCCTCGCTATGATCCATCAGAATTTCCTCCTTTAAGAGGACAAACCAGTAATCTTTCTACCAAGGATATTCTGCTTAAAACAGAAGAACCGTATACACCAAACAGTATTACTGAGGAAACAGTCCTCTGGATTGACACTGCTGACGAACAATGGATGACAGATCCGTGGGAGATTAAAAAACGATATCTCACCACCCAACAGTCACCTCCTCATTTTGATCAGTATCGATATATCTATGAACAGATATTAACTGAAACTGGAGCTTGTGAATTCAAACATCATCTCCATGATCCGCATAAATCTACCAGTCCCATTTCATTTAGTAAAATTACTATCCGTAATCTTATGCCCATTGCCACTTGGGGAATTCATCCGCATACATTACGCGACCTTGATCTTCGTAATAAACAGACAAAATACACCTACTGGGATTACTGTGATGCTTTTACCCAGGTGTTTTACTACCAGAATCCTATCCGATCTCATTCTTGGTTTATCCGGGTTTGCCCTGATGTCCTCAAACACGATGTCCCCAACTGGTTCCTCGTGTGGTGGGATAAATTTGGGTTATCTCTTGATATCCTACCAGAAGAAATCCGACTTGCTTTTAATGATTGGCATTATGCCTATGCCAAGGCTTATGCTTATCTTAACAAAAACAGAGATTTGTCTATCAGTAAATCACTAGTACATTTTGCCATCCGATTCAGCATCCCATGGATTTGGAAGTGGGATTTTGCATGTGATTACCAGAATAAGGTCCCCCGCCTTAAACGAATCTTTTTCGTAAAATGGTGGGATAAAGGCATGAATCCAATTATTTCTGAAACAGTAACTAAAATTCAGGAACATGCACAGGCATGTAGAGAAACCGTCAAGCAGCCAACCATTGCTACTCCACCAGCATTATCTAGTAATCCTTTTGTCCAAATTCAGAAGGAATTACGTCAGCAGTATCCTAATCTCTCTGAAAATGAGATAATTATCAAAAGTATGAATTACTTGAAAGAACAATTTCTTCAAACAGTACCATCAGAAGATGACGTATCCATGAGATCAGGGACTAGTCAGCCCCCATCTGAACCTGAAGCCGATCCAGCCGAACATGTGTTAGCTGGAGAATCACAAGATCCGGATGATGATGAGGAAGGCACTTTCGGTGATTTTTGGGACTCTTTAACCGATGTCCTTACCGACAAACTCAATAAAAGCAGAAAAGGAAAGCGACATGATTAAGTGTCGGTATAACAGGACAAAAGACTTTACAAAAGCAGTCGCCACTTATCCGAAAAGTAGAGATGCTGTCTCCATTATCCAAAAACGTCATCAGTGACATCAGCAGTCAGGATAAGGTGCCATTCGTCGGTCAAATAGCATTTGGACACCTGTCCCTTTTAATTATCTTTTTTGTATTATAAAAGGGAAGGCTTCACCCTTGTTGAAGTAGGCTTGAATTTTGAATTCTCTCTTTCTTTTCTTTATTTGTAATAGTTCTCTTCCAACCTTCCTCTTGTAAAATAGTTTACTTCTTCAATAAAAAGTTTTTTATGTATGCCCTCTGTCAATGCTCTTGAACAATATTTATGGTTATTAGAATTTTGGAAAAATCAGAAAAACAAACAGAGAAAACAAACATAAGATACAAATCCAGTCCAACCAAATAGTCCGAGAACAATGTATTCAAGAACTAACAGTCCAGTAGATTATAATCTCCCCTTATCCAATCTGTCCAAACAAATACACCCATATAGTATACTTAAGCCCCGTTTGTTGGCCATATTAAGTTAAATAAGATTATTAGTACGATGAGATTGGGTGAGATGATTACTAGTGTGGTAATATTAGGTTAAAGAGATAAAATAAATTGTGTTTGTTTATACACTAATATAGCAATATTAGTTTATTGAGATTAAACTTATGAAATTACGTAACTGCCTTCTTTATATAGAAAGTGACTTTGTTGTTAATGTAAAGCAAAGAGCAAAATAGTCTTTCTATCTCCAATCTTATGGGATTAGGCAATGCCACTTCCCATGGAATTGATAGTCTTTTGCTTGAATGGGTTTTATAATCCCATGGAACTCTTTTCAAATCAAACATAATTTTTATAAGTTCCATCTCACTATTAATCTAATTTCATTTTTCAAGTTCGTTTCTTTATCAGACTAAGTTAGGTGGAATTATTAGTACGATAGGATTGAATGAAGGAATTACTAGTATGATCGTATTAAGTTAGAGATGTAAAATAATTTATGTCTGTTTAGGTAATAAAATGATGATATTACTTAGAATTAAATGTATGAAATCACATAAGTACTAATTAGGTAGAAGCTAACTTTATTAATTTTATAAAATGTAAGACAAAATAATCATTTCACCTGAGATTGGTAGTTCCCTTAATGGGAATTTCTAATCACATGATCACACGTTCAAACAAATATAACTGTGGAAGGAAACAAACAAAGCCTCGACATTATAAACAAACAAGACTTCAACACTTAATTTATCAATTTTAAAAATCATTTTTAATGATATTTTGATAAGTATTAAATTTTAATTTATTAATTATTCTATTATATGATATCACATTATTAAAAGGATCATGTTAGGGAGTCCTAATTTTTGATTTTCTAATCTTCCTAAAATTCAGACCAAGGCCAAAAAAAATAAATAAATAAATAAAATTATCCAAAACGACGTCGTTTTGGACATTAGAAGAATTAATGAAACTTTTTTAAAAAGACAAATCATTTTTCTTATTAAAAATCATTAAAAAAAAGATAAATTAAGAAGTAGCGAATTTATAGGGACCTTGTAGGAAGGGAGAGGACGGAGGAATTAAGCGATAGCCTGACACGAAAGCTACGAGTCACATGACTTGTGGAATATTCAAGAGGGAAGTGGAGACTTTAAGGCCAAGTTTGGCATCTTTCAAAAAATTCAAAAAGTCAAAAAGTCACTATCCTATTTAAGTCACATCATCTTATTTAAGTCACATCACCTCTCTAACACATCACTTCAAACCCAACCTAAATCCAACCCATATTTCATAAAAAGTCAAAAAGTGCACTTATTTAGTCTTCCCAAACTTGGCCTAACTAAAAGAAGATTTCTTTTCAGACCCACTACTCCGGTCCCCACACCACGCATTCAAATTTGGAAAATGTGGGGGAGTGCTATTTAGTGTTGTCATTAATGATATGACAGTGGGTTTTATTATGAATGATTTGATGTTTTGATCTTATTGTTTGTTAATAATATACATATAATATGTTATAAGTTCATATATAATATGTAATAGGTAATAAGGTAATAATATATTCATATGTATGCTAATAGATTAATGTATACAACTACAGCTGCTAATAGATTAATATATAGATAGCAGCTGCTAGCCTAGCCCAGATAGATGCCCAGCTCGATGAATTCCCTCCCTTTTGCTTTCGGCTACTTTCGGTGGCTTTCCATTTTTCTATTTACTTGTATCATCATTCTGTCTTTGTAAACACCTCCTATATAATGGAGGCTCCATTTGATTGCAATATATATCAAAAACACAGAACTGATATTTGCTCTTTCAATCTCTCTCAATTTCTTTCATGGTATCAGAGCACAGGTATTCTGCCTAGCCTCTTCTTCCAACATTTTTTTTTTTTTCTACAGATTGCATTTCATCTGTATCCCATTTTCGTCCTTCTCTGAAATACGGTTTTCACCACACCAGAGCCTTCGTCTCCTCCGGACGATTCCAACGCCACCCATTTCATCCTCTTCCGACCTCACACGCGCTCTCACGCGCCGCTTTTGTGACCGGCGCGTCGCCTGCCTCCGCCTTTCGCATCACACGCGCTCCACGCGTCCTCTCACACTGTCCCGTGCTACCGTGCGCCGCGTGTTTCTGACGTCAGCACACGTCAGCCCTGTCTGCTACCGTGCACTGCCTGGCCTCTTCTGCTAACGTGCGCCGCGTACTACCTTGCTAACGTGCACCGCGCCCTTTAACTCTCATTTTTGTGCCTCTGTGGTCATATTTTGGGTCCTTTCACTCCTTTTCCCACTAATTTCGGCCTTCTGTTCACCGGTAACCTCAGTTTTTTCAGATTCTACCTCGATTGTGCTATTTTTCTCTCATGGATCGCCCGGATTCCTCTACTCACCCAATTTCCGTTATTCTTGACGGGACTAATTATGTCCTTTGGGCACAAGCCATGTCTGGCTTCCTCAAAGGCAAGAAACTTTGGCGTATCATTACTGGGGATGTGTGCAAACCAGTCCAAGCAACCACGGAATTCGCTGCCAAATATATCGACCGACTGGAAGATTGGGATAGTAAAAACTATCAGATCATCACCTGGCTTCGCAATACTTCTATTACATCCATCAGCCTTCAGTTTGGTAGGTTCCAACTTGAGTCTGCTTCCTCTCCAGCCAAGGCCATTTGGGATTTTTTGCAAGAACGCTATCAGACTACCGGTCTTGCTCACCAATATCAGCTTCTGAGTCATCTTCACCGTATGCGCCAAGAAACAACTCAGACCATTAATGATTTCCTCTCCCAAATGTATTATGTTTGGGATCAGCTCGCTATTTCTGAGCCTCCATGGCCTCATACTGAAGATGCTGCCTTGTTTACTACCTACCGTGACCAACAGCGCTTGGTTCAGTTTCTCATGGCTCTCACTCCTCGTTTTGAGCCCGTACGCGGATCTCTCCTCCATCGCACTCCTTTACCCACTCTTGAGCAAGCCGTTTCTGAACTCCTGTCCGAGGAAACCAGGTTTGGTACTCTCCATCCGCACCCTGTGGACTCTGTTCTTGCTACTCCCCAGGCTCGAGGGTCTCCTTCACCACAGCGGTCCACTGCCTGCAACTACTGTCACAACCGCAATCTTCCATCGACTCATCTTCTGGTTCATTGTCCCGTTCGTCTTTGTCGATTTTGCAACAAGACTGGCCCCGGTCATCTCCAACAAGATTGCTTCCGCAATCCTACCCGTGCCTCTCGCCATAGTCCTTCCACCGGGACTTTTTCCCGCAGCAACTCTCACCGTTCTGGGACTCCATTTAAAAACATGCCTGCTCCACGCACTGCTGCTGCCGCCTCCGAAGATTCACCTTCTTCTGTCCCTGTAGATCCTTCCACTCCGGTCTTCTCTCACACCGATGTTGAAGCCATGTTTCAACATTTTTGGCAGCATTCCGGTACTCCTCTATCTACTGCTTTGTCTACCACCGCAGGTAACACTTCCTGGTACTTTGACTCCGCTTGTTGTAATCACATGACCTTTGATCCTA
This sequence comes from Camellia japonica, assembly GCA_030407325.1. Classification (NCBI taxonomy): domain Eukaryota; kingdom Viridiplantae; phylum Streptophyta; class Magnoliopsida; order Ericales; family Theaceae; genus Camellia; species Camellia japonica. Next base: position 106,768,973 of record JAPPVO010000013.1, on the reverse strand, counting down.
CTATTTTTACTCCTCTCTCTTCGACTCCTCATGTTCCTTCTATCCATACTGCTGATGGGTCTCTTCTGTCTGTAAGTCATGTTGGGTCTGTTTCCACCTCTCACTTATCTTTATCCCATGTATATCTTATGCCTGCTCTCACTTTAAATCTTATCTCCATTAGTCAATTATGTGAGCATGGTCTAACTGTTACCTTTTCCCATACTGGTTGTTTGGTGCAGGACCCTCGGACCGGGCAAACTCTTGGGATAGGCCGTAAGCGAGGACGTCTCTACGAACTTATCCATCTTCATGTTCCGGATTCCTCTCAAATCACTGCTCCTACCACTGCTACCACTGCTCCTCCTTTATCTCCTTTTCAGCTTTGGCACTATCGTTTGGGCCATCTTTCTGTTGGTCGTTTGAAGTCTTTAATTTCTAGTGGTCATTTGGGTACTGTAAGTTCTGATGCTTTCAATTGTGTGTCCTGTCAACTTGCAAAACAACCTGCTTTGTCGTTTAATAAAAGTGACTCTGTTTCTCTTGCGCCCTTTGATCTCATTCATTCTGATATTTGGGGACCCTCTCCTACTCCTACTATGGGAGGCGCACGTTATTTTGTTGTTTTTATAGATGATTTTTCTCGTTTTACATGGTTGTTTCTTATGAAAAATCGCTCTGAACTCAAACAACTTTATTACAATTTTGCTGCAATGGTTAAAACCCACTTTTCTAAAACTATCAAGATTTTTCGCTCCGACAATGCCATGGAATATAAAGATTTTGACTTTCTTTCCTTCCTTAGGAGTCATGGTACTCAACCTCATCGTTCCTGTCCAGGTACGTCCCAACAAAATGGCCGTGCTGAACGAAAACATCGGCATCTACTTGACACTACTCGAGCCCTCCTTCTCTCTTCCTCTTGTCCGAAAATTTTTGGGGTGAAGCCGCTCTCACTGCTGCTTACACTATCAATTGTATCCCTACACCGGTCATTCATAATCACACTCCATATGAGCGTTTACATGGCACCCGTCCCCCTTACGACACCCTTAGGGTTTTTGGCTCTGCCTGTTTTGTTCTTCTCCAACCTCATGAACGTACCAAACTTGAACCTCGTTCCCGCCTTTGTTGCTTCTTGGGGTATGGTATTGAACATAAAGGGTATCGCTGTTGGGATCCTCTCTCCCAGCGTCTCCGTATCTCTCGTCATGTGGTCTTTTGGGAACACACAATGTTTTCCTCCCTCTCTCAATTCCGTTTATCCGTTCCCTCACCCTCTCTGTGTTTTACTAACCCTTCTGCAGATCTGTTTTCTGATGAGCTTCCTCCACTGCCCATGCCTGACTCTCTTGAGACTGCCTTGCCTACTGGTCTTTCTCAAGCACCTGCCAGCTCTGATGGTCCTGATCTTGCTCCCTCGGACTCCTCACCCTCTGTTGAGTCTCTTCCTCTGGCTCCTCCTCCTCCTGCTCGACCACACCGGGTAATCCAACCTTCTACTCGTCTTCGTGACTTTATTGTTGGTTCTACTGCTTTTTCTACTTATGAACCCACCTCCTATCGAGAGGCTCGCTCTAATCCTCTTTGGCAGCAAGCTATGACTGATGAATTACAGGCTTTAGACAAAACTCACACTTAGGGCATTATTGATCTTCCTCCTGGCAAGACTACCATTGGCTGTAAATGGGTATACAAAATCAAAACTTGTTCAGATGGATCTATTGAGCGCTATAAAGCTCGCCTTGTTGCTAAAGGCTTCAACCAAGAATATGGTATTGACTATGAAGAGACCTTTGCTCCTGTTGCTCGTCTCACCTCTGTTCGCAGCCTCATTGCAGTTGCTACTACCCGACACTGGGATCTTTATCAAATGGATGTGAAAAATGCCTTTCTTAATGGTGTTCTTCTTGAGGAGGTCTACATGCAACCTCCCCCTGGGTCTACTCATCCACCTCATAAAGTCTGCAAACTTCAGCGTGCTTTATATGGTCTCAAACAAGCTCCCCGCGCTTGGTTTGCCAAATTCAGCTCTACTATTCATGACTGTGGTTTCACCTCCAGCTCTTATGATACTGCACTTTTTATCCGCAAAACTGCTCAAGGGACCACCTTGCTTCTTCTTTATGTGGATGATATGATTATCACCGTGATGATATCAATGGTATTCTTCATCTTAAACAATTTCTTAGCCATCATTTCGAGATGAAAGACCTTGGTCCTCTCAGCTATTTCTTGGGTCTTGAAATCTTCCATGATTCCACGGGTTCTTTTCTCTCTCAGGCTAAGTACACATCTGATCTTCTCACCCGTGCTGGTCTTACGGATTGCAAGACTGCCTCCACTCCCCTGGAGCCTCAGAGTCGTCTTACACCTCTTGATGGCACTCTTCTCTCTGATGCTACTCTATATCGTCAGCTGGTTGGCAGTCTTGTCTATCTCACTGTTACTCGTCCTGATATTGCCTATGCCGTCCATATTGTCAGCCAGTTTATGTCGGCTCCTCGTACCACACATTATGCTGCATTAGTTCGTATCATTCGCTATCTCAAAGGCACCATGTTTCATGGTCTTCATTATTCCGCCCGCTCCTCTCTCCAGCTTCGTGCTTTCTCTGATGCTGATTGGGCTGGCGATCCTACTGACCGCCGCTCTACTACTGGGTTTTGCTTTTTTCTGGGTGATTCTTTTATTTCTTGGCGCAGTAAGAAACAATCTCTTACTGCTCGTTCTAGTACCGAGGTCGAATACCGTGCCCTTGCTGATACTACTCATGAGCTTCTCTGGCTTCGTTGGCTTCTTGCTGACATGGGTGTTACTCCCTCTAACGCTACTGCCCTCTTTTGTGACAATCACAGTGCTCTTCAAATTGCTTACAATGATGTTTTTCATGATCGCACCAAGCACATTGAGATTGACTGCCATTTTATTCGGCAACACGTTACTCATGGTACTGTCCATCTCCATCCGATCTCTTCTGTTGATCAACCTGCTGATATCTTCACCAAAGCTCATTCTCCTGGCCGCTTCGTTGACCTTGTCTCCAAACTCAAGTTGGTTGATGTTTGTCCTCCTTGAGTTTGAGGGGGGCTGTTAATAATATACATATAATATGTTATAAGTTCATATGTAATATGTAATAGGTAATAAGGTAATAATATATTCATATGCATGCTAATAGATTAATGTATACAACTACAGCTGCTAATAGATTAATGTATAGATAGCAGCTGCTAGCCTAGCCCAGATAGATGCCCAGCTCGATGAATTCCCTCCCTTTTGCTTTCGGCTACTTTCGGTGGCTTTCCATTTTTCTATTTACTTGTATCATCATTCTGTCTTTGTAAACACCTCCTATATAATGGAGGCTCTATTTGATTGCAATATATATCAAAAACACAGAGCTGATATTTGCTCTTTCAATCTCTCTCAATTTCTTTCAGTGTTGTATTTTTTTTCTTTTTTTATTGAGTGTCATGTCATTAGTAATCTTTTCAGAGCTCCAAAATTAATGATCTCTATCATTGTTGTTCAAATTTATGCTTGGTTCATTTAAATAAAAATAAAGTAAAATATACAATTTTTTAAATTCTAATAAAATAATTATTTATTTATAATAGTAAATAATAATTCATTTTTTTAATGAATCGAACGTGGGGATTGATAGAATAATTATTCAATTTCACTTTCATTTTAATAAATCAAATAATTCTTTTTCTTGTATTTTTTGTTTTTTACAAAGAAAATCAATATATTTTTATTACAGAATTTATCATAAGAATGATAACATTCTTAAAAATATAAGTTGTTTTATTCTAAATAAAAATTATGCATGATTTTTTTGCTTAAATAATATTATTAAAATATGTATTAATTATTTTTTAAATTATATAGTTTTTATAAAATAATGTATAATAAAAAATATAATTTTTAACCTTTGTTAGCAAATATAAGGGTATGGCTTAATGGTCTAATAATTATATCTTAGAGCATCTCCAATAGTTGTTGCTATAATACCATTGCTATTGCTATAATTTGGCAATAAATAGTGTTATTTTGCCAAATTATAACCTCTAAAGGTCACTTGCTATTTTGGTAATTCTCAACCAACTTTCCCTCCAAGTTTGTAGGTATTGTTTGGATATAGGTTTTTTTGTGATTTTATTTTCTTTTATTTTTTGTCTTTTGTAACCTTTTTTTAACTATTTGTAAAAAAAAAAATTATATATTTATATTATTCCCGACTAGACAAATATAAAAATGAAAAAGAAAATTGAAAAATTAGAAGAAAAAAATTAAAATATAATTCACCTCACCAAAAAATTTAAATATAATTTGAGGCAAACAGAGCACAACGGCTCTTTTCAATTCCAACACAGATCCCCACTGTCCACCTACTCTCAACCAACAGTTGAGATTATATCTTTAGAATCATCTTTTCAATTCCAAGACCAACAACGGCTATCTTCACTAGTTCTCTCACTCACTCTGACTCTCACTCTCCTCTTCCCTCACTTCCTTTATAGACGAAGCTTCTCTCTCTCTCTCTGTGTCTCTCTCCTCACTCTCCTCTTCCATTTTCCTCCTCCCTCATGGAACTGTCTCTATCTCTCTGTGTTTGAACTCAAGAGCAGTCAGCACTACCGACCTGTCTTCGATTTGCCTACAGTTGCCGATCTATCTCTTTCTCTCTGTCTTCAAACATCTCCGGCCCTCTCTCTCTTTCTCTCTCTCTCTCTGTCTTCAAACTCTCTCTCCGTGTCTCTGTCTCCGATCTGTCTCTGATCTGTCTCTCTCTCTTTCTTAAAACCGATCACCGATCTATGATCTCCATAACCAGTCCAATCGGCTGAAGAAGATGCTCAATTCCAGTCAAGTCCTCAAACCCATTCTAGGTATTTATTGGTTAAATTCGTTTATGAAATTTATATCAATTTCTAAAATTGATTCTCAAATTTGCTCTGTGTGATTCTAAAATTGATTCCCAAATTAAAATTGTGTGATTCTGAAATTGATTTTGAGATTTGTGTAATTCTGAAATTCTGAAATTTTTTCTGAAATTTGTTCACATTTATTCTGAAATCCTAAAATTTATTCAGAAATTGATTCTAAAATTGTGAGATTTATTGTGAAATTGTGAAATTGATTGTGAAAATTTGTGAATTTGGCTGTATATTCAAATTTATGTTTGATTTTGGAAATTGGGAATTGATTTTGAAAATTACTTGGTTTTCTACTGTTTCAATTCTGTTTTTTCAACCGAATTTGAAGCCACAAATCTGTTCATATTTGCTGATATGGCATGTTTGGCAGTTGCTTTTCTACTTGCCAAATTTGAGAACATAAATGGCATATGCCATATTTAGCAAGTAGAATAGCAGGTCCTTGGAGACTCGCTTTTTGTCACTATTGCCAAATTATAGCTTTGGCAAGTATTTTGCCAGCTCCATTGGAGATGCTCAGGGTATAGTGAGTGGGAGGTCAATGGTTTGAGCTGATGGAGTAGCGGAGTAGTGGTGAATTCTTCTGTTAGTTATTTTGAGAAGTATGTTAAAAGTTTTTTTTTTTTTTTTTAAAAATGTATAAAAAATTGATACTTTTAGTCAATTTTCCAAAACAATTGTAATCTGATTATATTGACATATTAACACTATCTTTAATAAATTTTTTATTTTTCTTAAAAAAAAAGCCTTTTTTTAGCGTGTGCCCTACGCCTTTATTTATAATATAATAATTGTTAGTGCTGATCTTTGTGGCCACAGCCCATGTGGATGTGGAAAGAAGCAAAACCGACTCCTTGCTTTTTTGGGAAGAGTTTTTAAAAAAAAAAAAAAAGGTTAAAAATTAGTTTTTAATTTATTTTAAATTATATCATTTTTTTATATTTTTTATATATTTTTTTAAAAAAAAATTAAAAAATTAGTTTTTAATTGTATCCTCAAAATAAGTTTTGTATAGTTTAAAACAAGTTAATCTGAACAAAAATATCTCACGTTCAATTATAAAAAATTTTATTTAAAATAAATAAGTTCAAATTTAAAACTATAAATAAATTTTGTTAAATGTAATCTTAAGTCTCCATTTGGGAAGTGAGTTGGCTTTTTAACTTTTTTTATTATTTTAACCTGAGCTAAAAAGCTTGGTCTGGGATGAACTTTTTGACTTTTTGACTTTTTTTTGTGAGAGAATAGTGTAATGATTATGGGTTGGATGTGATATTTTGTTTATTATGGTTAAAATAGCCTATTTTATTTTTTGTAGTTAAAATAGCCCTAAACCTCCTTGCCAAACGGACCCTTATCTATTAAATTAAATTGAGGGAAAACATTTACACTTTAATAATTTACTCTCTTTTTTTCCACTCATATATAGTCAATAACAATGCAGGGAAATGTTCCTCAAAAAGAATGGATTACACGAATCCATAATAGCAATCATATTCATTTTATTAAATTATTCAATAATTTCTTTTAGCTATTGTTCTATTTTAACTAATCTCAGTATTAAATTGTCATTTCAGGCATTGTAGCACTGCTCCTATTGGACTCGAATATGAGTTGAATAATAAATATTATTTTTTAGGTAGTTCACAACGTCGATTCAACATTTTTAATTTTGCTAATTTAAATTTGAACTCAAAACTTTAGTCTCATTCGACTCATTTATGAAAGATGGGTATACTTGATAGAATCAACTATTGCATATGAATAAATAGGTAATAGCGTGCTAAAGGGGTGGTGATTTATCAGCAATATGCAAAGTGACTTTGTAAGAATTACATATTTTTTGGTCCATCACATTCATGTATTTACAATTTCATGCATCGGTATTGATATGAGTCAAACAAATCAAACTTATACTTTCATCACGTTGGAGTTATAATTAATACCAATTTATTTTTATCAAGGTTTTTTTTGTTTTTCTAACCTACTCAAGTCTAACCCATTTGGATCTCTTGCAGGTTTTAACCATGGGGCATGCAAATTCCCAAAAAGCATGAGTTTCTCAACAAATTTCGTTACGTTACGATAGTTGTAATAACAATTGTCACTCATCAAGGCTTTAGTCGTTAGCTCCCATGTCATAAGGTTACCAACTTCCTTAACCTTCCGACATTAGACAAACTATAACAAGATCTTATTTGACAATTTTCATTTTTAGTCCAAAAATTAGAAAATTATTAAAAAAATTCAAAAAGTTCACAAGTTATACAAAAAGTCAAAAAAAAAAAAATTTCCTTTACTTTCCGTATACTTTTCATAAAAAATTAAAAAGTCATTTAAAATATTTTTTTGGGTATGATTTATAAGCTAATGCTTTTACTTATTATAAAAAAATAGTGTAAAAAAATAGAGAGATAATATAACCTAAATAAGTTAATAAATTAACTTTTTTTAACACTACCCAAAAGATTTGTACATTTTTTAACCTCATATTTTAATTAAAAAATGAAAAATAAAAATATTCAAATAACATTTTCCCAAATGACACCTAAGTTGCATCTCACTCTTTATTTGAGTATAAAGTAATTTATGAAGTTACTAGTGTACCAAACAAAATTGATCACAAGCAACCTCTTCATTACCCTCTATGACTAAACTACCCCCACATTCTCCATAAATGGCAATCTTAAGGCTTCGTTTGGCAAGGAGGTTTGGGGCTATTTTAGTCACAAAAGACAAAATAAACTATTTTAGTCATAATAAACAAAATATCACATCCAACCCATAATCATTATACTCTTCTCTCACAAAAAAGTCAAAAAAATTAAAAAGTCAAAAAATTCTTTCCAAACTAAATTTTTTAGCCCAAGCTAGAATAACTAAAAAAAAGTTAAAAAGCCAACCCCTACCCAAACGGAGGTTAAGATGGGCAAAAACCACCCATATATAGACGGTGTTTGGGAATTGAGTTTTTGTGTAAGTTTTTTTAGTTGTAGGTTTTTATTAGATAAAAAATTTTTGGTGTTTGGGAAGATAGTTGAGTTTTTATGTGGTTGAATGTGATATTTGTGAGAGAAAAAGTAAAATGATTATGGAATTAGATGTGATATTTTGTTTGGATATATTTTTTTTAATTTTATAAAAAATTTATCTTTTAGTGAAAAAAATGAGAAAAAAATTTGGAACCTAGGTTCCCAAACACCACCTATACACACACGGGAAAGGAACCCAAAGCCCCATTTTCTCTCTGCCTCATCGTTCTTTCATTTCTCCATCAAAATCCAAACCCTAATTCATATACGCAACAAATTCTCATATATAGACTCATATATATACAATTTCAATCACACACTTACCATTTCTCTGCTCAATTTCACCACAGATTCAAACCCTAGAGCCATGTCGAGCCTCCCTGAGGAGGTTCTCGCCGACATACTCTCCCGATTGCCGGTGAAGCAACTTCTTCGATTCAGGTCTGTATCCTCTCTTTGGCGTGCCCTAATCGACAGTTCTGATTTCGTAAAGTTACATCTGAATCGATCGATCGAAACCAAGAACAATCTGAGCCTTATTCTTCGAGACAATCACCGCCTCTATTCGATCGAATTTGATTCTCTCTCCTCCGCCGTGACTGCCGTGCAGCTCGATCACCACCCGCTTCGATGTCAGGACTACGGAACTGAGGTATGGGGTTCTTGTAATGGGTTGCTCTGTTTGGCCAATGCATTGGACACTCTTGTTTTGTGGAACCCATCGAATCGAAATTCCCGAAGATTGCCTCACGCGGCTGTGGAGTTTCAGAACCTGTCTAAGTATTACGAGAATCGAATTTACGGATTTGGGTATGATAGTGGTAGTGATGATTACAAGGTGGTTAGGATTGTGGCGATCAAAGGCGTGAATGATGATTACTTTGATTATGAAGTTAAAGTTTATAGCTTGAAATCGAATGCGTGGCATAGGGCTAAGAAGTTCCCTCATTTCCCTAATTTGAAAAAATCGGGTGGTGCACTTGCCGGTGGTGCTTTGCATTGGGTTGTGACTGAAGAACTCGAGGTCTATACCGCTGGATTGATTGTTTCTTTTGATCTCTGCCGTGAGGAATATGGGTTTGTGCCACAACCCGATTACTCAGATATGAATTTCTTTATGTCTGTTCAGGAATTGGAGGGTTGTCTTTCAGTGCTTTGTTACTATTACTTAGCTGGTGTTCATTTATGGGTGATGAAAGATTATGGAGTGAAGGAATCTTGGACTAAGTTGGTTACGGTTGCGGAACCGGGTGTGGTTAGGCCTCCTCCGTATATGCGGCCTCTTGTTTATTCAAAGAATGGTGGGGAACGACTATTGGAACAAGACATGGAAGGGCTTCTTTGGTATGACCTAAAACGCAAGAGGGTGGTCAAGAATGTTGTGATTCGTGGCATAGAAGAATTGGTGCAAGTGGAGATGTGCGTGGGAAGCCTTGTTCCTATCAATAGTGGTGTTGGTGAAAGTGAATCGAAAAAACAACAAGATCGAGATGAGAAGAAAATGTATGCTAACGCCAATCTAACTAGTTCTTTTAATTCTATATATTTTGTTGTGTTTATACTGCTTTAGTCTTTCTTGCTTTCCCTTGTTCACTATAGACATGATTTTAATACTCTTATTGATGTGTTGATATACATAATTTTGAGACTCCTATTAACATGTTTAGAATATGTCATTTGCAATTACAGTTGGTGACATAATGAAATATGTCATTTGCAATTAGATTGTGCTTTTAAATAGATATATGGCTTGCACATAATGCTTTTTATTTATTTTAATTTGATATGGATTTCAAATGCTTAGGGTGAGTTCTTATCCTTCAGTGGTAAGGCGTGAAAATTCTATTACCTTTTTTTAAGTGATCTATATGTCATTTGCAAATTGACACTCTTACCAACATAATAGAATACATCATTTGCAATTAGACTATGAATTTAAATATATATGTGTGTTGCATATAATGCTTTTTTATTTAGTTTAATTTAATTTAGTATGGATTTCAACTGCGTAGCGAGTCTAGAGTTCTTATCCTTCAATGGTATATATTGTAAGGGTTGAACGTTCTAATACTTCTTAAGTGACCTTCTTTGATCTCTCAGGGATAATTTCCTGTCTAAGGGGTTCAAACTGGTGCTGTAAGCTCTACTGGAAGAAGAAATAGGAGAGGAGCTATGTTGGAGAGGTAGGTTAATGAACAGCTTTTCTCTTCTGATTTGTTCAACTTTTGTTTTTGTTAACATTTCATTGTTTTATTTGGGCCTCATTTGGGAAAAACTTTTGACCTTGTTTGCCTGTTTTTTGTTTTTTGTCCTTGCAAACTTTTTTAAAATTTTGTCATTTTTTTAACATTTCAGGTGCTTGTGGTCTCTATACCCGAAAAAAAAAAATGCTATTTTTTGTAAAATTCATTTTTTTCGATCTGTGGTTTTATGTGTGCTTGTCTGCCCACCTGCCCAATAAAAATATTGCAGTAGGCACTGAATCTGAAAGAGCAACCATTATTAGTTTTGATGGGCTCTCTTATTTTTGAAATGTCTACATTCAAGGTTGCAGTCTTAGTTGTGATAGGCAGATTCATCCATCAGTTGGGGATATTTCATGTGCATTGAAAATATTGAGGAACTGATACTTTGTAGTTAAAATGATGATTACAAAGCATTGTGACAATTGGTTAGATGTGCTAACGCCTTGCACTCATGCCTATGAATGGGTGCTCTTGGGCATGGTCGGAGTATTTTAGTGGGTTTGGAATCTCTTGATTAAGCGACGCAAGTAGTAGGAAGAAAAATATTAGGGTGAACCCATGGATTCTCGGATTATTAGACTTCCAATTATGAGAGTAGCTGATTTATGAATTTAAACAATGGGGTCTTCATAAAATTCTGACTTATTTGCCGGTGACTTTCAACCCAAAATCTTGTAAGCCCAAATTGCCTTTTATGATTCAGGGGATGGAATTATTGCTCACTATACTAATTCTGGCAGCTAAAATGTTAATCAGGCTATTCTCTTCTTGCAGATGAGTTCAATTGTGGAAGCTGGCAATTTGCAATGACAAGCAAGTAATCAGCACTATCAAGCAAAAGATCAGCATTGTTGTATCATGGCATGGTCTACATTGCTTGTATCTGAAATCTGAGGAAATTTATGCATCAAACAACTTGTTAAGAAGACGTTCCTGCAAATCTTTTGTTCATTTTTCCTTAAGAGGAGACTGCTGAACTTTCACCTGTTTGGTATTTTTTTGAACCGTTCTCATTTTTATTTCAACTTCCTTTTCCAACTTTTCAAAATGGAACTGATGAAAATTTTTAGGATGATTTTGTTTTGAATCTGAATTTTTGTGAGAATACAGAAATTTTGCATTGGTTTCTTGAAAATAGGTTTTTTCACAAAAACTGCTTATGAAATGGTTATGCTGAACAAGCTTTGTGTTGCTTTTATTTTTTCTGTTTGAGGATAAAATAGTTTTCAGAAACAATACCAAACAGGTACTAATACTCTTTTGAGTTTTCTAAACAGGCCGATGATCCATTTTATATTCGTTATCGCTCATACATGAGGTTTATGGACACCGAAATAACATCTGTTTTTAACAAAAGCTAGTGAATGTGTGGAACAGCAGAAGGCTATTTTCCAGCTTGACTTTTTGACTCAGATTTTTTATGATTTTCATCATACATGTGATGCTCAAGGCTGGTTGGTGGCTCTGGTTTTATGGGAAGCTTGACAAGTTTCAGTTAGATATGGGACCTATGTTTGTGGATGTTTTGGTGTATGATTGTTCAAGTGCCTAGACATGAAGTAGCTGAAGCACATGATATACTGAAAAGCAGACCCTAAATACAAACATTATGTCATGTGTAATTATTATGTTGCTGTAATTTTCTTGTTTTTATTAGTAGAAAGAAGGAAACCAAATAGTAGCTTTCTTTTATTTCTTGTGGTATGCATTTATTTGCAAGATTGTGGAATGAGCTGCCAACTATGGTGTGGTTGTGCTTGTAAGTGTTGTCTCCTTGGTGGTTTGCTTTCAATCCAAGAACATTGTATTCATTTCCAATGGCATTAGGTGCAAATGAAACAGCCATCCTCACAAAAATTGCATTAGCTCCTCTTTTAAGTTGCTTTTACTTGAATTCTCTGAAGAAAAATGAAGGAAGATTTAAATTTTTTTTTTGTAATTATGTTTCAGGGTTTAAGGACAAGAAACATATGTTTGGGTGTTACTTATGTTCTCATCTTTTTTCTTTTTCTTTTTCTTTTTTTTTTTTAAATTTTTTAATGTGATCCAAACATAGTTTAATTATGTTCAATTATGTGTTTATCGATATCCACTTAACCTGTTCAACAGAATAAACAGTTCAAATCAAAATAAACTTCTCAAATCATAGAAGGGGACATGAAATAGGCCCTCACCGAGAGGCACAGCACAACAGTGATCCCAAAATCCAACATTGCTGGCGCAACTTTCATCAGGATGTTACATTTATTTCTCACCACTTATACAAGCATACAAGCATTAATGTCTAAAAATAAAAAAATTGACTGACAAACAGTAAAATTCTATACTCTCTATAAGTGGAAGTTCCTATCATAATTCATAGCTCAAAAAAATTACACAGAATCCAGGAAATGAACATAAACTAGTTATCTTCCTCACTAGAGCACAAAAAGAAACCAAAAACAACATGAGATTTTAAGCCAGCAAACCCTTGGGATCTGTCTTTTGAAATACCCCCCTTAAAGATGACCTATTCCAAACTCCAAGCTCAGCACTTGACAATCCCCACGACAACAAGGGAAAATAAAAACACTAAAAATTCTTCATTAGTTGTGCAACATCCACTGCATTATGTCTTTCCTGATCACTCCCTCAAATCCACCTCTTCCATGGCTTAATCTATGTGCTTCAGGGCCAGAGAAGCACAAATGCCTGTGCTGAATGTTAGTTCCAGCAGGGTTAATTGGCCTCATCATCATTGCAATGGTGGGAAATGATTTAGGCCATATATTTCTTGTTGAGGTAAACAGACGCCTACCAGATTCACGAACCCCACTGGTACTGAATCTTTGGAAGCCCCCAGGAGTCTTCTGGTGAGATGAATTGGTGAGCTGCTTTGTTGCGTTCATGTTTGCATTACCACCAGAGATGGGTTTTCCTGTGGGGGGTCCACGGATGTGAGCTGATGGTTTCATCTTGTCAAGATAACGGAGGATCCAGTTGCCAAGATTCCGACCAACCGCAATATCTCTGTGTTGTATGTTCTGGTGAACTTTGAGCACCACATCAAATACAGCACGTGTTTTTCTGTGTTGCGAAGAAGAAAATAAGAACATACAACTTTTTTAAAAGATAGCTATGTTAGCAGCAATACCACACAAGCAAGAAACAATAGAATATGGATTCAGTTCAAGTGACAAAGGAACAAGCAAAATAGGGAAAGTTTGGATCTGTCCATGTGTCTTCTAATGTGAGTGCAACAATATTTAAGAAAGTAATTAAACAACAGCAATTACAAGAAATAGAAAGGACATCCTCAGGTTTTAAAAACTAACACTAATCCAAAATAACAATTTGATGAACAATAATTCCATGTGATTAAAATGATTGGCAACATTTGTATAATAAGAAACATGCCAAACAGGAAGATATTACATCCACAGATTTTTAAAAATCCTTGTATTATCATAAGTTTGAAAATTGTTGAAATTTTTCCAAAAACGACAGGAAGAAGACAAGGAAATTTCTATAAAAAATAAAACTGTAATAGTGATTTTTTTTTTTTTATTATTATTATAAACAAGTGCCATGAAATTCCCAATATAAAGGAAAGTGGCTTTCATTATCTGTATAATTTTTCCTTTACTTGAGTTGCTAGTTGCCACAATGTCAGATATTGCCCCAATTTAGTCACCATTTGATGGGGGTTCTAAGATGGATAGTTTGGGTATAGACCTAAACTTTGGCATAATTTGCACAAAGTGGCTACCCTCAGGTTCAAACCCACAACCTCAAGGATACTAGGCCAAGTTTTAACCATTGAAAAGCAAGTGTATAGTATAAAATTAAAAATTGAATTTGCATCAGTAAACAAGCATGCAAAAGCAGCTGGATTAATGTCAATGAACTTCCAAAAATCAGTACATTTACTAGTTTAAAAGGTGCTCATACTTAAGAAGGCCATACCCAGTGCACAAGGCTCCCACTTACCACATGGTCTGGGAGAGGTAGCAGATAGGGCAACCATACCCTCACCACTTTGTGTGTGTGTGTGTGGAGAGGTTGATTCTAGTGACTTGAACAAGAAACCACATGGCTGGGGGTGGATTGCACTTGCCATCATGTCAGGTTACAATGTCTAACAAGTGCTCATACTTATCCCCAAAAAAGAGGTGCTCATGCCTCACAGCAATGCAAAACATGAAAAATCATATATACTAGTATTCATTGCAAAACTTTTTAATGTAACGCAAAATCAATACAGACCATACCAATATCTCAGCCTGCAGTTTCTAGAAACCAGAAGTTAGTGGCATACTGACCAAAGATGCATTAATGTAATATGTTAATACACACGAGTAATATAAAAAGTATTTCCGGGGAACCAAGTTTTGTATTATTATAATGTAATTTTATACGAACCACAAAATTATAGAAACATGTTAATGTGAGAATCATTACATACACAACGTAATCCATTGGCCTTAAATTCATTAGTAAATCTGAGCCTTAGAACTTCCCATTCTCCTTTTCTGTTATAAAAAAAAAAGTCTGAGGCTCCACTTGGGGTTGCTTATTTGAGGGTGTTTCTGCTTACTTTTAAGTTGAAGCACCAAAAAGGACTTTGATAAGCTAAGAAGTGGCTTGAAATTAAGAAATTATCCTACTTACATGCTTCTCAACTTATTCTTCATTGGGGCACACTCATACACACAATGAATTATAAATAACAATTTCCATGTTCTTATTTTTAGTACTTTTCAAGCAACATTTCCAAACACATTAACTGTTTATTTTTTCAGCACCAAAATAAATTCCTTTGGTAGGTATGTGAGTCAAATACCATAAATAAGGGGACTCGTGCATATTTCAAGGAGAACCTTCAATACTCTAATATCAAATATGCATATCTCAATTTGTGTCACTTGAAATTTTAAGAACCTCTCAAAAATAGGCCAAAAATTCAAGGTGCTAAATTGGGTTATCAAACACCACCCATGTCACGGACTTCTTTAAATGCTGAATATTGAATTTTTATAGTAAGCTCTTTTATTGTATCTACATTGGTCTTTCTCTAGATGGCTCTACAAAATCCTCCTTCGTTTGAAATACAATGCTGTGACGAAGTGAGAAGTTTCAAACTTAAACAAATGATTATATATATACATATATATCTAGGTAAACAACAAATACTATCAATTTTAAGGGGTTAGATTAGCCCATTTAGAGATTTGTTTTGCCCAACTTCATCATCTATTTCCAATCCCTATGATAACTAAGAAATTTGTGAGTTAGTAGGGATTTTTTTTTTTTTTTTTAAAGCAAGTAGAAAGAGTGAGCTCAAAATTTGTGTGCAAGTTAAGGTACAAAGAACTTAGTAACATGATCCCACTTCCGTAAGTAAATACCTTCGCAAATTTGAGGAAGGGCACAACACAATAGCGTATGGTTGGATTCTACTAGTGAGGATATCGACTTATATAACGATAATCATTTTAGTAGCAAAAATATTTCCTATCTAATTCATCAACCCAAATATCCAAGAATAATTATCATGCACCAAATTATCTTAATACATGGGTAACACTAAATAAATCTCTAAATCAACCCCCAAATAGGATGACACGTATTTAGGCATTTTGAGTACATTGCAATTCCCTTGCATAGTTACGTGGATAATGGATCATAAATCTTGAAGGTTACTAGAATTTTTTAAAAATAATAGTAATAATAATAAAGCAAACGCCAAATAGAATGCTAAGACAAGAGACTTCAAATTGGCTTTTTCAACTTTCATTCCAATAAGTTGTAAGCTATGATATTTCTTATCTCATATCACTAGACATTAATTCCAGACTGAAGAAATCCACAGAAACTCTGCATTAAAG
Source organism: Camellia japonica (assembly GCA_030407325.1). Lineage (NCBI taxonomy): Eukaryota > Viridiplantae > Streptophyta > Magnoliopsida > Ericales > Theaceae > Camellia > Camellia japonica. The sequence goes on along the minus strand of JAPPVO010000013.1, from coordinate 106,752,906 downwards.
ATGCGATTTTTTCACCTTTAAATTATTTTTTTTTTTCTTTTTTCAAAAAAAAAAAAAAAAAATTTACTTTTTTTAACATTCTTCTAAACCAGACCGATTTAAAAGAAAAGGTCTTATAGTAATTTGTGGTCATTCATTTTGATCTAATAATTGGAAAGGGTTTAGATCAATCATGATTCAATAGAAACTGCGATCAATCACTGAAAAAAAAAAAAAAAAAACAGCAATACAGATTGGAGAAAATTGAGAGATTAATACCCGCGAGCAAATTGACGGATCTGAGGATGCTTAGGGCTAATGAGACGACGCTGAATCTTGAGGGCGAGCCTGTAAGTCCGTTTCAATCCCAAGAAATACGCTGTTCCCAGTGTGATCTCCCACAGCACCATTGTTTCTCTCTCTCTCTCTCTCTCTCTCTCTTCGTATTTGTAGTGTTGTTTTTTTTTTTTTTTTATGGTGTTTTTAAGATTGAAGTTTCGTTTTCGTTTCTCGCAAGTCTGAGATGCCCTTGGGAGCCGCCAGATTATCCCAACCCACTTCTACATGTCTTCGTTTACCGTTACCGATCTCTCTCACATGTCATCACAGACGCCATCAATATTATGGGCTTCCATATGGGCCTTGCCCATTCACTCTTGGGCCCTCTTGCTTTCTCACATTGATGTTTTCTTTTTCTTTTTCTTTTTTCGAAAGGAAAGTTTGGAAAGTTCAAAAAATAGTTAAAAAGTCACAAAAAGTCGAAATTTGTACAGAAAAAGTAAAAAAAATTTGTCTTTATTTTTTACATGTTTTTCATAAAAAAATAATAATAATAATATTATCCTATATATATTAATTTTTTTCACCTTATATTTTAGTCAAAAAAATTAAAAAAATATTAAAATATCATATTCTCAAACCAACCTAAATTTTAATTAAAATAACTGAGTATAAGGCACATAGAACTATTTGTAAAAAAAATATAAAGTAAAACAGGTCTATTTTAGGAAGTGGATTAAAAATCACTTTCTAATTTATAACCCACTTCCTCTCTCAAAAAAAACCCAAAAGCCAAAAAAAATCAATTTTTAACTATCTCCTCAAAATAAATGAAATCATTTTTTATGGCATGTCTCATTATGAGGGTGTTTTGCATTTCATAAAAAGTCAACTCTATAGTTTAAAAAGTTCAAAAAATTGTTTGTCAAAAGTCAAATATCATATTAATTTTTCACACATAAAGAATAATTCTTTTACAAAAATTCCAATTGCATTATGTGTTTTTAACTTTTAAAAGAGTCAGAATATTAAAAAAATTACTTTTAAAACCAATCCTAAACACCCTCTATATAAAAAAATTATTGGTTGATCCTAGGACGTCACATGGCCAAGTCCCATACTAATCATAATTCATCATACCCTCCAATTATCCAACACAAATTCGTGAATCTCATTTCCTCTACCAATCACAATACTGTAACCAACAAATAACTTCTCCTCTATATGACCACAATTGTTTTGCTGCTGGATTGGTTATTGCTAATAAAAGTTATTGAATTTGTGATGAGCTGATTCAGTGCACAATTTATCAAATTCCTTTATTCTGTATAAAAATTTTGTACAAATATTTTATTTAACAATACTCTTCTAAAGTCTAAATTTATTTGAATTCAGTATCTATTTAAATAAAGTGCAAGATGATCCGAACATATATTTATAAAAAATTTAAAAAGGACTATTCTACAAACAAATGTTTATGGGGCAGTCCAGTTTTCCTTTTGATGCCTTGGCATCGAACTCTTTAAGAAAACAAATAAAAAGAAAAAAAAGGAAGACGTTATAATCTTTAGGGTAAATAACAATTTCACCCCTTGTAGTTTATTTAAAAAAAGACGGAACTCTCCTGTAATTTTATTTGTAACACTTAAACCTCTAGATTTTATGGCATATGTTGTAATTTCTGACAGACGTAACAGAAATGCACAAAACGACATCGCTTTGTACAATGCCTGATCAAAAAGAAAAAAAAAAAAAAAAAAAAAGAAAAAAGGAGAAAGAAGAGAGAGAAGGAGAAATATAAATATGAACATGTATTTATATACAGAAAGAAGAAGCCTGTGATTTCATTTCTTCAACATCTAATAATCAAGAACCCATTGGGTGGAGAAGTTATTTGGTGGTCTTGGATTTGGATTTGGATTTGGATTTGGGTGTGTGTGTGTGTGTTTTTTGATCTCTCGTTCCATATATATGGAGAAATATATATAACCATGTATATATATAGAGGAAGGAGAAGTTTATGATTTCATTTTCTTCTATATCTAATATTCAAGAACCCTTTGGGTGGAGAAGTTATTTGGTGGTCTTGGATTTGGATTTGGGTATGTATGTGTGTTTTCTAATCTCTAATCATTCCATATATATATATATATATAGTTGTATGAATATGTATATACATGTTCTCACTTCATATTTTTTTAACTCCATACTTGATAGTCCACCCTCCTACCTTATCTCATACTCCAACTTCATATTATTTAAAAGCCCATCTGAGCCAAAACCATAAATCTCCAACCATTTTTCTAGTTCAAGAACCTCTCTAAATATAAAAGTGAAGTCAATTTTTAGAAACTTCAATGAACATCAAACAATGGTAGAAAAAGGCAACGCATTTTCAACAATAAAACCATAACTTTTTGTAAATAGTCCATAGTTGCAAACACCCACCAACCTCATCCCATCTCCTCCACTCAACCAACACCCACCACATTTCCCTCTCACAGCGCCCATGGTGGTAGCCACCATTACAATTTGGGTCTTGGCTTAGTTAATTGGGTATACTTATATATATAATGTATGTGTGTCTATAATGATAAAGAGAAGATGAATGATGATGGTGGTTGCCATGGTAGAGAATGATAGATATAGATTTTAATTTATGGGGTTAACTTTATTTGAGTTAAGAGAATGATAGACATAGATTTTAAAAGAATAATAAAACAAAAATGAAAATGAAAGATGGAGAAATGAGGGAGATAAGCTAGAGAGAGAGAGAAGCATTTTAGAGGGAGAAGCAACGTCTTGGGTTCTCAAAAAACTTGGAAAGAAGAAGAAGGTAAGGAATTATCCAGTGTGGTTAAGGGGGAAAAATTTTGGTTTTATGATCGTGCAACACACGGTCTATTGAAACAAACGGTTTCATCCAAAATTGCACTTTGGTATGAAGTTTAGGGGGTTTAAGTGTTACAAATAAAATTATAGGGAGGTTCTGTATTTTTTAGGTAAACTACAGGGGATTAAATTATAATTTACCCTAATTTTTATTTTATTTTGTTTTCACATTGATCAACTATTAGTTTAATTGACTTGAGATGTCAACATGGACAACTAGTTGTTAAATTTTGGGCTTGCCTCAACTTGGTCCATATTCCACCCTCAACCACGATGGGCTTGGATTGAATCCACTCCAACTTGGTCCGTAGCCCATTTCAAATATATACCTTTATCGACTTCTACAAAGCAAAGCACTTGATCCAAAGCCAATTAGTTTTGGTATCAAACCTGTCTAGTGATAGAATGGATATGAAACTAGTTTTCATAAAGGTCTTGCTAATTAAAGTGAGAAAATGTCAAAATAGTAGGAGTTCTAAAACAATTTTCATAAGATTTTGTTTAAAAAACACGCGTTGACAAATTTAAATTAATTGTGCATTATTTATTTAAAAAATTTGTGTATGATAAAAAATGTACTATCATTTGAAATTTCCTTAACCAATACAATTAGGTCATGTTTGATTCACAAGACTAATAGTGAAGTATTAATAAACCTATTAAATTAGTGTGGTATTCACTATCCAATTGGATTAATATCCATTGGATTAATAATCCCACCCCTACCCCATTACTAATAATCCTACAAATTTGTTGGATTAATTATCCGTTGGATTAATAATCCTAACCAAAATGTTAAAACAAACATAGGATAATTGGACCCACGGATTAATAATCTCAATCCCATGCTCCAATCCACCCAATCAAACATGCCCTTAGAGTACTCATTAATAAAACTTATTAAAAAATACTTCATATCACTAGTTCAACACTACTAATGCACCACTAATGGCATAAAATCATGTGGATCTTACTATTGATATGATAGTTTGGCCTTCTTTTTTTTTTTTTTTTTTTCTTGCACTTGCCAACTCATTAATGATACTTTTAAAACTACTGATTTAATGCTTTAAATCAGAACTTTCACCTATTTTCAAACACTTTTCACACAAACAAGCATATTGTAGGCCGGATGAAACCGTAATTGTTAGATTGTGTCATCTCAACCCTTTTAATAAATTAAAGGCTTACATTTTGTCTATTCATTAACCTATTAAAAATTGAATAATGTCTTTTCTTAAATATAATATTATGTTTATAGTAATAGACAAAATCTGAATCAATAATATTTTTAAAAATGTCAACATGGCAAACATCCATTAATCTGGATGATGTCCAATTTGATCTAAATAAGAGACAAGCTTTATTATTTGTCATCAACCATCACTTAGAATTATTATTACCATTTCTGTTTTTTATTTAATGAATCACACCTATATATAAAACATAAAAAAGCTTGATTTGATAATTTAATATTACTGTTTTAAACAAATAAAAAATTGTCTCAATCAAATGTAATTATTAGGGTTGTGTTATCCAATTAATAATCTTTACACCAAATGCATATCACCCACCCTATGACTTGGTGTTAATTTTCTTCTTTACTATATTGTAAGAAGATTGTTCATGAAGATACATAAAATCTTAAAAATCCTTTCATTACAAAATAAATAAATAAATAAATAAAAAATAATAATAATAATCTTTAATTTTAATGTCCCTGGTTTTTTTTAAATTTTTTTTATTAAGTGAAAAAGTTAGTGTGCTTAAAATAATTTTTTTAATTGTAAAAAAAAATGATTAGATGACATGTATAATGTGATATTTTAATATTTTTCGCTAAAAAATTACAAACAAAAACGGATCATAATGTGATAGAAAAATAAAACACTCGTCATTTTCATTTAATTTTAACTTTTTAGATGTGAAAACAATTTTTTTTAAATTCAAAAAAAAAAATTCTAAAATTTATTTTTGTGAAACTAATTTTTAATTTAAGGGCTAGTTTGACATGCACTAAATAAGTTAAAAAGTCAAAAAGTCACTATCTTATTTAAGTCACATCATCTTATTTAAATCACATCACCTCTCTAATACATCACATCAAATCCAACCCAAACCCAACCCAAACCCACTAATAAGTCAAAAAGTACACTTTTTTAAGACATCCCAAACTAACCCTTAAAAATAAAACCATTTTAATTTTTTCCAAAATTTTCTCATTTACCTATCTTTCATTTATCTTTTCCTTATATTTTTTTCTCTCCCCCATCACTTGCAACGGTCACTAATATTTTTAACATTTTTTTTAAAAAAATTTATGCACCTACCGTACACGTAAAACTATCAAGTCAATTCCTTGACTTCCCTTCCCACATAAGAAAGGGACTCCAAAGTTATTTTATCCAAATTCAAGGGTAAATATGGAAATCAAAAAAAGAAAACAAAACATCTCTTTAAATCGACTCTGTATTTCTCTCACTGTTTCTCTCTCTCTCTCTCTCTCTCACACACACATTGAACATGCAGAGGCAGTCTCTGGGCTCACCGAATTCGAAGCTCCATAGCCATGGAGGAGTTGTTGGAGAGAAGGAAGAGAACCTCTCTGGAGAAGACCAGAAGCGTAAGGACCAAGCTTCGCTCACTGCCGACGACGACGAAGACAACGACAAGTCACAGAAGCCTCTCAAATCGCCTCCGAGACCTGAGAAATTCATTCACCTCATTCCTCTTCTCACCGTCCTTTGCTTCCTCATCCTCTACCTCTCCTCTCACGATCCATCTCAAAAAGGTAAGTGGATTAGGCACTACTACTACTGTTCCTCCTCATTACGATACGCTTTTAATCTAGTGATTCTGTGTTTTTTTATTCAGATTTGGCTCAGTTCAGAGGATTCAATCGATTGTCGAAGTCTATAGGTATAATGCAGATTGCAATGCGTACTGCTTTGTGCTTTTTTGGAAATGTTTTTTTGGTGTCTTGTTGTTGATTATTGAGTTTTTTCTGATTTGTGCTGTGTAGATTCGACAGAGATTGACGATATCGGACGATTTTCGGATATCAAAAAAGGAGATGTTTTAGCTATTCGGAGCCTCAGGAACTTGCAGGAGATCGGAAAACATGCTCCGAAATATCGCCTTCACCGGAAAATCGGCTTCTTCTAGTTCGCATTCTCTCTCAATCTCTCTCCCTCTCTCTCTCTCTCTCTCTCTTCTATCTCTCTGAGTTCACACAGGTGAAGACTCCGTCGGTGGAACTCGCACGTGAGAACTCAGAGGTACCATTTTTTTCGCGCGTGTGGACATGCGATTACGCATGTAGATTTGTTCTTTTGTGTACGCAGCTTGGCGCGTGTGCTCTCTGTGAGAAAATTTCATTTTATTTTTATACAGTATAATTCCATAAATTATTCTCACGAAATAATAAAAAAATATAAATAAATAAATAACAGTAGTACATCATGTGAGTGAAAGGGTTGTACTCTGTGGTGGGTTTGGCTAACGTACGCTTCCAAAATGCGCTGGCGTTGGTTGGATTACAGCTGGAGGTTCAGGCCGTTAATGAACCTCGTGGTGCGGTTGGGTTTGCCAACTGGAAAGTTCGAATGCTTTAGCTCTTCTTTTTTGTTAGTATTAACTGCTTTGGGAAAACTTATTGCTTCACCGAAGAATGGATACTTGACTTGTTCAGTAATTGTTGAGACTAGTAGAAATTTTTTTATAAAATTAAAAAAATAATATACTCTAAAATTTCATGTTTATCTTGATTATATGCTATGATTGGATTTTTAATAAGAAAGTGTTTAGACTCTTAAAAGATAGTAATTCTTAAATTGACATATGATATGTCAATTAGAAATTAGGCAACTAAAAATTTAATTTCTTGATGCATTAGTTTAGAGAGTTTTAACATTATTTTTCTTAATATGATGATGAATATGAGTCAAATTTAAATAATTTGATTTTTTATTTTTATTTTTGTGAGACTGGGTCTTCTAGCTGTGTGAGAGTAGCTGTCTAAAATAAAAAGAAAATGTTAAATAAATTTAAAAAATTACTAATTGAACTTTTTTGTTAATTAATGTGGTATGTAATAAACATAAATAATTTTATAAACTTTAATAGTTTGTGAATTTGTGTCGGCACAAAGTTTGCATACATACAGTGAATTTGAAAGATTTTAATCTGAAAAGGTTGATTGGGCAAAAAAAGCTTGAGGATAAATTTCATTGGGTTATTTTTTTATTTTTTATTTTTTTTTTTGAACACAAAAAAAGGAGGTTCTGAGGGGGCATCACGACCTCCGTAGGCCCAGGCCCCGGGGTAGCCGGTTGCCAGCCTGATTTAACCCAACCCACAGGAAGGGACCTACCACCGAGACACCAGTAGAGTTCATCAACCGCCCCAGTCATGAACAAGTTTCGATCGGAGTACAACGCAAGGTCTCCGCAGAAAGTCCTGTAAATCCTAGGATTTTCACGCCGCCCAAAGTCGAACTTGACTCATGGCTGTGGGTTATTAGATATTTGTTTTCTCGTTAACTTTAGAAATTTAAAATTAATTAGAATGTGTATAAATTAATTCAAACATCTTACTGTAAAAAATAAAATGGAAAATCTCTCTATCTTATCTCTCGCATTTGTTATGTTGGTTGGACTTATATTTGGCTGGATGATGTTGATGACGATGATAATCCGAAGGAGATAATGCGGAATTGTAATGATGTCACGTGGCACCGCCTAAGAGGTGCAATTATGTGATGGGCCCATTTCGGGTGGAGGCCCGAATATATCTTTCTCTCGTGAGTGGGCCGGTCGCATTAAGAATCTGCGTGTCACGATGATGATAATGACAAAAAAACCCATATGAAAGTAGCTAAATTGACGACGTGGCGCGCATATTAGGTGACCGAAGGACCACGGCGCTGTTTGGTGAGGTCGCGCATTGGATTCTGCTGGCGGTCTCTTTCTTTGGACGAAAATAAACTTTCAATTAAACAAAAGTGAAATAAATAAATCAAACAAGTTTAATTTCTTTAAATAATTTTGAATTTTGAATTTTTTATTTTATAAAGTCATACAAAATACAATTTTAATTAACTTAATATGTAGAAATTTTTTAAGTTGAAATGGATTTAGTCTGAAGTTTTATTTTCATATTTAGTTTGGTAATATTAAAAGAAATTGAATACATAAATAAATAAATAAGCATTTTCTAAAATATCTTGGCTTGCATGGCTTTCATTAGTTATTGTTCTAGAATATTCCATGGTTTTCATTAGTTTAGTATTTAAGGGTTGTTTGGGATGATCTAAATAAGTGCACTTTTTGACTTTTTATGAAATATGAGTTGGGTTTGGATTGGATTTGAAATGATGTGTAAGAGAGGTGATGTGACTTAAATAAGATGATGTGACTTAAATAAGATAGTGACTTTTTGACTTTTTATCTTTTTCAAGACATGCCAAACTTGGCCTTAGTAAGGCCAAGTTTGGGTACTCCTAAATAATTCAAAAAGTCAAAAAGTTACTCAAAAAGTTAAAAAGTTAATACTATTCATCAAAAGTCAACAATTATGGCTGCACAACTCCCAATTCAAATTTTCCTCTAAAAACCAATTTTTACAATTTTTTATTACACATTTTTCCATAAAAAGTCAAAAAGTTAACTCAAACATCCATATTTTCAACCTCACTTTTTTTGTCTAAAAAGACAAAAAGTGCACTTATTTAGTCTTCCCAAACTTGGCCTAAGTTTGATGATTGGAGTTGTATGGTAGGGTTTGCGACTTTTTCATAAGCAAAAACCAACTTAGATTTAGAGGTTGTTTGGGGTGTTCTAAATAAGTGCATTTTTTTATCTTTTTGGACTAAAAAGTTGAGGGAAAAAATATGGATGTTTGGGTAACTTTTTGACTTTTCATAAAAAAATGTGTAATAAAAAATTGTAAAAATTGATTTGTAGAGGAAAATTAGGATTGAGAGTTGTGCAGCCGTAATTGTTGACTTTTGGTGAATAGTGTTAATTTTTTAACTTTTTGAGTAACTTTTTAATTTTTTGACTTTTTTTACATACTCCAAACTTAACCTTACTACCCACCCCAAAAAAACTGGCATTGACCAAAACCTCCCCCTCCCTTCTCTATCTCTCTCATCATCAAACTAAAAAATAAAAAATGAAAAATTATGTGTATGTTACAAGAAAAATACTTTGGAGTTTAATTCTGAAGCTTTAAAATTAGCTTTAATGAACTGGCAGTGAGTCTCACCCACTGTGATGTGATGTTTTAATTTTAGTTTTTTTTTTTTCTCCTTATTATGTCATTAATATTCTATTAAATTATAAAAATTAATCCTCTAAATCATTGTTGATGTTACAATTGGGGATGTTACAATTGGGTTTGGTCCAACATCAGAATTAAAATTGAAGATGATGAATGGACCAGCCGTCACGGGTGGAGCCTTCTCTGTCCTTTTCTTCTTCTTTCTTTCTTTCTTTTTTTTGTTATTATTTTGGTTTTTGATTATTTGAAATGGATAAATATGCAAAGAAACAATCTGGGAGTGACACCATTAATCCATCAAGCAAGCTTAATTTAGATGAATAAAACCAAGTACTTACGTGGGGGTTTCATTTTTTGTTTTTGTCTTTTTTTGGTCTAGGTGGTGAGTTAAGTTTGTGTGATAATTTAATTAGTTAATTAAATGTATTATATCTACTCCAAAATGAAAATACATAGCAAGTAAGTGTTTCTATAGGTTTTGGTATTGCCTAATATCATGGGCTAAGTTAAAAAAATAAAATAATATTGTATGCACCAATTATTATATCAATTAGTGTATTAACAGATGTGACATAATTTTAGAATTTTTAAGTATTTGTAATTTGTATAATAGGTGGGGTCAGTAATAATGACATAAGATATGTTGGTATATTAATTGATATACCAATTAGTGCATGTAATACCATCGTCAGAAAAGCTTCCCACCCCCAGCTGGGGGTCGACCCCCAGTGAGGTGTCACTGGGGGATTGGCCAAGAAAATCTTCTGTACCATCGTAAAAAATATTATACAGATTAACAAATTTTATAATTTTTTTAACTAATAGATTTGGCAAATAAAGATGGAAAATTGGAATTTGAAACAGAATCATTTAAATAATAGTATAATAGGAACAAACCTTATCACCCATCAATCTTCTACTAGCCAATTTCCAAAAACAGAAGCAAAAAACTTGAACTCGCTTTAAAAACAAAGGGCGATGTTACCATGTACACGTTAAAAAAAGTACATATAATATGTTTGTTATAATTTTTTTATAAAATTTTATAATTTAAATACAAAATGTATTAATTTTTTCATTACAAAAATGTCAACTTTTTTTTCACTAAAAAATGACATAATAAAATTTCAAAATATCATAACAAAAATCATGAAGTGTCATAACATTATCATCCTTAACCTTAAGGTGTACATCATAAATTTATTATTTATAATTTTATAACAAAATATCATAATATACATCACAAATAATCATAACATTCATTATAAAAAATTATAACTTTTTTACTATGTACATTACTAAATTTCTCCATAATACAAAATAGGCAAATAGCCAAAATATAGACATCTTCTTTAGAGAAAATTAATGAAAAAATCTTTTATACATTTCTTCTAGTTTATGTCTCAACTAGGGCTGCAAACGAATTGGGTTATTTACGAGTTGGCTTGATTCAACTCGGCTCAGTTCGTTGAAGGAGCTTAGCTCGAACATGAATATTATGCCTCATTTAATAAACAAGTTTAGCTCAAATTCGAATAAATTTGGCTTATTAAACTCAGCTCATTTATCTTTATTTAAATTATATATTAAATAATATATAAATATATATATAAATAGTATAAATAATGTAAATAATGATTAAAAAATCTTATTAAACTAAGCTCGAATTTTATTAATATTAACAAGCTAAGTCAAATTTGAACTCAGTTAGTTATCAAGTCGAGTTCGAACTCAATAAATAAGCTCGATAAGTAAACGAGTCTAACTCGAACTCAACAAAGTTCGGCTCGACTCATTTGCAGTCCTAATTTCAACTAAGAGAGTTTACAATTATTGTGTATTTCTCCGTTGTAGAATTTTAAGGCACGTAAATTTTAAAATATGATATATTAAAACAAGAGAATAGATAAAAAATTAAAAAAATAGAGAATATTGTGCTTAAATGAGAAGAGGGCAGAGCAAATTAGGAAGCATATAAAGTTATTTTATGTTATTATTTTAAGAGAAAATATGATAGGTTGGACAACAACATTGACAAAATTTTCCTAAATGACCCCACAGAATAGATGAACCACAGTAAAGCATATATGCATGCATTATTTAATCCAATAATTTCAAAAACATTTTTCTAGAAAAAGTGGGGGCCAGTACGAGGGCACTTTCTCATTATTAACAATCCAGGCTGCCCATTATTACCACCTCACTATTTTTACAATACATCATCATACCTATTGATTATTAACAACATTTAACTTAAAGTCAAGGCAACCCTGCAAGATCATCAGTTGACCAAATTTCACTATGAAACAAATAATGGATCACGGAATGATTTACAAAAAATACAATCAAAATTTGAAAATTAATGCTTCGTTTGAGAACAGGCTAATTTAGTAACTTTTTGACTATTTGGCTAAAATATGAACTAAAAAAAACTAGTATGTTTGGGATGACTTTTTGACTTTTCACGAAAAGATGTGCAAAAAGTAGAGAGAAAAGAGAATCTTTCACTTTTTGGTATGAGTTGTTGACTTTTTGATTTTTTTAGTAACTTTTTAACTTTTTGACTAAATCGGCTTGTTGCCAAACGAAGCCTAAGTTATAAAAGGATTCACCTTCACAAGGTTGAGATTAAACCTAATTATGAAAAAATCTACATTTACATAAATCACAGCTAATTATTCCACTTACTTTATGTTTATTTATGTTCTTAATATTAGTAATTCCACCATGAGGTGTTCTCTCTCTGGATTCCCAATAACTATTTTATGCGAAGGCAGCACAAACACTCACATGCTATGATATACAAGTACCAACTCCATCTAGAAGCTTACAACTCCATCTAGAATGTCATCTAAATGGACCTAGATATACAAGTACCAACTTGATATGTAAAAATATTTTAGTAGTGTGAACATAAATAGTTTCTAAAGAAACCTTGATCTTGCAGCCTCCAGTACTTAAAGCCCACCAATGTGGATCATGTGAAATGGTTCTACAAACATTTGACTCATTACACAGCACAAACCACTCAGAGAAATGAAATAGATATTATACACAAACTAACATCTATCCCACCAAAAGTTACTTTCATTTTCTTTTTCTTGAAAAATGTGGACCAGATCTCTCAATTTAACATTTAAATCACAAATATTAGCAGCTCCAACTGGATGTATATATATCAATTAACTGAACTAATTTAGTTGGTCACTCATATACTCTTTTTTTCATTGTCAATGTGTGGGAGCACTTTTAGTCATTTTAAACAAAATTTAGGCCTCGTTTGGGAATAGACTATTTCAGTATCTTTTTGACTTTTTAACTAAAATATGAGGTAAAAAAACTAGTATGTTTAGGATGGCTTTTTGATTTTTTATAAAAAGATGTACAAAAAGTAAAGAGAAAATAGAATCTTTGACTTTTTGGTATAGGTTATTCACTTTTTGATTTTTTTAGTGATTCTTTGACTTTTAGACTAAAAAATGATATTGTCAAACGAGACCTTAATACCAACAAGGACAAAGTGCAAAAATGACCAAAACCACCAAATAAATTAAATTTTGAAAAAAAAAAAAAAAGGCTCAGTACACATCATGCAACTGTAAGAGGGCCCTAAATTATTGGACCTCCATGTTTCTTGGGTGCGGCCATTCTTCGGTTCATCCTATCTTCATGATCTTTTGTCAAGCATTGGAAGAAAAGAGGGTTTGATACTAAGCTTCTGTAGGGTGTGATTTCATTTCAGTGGTCTAGCCTAGGCATCTCATGAACAGTGTGAAAGATTATCTACATTATTGTCCTTTGATGCACATAATGGAACAATCAAAGAGAGACTACCAAAGAGAGACAACCAAAGAAAGACTGGACAGGCAATTCTTAAATCTTCTGTGTCACAATTATTGACATTTTGGGGGACCCTAACCTCAAATTTACAAGTATATGCTTGTCCAGGTCGATGCTCATTTGCATCACCCTTTTTTCAAACGTCTTTCTATTCAAATAATAAACTAGTATCTCTTGAAAAAGCAAAGTAAGGGTTTACACAACTTGCACCGAAAGCTTGTCCAACTTAAATTTTAAAGAAAGTAGACGTATGTTGAAGAACCTTTTCCAATTCAAGTCCCAAAAGCCCCACCCGAAGCCCAAAAACATTCTTCCAGAAAGTTTCCTTAAGAAAACAACCCTATCACAAACCTCGCAGGGAATTTGAACAAATGAAACGATCAAAAAATGATGAAGAATGCAAGAAGGATGACAAATGGATTAAGACAAAAACAAAAACAAAAAATCTAATCCGGATCCAAACTACTCAACAAAGTTCAATTTATTAAAAATTTAAGAAAGCACATAGTCAAACACATTGAGTGCAATCAAATCCAACTATAAAGGCACATTGTTCTACATTTCACCCCTCCATGAATTGGAGGAGCAGGATATCAAGACTCTATAATCGAAAAGTTTTGACCAATGTATTTACAGAAAGTGAAAAATCAGAGAATCAAACCTTGTGCCGGTGCGGGCTTTGAAGATTGCTGCAGATTTGGTGATTTAGGTGACTCGGATAAATGAATCTGTGCAAATTCATCCACCATTTTCCTTCGCTGTTCCTCTTCAGCCATTCCTACCTTCTGTTTTGTCTTTTGGCCAACATCTCCAGCTGCCTTTGCAACTTTACTAAAAGCACCAGTCACCCACGTAGTTCCAGTTTGTACATACGGGTTCTTCATTATGGCTGATCCAGCACTACTGACTTTTTGCTCGGCAACAGCATATGCTGATTTGGTTTTGTCAGAAACCTGAAATTTCTGATCTACTCCCCGAACCTTCTCATTAACAACAGAAGTCCCAGCGCTAAACTTTTCGCTAAGCCCGATTTTTTTGTCAAAAGAAACAACCTTAGCTGTGGCTGTGGAAGTCAACTGGTGCTTCTCATCAAAGGACTTGACCTTGCTGACTGCATCTTTGCCTAACACAAAGCCCTTTGCAAGCACGCCGCTGACTACATCCTCTGCCTTCTGAAAAGCAGATTCAGAACCACCCGCGGTTTTGTTTTCTGTTTTCTGCAGAGTTCAAGCAAAAATTAGGTCACAAAGATTCATTAGTTGTGTTCATGGTTGTTTTGTTAGAACCTTATTCTCTTGTTGAATTTTAAATTGAATGAATCTTACAATTCACTTGTGTGTCATTATGATTCTGTGTGATTCACTATGATTCAGTCCTGTTTGCTTAATGCATAAAACAATTGTTTTTGCAAAATAATATATATATATATATATAAATTAATTATATTGATATACATGGATTTATATGTATATACATATTTACAATTTAGTTATATCGATATTTATTTCATTTTAAACACTATGTTTGTAATTTTATATACATATACATATATAAAATTATATATTATGCTAAATAAAGTGAATATTCACTATTCGAATAAGATTCAAAATTCACTATTTTAGCAAAACGATTTATGATTCAATTCACAATTTGAAAACAATGTTACATATGAAAGTTGAAGCTTTAAAGATGACTCCTTACAAGAGGAGCTGCCAAAGCAGCAGGTGGAAGCTGATAATCTGGATCCAGATTTATGGTGACGGTTAGATCAACTATTGTTGCTCCCTGAGATCAAATCAAATGTCATAGTCAAAAAGTCCCCATTTATTGTAAAAGATTACAGAGGCATCATATAATTGCGTTAAAGTGCTATACAGTAATATCTAATAAAGAAAAGGTCAATTTAAATTTGTTAATACCGAGACTTGCTACGAAGACAGGCCCCATTTAGAAGTAGAATAAGCATCTAATTGTGTATCATATTAGTCAAATCCTATCAAACTCGGGATGTCAAAAACTAGTTTACTTAAAATGCACCTGGAAAACAATGTAGAAAACCAATCAAACTTTCCAACGTAGTTACATATGATGTGGTTATTCACAATCAATCAATTAAACACCAAGAAAACATTTTCCTTTTTCTTTAGTCAGAAACAAAAGTTGAGCATGAGATCATCCATCGCCTTTGCCCTTCAACTTGCTAAAACAACCTTGGTAATATGAGAATTAATGGAATATGAGCATGAGCACTACCAAACCTAACCAATTAACCTGTTTAATTCTGGAAAAACATTTTTTCGAGTTAAATAAATAAAATAAAAAGATTCATTGGTTAGAAGAAAGTCGTACAGAGCATAACATGGGGAACTTGGCTTAATAGGTTAGGGTTATAGGTTTGCAGGACAATGATGAGTAGTAGATCTAGTGTTCGGGAAAACTGTGTCACAAGATCATGGCCCCCAGTTTCACATATCAAACAAATCATCCATGGAAGACTTAACTACAAAAGATCGGATCTCCTCTTAATAAGAGAAAACCAATAGATAGGCCATGAATTGGAGGAGTTTGATCGGGTTAAGTTGTTTTATAAGTACAGATATCTATCTATAAATTAGAATGACAATTACTTTTTCTCAACACATAGAAAAGGACAAATATAACTGGGAATTCATTTCCCAAAGTCGGGGAACTGGATCAAAATTATCGATAAAGCCACATTTGCAAGCTACCCATCTCACCATTCAGTTTGTACTATGCAAGCCTCATCGAGGAAGCTCTCTTACTGTCCCCAGCATAAATGATTCACCAAAAAGAAAACTACACAGCTTCCCTCAATCTGTTCACAATCCTTCTCAATGCTATCAACCCTAGGGTTGTGTTTTTCCAGCAAAACTAAACTGACTTGTGGTGCAAAAATGACCAACATTGTAACCAAACCATACATTCACTATAAAATCCAGTTCACGCAATTAGCTTATACAATTTCTCAATAGGTGGAAAATTTTTCATGATAGGTTCCTAATGAGGGGTGAAGGGGGGCCACTACCCCCGAGTTTGAGAATTTCTCTGTACCCTTCTCTGCATATGCAGGTAATTTAGGAAACCATAGTGCCAACTGTTAAATTCCGAAATATCATATCTCAAAATGTGAGATAATAATCGATTTATTTTCGCATAGTTTATACAACTTTTTTTTTACTCACTCAAGCTACCTGCAACTTGGAGCTTGACCCAGCTGGCCTTCTGATGCAAAGAACATGCCAGCAAAAGTTCAAAAATATGAAGGAGGGGGGGGACACTGGATTCCAATGCTGACATAATTATTTGGGAAGATTCTATGTAAAACTTTCATAGGAAATTAAACAAGTTATTTTCTTTAAGTTTTATGTCAGCTGCAGTTTGGTAACTATGGCCTGTAGGTAGGGCTGCCATAGTAGCTCAGTTCCACACCAATCTTGCTTGGCCACCAAGTTCTCTTGGACTCGACTTGGTCTCTCCTTTATATATGATTTATTGGTTTCTTTTGGGCAATGAAACGAAGGAGTTTTTTCAAGATTATTTTCGATGAGATGTGATGCTTCTTTCTTAAGCTGTGAGCGACTTAGACCCAAATCTCATGCTTTTCTTCTTCTCCTGCACTTTCAAGTCTTTAAAAGCTGTAACACATCCCACCTATACCTTTAAAACTTTATTTAATTTGTCTAACCCACTCATCCTCTGACCTTCATTCAAAACCTAGAAAATAGACCCAAACCATCCAGGGTACTTTTTCTTGTGACACTGTTCACGGCTCCAAACTTCATATTTATACGCTCAATTAGATCCTCAAACCCTTGCCTCTTTAATACACCTTGCAATAAGGGTGGGAATTTGCCACACGACACGATAACATAACTCAAGTTGTACATAAAATTAGCGGGTTAGGGTTGACCATTTCTTGACACGAACACATGTATAACACGATCCGATAATACAAATATTAAATAGGCCGGGCTAGTGTCAAATCTGTATAACACGAACTTGACATGGATAACCCGTATAATGAAGAATTAGTTACACATTTAAATATTATTTCCATTAAAGAATATCATGACATTTTTTAATCTTTTATGTAATTACATCAAATTTATTAAAAAGTATGTAAAATATGATTTTAAGTTTAATATAGGTTTTGTTTTTGCTTTTAATTGAACTTAATGTATTTTTGGTCTATTATTTGAGTTAATCTAGTATAAAATATAATTTTTATAAATTAAGAAAATACAATTAAGTTGAAATCAAATATTTTTATAAATAATTTCATTTAATAGAGATTAGTTTTATTAAATTTAACTTATGAAGAAATTTTCAAATTTTTTTTCGTACATTTGATAATTTTAGTTGATAGTGAAATTTTTAGACATGACACGTTAATACGACATGAACCGGACATGGACTGAAAATGACACGGCACGATAACATAAAATAAAAACGGGTCGGGTTAGTGTTGAGGTGATTTTGACACAAACCCGAGATGACACGACACAACACGACGCCCACCCCTACCTTACAACCCCATAAGAACCTATTAGTTGTATCACCACTAGCCACAAAAACCAATTGTTAGCTCTCATATAGTGCTGAATTCATCAAAGATCTGCATCACCTGGATTGGTTATCACTCTGATATCACACCAATTTCAGGTCCTAGATGTGGAGCTGTACCAAAAATACTAAAATATAGATTCCAGAGTGTGATCTCTTTGAAACTTTATGATGATAGCACATGACACCCAGCACAAAGAAGACACTTCATATACTGTGAAGTGACAAGCAGTTTTTATTAACTTTTTCGGCAAATCCTGAAAAATAACCCTGTTTCATATTTAAAGTTCAAACACGCCATAAATGGATTTGCCATAAAGAAAAACATTATAATTTGAATGCAATGACAAGTAAACTCACCGAAAGTAAGACTGCAGTCTGTGCTCCTTGCGAATCCTTGAAGGTAACAAATGCTATTTGGGATCGCTCAGTATGACTGCATAAACATATGACAAAACTGAAGTTCATATAATAAGGAAAAGAAAAGGTAAAAAGAAAAATGAGTAACTCCTTCAGACAGTAACCTCAGCATTTCAACATATTCAATATCACCAGAAAAGGAAAAGAACTCCTTGACGTCTTGCAAAGTTGCCCCTAGGGAAACATTGCTGACTTTAACGGTTCTTATCTGCAGCAACAAAACAATAATATCAATATAAATATCTGGACAGGAAAAAAATAACAAGTTGCATGCCATTTCCCAACAGCATAGTTAAATTGATCACACATATTTTTGACCCGCATAAGCAAGGGATAAATAAAGATCAAGCTGCCGTCATATGGGCAAGTATCTAGTCAGTTGGTCCTTACAATAAGAGAAAAAATTTGTAAGACTAATTATAATCAATAAAGCATTGCCTACTGCAAAAAGTGTAGATAATAATCCCTCAAAACTTTTTAAATAGAAAATCCTATTAAATTTTTTTAGTGTCATTTGGAATTTGAAAATGCTCCGTGGGGTATTATACATCAGGGTGTTTGGTGTAGATTAAATAAGCTAATTATAGCTTATTTTAATTTAAGAGCCTGTGTCAGACTGTTTGGTATAGTTTCTGCTTATAGCTTATTAAGCATAAATAGCTTAAATAAGTTGAAAAAAGTTGATTATCTACTGATTATTAGCTTTTATCTCACAATACGCTACACCAAACTCATTTTATGAACAAATTATCAACTGAAGAAGGAATAGGATAACATAAGGCAATCACCCTCATCTTAAAGAAGTATTAATCAAAAAAGAGAAATGCACAATTTTAAATCCACAAATTCACCCATAAATTATGGTGGCAAAAGAGTTGGGCCTTACATTGATGCTGTGTTTGGTTTGGGGAATTAGGAAAGGATTTGAAAAGGAAAATGAAAAAGAAAGGTGAAATGTGAATAAAATATACCTACATTTCACCTAGTTTCACATACCTTTTCCCTTTCCTTTCCAAATCCCCCAACCAAACATCGCATTAATGTATAACAAATCAAAAGTAAACACCTATCATACAACATCATTGTGGATCAAATTGTGGAAACTTTTTGTGCGTCTCGAACATTTTTCAATAAAAAATGCCTGGTGGTCTAGTTTGCAGCTAAGTCTAATTTCTAATCAAAGCAAAAACGCATTCAAAGGCGCGAATCAAGAGCAGAGCTCAACTGTTTTCTCATTCAAACTTACTTTAACAATTAAACAAAGCTACGCAAACTCTACTCATGCCGTGTACGGAAGAAAACTTAAACAGATCTATATCAGTTAAACACACGGATACAAAATTAAACACAAAAATCAACTCTAATCTAAAAGGTGAAACGAATAGTAGGAAGTAATCAATCAAATTCAGCTATGCATAGAAATGGATTGTGAATAATACTCACCGACATCGAGAGAATCAGGGATCGAATGAGAGATCGCCGGACAAATGAAGTCACCGGCTAAGAGTAACCGCCGGAGTCCACTGTTGTTGTTGCTGTTCCTTTGTCACAGCTGTTTACATGAAATGTGAGGAGAGAGAGAGTTTTAGAGAGAGAGAGAGAGAGAGAGAGAGAGAGAGTTTTAGAGAGAGAGGGAATACTATCTAGAGAGACAGGGACAGAGAAAGATAGGGGTCGGAGGTTTGGGGGTTGTGCTGAAGATGCCGGCGGTTTAGTGACGGCGTTGACGTGTTTTTACGGTCTGCTTTGTTTGCTTCTTCGAATTTACGCTCCCAGACGCGGCTTAGACTGGGACCCTATTTTTCACTGACTCCAAGAGAGGGACTCAATAATTCCATTTAAAATAATACAGTGATTTCAAATATTTTATTAAATTTTTACATGAATTATGATAGATGAGTGATTATTGTTAAAAAAAAAAAAAAAAAAAAAAAAAGGGAGAAGGAAGAAAAAGTGATGATATTTGAAAAAAATAGTTTCTTGGTAGATTATGATTTTGAGTTCAGAATATAAGGATGTAAATAGGTTAAATAAAAATAATAAATATATAATTTTTGAGTTATCAATGGGAGATTATGGACACCTAATTGTAAATTAGGTCATATATTATTTCATTTTTATATGATAGTGTGGTTCAAAAGATGGGGTATTTTATGAAGTAATTTAGTAGTAATCCATGATGAAGCTGATAAAAAAAATATCTATGATGAATATGGAATTATGATTTTTTATTTATTTATAAATTTTCAATATAAACTCAAATACCAAAACAGTGAAATTTCACTATTTTTTGAAAAGTGAGTTTTTATTTGGGGTTAGGATCGTAAAATCAAGAGTCAATTACAAAAATTAATTACTTATTTTCAAATTTATAGGCAAAATAATAATAATAAAATTGAGGGCTCCAATTTGACAAAATTCAAATTTTACCGTGGTAACTGTTATCACATAATTTTTTTTTTTTTTTAAAGATCTTTAGATAGCAATTTCACTATCCAATTGAGTGCTAACAGAGAAATTTATATACTGACATTTGGTATGTCTTGAACAATGTCAATTTTGACATAGCAAAAAGAAAATGTCAAAATTCTTTTATTTTCATTAAAGACATATAAAAGTGTTTAAAAATATTAAAATAAATAAAGTTTAAAGTAAAACCAATAAAAGAATAAATTTAACATGTGTCAAATTCTTTTATTTTCATTAAGCATAAAAGTGTTAAAAAAATATTAAAATAAATAAAGTTTAAATTAAAACCAATAAAATTATAAATTTAACATATCAGGTGTTTATTTTCTAGAGATGTCAAATTTATATATGTCAATTTAACACTTAAGTTTTCAAAACAACTTGACATACAAAATTTTGAAAATTCGGATCGATTTAATGCATGCAGGTTTCGAATGTAAAAATCATAATTAATAAACAAGTATGATCGAGATCTTAAGTTTGTTAACCCTTTCGTTTTCAATTTTTAGAAATTGAAAATAAAATTTATTTGTTTTTTATTTAAATTTTGTTTCTTCAATTTGACTCATATATAATATTATAATAAATCTAATAAATTACAATTATAATACAAAAACCAAATATATCATATAATTAATACAAATAAATTTATAAAATGGTAGAGAAAAAGTCCTAATAAATACATGAAAAGTAAGACCCATGTGCATGTGGATAAATTTGAATTACTTCTAAGTAGAGTTGATTTTTTTTTTTTTGAAAAAAAATATTTATATTTGTTTTCAAAACAAATTTTGACCCTTCTATCTCTTCTCCACCGCCTTTGACTAGCGTTGGTCGCAAGTTAGCAAACCAACCATAGGTGTCCCTTCAATGAGCTCTAACCATTTTTGTAACCTTCGATGAAACACCGACCACTTCTATTATTGACCATTACATTTAGCTACTATCGTTAATAACTTACCGAACATGTGTTATTTATTTTTGTTTTCATTTATTTCAAAATATTTATGTACACAAATAAGTTTTTCAGAAAGTTTATTTTTTATTCTTTATAAACAAAAGTAAGAAATGTTTCAATTTCAACCTTTGTAATTTGATGAAAACAATGATAATCAATGGTTGCGATGATCACAATGACTGCTTCTAACAATGTGATGTGGTTTTTATCACTATACACCAAAGTCAACACTAGTATCTACGTTATATAGATATACTATATAGAGGTCATATATACCATATAGAGGGCATATAAAATACAAAATAAAAAAACAAGGAAAAGAATAATAAAATACAAAATAAAAAAAACAAGGAAAAGAATAATTTACACTTTCAAGATTTAAAAGTAGTTTTAAAAGTTTAGGAATATCGCTACAAAGTATTTTTATGACGAATTACACTAAAGATTTTTATAATTTGGTATTTATGTTATTTTGATCTTTGATTTTTTAATTATGACACATTTAATTTTAAATTTTGAATCTTATTCTAAATAAAAATAATTGAATATACCATTACTCAATTTCAAGAATAAAATCATCAATTTGATAAAGTATTAATTAATTTGACAAAATAAATGTCAAAAAAATATTTTTTAAATTTGAAAAATTATTTCTACCCACAAAAATAAAATTATGTAAAATTGATAAATCTTTTATACATTTATTTTATCAAATTAATTTTTATTATGTGTTTGGATAATAATCGTGTAATGTTTACCTGATCTCATGGTTTCATTATCCGATCGACTTTGTTTTTTATATAAATAATATATTCGACGAATTTTAAAATACGAACAATTTGAATTATTAAAACAAGACCCAACAATAAATTTATAATAAAAACTGAATGGATTCAATCTTAGGCCTTGTTTGTCATAATCCAAAAAAGTTAAAAAGCTAAAAAGTTATTATCATATTTAAGTCACGTCATCTTATTTAAGTCATATCACCTCTCTACCACATCACTTCAAACCCAACCCATACCCAACTCATATTTCATAAAAAGTCAAAAAGTATACTTATTTAGATCATTTTAAACTGAAATTGAGGATGCTACTGCGCATCCTGTGCAGCAACACTTATTGTGCGACGAAATGGGCCCATTTCGGGGCCCATTTTTGATAATCCGAACCATTCACATTTTAGAATACATCAAGTAAAACATGCTTGAAAAAAATCAAGTTAATCGGATATCGTTTACCTATTTATCCACTCACATTTGTATTTACAAAAATAAATAATAATTGTAATTTAAAGTATTAAAATAATACAAATGTATATAGATGAATAGGTAAACGATATCCGATTAACTTAATTTTTTTCAGACATGTTTTACTTAATATATTTTAAAATATATACGGTTCAAATTATTAAAATAAACTCCAAAATAAACCCATTTCACAGCAGCATCGCAAGACCCTCCCAAACCACCCCATAATCTCTAACTGAAAATAAACTAATACAATAGCATTATTCTTAAAAAAAAAAAAAAAAAAAAAAAACTCATCCAGCCTCCCTCCTGCAATACCTTCTTAAAAAAAAAAAATAAATAAAAAAATATACCTCCTTCAATAATGAGCAAACCAACAAAAAAAAAAAAAAAAAGAAGAAAAAAAAAAACAGAGAACGGTCCAACAAACCTATACCCAAAAAACCTCAACTCAGTCCACTCCACGTGTCGCCCTTTTAGCCAACATCGACGTGCCGGCATCGCCAGTCTCCTCACCATCCCAATGTATCAAATTATTGCTTCCCCCCTCTCTCTGTCTTCAAATTATTCTCTCTCTCTCTCTCTCTCTCTCTCAAACTCTTGAACAATGTCAATTTTGACATAGCAAAAAGAAAAGTGTTAAAAAAATATTAAAATAAATAAAGTTTAAATTAAAACCAATAAAATTATAAATTTAACATATCAGGTGTTTATTTTCTAGAGATGTCAAATTTATATATGTTAATTTAACACTTAAGTTTTCAAAACAACTTGACATACAAATTTTTGAAAATTCGAATAAATTTAATGCATGCAGGTTTCGAATGTGAAAATCATAATTAATAAACAAGTATGATTAAGATCTTAAGTTTGTTAATCCTTTCGTTTTCAATTTTTAGAAATTGAAAATAAAATTTATTTGTTTTTTATTTAAATTTTGTTTCTTCAATTTGACTCATATATAATATTATAATAAATCTAATAAATTACAATTATAATACAAAAACCAAATATATCATATAATTAATACAAATAAATTAATAAAATAATTGAGAAAAAGTCCTAATAAATACATGAAGAGTAAGACCCATGTGCATGTGGATAAATTTGAATTACTTCTAAGTAGAGCTGATTTTATTTTTTTTTTGAAAAAAAAATATTTATATTTAGTTTTCAAAACAAATTTTGACTCTCCTATCTCTTCTCCACCACCTTTGACTAGCGTTGGTCGCCAGCTAGCAAATCAACCATCGGTGTTCCTTCAACGAGCTCTAACCATCTTTTGTGACCTTCGGTGAAACATCGACCACTTCTATTATTAACAATTACATTCGGCTACTATCATTAATAACTTACCAAACATGTGTTATTTATTTTTGTTTTCATTTATTTCAAAATATTTATGTACACAAATAAGTTTTTCAGAAAGTTTATTTTTTATTCTTTATAAACAAAAGTAAGAAATGTTTCAATTTCAACCTTTGTAATTTGATGAAAACAATGATAATCAATGGTTGCGATGATCACAACGAGTGCTTCTAACAATCTGATGTGGCTTTTATCATTGAACACCAAAGTCAACACTAGTATCTACGTTATATAGAGGTCTTTTGGGAATAAGGGTAAAAAAGTCAGTTTTTGGGTTTTTAATTTTTTTAGTAAAAAAAATTAGTTTTTTTTACCCAAAATAATCTAATTTTTTGTTAAAAAAAACCATCAAAAAGTTAAAAAGTCAAAAAGTCAATTTTTTACCAACTTTGCAAAACACCACATTAGGGTGTTTTGGGAAGTTGGTTAAAAGTTGATTTTTTTTTACTTTTTTAACTTATTTTGTCTTTTTATAGATAAGTTATGTGAGAGGTGATGTGACTTAAAATGAATAAAAAATTAAAAGTTAACTTTTTACCAACCTCCTAAAAGCCTCCACTATATAGAGGGCATATAAAATAAAAAAACAAGAAAACGAATAATTTACACTTTCAAGATTTAAAAGTTTAGGAATATCGCTACAAAGTATTTTTATGACGAATTATGTCAAAGATCTCTATAGTTTAGTATTTATGTTATTTTGATCTTTGATTTTTTTAATTATGACATATTTGATTTTAAATTTTAAATTTTGTTCTAAATAAAAAAAATTGAATATACCATTATTCAATTTCAAGAGTAAAATCGTCAATTTGATAAAGTTTAAATTAATTTGACAAAAATAAATGTCAAAAAAATATTTTTAAAATTTTAAAAATTAGTTCTACCCACCAAAATAAAATTATATAAAATTGATAAATCTTTTATACATTTATTTTACCAAATTAATTTTTATTATGTATTTGGATAATGATCATGTAATGGTTATCTTTGTTTTTTATCAGATGTAATAGTTATCTGATCACGTGGTTTCGTTATCCGATCAGCTTAATTTTTTATATAAATAAAATATTAGACGAATTTTAAAATACGAACAATTCAAATTATTAAAATAAGATCTAAAAATAGATTTATAATAAAAACTGAATGGATTCAATCTTAATCTCTAAATAAAAATAAGCTAGGACATATAGCGTTATTCTAAATAAAATAAAATAAAAATCATCCAATCTCCCTCCTTCAATGCCTTCTTAAAAATAAAAAAAAAATTAAAAATTAAAAAAAAACAAAAAAATCTACCTCCTTCAATAATGAGCAAACCAACAAAAAAGAAAAAAAAAAAACAGAGAACGGTCCAACAAGAGCAAGGAATTTAGAATAAAATAAAAATCATCCAATCTCCCTCCTTCAATGCCTTCTTAAAAATAAAAAAAAAATTAAAATTAAAAAAAAACAAAAAAATCTACCTCCTTCAATAATGAGCAAACCAACAAAAAAGAAAAAAAAAAACAGAGAACGGTCCAACAAGAGCAAGGATTCCCTACTTGCATCATTTCTTACTTGCAGGATTATTGGGCCCACTTTTAGGTCAAATTTTGATAATTCGAACCGTTATATTTTAAGATTTGTTCATTATATCATATCTGTAAAAAATCAAGTTGATCAGATATCAGAAAGCATGTGTTCAGAAAAAAGGAACTAAAAACTATTTTTTAAAAAAATTTAATAAACAGTTTTCCGAATACATACTTTATGATATCTGATCAACTTGATTTTTTATAGATATGATATACTGAACAAATTTTAAAATATAAATGATT
The DNA here is from genome assembly GCA_030407325.1 of Camellia japonica. Lineage (NCBI taxonomy): Eukaryota > Viridiplantae > Streptophyta > Magnoliopsida > Ericales > Theaceae > Camellia > Camellia japonica. Next base: position 106,726,765 of record JAPPVO010000013.1, on the reverse strand, counting down.
CGAATTATTAAAATTGAATGTAAAAGTGGACCCAATAACCCTATAAATAAGAAATATAAAGAGAATGTGTAAGAAGGGGATCTTGACTCGCCCAACAAACTTACACCCAAAAAACCTCAACTCAGTCCACTCCACGTGTCGCCCTTTTAGCCAACATCGACGTGCCGGCATCGCCAGTCTCCTCACCATCCCAATGTATCAAATTATTGCTTCCCCCCTCTCTGTGTCTTCAAATTATTCTCTCTCTCTCTCTCTCTCAAACTCTCCATCTCTCTCCTCCATTAATTTCCATTTTGCTCCTCATTTGTCGCCCTCTTTTCAGCACTTTCTTGCCCTAACCCTACCCTCCAACCTTCCAATTCCTGCTGGATCTTCCCCCAAACCCAGATTCTAGGTTTTTTCTTTCCATACATTTTCACACGCATTTGAGAATTGTTAGTGGTTGATAAAGATATGAGCTTTCAAGATCTCGAAGCGGGTCGTTCGTTGAATTCGAGGCGAGACCTCATCAATGGCAAGCAAGATCCCACGCAAGCTGTTGCTTCCGGGATTTTTCAGATCAACACCGCCGTCTCTACGTTTCAGAGGCTTGTCAATACTCTTGGAACCCCCAAGGACACGCCCGAGCTCCGGGAAAAGCTGTGAGTGCCCATCGTCCTTTCGATTTCATGTTTTTCTGGTTTTGAATTTTGGGTTTGATTGGATTGTGGTCGATTGAAGCTTGATTTTGGTGAATTATGGTTGGTTTTTTGATGGGTTTTGGAGATTTTGTTGATTTCATTTTTTATTACGGATCTGAATTAATCTATGGTGAGTTTGTCAACAAATTTTGGTAATGTCGATTCAAAGACTGATTTTATTTTATTTTATTTATTTATTTATTTTTAAATTCAAAAGAAAGAGTGCAAAGACAAAAGGAAAACAAAACAAACAGAGGGCCAAACAGGACCAAAGACTGAATCGGAAGCAAAATGTAATAGACAATTTTGATCGAATAGTTTAATAAAATAGTATTTTGGACAAGTTTGTTATTTTATCTACCCACTTGAGTGAATTTCGCCTGGGTTTAGCTTAGAATCCTTGATAACAGGAATAGAGGGATAAAAAAAAATACAAGAGAAAGAAGCTATTTACAAGATGTACATTGCATAGTCCTAAATTCATGGCAAATGACTTCCAAGTTTCATGATCAACCTGTGTCTGTGAGGTAAAATACAGTAAGGAACTCATCAATGCTTCAAATTGGCAATGAGTAGATGATGTGAGAGTTTGATCTCCACTGGGTTGATACATTACTCTCCCACTTCTGGGATTTGACTTTTTATGCCCAAGTAAGGCCCAAGGGAAAGCAACGCTCACTCTCTCTCTAATACTCAAATCTTTTAATCCAAGAACCCTGAAGGTGAGAAGTAGAGGCTGTGAATTGACAACTGTTGAAACAATTTAAGAGGCTCTTAATACTTGGCATATTTATTAGGTCTGTTTTCTTAAAATTAGTTTGGTGCTTTGTTGCAAGTGGCATCACTTTGAGGTATTTTCAATAAATTCTTTGTATATTTCTTTGTACTCAAGGAGATGGTCAACAGTTAAAATCTTTCTGATGGCACTTTGTAACCAAAAGGAGGCTTTAGAAAGCACAATTGGGATCCTGTCCCAAAGAAGAGCTGCTATTGGAAGGGACTAGATAATTGTTTGATGGGATGCACGTGCGGTTTTGGAAAGATCGGTGGTGTGGGGAGATTACTTTACAAGAGCATTTTCCTTTGATTTTTCAATTGGCAATGGATCCTAATGTGATGGTGGCTTCATATTTGGGTGGTGGAGGTGAGGGGCTGGTTTGGGATGTAGTGCTTCATCGGCAGCCTCAGGATTGGAAGTTTGGGCAGTTAGTGGATTTGTTGGCCTTTTTGTATGGGGTTTGGCTTGGCCGTGAGGAGGAAGATGTTTTGGTTTGGCGGGCTCCTCGTGCGAAAGGTGTTTTTTCCGTCTCGTCTTTTTATGGGACTTTGTGTGGCGACGATGGGAGGTCTTTCCCTTCGCGTCATGTGTGGGTTTCTAGTGTTCCGTTGAAGGTGGCTTCCTTTGGACGGCAACATTTGGTAGGATATTGACTATTGATAATCTGATTCATCGGCATCATTTTTGGTGAATTGGTGTTGCATGTGTTATACAGATGCGGAGACAGTAGATCATCTGCTTATTCACTATCCGCTTGCTTCTCGCTTGTGGGTGCTTGTTTTTTTTTTTTATTTGGCGTGGTGTGGGTGTAACCAAAGCAAGTTCTGGATGTGCTTCGGTGTTGGGGGGGTGGTCGAGTTGGGAAGTGCCAGAGGAGAGCCTGGGCGTTAGCGCCTTTATGTTTGATGTGGCTGCTCTGGTTGGGGCGCAATCGTCGGGTTTTCCAAGGGAGGGCTCAGTCGATTGTTCAATTACAGTCTCGTTTTTTTGGTGTTTTGTTTAGTTGGGTGTCGGGACGGGTAGATCCTAATTTATTTGCTGTTTTAGACTTTGTGGATGATTTAGCTAGTTAGGCTCCTATTTGAGGGTTCGGTTTTTTGTATTCTTTCGGCATCTCCTTGATGCTTTCTTAATAAAACTTTATTTATCAAAAAATAAATAAATAAATAAAGATCTACAAACCATTTGTTTAGTCAAGCATTTTGGGTATAGACTGCAGTAGTCACATGATGTTGAAAGTTGAACTACTGAGGGATTCAATTGCTCGCTCTTCCATTTTTGTGGTAGGCAATGAAATGACCTCTTTAGCCCACACATTTTATTTACAAAGTTAGGTCTCATTTTAACTAACACTTCAAATTTGCTTTGCTCCCAATCAAGTTTGAATGTCATCAATCTTCCTTTCTAATGTGTGGTGTCTGATTGAGGTTTTTGGTTGGATTTGTTAATATGCTTCAGGGGGCCATGGAGAAGTTTGTTTGACACCTCAAATGAGTTTACTAGGGTGGTACACATTTTCTTCCTCATAGGGATAAGGTCACTCCAATGCAGCCGGTTATAATGTGGTAGAACTTAAAAGGATATTGCATGCAACTATACTTAGAAATGCTGCAGAGACTTATCCTGGTTTAGGGGGTTTCCGTTTCCTATTCTTTTATTAATTTATGTGATTTATTATGAGTTGATACTCCAGGCTCTTGAGTTGAGGGAGGGGGTTTGTGCAGTAGGTCAATTCTTTAGTTGGTTGGTTTTCCATTGTGGACATAGAAAACTGATTTGATCCCTGAATTGGTTGAATTTTTTCTTAATGAATAAATATGTTGACCTATTTCCAGTTGTTTGCATGGTTGAAACTAGACAAGCAAATACCAAGATTGTTTATATTTTTAAAGTTTTTTAGATTTCATTTGAAAAATTTTCTAGTCAAGCAGATGATTTCAACCAGCTGTTTCATATTATTTTTGTAATTCACTTGTAATTTCTTACTCTTTTGTTGCTTTAGTTAAACTTCTGAAATTATTGTAGGGTAGACTCTCAAAGCATCAAACTTCAAAAACTAAAAAATCAAATTAGCTAGAAATAATTATGCCTAGAGACTTCATTACTTTCTTTATGTGACTGTCTGTTTTATGGTTTCCTTCAACCTTTTCCTTTTTATTCATATACCTTGTTCATTCAACTGGCAGGCACAAAACAAGGTTACATATTGGGCAATTGGTGAAGGACACATCTGCTAAACTTAAGCAAGCTAGTGAAACAGATCATCGTGTTGAAGTTAGTGTAAGTTTGTCTGTTAACTTGCTGTTTGTATTGGACTGGAGCTCTCTCTCTCTCTCTCTCTCTCACGAAGCTTGCTTTCTCATTCTCCCAAAATCCTGTTCATAAACGTTTTGTATTGTATTTCTGTAATATAAACATACTTTCTTGTCCCTCCATTTGAGATTTTTTTTCCTCCATTTTTTTTTTTGGGGGGGGGGGGGGGGGGGGGGGGGGGGGGTGGTGGTTGCCTAAGGAAGTGCTGTTGAGCCAATTGGACTAATTCTGTTAATTTCATAATATGTCTGAATTAATAAAAATAAGTGGCTGAGCAAGGACCCCAAACAAAACCCTCTTCTGATTCTCTCTCTTGGCGTTAAATACCACGCTTTAACTGCAGGCCAGCAAGAAGATTACAGATGCTAAACTTGCTAAAGACTTCCAAGCAGTTTTGAAAGAGTTCCAGAAGGCTCAGCGTCTTGCAGCTGAAAGGGAGACAGCATATACTGCTTTTGTTCCCCAAGCTGTTCTTCCTTCGAGGTAGTTATTGTTGGAGGATTTGCATTTACACACTTTTGAAATTTCCTTCATCGATTGCGTGCACAAAGTATGTTTTGGATGTTTACATGGTCATCATTTGTGATTATTTCATCTTCCATATAGACAGACAGGCTAATATTTATGCTTTGAAATGAAAACGTCCATTTGTCCACATTGCTTATGTTATGGATTTGATTATATTATTTGAACAGCTACACGGCCAGCGAGCTTGGTGTAAGTTCGGATAAGAGTCCAGAACAACGTGCTCTTCTTGTTGAATCTAGAAGGTGAGCTACATTAAATTTTTTTTTTTTCTTTTTCTATGTCGTATATATGGAGATGATTAATATATCTGCACATGGATACGTGTGTTGGCTTTGTTGAAGTAAAATGCTGCAAATACCTCAATGTTGCAAATATTATTTTAGTCTGATGTATAATTTACTATGCATGTTTCACTTGCATGGATCCCATAAAAGAGTGAGCTCTATGAAGAGGTGTGGGGTATATGGACACACCACTTGGGGCGTCATGGCTGTGTCCATTACATGTTGGTCGTTGACATTTTTCAGACAACCTTGAAACATTTAGAATGCATGTCAGACAGGCTTTCAAAATTTTCATTATTTTTTTATTTTTATTATTTTTAAAATTAACATGCTTCAGGCATATGTGGGAAACAAATGTTTGTCACTTGGACAGTTTGACACACATAGAACACATTTGAGGTCTTGGCACATAGATGAGGGAAAAAATAGAGGCCAAAGACTTAAGAGAAGTATGTACTAGTACTTGTCAAATCCCACTATCGGATTTATTATTATTATTGTTATAAGTAACTTCTTTAGGATTTGTCAATTATTAAAAAATAGGACATGTTTGGACGAATATCAGATACATGTACACAGCCTTTTTAGTAGTGTTTGTGCTTACCTAGAGGCCTTAACCTGAACCAAACCTCCCAACCTCCCTCTATGGAAAAGACCCATTTAATTAAGGAACATTTCCATCCGAGAGAAGAGTAAAGCTCTAACTGGCTAAATGCTCTTTGCATCACCTCTTATTTGATCAAAATTGGGCAGGGATCTCAATATAAACAGTTTCTGTGCATGAGTCAAAATCTTCTTTTGAAATACTTTGTTTTGTATCCTGGTGAAATCAGGGTCCCTTAAGTTCTGAGTAATTTGTGCTACAGACAGGAGGTTTTGCTGTTAGACAATGAAATTTCCTTTAATGAGGCTATCATTGAAGAAAGAGATCAGGGAATACAAGATATCCAGCAACAAATTGGGGAGGTGAATGAGATTTTTAAAGACCTTGCTGTGCTGGTCCATGAACAGGGAACCATGATTGGTAAGTCAGGCTCTTGCCCTCGAATGTACTCATTTTATCACTTCTGGTTCATTTGTTAAATGCCATGAAAATTTATCTTTCAGATGATATTGGCTCCAACATTGATGGTGCTCATGCCGCAACTGCACAGGGAAAAGCTCATCTTGCCAAAGCAGCAAAGACCCAAAGATCAAATTCATCTCTGGTAATTTATAAGCACTGCTATTCTGTTGTTTGCTAAAAATTCGATTAGTTGTGAGGCTCTATTTCTTGCAGTCTTAACTTTGGAAGGAACCACTTAAACAGTCTTATATTTGACCTGTGTTATCATGTTAGTTTTTATCAGAACTGTAAAGTTTGGAAGGTTCAAGGGTAAAGTTTTCCATCATCATCGAATTAACATGTTGGGTCACTTCCACCCATTTAGTAGGCCCTTTTGGCCATTTTATCAGTAGTGGTTAGGTGGCACTTGAAATGTAACGTTAGAGTCTTCTCCAGGATTGGCTTTATACTTTTGACTTCACAAGAAACCATTCAATATGGGCATTGCTATGGTAGGACTTCTTTAATAGACCTGTAGTCTGAACTGGAAACCATTTCGATCTGTCAAGATTTAGTATTCAGGTGACCAAAGGAGTGCAGTTGTTATCATTACTTAAGGTTTGGCTTTATTGGTGGGCCAGTATTGAGGATACTTTTTAAGTTAATGTTCGTGACTTCAAATAATTAACCTCGATGGGACACTCTCTTAGGTTTGGCTACAGCGGTCCATTGATTAAGTCAAATTACCAATTAGAAAATATGTACTTGTATATACATAGATCTTCTTTTTTAACTCCATCTTGAATATTTGTTACCATAATGATTTTCATGGATGATAAATTAACCTTTGTCTTCAACACAGGCCTGCTTGCTTTTGGTGATATTTGGCATTGTGCTTCTGATTGTGATCATAGTACTAGCGGCTTGATCAGAAATTTGTCTCAATTCAATGAATACGTTTGAATAGAGTGAACTCAGAATCTGCTCTGGAAGAAGATAAATGTCTCTTGGCTGGTATCTTTTTTGGTTAATGTTTTTTTACACAGGCATGATTGTTGACTGGAGTGTTGATCTTTTGAGTCCAATTTAATCGCGGCTTTACAGTATGTTTACCAATACCGAGTTGTTTTTATTCAGTGGGTGCCGGTTTGTGTTTTCTTTTGTAAATTGATTTGTGGGTTTTGAGGGTGTGGCACAGTTTGTTATATCTGTCAATAAAATTACAATTCTTGTGGAGAATTTCGTCATGTCTTAGCTTTTTTGAACTGTTTTTAATTATTTGAATTGGTCAACCTTTTGCGTTGACTTTTGGAATACCTTTTGAAGGTTATTTGATTGACGTTGCTAGCGGATATCCAAGTTGTGTTTTGTCACAATTTGTTAGTGTGAACAAAACCATTTTGGGGCGAGAAGCAAGATTATCATTGGAGAAATAAAGGTTGGTAGTTCTAAGCGAGTTTGTATGCTAAAGTTGAATATCTCAATTTCATTGGTGAAATTTATTGTGAAACTAATTTGTAGCTATGTGGGTGTTTAGGAAGTGGGTTCTTCTTGTAGGTGAGTGTTTGGGAAGTGAATTTTTTTTGTAAGTTTTTTTAATTGTAGGAATATTATTGGAGAAATTTTTTTGTGTTTGAGAAGATAGTTGGATTTTTTGTAGTTAGATATGATGTTTATGAGAGAAAAAATAAAATGATTATGAAATTTGATGTGATATTTTATTTGAATTTGTTTTTTTTTTATTTTGTAAAACATTTGTCTTTTAGTGAAAAAAAACAAAAAAAAAAAAATCCAAAAATCAAGTTCTCAAACACCCTGTCAATGATGTAAATCATTTATTTTATTTGACAAGTTGAGAGGAATATGTATGCAAAAAATTAAGTTAATTAAACAAATAATCACATGATTAAATTACATATATATTATAATAAATAGATGGTTTATTTTTAAAATATATATAGATCGTATAAATAAAAATTACCAAAGTTAGTCCAAATTAGCCTAATAATAAGTCAATTTTATTATGAAATTAAAATCTTCAACTTTAGCAAATCTGAACTCGTTCTAAGCATGATTTTTAGACTGTTTGAATTTGAGTAAGAAATTAAAAAAGGAAAAAAAAAAAAATGTAGGCAAATGTAAATGAAATAAGTTGAGAAAAAAAAACAAATCATTTTTCTTTGCCTTACCAAATTTCTATCTAAATTCATATTCTAAACACAATGTTCCAAAATAGCACCAGTTTTGTATTCAGCAAGTGATGTGCCAGGAAAAAGATGAGGAATAAATAAAGATTGTTTTTAAGTTTCAAATCTCTGCTGATTTCTGAATATCTGGATAATAAATAGATGTCAAGACAATTAAGAAAGCCGATAGAACAGCTGAAATGAAGGTAACAAAAGAGACAACTCCAGAGTGTTCTTTAATTCCACAAGGAATTTCCCACACCACAGCGGTTTGGGATTCATCACTGGTACCAGTCGGCATAAATAAACAACCTTGATCATGTGATTTCCCTTCAATGTTGCAGTGTATGAATATGTCAGGTTCGCCAAATTCAACTCTTGAAAAGCGATGTTCACCTAAAGGCTGCAAAAGGCACGAGTTTTATTAGCAATCTTACAAGGATGCACAAACAAGTGTATTCATCAGCATCACCAACAAAACAGATCACAATCGCCATATTGAAAAACTACATGTTTCATTGGTTCAGTTAGGAGTGTTGACCGCAGGCGTTTACTTGGTGTTGAATTTAAAGAATCCCAAATCCAAGACTAAGAGGACAAGGCTAAATATTAATAAAACACTACCATGAGTTCAAAAAATGATTTATGCAAAAAACTTTAGTAACTAATTGCTCCAAGCACACAACATGTTCTCCAGAAATAATGTCCTCCAAAGTCAAGATTCAAATGTTACAAAATTCTTTTTCACTTACCGGATAACGGGCGTGTAATGGAAGCTGAATGTTGATTTCCAGTCCATTGTAGTGTCCTGCTAATATATTATGACCAACATCCATGTGAACCTCAACAACAGACCGATTTGAAACTACAGAAGGCAACTCCAAATTTGTGTCACCAAAAACAGCTGCGTCTGTAAAAACTGCATCAAAATAGAACAATCTCATAAACCACAGAAATGACAACTGTAATTATAACTTTGCCTTAAGTAAAACAAAAGTAGTTTACCTCCCCGCTCAAGAAGATGTTGGAGCTCAAATGGATCTGCAAAAATGCCAGAGGGCAGTCTTTCTACAATTATGATCTTGCACGAGTGTCTGGGTGGCTCAGTTGTGGACTCAGGCTGGATGCTGAGTCTAATGGATGAAGACAGGTGACGATGAGAACCTTCACCAATTAGATGGCGTTGCGTAACTGACATTCTTGGCACAAGACTGAGTTTATCTTGCAGCTCTCCACATAAGCCAAGGGGTATCTCATTTGCTATGAAATTTTGGAAATCGGAATCGAGCAAGCTATCATGTTTCTCAAAATAGGGTTCTGTAATATATTTCTCTAAACAAGGAAAATCACTTGTAGTTCGAGTTTTGACATCAGAATTTGAGTTACACTTGCCCCCCTGAAAGTTGAGAAATAGACAGAGTAGACAAAAGTTTAAGTTAGCTACAAATAGGATGGTCCAAGTAAAGCAACAAAACACCTAAAACAATGTGATATGGGACCATTTTGTATTTCTGAGAACGCTTCTCCGTATAAATGATAGGTAAAGCGTACAGAATAATGTGGGAGTCCATTCAGCCTCACAATGATGACTCTAATGGTTGCCCCATATTCATATAAAGCATACAGAATAATAGCCCTGTTTGGTAGGGCTTATTTTCAGCTTATTTCAGATTTTAGCTTAATTTAAGCTATTTTGATGTGTTTGGTTCAGCTTAACAATACAGCTTATAACTTTTTGTAAGTCAAAAATCAACTTATTCTTTAAGTGGGGGAGGAGAAACTTAATTTATAAGTCAAAAATCAGTTTATGTTCACAACTATAAGCTATAAGCTGTTAGGCTATAAGTTATAATCACTTTCCCACAGCTCTATCAAGCGGGGCCAATGTGGGAGTCCATTCAGCATCACAATGATGACTCTAATGGTAGCCCTATATTCATATCAATGTTACTAAACAATTGAAGACTAGGCAACTATGCTGGGTAGAGAACATATCAGCTGGGCAATTGCTTCGGAAGGTTTGGTTGTGCATGTATGGTGTTTCTATAGCTCAAGTGCATAATTCTCTCTACTTTTACACATCAAAAATCTTAATTGGTTCAAACAATCTCCCCCTTTCCACATAATTTTTTTTATTTAAAAAAATACCTCTTCTTCCCACTTTACAATCCTGATATTTCTCTAAAATTGAAATTCAACGCTTTGTTATGCATTTCACAGTGGATGTAGTCATGGTCAGAGCAAGTAGAGGGTTTAAAAGCATTATAATATGCTTTGAACCATTAAATGAGAGCAATATCACGATAGGACAGTTTGCCATAAGCTGTCAAGAGGTTGGTGGATCCATGAATAACTGATTCTATAGTAAACTAAAGTAGTTATAAGATGGTATCAGTTCTTAGTTCTTACCTAATGATCCAGAAAGTTCCCCTAAAAACTGAAATATTTTCTTCATTTTGCTCTTTTATAATTTTACTCTTTAAACTTGGTACCAAGGGCAAAGATGTGAATGTAATTTCATTTCCCTTCAGTTGCCTTCTTGTGGTCCTATAAGACTATGGGCTAGGGAGGGGGTATTCCCATAAACCCCCCCCCCCTCTCGCTCACCCCTTCAGAGGCTCCCAAGAGTCCACCTCTTACGTGGGAATGTCACTACCTAGCAGTACAGTGACATTCAAAGCCCTATGCCCTTCGTCTTATATGCCCTCCAGTCGGCTCCTTTCGTAAACTTGTCACTTGCTTATAGATCTTCCATAATAAATTTGGTTAGGTCACAATAGAATATATTCATATATGAATCCTCACATCACATCCTTAGTTTTTTTAGCAAACTCTTTTGACGCACCACCCTTTACCTTATCTTGGATTTGAGATCCTTCTCCCTAACATTAATATAGAAGCCTTACTATACAATGTAGGGAGCATTTGGTTGTTGGGAATGATTTCCGGGGCGGATATGACTTTCGGTTATTAAGTAGAATCGTGTGGATCTAGTTTCATTTCTATTTACCCAGTTCATATCTTTGTTTCGTGTGTTCCCAGGAGGAATTCGATCTCTTCAATCTCGGGATACCACCTAAATAACTACGGCCAGAGTGTCAAATAGGTCGGGAAGAAAGAGTCTGAGGTTGGGTTGGACAAAATACATCTTGGTTGGTCCCACCACCACTAGAGATTGGAGATATATATAATCTTTCTTCCAAATTTAAAAAAAAAAAGAAAAAAAAGAAAAAAGATTTAATTATTATTTAAATAGCTGCAAGACCAAAACAGGGTGCAAAGAACCGAAAGCCCTTCTTTTAAGTTCCTCCCAGATACATGGCTTACATAGGGGGTCCTCACTTCCTCTTCCCTATAGTGGTTCTTATTAAACGGGTGCTTCAACGACTGAATCTGGACCAGGAACTTCTCCTGGATGTAGAACTGCTCCTCCTCCTTTCTCTTGATCAGGGACTAGGTAAGGCAAAAGGAAAGCAAGCTCCTTCATTCAGAAAGCAAGCAAACACCCAGTAGTAAAGGAAGGAAGACCTATGAGTGAAACGCTCGATTCACCGATCAATTCTATTATTAGTTTATCAAACTTTTCGTATACAAGAAAGCAGATTCACTCCTTGTATTAGCTTGTTCCGCTCAGCAAAGGGGCTTGGGTCTGAGGATTGGAAAGCTAATGAATTCCATGAATGCCCTATCCCGCAGTCTGGCCCCGATTCAGCACTGGATATTCCGATGGATCAAAGGGCTAACCTCCAAAAAGCATGGAAAATCAAAATATAATATTTTGAGGTTTCGAGAAGAGAAGAAAAACCCTAACCTGCATTCTGACAATTATTAATTTAAATAAATAGAAGGGATCGAAAGGGTTAAAAACTACATATACCATTGTATTCCTCTTTAGAGTATAACCAGTTTCAGGGGTTTATACCTCACTTTGTGTTATTCTACTTAATAACCGAAAGGCATATCCGCCCCGGAAATTATTCCTAATAGCCAGATGCTCCCTACATTGTATAGTAAGAGGCTTCTATATCAACGTTAGGGAGAAGGATCTCAAATCCAGAGTAAGGCAAAGGGGGGTGTGTCAAAAGAGTTTGCTAAAAGAACTAAGGATGTGATGTGATGATTCATATATGAATATAGTGATTCTATTGTGACCTAACCAAATTTACTATGGAGGATCTATAAGCAAGCGACAAGTTCACGAAAGGAGCCAACTGGAGGGCATATAAGACGAAGGGCATAGGGCGTCGAATGTCACTGTACTGCTAGGTAGTGACATTGCCACGTAAGAGGTGGACTCTTGGGAGCAAGGTTTTGAAAAGGGGTTGTGGTCGCCATAACGGTTGTGGTGACGCGGTAGCGGTTACGGTTGTGGGGTGTAAAGGCCATAGCGTAACAGTTGCGGTAATTGGAACCGTGATTTTTTTTAATTTTTCGCACAACTTGAAAAAAACTTACCGATATGCATATATATATATATATATATATTTTACAGTATCACATTTATTAGGATTTAAAATAAATTTTGATCAATTTTTGTTAATGTTTAAGTATGATCCAATATATTTCATATTTTCAAATCACTATAAAATGAGCTGTTTACATTTTATTTCAATAGTTAATGATTCTAAGAATAATTGATTTTAAATGTCTACATATTATTTTTTACCAATACCTGAACTAACTGAATAAAAAATATTCACAATTATTAAATGAAATGATTATAAAAATAAAAATTGTGTCATAAATTTTTTTTAAAAAAAATTATAAAGAAAAAAAATTCATATAATATTTTTTCTTTAAGGTTAGATCACTTTGAGTATTTGTTTTTGTTTTTTTTACAAGCTTTTGTTTGTTTGTTTTTTTTTTTTTTTTGGGAAAAAGGAAGCTATTCAGAATATTGTAAAATGGTGTAACGGTGTAATAGGCCGTTATGGTACCGCTACGACCGTTATATAACACCGAAATGACTGTTCCAGATGTGAATTTCCATCATACCGTTATAGCGGCCGTAACGAGTGGCGGTAACCACCACAATCATTACATAACGGCATTATGTACCGGATGCGGCCTCTTTTTAAAACCTTGCTTGAGAGCCTCTGTAGGGGTGAGTGAGGGGGGCAAGGGGGGTATAGGAATACCCCCCTCCCTAGCCCGTAGTCTTATAGGACAGTAAGAAGGCAAATGAAGGGAACGCAAGGAGCGATCTAACAAAGCGTCGAAAGGCGACAACCTCACACCATGGTGCTTCCTTATACACCACTAGTTCTAAATAGCAAGCTAGCCCAGAGAGATACCTATGGCGCGGATGCCTAAACAAAATAGAAAAGCAAATATAATGATGAGAACTACTCAATCAATTCGGCTCTGCAATGCCGCAAACTGCAAAATGTTTATTTTCGTACAAGATGATATGTTTATTCCTAGTATCAGATGTTATAGTACCAAAGATGATTCACCAGTGTGTATGTATAATGGTCAAAAATCGCATAAGAGTGTCAATGATATTTTCTTATATTCTTCGTTATCTTAACTTGTGGACGATATAGATGTGTCATATCATAAATTTTTAGATCAATTTCCTGGATTGACCGTCGATATGGTAAGTTCAATTAAGAAAAGCATCAAGGAAGGAAGACACACCCTATCGCCGCTTTTAGTTGAAACCTTCACCAGAGATGTCTATCCTAAATGCGACCTCACGTTTACTATCCAGGGTGATCCGGATCATTGTTTTCCTTTTTTTCTTTCTAAAAAACATTTCATAAAATAGAAGCAAGAAGCACCGCGTTCCACTAACCTCACTTGATGCTAAAAAAGTATGCATGCAAGAGCCAATGCCTGCAAGGAGTGTCAGCTGGATTCCCACTAGCAGGAAAATTTGCACCTGAACAAAATTTTGAACTTCCATATAGTACCTGAAACAAGGGGGAAAACAAAAGAGGTGGTGGTTACATGTCTCTGAAATTACTATTAGGCTGTTAGCAGAGCTCTCTACTGCCCTAATTAATTTCTTTCCAATATTATACTGTCAACTACTTTATTAAAACTTAACCATCTAAATTCCTGGGCGAGAGCACACTGAAAATCATCCAACTTTCTGTAGAGTTGTGCAAAATTCTTTTGATACTATCAAAAGTTGGGTGGAATGTTCCATATGGTTAGGTGTTAAGCCTCTAATTCAGAAGGCATTTTTAATGTTTATGTTGATTTCTAAGCTTTCCACGTCTAGGCAAACTAAAAGAGATGGCTAGCTTTGAATCTTAAAGGTTGTGAATAAGCATATAGAGGCCTCCACAATCGATGTACCATGACTCATAGCACTTATGGAAGCAGGAAATTGATAAAGAATAAATACAGAAACAAAAACTTTGAATCTCTATTTGGAGATAGGGTTTGTGTCCAAAAGTTTTAATATTTTGAAGCCCACTCCAAGAATATGATCCCACTCAAATCTCTTTTCTTTTTTTCTTTTCTCAATACAAATGAGAAATAGGCCTCAAAATGTGTGATTTTTGCCAATATTTTGTTATTATTAGAGAAACCCCCCCTCATAAGTTTCTGTTGTTTCTGCGCTTCTACTAAATCCACCTCCTTAAAAGTCACTCAAAATTTCTAGTGTTCATATCACTATACATGAGTTAATAATTTATTTATTTCATCGAATTCTACTTCACTTTCAACATACATTGTAAAAAAGTTGATGTCTATTACACAATTATCTATACCTAAAATGCAAGAATTACAAGAAGATAGCAGAGATATGAGGTCTAGTCATTACCTAGTTACTTGCAGCAGTTAATCCAGTATTCACTAAGGGATCTGAAGGTTGATCACTCAATAGATGTCACCTAGTTCACAACAAAAATAGAACAATGAGGCTTTCTTAGTGATGTGTCCATTATTACATCATACTGCATTATACTTATTTGCTCCATTTAAGTTTTCGAAACCTTCTCAATATCCTTTCCATTCTTCATTGAGCTCTACAATGGGGTCGATTCTCATGTAGCTGCCTGCAGCATTTAGAATCAACTAATAAACATCATGTACGCTAAAACTGAAAAAGTAAAAAAGAAAAAAGAAAAAAAAAAGAAAAAAGAGAAGAATTTGCACTGCAGTAAATGCTGAGAACGATTTGATCATCAGATTGAGGAACTGCCTAAAAAACGTTATCCTGTAAATTTCATCAAATCAATCTCTAGACAAACTGGTGTCCATCATTGCATATAAGAACAAACTCCTCTAATATGCAAGTTAATCAAAGAAATTTCTAATGTCATTTAGCAAAAATGGCTCCAATGGAAAAAGGGTCATGTTAGTTCCATGGGTGGAAGAGTGAGAAGCAAATGTACAATTATGTCAAACCAATTACACTATCTAATACGTTCAAGTGTGTGTTACGTGTGCTGCTCGTGTATCTCTATTTATCATTGAATAACCTGAGGGGTGGTTTAACAATGAGAAAAACCCACAACAGTGAAAATCTAGGTCATAAATAAAGCATTAATCTTGACTGCACATTAACATTTCTATTGAGGAATAACAACCAAATATTACAATTTCAATTGACTTTTCTCTTGAACTTCATTTGGGATTTTTTGAGTTTATACATGAATTGAACATGAACTTATTTGAGAAGCGAGCGATTGATCTCTGTCAGTCACTGTTCTCAGTACTCAATCTCTTCAATCGAAGTTCTCTCAATTCCTTAATTTCTATAGTTGTCGTTGTATTCCAATCAGAGTCTCATAATCCACACAATTTATGCCAAAAAATCAGAGCTTTACCTAGTTATGGTTGTATTCCAATCACTGTTTGCTTTCCTCAGATTCCTTTTCTCATTCTGCAATTTTTTTATTTTTATTTATTTTTTATTTTTTATTTTTTATTTTTTATTTTTTTTCTGGAAATGAACTCGAGATTACAAAAACAGCACTGTTTTCTTTCCTCAGATTCTCCACAACCAAACACTATTTGCAGAATAAGAATGTCGAAACAAAAACAACAGAACAAAACACTAAGTTACGCATACTCAGTTCACAAACTAAGTTCAGCATTTCGAAACGAATACACATCGATATATATATATATAGAGAGAGAGAGAGCACATCACAATAAAATTTCAGAGAGAGAGGGAGGGACCTTTAATTGTTTATGGAGATGAGAGAGAGAGAGAGAGAGAGAGAGAGAGAGAGAGAGAGAGAGTAGGGATGGCAATGGAGGGCAATGGGGTGGTTATTAATTCCCCATCCCCATTCCCCTATAATTATTTTTTCCCATTCCCCATTCCCCATTCCCCATGGGTACTACCCTCCCCACCCCCTAATGGGTTTGGATTTTCCCCAACCCAACTTGACCAAATTTTTCTTCTTTTTTTTTTTTTTTTTTTCAAGGTTCACAACCAAAGCTAAATATATATTTAATTTAATTTTTTTGACTTAACAATAAAAAACACAAAGGTTATCATTTAAGAATACAAAGGAAAGCACCGAGATGAGCTCAAGGTTACATTTAAATAAAGTTGAATTGTAACAGCCGCAAGTCAATGCTTCTCAGGCAATGAAAAACAGAACTGAAATTTGACAACAAAACCAATTAATCTTTTTTGGACAAGGAAAGATCAACATAACAACAATAGGAGGATTCAAAGCTGAGAAGAAAAAGAATCCGGCAACGCAGCCAACTCAACAAAACAAAGGCCAGAAGTCAAGAGAAGTAAATTTTGGTGAAAGAAGGAAAGGCACATATGCCGTCTTCCGTCCAATTAGAGAGGCCTCTTAATTCCAAGTGAGACGATCCTTCAAACATCTTAAAATCTTAAAAATAATAAACAAACACAAGCTGTGTATTATTCATACATGAAATTACTTTGCCGGACAGAGACGCTTACAACTTGTAGTACAAAAACACATCAGCAGCTGAACAAGCATTAGAATTTAGATGTAAAATAAACTACATAGAGACAAAAGCCGTAACATATGAACCACATGTTTGTTTGAGCTTTAACACCCCAAATTGACAATACTTTAATATGAATCATTGCAAGTTTACAAATCACAATCATGGAGGGAGAAAAAAAATTAAAAATATATGTGTGTGTGTGTGTGTGTGTCAGCAGGCAGCAATCAAAATCCATATGTAGATTATTAACTCTTTAACATCCTGCTAGTTACAAAAATGGCAGAACAGAGATTCACATAGATGAAACTCCCTAGTTACTCTGTTTTCATGTTGAGCAAGAGTAAGAAAGATAAAACAAGGTCTATAATCTTTCATCTAATTCTACAATTCCATGAACTGTAATCTCCAATTTCAACTACCCAACCAATTATTAACTCTCTATCATCATGATGGTCAGAAAAATGATAGAACAGAGATTCAAAAAGACAAAAATCCTAGTTAATCTGTTTTCTTGTTGAAAAAAAAATACATAATCTTTCATCTAATTATACGATATTAGTACATCTTCATCATTCCAATGCGTGTGAAAGACAATAAAACAAAGACCAGGTCACAAAGATGACAACCCCAGGTCACAAAGATGACAACCCCAGGTCCCTGTTTGGTTGCCGAGAAAAGGGAAGAAAAACCCACAATGTTCTTGATATCATGCAAGCTAATTCATCAGTACATGTTCATAAGTGCATCTACAAACATGCAAAAATAAATTACCCCAAAAAATCAATCATCAACTAGGTATTTGCCCATATGGGTTTCTCAATCAGACCAAAAACAAAGCAAAAATAGCCGAAGAACAAGAGAGAACGAGAGAGGGAGAGAGAGAGCTCACCACGCTGGAGAACTGTGTTAAGCGCCAACGAGATCGCTAGAGAACTCTGATCTCTAGCTGCTTTCGATGCTGGAACAGAGAATCTGGAACTCATCCACTGTTTACAACCATCCCCATCCACTGTGTTCTCTTATCGGAAGCAAGGTATCTAGAACTCTGATCTGGAGTGGGAGCGAGAGAGAGAGAGAGAGAGTGAGAAAACTCTAGCTGTATCAACACATACGGCGAAAAGAGCCCGACCCATTTCCCGATGGGAAATTAGATTAAGGGATTGTTTGGAATAATTTAAATAAGTGTAATTTTTATTTTTTTTATAAAAAATGTATAAAAAAATAAAGAGGTGATATAATAAAAAAAAATAAAAAAAGATAGATTATTTAGTAGGCCTAAATCTCCTACTGACCCGATGGATAGAAAAATAAGAAACCTATGTATTTTGGGTAGGGCTCCATAGATAACTTTTATTGCCATCCCTAAGCAGACTCGCAGTTGAGGTGACTCCCACCCCCACGCGGGGGTCGAAGAGAGGAGAAAAAAAAAATTGAACCAATCGGGGTCTTTCCCATTTTTCGTATTGAAATCAACCAATCACCGATTCTATGGAGAAGGAAATTACACTATAATATTTGGGAATCGAGTAGAGAAAATCAAAGAAATGATTATTCAAGTTATTAGGAAAAATAAAATAAAATAAATCACATTGTTTGGTTAAAGTTTTTTAAAAAAATTTAGGTATGTTTGATTTGACTTTGTAGAGTAATTTTGAAATTTTTTTTTTTTAAAAACTTGTTTGGTTTATAATTTTTTAAAAATAATTTCTAAAATCACTTTCTATCTCTTACATATCAATCAATCATTTTTTTTTTCTCCTCTCTCATTTTCAATTACTTTTTATCTCACACACATCTATTCAATTACAACAAAATATCAAATCATTCCAAACTCTTAAACTTCAAAACTACTTTCAAAATACACAACCAAACAAATCAAAAAAATTTCTAAACTCTCTCTCCCAAAACAATTTTTAAACATACCCTTTATTTTCTTGATTTTTTTTTGTTTTTTTATTTTTACTAATTTTTTTAAATATTTTAAGTAATTTTTTAATTTTTAGACATATCTAATATAAATATATTCAAAAAGTAAAAATTTGTGAATTTTTTTTTTTTAAATTTACTAAATACCAAAAATATAAAAAAAAAATACGAGAATTCAGTACATTTTTTTTTTTATATTTTTATGTATTTACTAATTTTTTAAAATATTTTTTTGCAAATTTTTTACTTTTAGATACATCTAAGTAAGGTGCATCTAAAAAAGTAAAAAAAAAATTTAAAATATTAAAAATATTCACTAAAAACAAAAAAATACGAAAACCAAAAAACTTAGTTATTAAAAAACTTAATCCAAAAAACTCAAACCAAACACATTGAATAATTGTGATTTTTCTTTTTCTTATTTAGATAAGTAAGAAATGAAATAAAAGAGATGATTGTGATTTTTCTCCTTCTTGTTTGGTTAGATTTCATAAGAGAAAAGAAAAGAAATTATTTTATGTTATATTACCAAAATAACATAAAAGCCTTTGAGGATATGGGTGTCAATCATTTTATTTCTTTTATTTTTATAAGGACAAAATTGATATTATAAAAATATAAGAATATGTTGGTTTCTTTTCTCTCTCAATCTCTCCACTTTTGGGAAGATTAAAAATAAGAGTTATAAGATAAATGGGTTTCTTTCCATTTCTCCTCAATTCTCTTCACTTAGGCCTCGTTGAGAACATACTTTTTTAGTAACTTTTTTGACTTTTTGGTTAAAATGTGATGTAAAAAAAATTAGTATATTTAAGATGACTTTTTGGCTTTTTACGAAAAGATATGCAAAAAAGTAGAGAGAAAAGAAAATTTTTGACTTTTTGGTATGGGTTGTTGGCTTTTTGATTTTTTTAGTAACTTTTTGACATTTTGGCTAAAAAAGCCACTTGCCAAACGAGGCCTTAAATTATCCAAACATATAAAAGAAATACATATCTCTCCATTTCTTTTTTATTCTCTCCAACTCACTCAATCCAAACATAGTGTTAGGGATTCGATCGATCGAGAGCCATTCTTTAAAGAATAAAATCCTGACTATTGAAGTTCAAAGAGTGTTTGTGAGATTGCTATTTTAATAGTCTATTTTAGTTTTTGACTATTTTAATAGGTTAAATTTTTTATATTTGGGAAGATTGTTGGATTTTTTTGTAGTTGAATGTGATGTTTGTGAGAGAAAAAGTAAAAAGATTATGAATTTAATGTAATATTTTGTCTTATTGAATATTTTAATCTATTTTATCATTTTATAAAAATTAGTCCAAAAAAACCAAAAAAAGTTTTTGCTAAACACCTTCAGAATGAAAATAAAATAAAATAATATATGAGTTTATTGGAGCCAAATTAAAATTGTAGGTAAAAAGTCATTAACCTTTTTAACCAAATAGATTTGTCTCAAAAATGTAATAGGATTAAATATATATATTTTTTAAATTCTTTCATTTTATCTTTAAAAATATAATTTTTGTAGACAAATTATTTTTGTCTTTAAAAATTTATCTCTAAAACCTTAATTTGGTTCACCATTTTACTCTTTGTTTTTCTCACAATTTAGCTGATCGTGTTAGTTCATTCTTCAACATGTTACAATTAATCTTTTTGTTCGGTAGCCAGGACTCCATTTTCAAGTTGAATATTGTTTAGTTACTATCAACTTATGCCGAGTGTTGAAAAAAATTTCTTGGGTTGGTAAAACTATCTTCTAGCTTGATAGAGGACATAAGTGAACAGTGTGAGATGATAGACATGTGAAGAATTCTGAGGGACATACTTCAATACTTGGTGACCAGTGACCACGACCTATGGAAGAAACCTCCCCCCAAGTAAACTTTCAATGAATTTTTCAATTCATGAATGTGAAAATCTAGATGATAGACATGTGAAGAGCTCTAAGATTATTATGGAGTAAAACTAGGTGACTTAACTTGCCATGTGTTGATATGTCAGTGAATTATGTGAGATATCCATTTAAAGCCACCATAAAAAACACTAATATATTAAACAGCTCATACGCTTTCCATTAGTAAAAACCCACAGAAATAGGTAATAAAACGATTCTCAGTGATGTTTTGGTAAACTGGTAAAAATATGATTTTTTGATTTTTTTGACTTTTTGATGACTTTTTTGTGTAAAAAAAACTAAAAAATCAAAAAACTGACTTTTTTAACAAGCTCCCAAATTGCCCCTCAATGGATCAGTTGGATATGCGCGTGTCACAAACTATTGTTTCAATCCTATGCATGAAATATATTGCTTCCAAGAATTGTTTTATTCAAACCGGGCATGGCTAAACCAAATTGCATACTCTGCATATCTTTTCACATCATTGATTGCTGGTTGCACTAGAATTTTCAAGCATACCATGTATGTAGGCAATTATAACTAACCTATAAGTTCAACTTGCTGGACTTTTACCTATGCCTTTTCTACAAATTAATTACCGGTCCTTAAAGTTACAAACAGAAATATTACATGGGTAGAAGACCATGCTTGCCTCTGGTATCTGGTTTATCCAAAAGAAGCAGACTCCAATACAACAGTTACTTTTCTCATAACTTTGTAGTAGAAAGTTTCGTCAAATATCGAACAACAGAATGTAATATTTGGTCGTTAGCCTAATTTTGTCAGGTCAAGTGTTACTTCCCATCGCCTTGGCTCATTTCATTATATCCCTCTTTATTACCCTCTTCTTATTATGCAGCTAATTCTCTTTATTTATTTCTATGAAGAAATTCTCAGTTATTTGTTCTTGTGGATTCTGATTTCAGGCAGTCTTTTTCACAAGCATATATAGATGATATCACAAAGCATCATAACACTGGATCGTCCTTTTTGATTTTGAAAGACTAATTCTTTGCCCTGCCAAAATGATTTGGAACTCTTCAGCTGATCGGCAGAGCATTCATAACCTATGAGCCATTTAAGAGCTTCTGCTTCTCTAACCATCCAAAATTTCATTCTCTCCAATTGGTGAGCTTGCTGTTTTAGGGACCGAGGCACCTCCTGATTTCATAAAAGCTTGTAAGGGAAATGCTTTGGATGATTAGATGATTTTATTTAAAAAGAAAAATTAAAATTTCTGAAGTTGGGTTATGTTTCCTGCTTGAGCTTTTTAGTAATTAATTTACTGTTTTTTATTCCCTTCTTTTGCTGAATGTGGTTAATTTGAATTCTAGGGTCTGCAGGGTTCAGTTTGAGTGGATTGGGAGAGATATTTTCAGCCAAATTTTCAGCCAAACCACTCTCGGCAGGTTAACTATTTTTTCACCCGCTGCCATCTTGCACAGCCTCCAAACCGGGGGGTTGGGAGAAATATTTTCAGCCGAATCGCTCATGGCAGGTTGCCTATTTTTTCACCCGCAGCCAACCCACACAGGTGGTTGAAAATTCTAGTAGTTTTGAACCTACAGGTTGGGCGGGTTGACAATTTCCAAAAGAAATTAGCCAAATTTATTTCTTCCCATCTCTCCTTTCTCCTCTCTACTTTCTTGGCACAGAATTAAGAACAGAAATAAATAAAAAAATTGCTATGAAATGAAAAGATTCTATTTTTCCTTTTTAAATTCCCTACTTTCAAGATGGTGATTCAACCTTCCAAAGCATAACCAACCAACTCTTCAGTTGCCCTACTAGATTCTTTTGTCACAAAAGGGTGGCCAAGAAGCTCTGTTACTGTCCCTCTCATCCTCCAATCCTTCTCCAAACATCTCCTCACAAAACTCTGAAACTCTGGTGACGCCGTCTCGGGCATCTCCATCTTCTCTCCAAAGCAAATGGCACACATCAACGTCGCCCAGTCTGGCTTTTGCCCCGGACTGATCAACGGAAAATGACCCACATGGCATTCCAGCACCACCAGCCCAAGCGACCAAACATCTCCGGCAAACCCATCGGAGTAATGTCCGTTCCACCTCTCTGGGTCCAATCTTTCAGGACTCATGTATGCAGATGTTCCCATAGAGGAGTTGGCCGGTTCGAGCTTCCCTGCCACAACTCGGCTGACCCCGAAATCCGCAATCTTTATCTCTCCTCTGTTGTTTACCAACAAGTTTGACGGTTTTATGTCTCTATGCACTATCTGCATTCCATGCAAATAGTGCAAACCTTCCAGAACGCGTCTAGCTATGCCAGAGATTGCTTTCTCAGTCAATCTCCGATGTATGCTCAAGATGTCATGCAGTGATCCTGCTTCCATGTACTCCATGACGAAGCAGAGATCACACCCAACACATTCTGGATCGCCCAACCCATTATCAAAAACTCCATGACACTTCACTACGAACTGTGAGTCAACTCGTTTGAGGATTTCCGCCTCTCTCGCCGCCTGTTGCCGAACTGCAATTGCATCTTCATCGAACTTTAGGACTTTCAACGCGTAGAGCGACGAAGTGTGCCGGTGCCGGACTTTATAGACCGTGCCACCATTGCCATGGCCAAGAACTGCCAATTTCTCGAGGTCAAAGAGGGTGTCAATGCCGGGGGACTCAGTGGATGTTGACGATAAAGGAGACGGTAGCGGGCTCCTATGGCGGAACTCGGCTGCGGTAACGGGTGGCGGCAGGGACAGTTTTAGAGCTTTCTGGTGTCTTCTCTCTCTTACCAGTGACATTTACAGTCTCACTCTCAGTCACCATGATCATGATCAGGTGGGGCATCTAAGTATGTATAAATATAGGTTTTGCATGTGTAGCTATTAAAATGATAGAGGTGACAAATGGCGGTGACAATCCCATAATTCACGGGCTGGTGAGACGATCTTTGGTTGTGAGTTGAGTTAGGGTTTGCCTCCAACCCTATAACTGCCTCGCGTAAATTTAGTTGTCTCTACCAATATTTCATGGTAACTAAACCCCAATTTTAATGGCTATTTGTTAAACATGTGTGTAATTGTGAAAAACGGGTCACCTTAGGATGCTTTTGTTCATTTATGTTAAGTTACATCTCTATCAAACCACACCATACATCAAAAATTATCTAGTACATTACATGTTAGTGTGCCATGATATTTTATATATGTGCATTATTTTGTTTTTAAGATCATGTATTTGTTCATTTAGTCCCTGCCAATGATTCGACACACAGTCAATATAGAATTTTCGGAATACATGATTAATTATTCCACTACACGATCAGAGATAAAGAGACAGCAATGGACCAAGCTAAAATTACTTAATTTTTTATGAGCCAAAATAAAATTAGATTTTGGGTATAAAATATTAGTTTCTTTATGCTGTGTTTGATTGAGGGATTTAAGGGGGAATTTGAAAAGAAAAATGAAAAAGATAAGTGAAATATTTACATTTCACTTAGTTTCACACAATTTTTCCCTTTCCCTTTCCCTTTCCAAATACCTCTTCAAATCCCCCAACCAAATGCAGCGTTAATAAATACTATAATGAGATTTTCTAAAGTTTGTATTTGGTGTAGTTTGTAAGCATTGCTTATCGTTTATTTATTTATTTACTTATTTTTAAGTCTTTATCAATGTACATCATATATATTATAGGGAAAATTAGGTGGTTCTCAAAAATAAAAGAAATAAAAAAAAATTAAAAAAAGAGAGAAAATTAGGGTGCGAGGCAAAGAGCTCCACAAGAGTAAAGCAAGGATGATGTACAGAATGTAACACATATCAAACTCACACAAAAATCTATGATTACAAACAATGCCCGCAACATTTGAAATTCAGATCTCATTGGCAAAACCAAAATAACAAATCACTTTCGGTTTTCCAGAAACCATAGAAGATGTAATGTAATAATAGTGAATTATATTTGAGAGATTTTCTCCATAATGACACGACGGGAGAGAGAGATCCACACTATACTATACGATGTATATTGTTCAATCAAATTCATTATGAAGGTGATTCACACTATACATTTATATCATGAATTCAAATTCTGAACATTTTTTGAGATGTTCTTTCAAGGTAAGAAGAGTAAGGTTGATCTTTTAGATCTAATAGTCAACCATTGTAACAAGGGGATAAGGGCTTTTAAAGGGTTTGCCTTTTTATGGGACTCTCATGATTCTAATGAAACGCATGTAAACTTCCATATACAGATATTATGTAAAAATTAGATAAATAATTTCTAAGTATTTACAGATTAAAGGGTCAAAGAAAGAGCTAAAAAGAAAAACTACAAAATAATAATAATAATAATATAGTAATAAACATATTAACTTAGCGTCTATCTTAGATAAGGTCCTTTGGTACTACAAAGCCTGGCATTAAAAGAACAACAAACAGTACGACTCGTCATAAACCCACAAAAAGCTGCAGCCTTACAAACACCACCATACCGGTTGAGTTCATTTCACTTTTGTCTAATCCAAGAGGAAAAAAATTATTAAGAGAAACCTAAAACCGGGTCTCTCCATATGTTATAAAGAAAAGCCAGGACAACGGGGGGACAAAGTGTATTGGTAAAGTTTTGTACAAGGTCAAACCTTTTGGTTGTCTGAAGTAAGAAGCCCCATCTGTTCTGTAAGCTGTTCCACATGTTGAGTTTTATTCCATCCATTCTCTAGTGGCTTTGCTTCGCTTCCCTCTGTTGGAGCTTCTAGTGAAGTTGAGTCCATCTCCGTCTCCCCAGGTTGTGGGCTAGCTAGGAACTGTTCCCAAAATGGATCACCAATGCCGGGAAGCTTTTGTATCTCATCTTCCAGCAAGGAATCGTCCCATTCAAATTCAGGATCAGTAGCAAAATTGTCAATTTCTAAGGGCATTTTCGAGGTTGAATTTATAAATGCAGAACTCTGTGTCTCGGGTCCTATGTAGCTTTCTCCACTTACGTCGACATTGCTTTCTGGCATCATTTCTTGTAATGGAGAGAGCTCGGGCATAACTAAATCTGCATGTGCTTGTGCTCCAACAAGCAGGTTCATGGTTGAAAAGGGAGTCGTAATCATTTCAGAGTTTGCACAGAGAGAAGAGGACTGAATCTCAGATTTGGCACCTGAAATCCCAGAAGTCGCTGGCAAATAAGACTGCCCGGAAGATGGTGAGACCTCCTGAAGAGTCAATCCTGAAGTAGGAGTCAAAGAACTCCCACGATCTAACGCGTTGGGTAATGAAACGTCGCCAATCAAGAAGGCATCGGAATCATCGTTGAAGTTTTCCAGCCGCACCGAAGCATCCAGTTTAACGATCTGCCTGAGCATTGCTTTTGCCGCTTCGTTCATCATTGGCTGATACTTAACAATTTGTCCATCAATGGGGCCTACAGAATGATCATCTGAAATGCCGTCCTGCTTAAGCCTCCTCTTTTTGTTGCCTTCAGATAGGCGCCTGTTGCTTTCGTTTTGCTGCTGCTGCACAAACTGTGCCAAAAAGCCTGGGCTATGCACAGCCTTAGCCAGGAACGACATCATCTGTTGTTGCCGTTGCTCCATCCCCTGAAGCCGTTGCACCATGGCTTGCAACTGATTATCGGTGGATTGTTGCTGCTGCCTCAGCCTCACAAGCTCCTGCATAAGCACATTCTTGTCCCGTTTTAGCCTCTCGACCTCTTCCTCGAGCCCGAATTTCCCCACCTCAACACACGCCGCAATGGATGCACTCTGTCCATGTGGTTGCTGCTGTTGTTGGTTATTATTTCCATGGGCAGGTTTTCGCCGACTAATACTTTTAAGGAGGTGCTTTTGACCTCGGAGAAATCCCTCATTTGCAAACTCCCAGCGGTCTGGGTCAACCTTCCTGAAACCCTGCTTGTCCACAGTGGTCCAAAATTAAAAAAGAAAAAAGAAAATAAAGGCAAAATAAATAAAACTTAATCAGCAAAATTTTAGGCATATGGAATAGCTGCCCCCCATTGCGAAATAAAAGGGTGCACATCAATTTTTTATTGTTAGGAAAGGGTGGAGGATCAATGTTACACAAATACAGAAAATGGGGACTGTTCCATTAAAAAATCTGAATTTTGTTCACTTATGCTGTATTTGGATCATGGATCAGGAATTTGTGAAAGGAGAGGAAAAGAGAAGGGGGAAAGTGACCAAAAAATCTGGTCTGAAGATTAAGGCAAGGAATCTTTGTTTGATTAGCCAAAGTTGCGACACCTGATTCTTGTTGGAAGTGATTAAAGCTCTGTTTGGATCTTGGATTTGAGTAGGGATTTGTGAAAGGAAAGAAAAATGGAAGAAAAAAGTGATTTCCAACCTCAGTTATTTAACTGTTTACGAGCTATTTAAAGTATCTAACCAATTGCCTCAGCACCATACAAATTTTATTTTATTTTGACGAAAAAAAAAAAAAAGCCAATCTCAAGATTAGGGTGCCTAGCTTGATATTCTCAGTGTGGAATGCAATGCAGATCATATCCACATTTAGCGGCACCACTAGGGTTGTTTGGGATGACCTAAATAAGTGCACTTTTTATCTTTTTACGAAAAGATGTGCAAAAAAGTAGAGAGGTGATGTGATGGAAAAAAAATAAAAAGATAAAAAGATGGATTATTTTTGGATTGCCAAACTTGGCCTACTAAGCCATGTGGACATGTACACACACAACAACAAAGAGCATTTAGGCCCATTATCCATTATTATTATTATCAGGGTTAATTAGACCTCCCTATGATTTGGCCTGAAAACACATTACTTTCTTATAGTTTAGAAATATACACCTAACTCCATTGTAATCTGGAGTAAAGTGTAAAAGTAATGGAATCTATACAAAAACTACGTGCGTGTAACACGCACTGAATTGAGTGTGTGAGGCAGACATTGGCCTCAAATGGATTGTTAAATGACACTTTTACCCTCTCTGTTTTTTTTCTCATTGTTTTCTTCTTGCTTAGTTTGGCTGGGACAGCCATGGCTGTTTCTAAGCACAAAAAAAAGGGGGCAAACTGGTGGTAATGCAGTCAAAGAAGAAAAAATTGATGGGTAGTTTCAATGATACTTATATGATATGATACATATATATAGACGCATATTAATTGATATATATATATATATATAACACATATAAATATATACATAGGAGTATATATATGTGTGTGGCTTTAATTTGGAAAACATTTTGATTATGATGTGCAAAATGGAGGTAGTGGATATGTTCATTGAAAATGAAAATTTATTTTTGGGTTGATTCCTTTACCTACCAGAAGAAGTGTCGGCCATAAGCAACGGGTGGAGAAGGAGAAAAGAAGGAAATGAAGGAAAGAAAAAAGCAAAAGAAAAGGAAAGAAAGTAAAACTTGGGTCCTAGTTATGATGGCATAGAAAAGAAAATTTGAGCAAAAATTAAGGGTAGTATGGACTTTTTATAAATATAGTTGACAGAATTGGTCATTTCACTTGACTCCAAATTACAAGGGGGTTAAGTGTACATTTTTAAACTACAAGGAGGTAATGTGTTTTTGGGCCAAACTACAGGGAGGTAAAATCTAATTAACCCTTCTTATTATTTTGACAAGTAATAAGATTCATTAAAATGGCATTAAGGGAATGCAACCTGAGTACAAAATGAAGGAAAACAAACTAAGTATAAAATCTAAGAGATGGTTAAGAGAGGGTTGATAATTCCCCATTCCCAACTATAAGAAAAATACAACTCAAATACTCTCAAGCCTAAATAAACGAAACTCAATACCCTCAAAAGACCTTCAATTCCACTACCCCCAAATGATCCACATACAGGGAAATCAAAAGTCACATCTACTTTCTCCTAATATCAACATATGAAGAAGCTCCCCATCCACTAATATCAACTTGCGTTGTCGCAAATGTCTATTTGTGAACTTCCTGTCAAAATTTTATCCCATCGTCAATTAAATCTAAGCCAAGTTGGCTTCCCACAGTAGGAAAACAAAGTAATCCCACATAAACTGCCATAGTGAAGTTAAGAAACAACCAATAACTGGATTTCCTCAGCTAATGTTTTATTCTCTCTACTAGTGCTGGTGCAAATGATACTACATTGATGTAGCCTTAGTTTAGGCCTCGTTTGGCATGCGAGTGTTTTAGCCTAAAAGCTAAAAAGTACTAAAAAAACCAAAAAACCTACAACCTATACCAAAAAGTCAAAGATTCCATTTTCTCTCTACTTTTTGCACACATTTTCTTAAAAAATTAAAAAGTCATTCCAAATATACTAATTTTTTTTACCTCATATTTTAGCCAAAAAAGTAAAAAAGTTACCCCCCCCCCCCCCCCAACACACACACACACACACAAAGTCAGTTCTTGTATGTAATCAAAATTTCAATGAATCCCCCATATCCAATTCTTTTTATTCACCATTCCATCTTGGGATGTCAAAAGAAAATGGTTGTCCACTTTAAAAAGTCAAGGTAATTAAAATATAATCTTTTTTAAACAAGTGTGAATGTATTTAATATAGTTTAGAAGGATAGTTGGGTGTGATCACATGTTATGCTTCTCTCCTTGAAAGGTTGCACTGTCGATGGTGGGAAAATAAAATGGGACAGAGGGAGTACTGATTCTTATGGCAGCTATCTTAGCCTTTAAAAGCATATCTCTTATCATCCAAATGTATGCTGTCATCATGTCAAGTTTGTCAACTGACTTTTCAGCTCTCATGAAACAACACATTAAAGGCTAAATTTCACTGCAGTGTTGGCTTCTCAAAAAGCCAAATATCAACAATAAAAAAAATTTCTCACAACATGAGCCAGGTGTCATATCTGCCTAATCTCCAAAATCTATAACATATTTGGCAAAATTGTCCACCGCTTCTCCTTACCCTGTGAGATGTATCTGTGAGTAAACCCAAAAACTTTTTAATCTCAACGAGCCAAAACCCCAACATCAAGACCACATAATAGTTCTGGCATAGATGTGTTTCACTACCTACATAAATGCAATCCAAGACTCTTAAGAGACTCAAAAAATAACTTGTCCACTTTTAAGAGCATACCAGCCAAATTAGGAAAATATAAATCACTACAAAGCAAACACGATTTCTGTTATAAGTCAGCTCCCAAGGAGAAATCAAACTCATCTCCACAATACAATGAAAAGAAGTATAACATCTACATATACAAAAAGATCAAAGGAAGCATGCATCCAATTTCTAAGAATGACTAAAAGAGGGATGCATTAAAATTTAAGAGAAATGCAACCAGAAAAAACCGACTCATGATCCATTTTTGAATAGGCATCTGAATTAAAGCAATATTTTCTTTTCTTATTAGAATTAAAACAATCATCCAAAATAAAATATCAAATCCCCTCGAATATAATCATCACTGACACTGCATTACCCTATACCAACACCCATTCACGAGCTTACTAATACAGCAAAAATTAAAAGGTAGACACTAGACAGGATTGGGGAAAAAGATAATCGGCTTTTAGTGTCACAAATAATGCAAGACAACCAAAAGAGGCACAATGACTAAAGTATATGATCAACCTTGCATAAAATAAAATACAAAAAAGTAAAATATAAAAATTTTCTTGTATCACATAGCAATATATAAAACTTTTTTCTGCTCTCATCCCCTACAGCTGGTCTCATGTATTTATTTACTCCTAGAGTACACTTTAGTTTAGCACCTGTCATCCTCTATTTTTAAAAAAAATTTAGGTCTTCCCCTTCTAACATTTTTATTTACAATGATCATATTACTCTTCCTTACTGTTGCATCCACTGGAATGACTAAACCATTGTCTATTCTCTCTCAACTTATCTTCATTGGTATTACTCCTTCACTACACAAATGTATTCCTTTTCTAATTCTATCTTTCCCAGTCTAATCTCACTTCTGTCTTTGCATCCTCATGTCAGCTACTCATTTTATTAATGTATAGTTTCTTAGTTGCCAAACATTCTATCTATTGCCATTATCCTACCTACATTCATAAATTAACCAAATGAATTCCTATTCTCACAAAAGGCACCTCTTAGTAGCTTTGGTTTACTCACTATCTGTCAAATGAAGAGGATTCAAAGTGATGAATGACCAAGGAAGTAATAGGAATTTATAGCTACGATCTCCCTCCCATTGATCAATGCTTTTCAAACTACCAACCTTCTCAAATCTCTCAATCACCAGGTCAAGACCAATCCTCTTAAACCTCTTAAATGGACAACCGGGATAAATTCTCATTAATATGAAGTAAGAACCAGCTCTACACCATGGTTGCTATTTCTTTTATTTTATTTTATTTTTATTTTTATTTTTATTTTTATTTTTATTTTTAAGAAAAGCGAAAGCACCAGGCTTCTAAGTAACGCAAACCACATCCTGTTTTAATCAAGTCTGCCAAATAGTTGTTAACATTATAGTAAGAACTGTTTCAGAACAAGTTACAAGATTTAAAAATACTCAAAATACATTGTGTTGATCATCAAGTGTGCTAAGTGACAATTATAAAAGCATTTCCATATGCAATGAAAACCAGATCCTAACTTATGGAAAATGTACATAAAGATGAGCTGAGCGAGAAATTTGTTTTCCCAACTCCCTGCAAATAAAAACACTAAGATTCAAAACTTTAATGTTTCCTTCATTTTTCCCGCCTTTTCTATTAACCTAGCTCTAATTCCCCTAAAATTATGTGATTATAAGCCTTCCCATTTGCAAATTAATTAGTTTCTACACAGTGAACTACATTCCAACCCTAATTCACCCTCAATCACATCCCTATCAATCTTCCCATTCACAATTCAACAACACACCATGCAACTACTAATTAACAATAAATCAAGTAAAACAATTTCAAAAAACTAAAAGATCATAGAAAGAAATCCATACATAAGTGTTCAATTGCCGAACAAAGCTCGAGAAGTTGTTGTGCTTGAAGAACTTAGGCAAGAGGTCCCTAGCAAACTCCGGAGGGTCCCAAACGACGAAGCTATTGTTGGTGGCGCTCCAAGAGACGATTTTATCGGTGGAGGGGTCATCGACCATGTCGTATGTCTTGACTAGAAAAGGCGGCGGAGCATTCGCGTTTGGAATAGGCATCGGAGCAGGAGGCGGCGGCGGCAAAGCAGCTCCGCCGTTCGCCGCCGTGGTTCCGCCGTTGACAGCGTCCATATCTCGCCGGAGCAAAAAAAAGCAATCAAATCAAAAGATAAGCATCAATCAGACAGAGTTCTGAAAGTAAATTTCAATTTCAATTTTTTTTTTTTTTGAGTGGACTGAGATAGTTTGAATATTGTTAGGGTTTTGAGGGAGTGTTGAACCCTAGATTTAGAGAGAGAGGGGGGGTGTACGGTCACGGGAAAGAGAATGGGGCGGTTTACAGAGAGGGGAGAGAGAAGACGGAGGAAACGGGCACGACCCGCTGCTTTGTTGGGGATGACGACAGAAGATGTTTTAGTGACTTAATGCGAGTCCGGATCCTCTGTTTCCTGCGGTGGTCCTGCCATGCTCCAAAACGACGTCGTTTTGGAGCGCTTTTTTTTTTTTCCCTCCCTGTGTTCCTTCTTCTTCTTCTTCTCTCTCTAACCTCTCTATCAGCTGTATGTATTGCAATTGTTTGTATCAGCTTTTTCTAATCAATAGGAGCCTTATAGATCCAAACGAGTTGAAAATTCAAGATCCAAATAGAGGAAAGTGAAATAAAGTTTTAACTTCTAAGTTTTTTTTTTTTTTTTTCATTATCTTTTCTTTTCCCTCCATAAATCCAAGATCCAAACGAACTCAAAATTCAACCAACAAAACCAATCTCAAACTGTTGAACCAAGAAAACCCAAATTCAAAATCAAAACACTGAGAAAACCCAGTAGAGATAAGGAAGATATAACAAAAAAACCCATTAGCAACAGCAGAAGAAAAGGGCAAATAGGAACTTGTTAACCAAAGTTAAACTACATTCAATCAAACATTTTTACAAGCACTTGGAGTGCATCTTACAAACCCAGATTTTAAACACATCATACAACCCAAAATTCATACCAACTATATTCAATGAGACATTTTTACAAACACTTGCAATACAAGAAGAAGAAGAAGAAGGAAGACAGGGAGGAAGCAGAGGGAGAGAGAGAGAGAGAGAGAGAGGAGAGAGCAGCCTCAATTCGGAGTGTCGTTGGGTGTGATCGAGCCTGCGAGCTAATGGATCGAACATGGTAGTTAGTTTTGGATTTGGGGGAGAAACTAAGCATTTTCAAAGTGGAAAATTTCATATCAATGGTAGGTTTAAAAGGAATGATCCACAGTCATTCTCAATTTATGCCAGCAGATGATGAAGATATAGTTGCCTTCATGTCATGTGGAAAAAAAGAAAAGAAAAAAAAAATTTCTTCTTGTTCTTCGTCTGAGTCCGTTTGAATTTGGTTTTGGATATTGGTTCAAGTCAGAGGGTTCACAAACATTTGAGATGGAGAAGAAGGGAAAATTTAAAAAAAAAAAAAAAAATGAAAAGAAAAAGCTCCAAAACGACGTCGTTTTGGAGCATGGCAGGAGGCACCGCAGGAAACCACGGCTGAGGATCCGGACTCACTTAATGCACCTGTCTTTTTGTGATAATATATTGGAACCACCTTGGAATATGCTCCGTTTTTGGGTAAATTACAAATGCATTTTTTGAAATTTATTTTAATTACAAATTATTTTATATAGTTTTAAAAATTACATTATGTCTTTTAAAATTTTTAATTTCATAACAAATAGATTCTTTTATTAATAAATTATTAAGTTAACTAACAGTTTTTAATAATGTTAAAAAAAATCAATTAATAATTCAGATAATTTTATTATTGTATAGGTGAACAATTAGAAATTTTACTTTTTTAATTAATTCTATTATATAAAAAATTCTGACAATGAAATATTTGTAATTTTTCAAATTATAAAGACCAATTCATATTTTAAGTAAATCTCAAAAGTATATTTATAATTTACCCCCCTTTTTTTTTTTTGTTGGATAAACTATATTGACACCCCATTAATGTCTTTGAGATAACATTACCCCCATTTTATTATCTGAAATATTATTCAGTAGGTTTAGTTTCAATTTTTTAAATTAAAATTTTCATTTTTTATATTTTTAATAAATATTTTTAAAATTTTAAGTAATTTTTATTTATTTTTTTTAAATGTACCTTACTTAGATGTATCTAAATAATAAAATATTTGTGAAAAAATATTTTTAAAAAATTAATAAATACACAAAAATATACTAAATTTTTTTTTTTTTTTTTTGGTATTTAGTGAATTTTTTGAAGATTTTTTTCACAAATATTATACTTTTTAAGTGTATTTATGTCAAGTGTCTCTAAAAATTAAAAAATTCACTTAAAATATTAAAAAAATTTAGTAAAATTTTTTAAAAAATACGAAAAATAAAAATGTAAAATTTTTTAAAAAGTGAATTCTGAAAATTGAAACCAAACAGAGTGACTGGGTTTTGTGTTAGCTAACGATATTAGTGCCATGGTAAAATTACTACAATATTCTTTGTTGTTTAATATTTCAATTTTTATGAAAAGAAAATAGAAACAATAATGTGAGTGTTGAATTTTGACCTCACAATCAAATTAGATATCTTTGTCGAGATCTTGGAAACTAAGTCGTAGATCACTTGTAATAATAGAGAAGTCCAACACCTGCACATAAAAAGACAACAAGGCTGGTAACTTGTCCACTTGGGGGTCGACGATCAAGTCAGTCAACAATCTCACAAAGATATCGGCTAACAAATAACTTGCCTTAGACCCACGAGAATGTTTTCTTTATATAATAGTCAATGCCCAATTTTCCCTAAAAGTCTCCTTATCAGGGATAACACTTATTAAAAACTCTTCCAATTTATATTAAGATTAACTCTCTCAAGAGTCATCACTTATCAAAACAGAAAGTCTATTATTATCTAGGACTCTTGTCCTCTATCCGAATATCTCGGATTTAGGTGTAATCAGCTCATACCTCGGCAAATCAAAACTACCCACGTGGCACCTGGGCCACGTGGACAAGAAAATAAAGTAGATAGGATAGTTATAATCGTTGTCGCCACCGACTTCCTCTACTTTCTATCACAAATCATTACAACTAAACCCATTGTTGACTCCATCAATTAAAACAACATCTTCCTACCTTGTCTACCCATTTTCCAAAATGACCACTGACTCCACAAATCCAGTCATGCCAAAACAAAAATCTATCCAATCTATTTATGACGACCACCATTTCTAGTGTGCAAGAGATGATAATAATAGTGGAGGGTGCAAAGATAAATGGGCGATAAATAAGATATTTCTTGTTGTACTGAGGTGTGATGATGTGGTTAAAAGGATTTTGCTAAAGAGAAAGAAAATTAAAGAGATTTTGCTAGTGTTTATTTTGAACGCAAAAGGATAAATCTCTCAACTTTTGTACTCATGGAGATTACTTCTAAAGTCTCACGGTCTCCAGGGCTTGTTAGAAATCGAGTCGTTGTGTAAAAATGTTTAGTAGTGGTTTTGGAGAGAAAAAATTTCACCAATAAGTGGAATTATTATGTTTATATACACTGATGTAACTAAAGAGATGAAAAAAAAAATGATTCGTCATTGATTGTCATTGGAAACACCATCACTAGTCGGGACAATGATTTAGGATTGTATAAAGAATGGTGGTTTAGGGTAGTAGAGGAGTTGGTGGTTGCTATTAATGGTTGCCATTTACATAATTATTTAAATCTTATCTTCATTAATCTTATTGTTGGGTATACCTCCTTAGTGGCGTATGAGACCCAATTGATTTATTAAAAGAATTTAATTTGGTTTGGTATTGGTTATAATATATTTTTAATATATTATATCTGACTTTTGGAAGTCCAATAGGTATTTAAAAATCTGTTTGGCGACAACTGGGGTTTTAATAAAAAGCCCAAGAATCAACAATATTATTTTTGTATTGTTTAGTTGGTATGGTGCTGCAACTGTTACAACATTGATTTTTTTTCTTTTCTTTTCCCGATAAAATAATCCTTGATGAATAATTCAATTCGGTGAATTCAAAGTTGCTGTGTGAGTGCTTTTGGTTGAATTCAATTCGGTGGAGTTCAACTTGGAAGGATTATTTTCAGTTATACTTTACAATGTTAGTGGAAGCTATTTTTGATTTAGATTTGTGGTCTTTTTCAACTCTATATCGAAAGCTTTTGTTCATCTGTTTGGTAAGGTTTTTTCTCTTACTTATTTGCGATTATTTGGAATTCGCTTAAGAGTGGTTTATGAGACCATTCGTGTCTCGTTTGTAATCGTTTGAAAACTCTTAGTTGATAGTGGAATCGGATTTCGATCCTGTGGACATACCTCACATTGAGGGAATTATGTAAAAATTCTTGTGTCATTATTAATTTAATTTTTCCATATTAATTTTTATTTCCATTGATTAATTTACTTGTGGGAAATCATCTATTTTTCCTAACAACGGGTATCAGAGCTTATGGTTTATTTGGGTTCGTTTATTTATGTAAATCAATAGAAGGAAATGTAGGTCGTATGTTTAGCTTCAATGGAAATAATTGGGAAACTTAGAAAACTAAAATGGAGGGCTTATTATTTTGTAAAGATTTGTATGGGCCTATTGAGAATGATAGTGGCAAACCTGAGGATATAAAAGATGATGAATGAAAAAGACTTAATCAAAAAGCCGTAGGTGTTATCCGTCAATGGATTGATGATAGTGTGTTTTATCATGTTGCTATTAAAACCTCGGCACATGATTTATGAAAAAAATTAGAAGTTCTTTATGATAGAAAATCAGCGACAAATAAAACTTTTCTGTTTTGAAAGTTAGTTAATTTAAAATATAAAGATGGCAATCTCATTCTGGAACATTTGAATGAAATAAAGAGTATTGTTAATCAACTTGCTTCTATGAAAATTGTTTTTGATGATGAGTTACAGGTTCTTATGCTACTTAGTTCTTTACCCGAAAGTTTGGAGACTTTGGTTGTGATGGTTAGTAATTTAGCGCCCGATGGAGTTGTCATAATAAGCCAAGTCACTCGTAGTTTGTTGAATGAAGAGACAAGAAAAAAATCAGCTGGTTCTTCTCATTCAGATGCATTTGTTGTGAGAGGCTGAAGCAAAACAAGAGGGAGAAACAAGACTCCCCATAGTCGTGATCAAAACCGTGACAAATTAAGAGATGGTTATTTTTCAAAGAAAGACATTAAGTGTCATTATTGCCATGAGAAAGAGCACATGAAGCGGAAATGCCGAAAGCTTAAGAAAAATGAGAAAATACATGACAAAAGTGTAGATAAGAAACAAGAGGACATAAAGGTGGTTACTACCGATGGTGATCTCATGGTTGTTTGTGAAGATGATTGTGTTAATTTTGTGGGCCAAGAAAGTAATTGGGTGATTGATTCCAGTGTTTCTTTTCATGTGACTTCTTGGGTTGATTTATTTACTTCCTACACCAAAAGATATTATGGTTATGTTCGAATGAGTAATGAAGATTTGTCCAAGATTGTTGGCATGAGTCATGTTTGCTTAAAAATAAATTTGGGCTGCAAGTTATTGCTTAAAGATGTGAGGCATGTTCCCGACATTTGCCTTAATTTGATCTCTACTGGGAAATTAGATGATGAAGGCTACAACAACAAATTTGGTGATGGAAAATGGAAACTCACAAAAGGTTCTTTGGTGGTGGCCAAGTGTAAAAGACTCATACACTTTATTTGATGGAAGGAAAAATTTGCAAAAGTGTTGTCAATTCACTTAAGGATGATGCTTAGACCGAATTGTGGCACAAGCAACTTGGGTACATGAGTGAAAAAGAACTGCAAGTTTTGTTTAAGAAAGAGTTTCTACCCGGTTTGATCGTACTTTTTTGTCTGTTATTCACTCTTTTCAGAACCTAAGTCTTACAAGGAGGCCTGTTAGGATTCTCATTGGATTCAAGATATGGAGGATGAGTTGTTTACTTTATAGAAAACTAGTACTTGGGAGTTGGTTCATTTGCTTGCTGGTAAGAATCTGGTTGGTTGTAAATGGGTCTACAAAATCAAGACTCATTCTGATGGTTCTCTTGAGCGCTACAAAGCTCGTCTGGTTACTAAAGGTTTCTCACAGAAGTATGGTATTGATTATGAGGAGACTTTTGCTCATGTTGCCAAGATGACTACTGTTCATACTTTAATCTCTGTCGCTGCTGTTCGTTTTTGGCCTCTTTATCAGATGGATGTTAATAATGCTTTTCTTAATGGCCATCTCATTGAGGAGGTTTACATGCGTTCTCCCCGTAGCCATCACCATTCCTCTGGACAGGTTTGTCGCCTTCGGCGTGCTCTGTATGGTCTGAAGTAGTCTCCTCGTGCTTGGTATGATCGCTTTTAGACTGCTGTTACTGAGCTTGGGTTTCATGCTTGTGCCCAAGACTCCGCTTTATTTCTTCTCCACACCTCTGCTGGGTTTGTTGCATTATTATTGTATGTGGATGATATGATCATCACTGATTCTGACTTTTCAGCTATATTTGAGGTCAAGCAGCATCTTTTCCGCACCTTTGAAATGAAGGATCTGGGCCCATTGTAGTATTTTCTTAGTATTGAGGTGGTTTTTTCTCCCAAAGGCTACTTTCTATCTCATGCCAAGTATGCCAATGAAGTTATTCATCATGCCGGTCTCACTAACACTAAGCTTTCTGATACCCCCGATGAGCTTAATGTAAAGCTCAACACTACTGATGGTGTTCTTCTGGATAATCCTACTTTATATCAAGAGCTCGTAGGTTGCTTAGTCTATCTGACGGTTACTCGTCCTGATCTTGCCTATGCTGTTCATGTGGTTAGCTAATTTGTCTTTGCTCTTCACTTCACACATTGGGCTGCATTAGTTCGGATTCTTCGCTATCTCCGAGGTACTATATTTTAGGATTTACTATTGTCATTTACTTCCTCTCTGGATTTGCTGGCCTATGTTGATTCTAATTGGGCTGGTGATGTTATTGATCGCAAGACCACGCCTGGTTTCTGTATGTTTCTTGGCGATTCCTTGATCTCTTGGAAAAGCAAGAAACAAACTGTTGTTGCTTGCTCTACTGCCGAAGTTGAGTATCGTGCTATGGCTCATGCTACTGCTGAAGTTGTCTGGCTTCATTGTCTTCTCTCTAACTTAGGCGTCCCTCAATCTTCTCCAACCTTCCTCTATTGTGACAATCGCAGTGCTATTCAAATTGCCCATAATACTGTCTTCCATGAGCAAACCAAGCACATTGAGATTGATTGTCACTTCGTTCGTCAGCATCTGCAGTCTGGCTCTATCTCTCTTCCTTTTCGTCTCTTCGGCTCTACAACTTGCTGACTTCTTTACTAAGACTCACACCACTGCCCGGTTTCAATTTCTTCTTGGCAAACTCTTAGTATTTTCTGCTAAAACACCTTGAGTTTGAGTAGGGGTGTGAGAATATTGTGTATATATGTAGAGACCCTAATTTTTTATAATTACACTTGAAACCCTGAGCCTTAAGTTAATAGCATTTTAGCCCTAGTTTCATAAAAGTCTGCGTAAGGGCTCAAGTAAAGAATAATTTCTCCGTGTGTTACCATAATTAAATCATAGAACACCACTTTATGATTGGAACTATCCTAAAACTTGGTTTTATTTAACTATTCAGAACTCCCCCTTTTGCTGCTTTACAGACCTTACCACCTATGTCACCTTCCGATTGTTTACCTGTCAGTGGCATTGATGGACCTCAAAAGGGACGGCCAACAAGTGGGCTTGCTTACACCGAAATCGTGCTTAGGGCTCGCTTACACCTTGCACACCATACCAAATCGTGCCTAGGGCTCGCTTACACCCTGCACATACCATACCAAAGGGCTCGCTTATACCCTGAAATCACCGCATAGAGTCTGAATACATCCGGGTCAACCTGGGGGCTCGCTTAAACTGCTTACGCAAGACTTAACTCATTTGGTATTAATCCCATCATAATTCATGTCATGCATATGTATAAAATTGTTCTAAAACATTGCCAACCCCTTATCATTTCCCGTTTAGTAGATCTTTTGCTAAGTAAGTTAGTCACATTCGGTAATTCGGTCATATAAAAGAGTATGAGAAAAACATACGAGAAGAAATATAGTCCACGATCATCGTACATAAGTATAGTAAGGCAAGAAAACAACATTAGAAATGCTTTGAAACATTTAGAGACAAATAACATAATAGAACACAATTTCCAGCACTGTTCAATTCTGCAGGGCTAACAAGAACGCTTTGGAAAAAATACTTCTAGGTCAAATTCGGGGCTGAAATTTCACAGAAACAATATTCAATCTGTCTAGTTTCAGTTCCAATTTTCAGAAGTTGCACAGCCCCTCCAAAAATTCATCTACAAACTATATTCAAAAACCTGTCCAGATTTGTCACCCTTTGGGAAAACTAGCTTTTCTCTCAATCTACCCGATGGTTTTCACTCAAATAAAATCTGTTGGAAAGAGGACTTAGAGATCTAAATTTTGAAAAAAGAACCAACACAAGATGATGTTTCTAGAATTTTATAAAATTGCTAAAAGTGGACTGTTTTTCAGAGACTCAGGACCAGATTTTTCAACAAATTATCCAAGCCCTAAAAACACACAATTAGGAGCTAATAAAATTATCACAAGCTCTAAACACCCAAAATATCCTACAATAAATTCAGATTTGAGAATTAGATAGATTTGATATTTCTTTTAAATTAGAGAAGTTGCAGCAGTGCCTAATTTCACAAATTTGCAAGACAATGACACTATATCATACCCACACTTTCACACACACCAAAAACCCTATTTACCATTAATTTGTAACACAAGAGGCATACTAGACAATAGAATGAGATGATGAAAGGATTGGAGAAAATAAGGGAGAGGTATGTTCTTACCTTCACCTTCTTGAATCACCTTTGATTCCTTCTTTTTCTTTTTTTTTTTTTTTTCTTCTTACTTCTCTACTTCTCTTAAGCCAACTCTCCCTCTCTCACCCTCTCCTTGGGCTGTTGAAAACGTGAGAGTGAATTTGGGACAAGCTCTCAATTTGTAGAGTATAAGGGTAGCTTAATGACTAAGGAAGCTAAATATCTAGATATTTTTTTATTTATATTTTATTTATTTATTTTTGTTTGTTGTTATCCAACCAACTTTTCCACCAAAATATTTTACATATATATATATATATATATATTTAAACTATGTATATATTCAAATAAATAATAGTATTCTATTCAAATAAACAATAAATGAAAGAACAAAAAAAAAATAGAAATAAAAATAAAATGCGTGAATTAATTTAGAAATTATGAGGTAAAA